>CM040242.1:185083042-185825669 GCA_022545495.1 Chrysanthemum lavandulifolium
ATGCACCTCATCGATTATACGACCTTGGCATCCTTCACTAATGCCACTTGATTTGACTCCTAGGCATCTTTCACTAATTCCCTTGACACGAACGCTTGACACCTTTCACTAATGCCTTCGTCTTGACTCTTTTAGCATTCTTCACTAATGCTTTTGACACGGACGTTTAAGCACCTTTCACTAATGCTTTTGTCTTGACTCTTTCGGCATCCTTCACTAATGCCTTGGACACAACACTTCTATTGAGGAAGAAAGAAGTATCAACAAGAGAACCTCAGTAGTCTTGATGATGACGAAGCATGGCAACTCATGGACTTGAGCTTGCTCGACTTCAAGGGGTGGTGATCTCTCCTTTAAGAGGAACCTAGAGAATTACACAAAAACAAAAGACATACTAGATAGAAAGATCCCTTAGGATCAGTGGTTAGAGAGTTACAATACTTGGGGAAAGTATGTGTGGGAGTGGCAACCCAAAAGGAAGAAATGGCTCACTGTTTATAGAAGAAAACTAGTTACTGTTCCCCGGATCCCACGGATCCCTCCCTTAAGGGATCCGTCCAGTGTATTAACTGGGATTCGTGGGACGCTCCCTTTTGCTCATAGGTTTTGGGTCGTGGGTCATGGGTTATGGGTCATGGATATCAAGTAGGTTCAATGTACCTTCAAGATGCAATGCATCTAGTCCATGGTTCATGGATTAAAACTATGGGCCATGGATTAAAACCATGGGTCATGGATATTATCCATATATGACATAAGCATGATGTCATGCAATGGGTTATGGGTCAAGTTCCATGGGTATGGGTCATGGACTTTGGGTTGTACCCAACTATATTCAATGTATTTGGTCAATGGGTCAAATACTTATGTTTCTACCCAATTGTATTACCCATTATAATACATACTAATTTTGTATATATTTGCCCAATATGTAAACACTAGTTGTTGTACATATGTATTGCTAAATCATAAAAATCACTTATACTTGTTTTAGTGTTTTATGTGAAAACGTAAGTGTGTTAGAAAACTATTGGCTCAAACTATTTACGTGTTTTATTTGTTTCATTAAAATGATTTTACGTTTGTTATCGACAAAACATTAAGATCGTAAAATATAAATAAACGCTTACGGCTTATTTGCATTAACATTTATTTTATTTTGCTTGAGTTTGTAGGGTGTCTTATTTGCTCAAAGAGGTTCTTATGAAGGAAGCCATTGAGGATGGTTACTCGAGACGTCGAACTCGTGGTTACACCAATGTGTACCGATATCATCATTAACGCCATCTAAACCAAAAACGTTCTCGGTAAGTCTCGATTATTTATTAACCGAGTTATAATCGCTTTGTCAAATTTCATTTGCTTATTTATCAATAGGGCAAACTTTTGTTTCGAGATTTATGTTTTCAAAGCTGTGAAACACTTCTACTTTTTGGTTCATATTTTACTGTTGGGCTCCAGCGTGATGTAATGATACAATATTTATAAGGAAATTGAAAATAAAGTAATCAGACACAAATTAAGAATAGTCGTTGTGATGCAGGTTTTTGTGAAGATGGCGACTTTGAAGGAAGGCTCCGTAAGAATTGTTATTGTAAACGGGTCTTTTCTATGATGGTTTCTATGGTGAACTCGGCTTGAATGATGATCACTTTGATTCAATTGTTTCTAGAGCAAAAAAGATGTTTTTGATTTCTCATCCCATCTTAAAAATTTCTTTACTTATTGATTAATTTTAAGAGACTTAGGTTGCTTTGCCTTTTTAATGTGGACTAACTCGGTGTTTCTAATCTATAAAATCTATTTTGTTTGTGTATGAAAATTTGTATTTTTATTGGTGGGAATAGATTAATAAGAAGAACTTTTAAAAATACAAGACTATGACACATGAAACTTAATTATATACTTTGTCGTTATTGTTGCAATAAGTTTTCAATGATACTCAATTGCATCAATTGGAAGAAGTCTAAACTGGCATATGTGTGAATAATTTTGGATGGAAAGGTCTATTCAAGAGCGAGTGAAACCCAAGTAAGAGCACAAAGCGTTATCATGTTTATTGCTTCGGCACATGGGTTTGAAATTGATCAAACGTAGGAGCATAGGCATACACAGGTAAAAAAGGTTTGTAGTGGAAAATATAGCATGGGTTTTTTTAGTACATGTGATATATAGTATCTGATTTCTTTTGTATTATGTCTTAATTATTTTGAATTTAGATGTGATCTAAGGTATTTTATGAGCCTATTTTGTAAAGAAAATATCTAATGGAACGGTTTTTGTAGGCGCAAGAATTGATGAAAAAGAGAACACACACATCTGCACATTAATTGCTGGAACAATGTAAGTTTTATCTTACGTTATGAGGGTGTTTAGGATTGCTTATTCACGAGCTTCTTCATATTAAATCACATGCAACCAGGAGATAAAGAAATGGATCTATATTAAATCACATGCAACCTCGAGATTAGAGAATAATCAATTTGAGATTTCTTATTCAAAATTGAATAAGCGTAATAAAATATGAACATAATTGTTGGATCGCATTTTGTTACACATGTGCTTAACTAAAATAATAACCATTTTAGATCTCTTATGCTAAACTAATTATCTAACATATAAGTAGTTTGAAATAATAATGAGTCAAAATTGTTAGTTCACTATAAAATAAATATAGTTTTCATGGTATTTCGTTATAAGTCGATTGATATAAATATTTTGTGCGTTGAACACTATAGAATCATGTGAGTTATGAGGTTTTATGTACAAAACCGCTTCTTCGGTTATATCACCAAGCGCTTGCTAATGTTTATCTAATCCATATTTTTTTGCTCTTAGTTTAACTTTAACTTATTTTCTTATTGCTTATACAATTTTTATTTCATCTTAATTCGTTGAACTAGAAGTCCACCGCATGATGGTGACAGTTGAACTCGATGTTGAAATCGAGCACTTAAGTGGGTGAGAGTTACCATTCATTGATTGTCATTGTTTATCGACATTTTTTGCCATCATTTTATATTCGACACCTATGTAGCTCTAAAAGCATCTCATTTTGTAAGTAGCACCAAGTTAGTCAGTAACCTTATCTTATTTTCTAATAAAATGGGTGTTTCGGATAACTAGTTCTCTTTGCTTATGATTATCCTTATGAATAAGTATTTATAAGCTCCTTAGAAAATAGCACTTCAGAAAATAGTCTATGGATTTGATTATTATGTAAAACGGGCAATAAAAATCGAATATGTGTTAAAAACTTTCATACAAATCCATTTATACAGAAAACCAAGAATCAGTTCTGTTTCGAAATATGATCTTTTCTAGTATGTAGATTAATAATTTTTGTTTTCATAGGTACGAGGACATGCTCATCAAAGGCATTAGAGTTAACTTATTTTATTCTTAATTTACCTTTTTCTTTTGTATTCATTCACTCGAAAGTGCTCACCTGTATTAAGCCTGTGATATTTTAAAATTCGTGAGGACGTCGTGTTGCAACTTTACATCATGAGATGAGGCATCATGAGAAGGATAGTATATATTGGATTTCACAAACACAAGAACAATCACAAATAAGGCGTATGATTAGATGATTTTAGAGAGAAAGTGGGATATTCTAGAAAGAGAAACTCATGGAAGGTTAGATTCCAAATGAACATCCAACCTCTACCTTGGGAGGTAGAGGGTATTTATAGGTTACAAACTAAACGACCTCCCGACGGCCGTGGATCGTGGATACAATGGGTAAAGACCCGTCCTTCCTCCACGGTGTTACACTAAACTAAACTACGCTAATAACTAACTACTAAATAACATAATAAACGATATGTCTACGAGCTAACTTATGCTAGATAATATTTGGGGTGACCGACTCTTCACATATGGAATTTCGATTCCTAACAATCTCCCCAAGGAGGTCACCCCATGATTTACATTTTGCATCCTAGCATTCTATTCTTGACTTTGTTCTTGAGCTCGTAGACATCAACTCATCAAACTATTCGAACTTTGTGCTCGTGGTGGTGATTTGTTCAACTACAATGTATATTTTGTGGAGGTTATAGAGTCGATCCACATTGATGACCTTTGAGCTTTAATAGAGATCATCACCACAGTTAATCTCAAGATCACCCATTGTTGTGTTGCCAAGATATGATATTGTGACACTAGGACCAACATGCTCACATTCGGATCATGATTATTCCTT
Organism: Chrysanthemum lavandulifolium; assembly: GCA_022545495.1. Lineage (NCBI taxonomy): Eukaryota > Viridiplantae > Streptophyta > Magnoliopsida > Asterales > Asteraceae > Chrysanthemum > Chrysanthemum lavandulifolium. The sequence continues at coordinate 185,087,250 of CM040242.1, forward strand.
ATCGAGTAGCGGAAGCTTTAGCTAGTTCATGATATTTGCAAAGAAGAAGCGAAGCATGGAGTGAAAATATCGAGTCGTTGATGCACTTATCATGATTTCTTTAGAGATGAATGTGTAGTGTGAGCATGCGGCTATGGATTGACCGCTTCATTCGATCACCGCAAACGTCGGGCGACTCGCATACAACAGATTAGCAATAAAGCGCACGAAAGTGTCTTTGATCACTTTCGTTGAATTGAGGTACACGCCCACGGTTCCCGTTGATCAATACAAGTACGCTCGTGATCGTATAATTTCAAGAATTTCCTTGACAGGGTTTCAAGTTGCTCTAGTCGTTCTCAAACCGAACGCCTCAAAGAAGACAACACGGAGTGAGTGAACCATCGAATTGAGATTCACCGATTGATGAAAAGAGATTTGAAAACAATCGTGTACCGCTCAATAGAAATTGTTTTTGCAATACAACGAAGGTTTTAATGAAAATCAATTATCAATCATAAACACCTTTTATTTTGAAATATTAGTACACAATCGATGTGCTAAAGAAAAGATTTTTAAGCACAACGACCGGTTTTCAAAGGTATCCGTCAATCCATAACTCGAACGTGATTGATTCAAAAGATTGAATCGCCCCATTGTTTCTCGCTCGGTTGTCACATGGTTGATCTATTGGATAGATCTCACATGCCACCCACCGTGAGCTTGTTTGATGTTGGCTCCGAAGGCTTTCCATCTTCATTGTGAATATGTTTGCATATCACTCGGATGTTCGCAATACCACAAGGATAATGCGAGGACTCATAAGATATAATCTCTTTCCACATTGTGTGAAACAGAGAGTCTTCATTGTGATGTCCTAAAGAGATTTATTTGATGATCTCGTGGCTCTAGACTCAATTGTGCATATTTGGTTCCTATGTCGGAGACTAGGAGAGGGTCTCCTTCTTCAATATCAACAAACTCTAAGAGAAAGTCGATAGATAATGTCGGTTCCCGTGAGAATGAAACAAGTCCTTTAAGAGGAACTTGAGTGGCTTGGGAAGTTGTAGTGCAAAGTGCGTCACCGGGTCCATGACGTCTTGTCTTCAATACCGATGTTACCTTGGTAACCACCAAGAGTATATGAATTGAACCCGGTTTCGCTCTAAGGTTGAATAAATGGAGGGCTATTTCTTTTCACCCTTTTCACATTCAATTATTTTTCATTCTTCAACCCCTTCATTGCTTACCGAGACTTCATAACTAGAACCTTGTTGGGTTTATTCCAAGACTAGCTCGTCTCATCCGCACTCTTCCCATATCTCACTTTTCTCCTTTTTTCATCATACCTAAGGACTTCTACACTATCTAGTGGATTGTCCTCGGTAGATCCCTCCGGTTCGCGGATCGTGGGAACGAATACCTAACCTCACCATCCTTATAACTCCATACATAAAGTAAAATGGTCGGTCTTTTGGTACAGTTCATTCTTCCTTGAAACCAATTGAAAATCATTTGAAAAACAATCAAGGTACTTGTGATACGAGATCAAAGCATTTTGTACCTTAATAGTTTTGATCATTTAGAAAAGCTCCCCTCAACATGTGCATATGATCTTGAAATTGTTTAGCACATGGAGGCAAGAGTACTTTGAAATATTTCTTTGATCACAATTTCTTATGAAAAGCCATTTGATTTTCTTGGTAAATTCTCCCTCAATATGTGCATAGGATATTTGAAAACATTTTATCACATAGAGGAAAGAGATTTTAGAAAATACAACCACGATTACCAAATATTTAGAAACCATTTAACACACAATCAAGGTACCTTATGTAAAAACATGGAAATCTTTGTACCTTGAAGATTTTTGAATTTGTTTTGAAATGCTCCCCTTAATATATGCTTCGAGATTCGAAAATAGTTTAGCACATATTAGAGAGCAAGATGCACTTTGAGACAAAAATGGTCATCTTTTATCATCTTTCATATTTATATCACATTTTCTCCCGATCAAAATTTCAAATCCTTTGAGATTTTGGATCTCAAGTGATTTAAATATGTATGAAACAAAACATTTGTTGGAGAAAATGTGTCCGGTTTTATATGATCCGAAGTGGACAACATCAAGTTCCCTTTTAGACACAAAGGAAACCACAATACATAACCTAACACTATTACATACATTATAGTTGTTCATAGATCATACACCACATTTTACACACATAAAAGTACAAAACATAAACTACTTCCTAAGATGTCTTCATTCGGTTCTTTGAAGCGGTTTGTAGTGACCTTCACGAAGTCTACCACCCACAAAACTTTCAAGGTGCGATAAATCATTACGGTCTTAAGTCTTCTACCAATTGTAGCCACAAACTCTTCACACATCTTTAAATCTTGTTCGACCGTAATTTTGTTTTGTTCCACGGCTTCATGTCAATTTTGATTTCTTTCACTCTTGAGTTCAATTCTTGTTCAACCATCCCGAGTGTACCATCACTGAACTTGTATAGCTCGCATAGTCTCATTAGCATTCTTGACCCGTATCTGTCGGTAAAGATGATGGCTCTAGGAGTGTCAATCACTTTATATTCGTGATGAAATTCATGTCCTGAGGCTTCCCATTTCGGACATGTAAGGTTGACGCGGGTCTGGTAACTTTCCATTCCTAGCTAAAAATCCTCAACTCTTTTTCGAATTACCAAGCCTCTGATCCAGAGATTGACAGCAGCAGAGAGAGCTTTCTTCTCACGAATAGGTAGGTGATTAAGATGTCCTTGAAGGTTTAAAAGATAGAGATCTTCAAAGTCATTTGGCAGCAGATGTTTGAAGTCATTTTCTTCTATCACGTAATCTTTCATGTCTGCTCTTCGAAGAACAATCTTCTTCAGATAATCATAGCCATAGATTGGGAAGATTTCTATATTGACAACACTTAGAATCCTCAGCTTGGATCTAACAGCTTTGCATCTTTTATCAGCTCCATGTCTTTCAATGTAGAATTTCTTCTTTTTGAACCACCAATGAGAAATGCCATATGAAGCCTCAATGTCATACACATGTTCTTTGTCAGACCAGAATTGATCAGGTACCATCTGCTCAAGACCCGGATCTGTGTAGGTAGCAGCTTTCATCTTTGAAATTGATAAAGTTGGTCTTCTTTCAGATGAACGAGCACATAGATAGTCCAGGTCATGGTTGAAGAAGAACTCAGACTGAATGGTCATTTGTCCAGGTTCACCACCGAGAGGAAGAGGCATGTTCACATTGAAACGATCGATCCGCTCACCGACTTGATCACTCAAAGATCTTATGACATTCTTCCATCCGGTATTGAAGTCGATTGGCATCCGAGTGAAAGACCTTGACAATTTCAAATGCTTGTCCTTCAAGATCCTTTGGAGTGATGGACGAGATTCCTTATGTTCACAAAACCACTTCATAAAGCTTCCCATATCTCATGTGATGTGAAGAAGTGAGTCTTCACCGGGCTTCATAGTTAGTAGTGATTGTTGAGGCCCAGTTGTTGTCGTGAATCATCGTGTCGACTACGGGATGGACCATGAAGGTTCGGAGTATGAGGTCTCTCTTCGTGAGCCGACTTTGAATCATGTCTTTTGAAGGTGCAACTCTAGATGGGTTAGAGCGTTCACCGAAACGTATGCATCAAACCAATCATCTTCGATGGCTTGGGGATATGCTTGGTGGATGCATCATCGTCATCGGATTCGACCGCCATGACATACGATTCTTCATGAAACACTTGATCTTCGTGAATAGAAGAGAATGTCGGTGTGAACCTTGAATCGACCGTGGTCCAAGTCGCAGATTTCTTATGAGTTCCCCGATCTCCGGAAGGACTAGATTGATTGGAAGGTTTTGGTGGTGATGATGGTGGTTGTGGTGGAGGTGTAGAGGTTGTATTAGATGATCCACCAGCCCGAAGTTCCAGCTCCTCCGGTTGGAGGTGAAGGAGGTGGTGGTGGCTTGGGGCCTCCAGACTTATCCTTTGATTTCATCGAACAGTTTTCTTTTCTTCTTATCTTCCCTTCTCGTACATCCTCTACAAACCGCGATAATTATCAAGTCTCATCGATTCCTCGAGTGCTTCAGTATAATTTCTTATGCGTATCGTCCGGATGCTCTCCGCTTCATACATTCTTTCGAGAGAGTCGATCTCATGTCGAGATAGGCAAGTCTTTGAATCGTTGAAGTAATGGAGCCTTCATTGCCCATTCAACCGCATCTTTAATATCGCCTTCTATTGCCTTTGTTACAATCTCATTGAGGTTAATATTCTCCGACTTTTGACACGACTATCAAGATTATTGACGGCGATAGGAAAATGCTTCTCAATAGTTGCAATACGTGTCATAGCCTCTTCGAGCAATTGCTCGTAGTTTTGATTGGAGGAGGTGAAGCAAGAGGTGGTGAGCAAGGAGGAGTGATGGTTTCACCGATGGTGACAACATTTGATGGATCATTAGCGGGTTTGGGTGGTGGAAGTACGGTTGTATGAGACGGTCTTGACATAGGAGGGATGGTTGAAGTGTCTTGTTGAATATCAACCGTATACATGGACTCCACTTCCTCTTTCTCATTACCTTGCTTAAGAGTCTCATTATCGAGGGTTTGTCATTTATAAACCGATCACCGAATGAGAAGTCTGTATCTAGGTTCTTCAATGAGGATAGAGAACCAAGAGATGTTTGGTTCTTCCAAATGCATGTGTTCATCGATCTTGACTCAAGGTTCTCTTGTGAGTCTTTAGCAATTCTTCATCATCATTTTGATCGATTGGGTATCACTTGATGCAGGAGTTTCTTCTTGTGCTTGGATACCTCCTTTTCCAATCCAGATTGTTCTTGAGTCAAGATGATTCAACACTTCTTTTCTTCACTCAAATTGAGTGGTAGTTCTTGATGGTGAAGAGGAGATGGTCGAAGCATGTGAGCGGCTTGTTCGTCATCTACACCAACAATCCCTTTCCTTTGTCTTGTGTGATTGGAGTTGTATGGCGTGGCTCGTTCAGTTCTCTTAACACGACACCTCCAACCGGTGCTCTCACATTCGACTTTCTAGGCTTTGCTTGATTCCTAGTTGCGCAGCAACATCATCTTCATCAATCAAACCCAGATACCCTCGAAACCTCAATTTCCTCAACGCTTCCTTTTCCACTTCCTTCTTCTTTCTTTTTCTCGGGTTGTGGTGTCGAGGTTGTGACCTTTCACGCCTCCTTTTGGAAGGAAGCATATGAAGTCTTTGGCCGTAAGTAGACTTAGTAGTTTTGGGTTGTGGTGGAGTGGAGAGACATCAACATTAACACCGGATCTGGAAGCCCTTTTCTTGTACAGTTTGAAGTGATCCGTCTTCTTAATATCGTCAATGAGAAGAATATCGTGAATTGGCGGTCAAAGATCTCTTTATTGACACCTCTAGCAATATATTTGAGGTTGCCGAGAACAAATTCATCCTTAGCATTATGTAGGGCTGATTCACCCTAGGGTTGAAGTTATGAGTCATTGCAAGTCATCGGATAACAAGCTTTGAAAATCTGATGCTAGGAATCACAAGTTTGTTTACTTTCTTTCGTCCCTGAGCTTTATTTTGAAAGTTTGTTCTATCGGAGATAAATGTGTTCATTGACAACGAGAATTCTTCCCAGATACGTTCCGAGACATTAACATTCACCCCATTGACGATACCCCATAGGATTTGCAAGATGGGAATCCTCACTTTATCGAACCCCGATGTTTTGCCGATAAGCATAAGTTGAGAACTGTTGTCATTGCTCTCCGTGGTTGATACATGTGTCCGGTGATGATGTCAAGCCCTTGATATGCCAACTTGATACCCCAAACCAATCGGAAAGACTATTAGCTCTTCCGCACTAGGTGGAGGTTCGGATCGTATGGTGGGGTTACTGGTGTGATTCCTAGGGCCTTGCCGAGAATGTCGAATTGATCACAAATTCATTATCATCCAACTTGCGGTATATTGAGCCGTGATTTTGTCCCATTCAATGGTGTTCCGAATTGTTGTAGGTAAATGGTGGGAATTGTGCATTGCTTGGTTAGGCAATCAAGAAATTTGTGTTTTTGAGGATATCAATTGACACTTTAAGTATTGGATTTTGTTGCAACTTTTCCATATCCACATAACAGTTACTTTTTCCTATCTCTACCCATTTATCTTCAGGAAAGATTTCGTTGTCTGTAAGAACTTTGGGTGGAGCAGAGGTAGTAAGGTTCTCAGATGAGGTTGTGTTTGCCATTGAAGATCTAAAGATACACACATACAACAGCAATGATTGAGAGCATGTTAGTTAAGATGTGGTTAGTTAAGCACTATAGAATGCAATCTCATGACAAAGACACAACAAATAGCAAACTTGACAGAGTACCCATACACATATTGAGGTGCTTAGAAAATAGATTAAGCAGCATTAGTATTTTCAAAATAACAACTTCTTAAGTGAAAGTTATCGAGAGACAAGTTGTTTTTGAATCAAATTAGTTAAAAACAAAGTTGCTATAAAATAATTTCATGAGACAAAACGCAATTAAGGAAATGTTATAACAGGTTGTTAAAACAAGTTGTCATATCTAGTTGCTACAAGAGAAACCAGATACAACTTGCTTAAACAATAATGTTATAGCAAGTCGCTAAGGGCAAATTGTCAATACAAGTCGCTACAGGAAATCCTGAACCAAGTCGCTAGCATGAGATTATTATAGCAAGTCGCCTTAAATAATTTAATAAAACAAGTCGCCACTTGAAAATTGAACCACCAAGTCGCTAACTTGTAAAGACAAGTCGCTATCTAAAATGACAAGGCCAAGTCGCTACATTCAAAGTTACTAAGTTGCTAACTTGTAAAGTCAAGTCGCTATCAAAATAACAAGGCCAAGTCGCTATGTGAAAATTACTAAGTCGCTAACTTGTAAAGACAAGTCGCTATCAACAAGAATAATGCTAAGTCGCTACAAATCAATTCACTAAGTCGCTAACTTGATTGTATTCAGAAATAGCAACTCACCATGATGAATTTATGCACCAACTCGCTACTAAGAACACTATCATAACATGTAAGTCGCTACCAAGAACACAAGCATATCATACGCATATCACCTCAATCCATTCAACACAATCAAACCGCTACTAAGAACAAGTACAGTTAATCCATAAACACAAACAATTTTAGAAACACAACCCAAATCGAACCTCATACAAGTCGCTCACAAATTCATTAATACATATAAGTATGAAAAATTACATCAACCCTAGTGAATCCAAACAACCCTTAATCCATTAACACATGTATATCAAGTGTTTCATTCAAAAAGTTCATTAACAAACCTAGACGAGGAAAGTAAGTGACGAGGATCAAGATCAGTGGAATCTGTTAAGGAAAATGAGTTAGGGGATGCGTATAATCCACATATTTAGAGACAAGAAACTGATTAACATAACCTTACCACACACAAATCGCTAGGATGAATTGCACACGAGAGAGAGAAAGAAAGAAAAAATTGTTTTTAAGTTTTTGAAAATAGTGATAATATGGCAAGTCGCTAGGGGGTGATGAAGGGTTTTTTCACAAGTATGCCAAGTTTACAAATTCAGTCCCTGCACATGTCAAGTCTCTACCTAAGATGAATAGCAAGTCGCTACGTCTTAAGTTGCTAACCCAGATAAAAGCAAGTTGCTATCTATCATATTATGTATTATTGATACTATCAGTCCATGAACTTATCAGATTGCATGCAAATACAGTATTAATCACATGTTAAATTGACATAACATAGATAAGCAAACTAACACAAATGACACCATGAAACAGATAAGCAATCAACACAGAGGACACCACAAAACAAGACAAGACACAGACATGCATCTGAACACAATACATATCCAACAATAGTGCAGAGATAAACGAGATAACTTGTAAAATTCTCCCCCTCAATCAATGTCACCAATGAACTTTGATTGAATTAAACTCACCCGTTATAAAACAAGAGTTTATCTTTTGGTCGAACTTCATCTATGATCCCGTGTCATTATTGAATGACATTTCTAGGACCGTAGATGTTATCGATAACAAGAGATATATCTTTTATTAGATTGTGGGAAACGATTTAAATTATATGAGTATTTTCTAAAAAAAATTTGATTTGATTTTAAATTTAAAACTTAATATATATTTTTTTTTTTAAACTGATTTGTACATGATTTATAAGAGCGAGTCCTGATTCAAGACGAATAGGAGTCAAAGTACGAGGTACATCAATTCTGGCAAGCTATAACTCCTGAGTGAGCAATATTCATTTCTGATGGAAACCAAGTCATGATGTTCCTGATTGAATTGAGCATTGTACCTGAAAAAGACTGAGGACACATTGCACTAGAAGCACATGTAGTATTGCAAATAGATGAGTTAGTGACATGAGTAATCTCACTATTGGATGTTGCACAGTTTGATCTAGGCGTGTCATTAATAGAGATACCTTTAGGTTCAATATTCTTGAAAAGTTTTCCTGTGGGCATCCACTTAAGGCAAGATCTAGGTATGTAAGTCCGTTTGGATCCTGTAAACTTAAATAATCGCGGTGGGAATCCATTTGAAATATTGCTAGTAGATTTGGATGTAGACACTTCCTCTTTGAATATTGGTCCTTTTGTAATTAGTTGGTTTCTTAGGGATTGATCACCATTTGATGTTTCTTATGAGAACTAGATGAACTCCTAGTATTCCCGATCTTAGAACTTTGAACATTAACCCGGGTTTGTTATTCATCATATCGGAATGAAGTAGTGAAGTGATCGGTTTTGTCAAAACAGTATTCGCATCAACTTGGGAGGCAAGCCTAGATTTCGATGGTTTAAAACTTTTAGTTCTAAAAGCATTGGGCGCTTAACTACAAGATGTTTTGAGTTGTTCGAAGCAGTTGGCTTTCCCAAGGTTGATGGTTTTACAAACTTAGTGTTCACCCTATTTCCAATAGATTTCCTAAGCTCATTTTTAAGGCAACAATAGTGAAGCTCTTATCCGAATTTGGGCTTTGAGGGCATCAATGTCAGCCAAGAAGGAATTAGTTTGATCTATCAACTTGGAATTGTTCTCTAATAAGTTCTTTCTTAAGGACTCATTTTCCCTCAATAGGTTGGACACACATTGAGCCAATTCATCATTCCTAGATTTAAGTGTATCACTCATTTCATGGTTAGGATTGTTCATCCCAATATTACATTTCTTATGCAGATCTGAGAGTTCTAATTTCAGATTGCATATTGTTGAATCTTTGTCATGAATCTGGTTTTTTAAGTGGTTAATTTCAAAAAATTCTTGAAATTCTGGGAATTGCGGATTTTTGCTGGTATTTGTAGTAAGAAAACTTTCTTCTCTTTGTTGTATTGCAATTTCCAAGGAAATGCAATGTTTTTCAAGAATTGAGTATTCGTTTGAAAGTTCATCATAAACCCTTTTTCAACCATGTCATTTGTTTTGAAGATTTTAGATTCAGCTCAACCAAGAAACATTTATCAATATCGTGATCGAGTTAGGATAAAATGATCGTGCACATTAGTGGATGCATTATGTTGATCGATTAAGGGTACCTCATTACATAACTCCGGATCATTTCTTTGGGATGGCATCGAGATTCTCCTCATGCATAACAGAGGTATGAAATGCAATCGATTCAAGCTTTTCGACTCGACTCGAGCCTTTGTATTCAAGACTGATCGGTTTCATCATCCTTTGTTGTATCTCGATATAACGCATTCAAGATCATCCATTCTTTCAATTGGTCCATTACCCGATTTAGCACAACTTTCATTTGATTTTATCTCGACACCCATTCAACACATTCAATCGAACATTCTCTTGAGCAACTTCCCTAATGTACATTTCCACATTATCCATAAGTTGAATAAATGTGTTGATGTACTCATGAATTTCCATTCCAAGATGTTTCTTGAATGAAATTCCAGTCACATGTTGATCAAAGTCTCATGGAATATTCCCCATTGATAAATGGTGAAATTGGTTGTAGATTACTTGAAGTGCAAGATTCGAGTCTTCCATTAATACCTTCTTTTGGTAATTTGAAGCTTCAGTTGTTCTAAGTTCAGCAACACAGTTCTTGTCAATGTGGATAAGTCCTGACGAAAGAGAGCATTGCATGTTCGATGCCTAGTTGTGGATAACAGATGTGTGAGGTGTTGATGAAGTAGTTGAAAGGACTCAATGTTGCATTCCATTTGCCTTGCATCATTTGTCAATACCAAGTGTGACTCATTAGATTTAGACTCAGATTGTGAAGTGTGTTGATCATAAATTGTTGAATCAATCAAGGTAGAACATTCAGAATAGCAACCGGTTTCATTGTTCTGTGAGGTATCATAAAGTTCAAGCACTTTGGAGATTAAAGGGTCAGTGATGTAAGACATTGTGTTGATGGATATTAGATATGAGTAACTTGCATCAATTTACCAAATTTCTATATAGACAAGTCGCTAACAAGACAACTCGCCAAGAACCATAACACCAAGTCGCTACGAATTAGAAGACAAGTCTTTAAGCACCAAGTCGCTAAGAATTATGACACCAAGTCGCTAAGCACCAAGTCGCTAGACACAGTTAAGTTGCTAAAGAACAACTCGCTAAGATCCAAGTCGCTAGTATCAAGTCGCTAACAATTTATACTACAACTCGCTAACAATTTTCAAGCAAGTCGCTAACCTCACTAAGTCGCTAGCCGTAGTGGAGAATCCACTAACTTGTACTATTTGTCGGCTTGTCTCAATAGACAAGTCGCTAGGCTCAAGTCGCTAACAACTAACATCAGAACTCGCTAACTTTTTTTATGATCAAGCAAGTCGCTATGATGAAAAATACTACGAGAACCAAGTCGCTAGCAAGAAAAACTTCAAAACACACTTTTCAATCCAAAACAAGCTCAACCACTGGGATCAACACAAGTCGTTGATTCAAGCTTACCAAATCAAAACCCAAGCACTTACAATGATTCTAAACACAAAAGTACACCCAAAATTCAAACTTTAACACTAGAAATGATCCAAATGATGCAAAACCACTAAACTTTTTCAAACTCAAAACCATCTAAAACCACTAGAAATCCAAGGATATGTAAGAGAGATGATCAAACCATGGCTCTTGATACCATTTGTAACATATTGATTTCACAAACACAAGAACAATCACAAATAAGGCGATGATTAGATGATTTTAGAGAGAAAGTGGGATATTCTAGAAAGAGAAACTCATGGAAGGTTAGATTCCAATGAACATCCAACCTCTACCTTGGGAGGTAGAGGGTATTTATAGGTTACAAACTAAACGACCTCCGACGGCTCGTGGATCGTGGATACAATGGGTAAAGACCCGTCCTTCCTCCACGGTGTTACACTAAACTATTCTATGCTACAAACTAACTACTAAATAACGTAATGTAACGATATGTCTACGAGCTAACTTATGCTAGATAATATTTGGGGTGACCGACTCTTCACATATGGAATTTTTCATCGAGTAAGCGGAAGCTTTACCGCTCATGATATTTGCAGTGGCGTAGCGTAATCATAATATAAAAATATCGAGCCGTGTTATGTAGATAAGCACAAGTCATGATTTCTTCAATTAAGTGTGGATGTCGTGAGCATGCGGCTTTGGATTGACTCCTCAATTTCGATCACCGCAACCGTCAAATGTACCGCAAACAACAGCTAGCAATAAAACACACGAAAGTGTCTTTGATCACTTTTGTTGAATTAAGGTACATGCCCACGGTTCCCGCTGATCAAGACAAGCATCGCTCGTGATCGGTATAATTTCAAGAATCTCCTCGACAATAAGCTTTCGCAACTGCTCTAGCCGTTCTCAAACCGAACGCCTCAAAGAAGACAACACGAAGTGAGTGAACCAATGAATTAAGATTCACCGATTGATGAAAATTGATTTGAAAACAATCGCGTATTGCTTGAAGAAAGAGTTTTGCAATACGACGAAGGTTTTATGAGAAAGATCAATTTTCAATCAAAATACTTTTGTATTTAAAGAGTACACATTCGACGTGCTAGAGAAAAGAAGATTTGCACATCGAACGGTTTTTCCAAAAGTATTTTTTCAATCAGAGATACTTTTTGTGTTTGAAAACATAAGTACACATTCGACGTGCTAGAGAAAAGAAGGTTTGCATATCGAATGGTTTTTCCAACAGTATTCGTCAATTCATTTCCTGGACCAAGGTAGATTCAAGAATGAATCTCCCCATCATTTCTATCTAGTTGTCACAAGCTTGATCTTTTGGAAAGATCTCACATGTCACCCACCAAGAGCTTGTTTGATGTTGGCTCTAGAAGGATTTCCATCTTCATCGTGAATACTTTTACATATCACTCGGATGTTCTGGCAAAATCACAAGGATGATGCGTAGGACTCTTAATATATTCTCACTTTCCACATTGTGTGAAACAGCAAGTTTTCAAGAATAGTGTCATAATGAGATATTGTGGATGATCTCTTGGCTCTAGACTCGATTGTGCACATTTGGTTCCTATGCCGGAGACTAAGGAGAGGGTCTCCTTCTTCAATATCAAAAATCTCTAAGAGAAAGTCGATAGATAATGTCGATTCCCCGTGAGAATGAAACAAGCCATTTTAAGAGGAACTTGAGTAGCTTGGGAAGGTTAGTGCAGTGCGTCACTGGGTCCATGACGTCTTGTCTTCAATACCAGTGTTACCTTAGTAAACACCAAGAGATATGTATTGAACCCGTTTACGCCTAAGGTTGAATTATTTGAGGGCTATTTCTTTTCACCCTTTTCACATTCATTTCTTTTTCATTCTTCAACCCTTCAATTGCTTACCGAGACTTCATTACTAGAACCTTGTTGGGTTTATTCCAAGACTAGCTCGCCTCATCCGCACTCTTCCCATTTCTCATTTTCTCCTTTTTTTCATCATACCTAAGGACTCTACACTATCTAGTGGATTGTCCTCGGTAGATCCCTCCTGCTCGGCGGATCGTGGGAACTAATACCTAACCTCACCATCCTTATAACTCCATACATAAAGTAAAATGGTCGGTCTTTTGGTACAGTTCATTCCTTCTCAAAACCAATTGAAAAATCATTTGGAAAATCCAATCAAGGTACTTGTGATATAAAATCAAAACATTTTGTACCTTAATTGTTTTTTATAATTTAGAAATGCTCCCCCTCAACATGTGCATATGATTTTGAAATTGTTTCGCACATGGAGGCAAGAGGACTTTGAAATCTTTTCTTGATCACAGTTTCCATGGAAAAAGCCATTTAATTTTCTTTGGTAAATTCTCCCCCTCAATATGTGCGTAGGATATTTAAAATAATTTTATCACATAGAGGCAAGAGTTCTTTTGAAGTACATCCACGATCACAAAAGCCATTAAGAAACCATTTGCTCCCCCTCAGTATGTGCATCGATATACGAAAGAGTTTGGCACATATTAGAGAGAACTTGCACTTTGAATCAAAATGATCATCTTTTATCAAATTTCATATTAAATCACAAATTCTCCCCCGATCAAAAATATCAAACCCTTTGAGATTTTGGATCCCAAATGATTTAATAAGGTTTAGAAAACATGCGAGAATATGTGCATGATTTAAAATACTCTTCTGGTTTTAGGTTAAATGCTCCTCCACAATCATGTGCATAATGTATTTCTAAATCGTTTGGCACATGAAGGAAGGAGTGCTTTAGAAACAATCACCCTTTGAAAACCGATTTGAGATTTAAATCACGATCTCTCCCCCGATCAAAAATTTCAAACCTTTTGAGATTTGTGATCCCAATCGATTTAAATCAATTAGAAAATTTTAGGGAAAGACGTGGCAAGATTTGATTTTGAAAAATGACAGATAAGGACCATTTTAAGACATTAAAGATTGTTAGTGTCAGGTATGATTGTTTTAAGAGATCTTTTAGCTAAAATAAAACAATTTCACAATCAAACAAGAACAGAAAAAATTTCATTTTGAAAGATCTTTGAGTTTTAAAGAAAATCATACCATGACATAACATTAAATCTTTAGATCACCACTTTATTTCGTACAAATCGGAACTTTTGTGAAGAGATATCGTTTGAAAATATTCTATTATAAATCACTCTCCTCCTCAATCGATGACCGTAGTCGATGATTAAGTGACTTAAGTTTTGATAAAATGAAGTACGGTGATTTCTAAAATTAAGTCCAATTTATTTTCAAAACAATATTTTCCATTTTCAAAACAATATTATTTAAAAATTGTTTAAAAAATGGTATCATCACTATTTTCCTGCACAAAGAAACGTTAGGTGGTTGAGAAGCTTCTGTTGTTGCTGTAGGGCTTGGAAGAAAAACCGTCTGCTGATGCAGAGAGACTTCTTACGTTGCATTTTAATGCCAACTGGGGTCAATTTAAGCTCCGTTTCTTCATTTGGTGATGAAGAAAACCATCTGCTGATGCAGTGAGACCTCTTACGTTGCATTTTTCCATGCCAACTCTCCATAGAAGTTCAACTAAGCTCCATTTCTTCATTTGTCAACCCAATATATAGTTACCCTTTCCTTTCGGCATCCAATCATCAATTGTGGGATCCGGATCGGGAACATTCTTATATACCGATATACCTGCATATGTTAGTGAACACAAACACATATATGGTGGTCGACATCACCCAAACAAAGAATCGACTAATAACGGTCAATTCAACATATCAATCGGATCATAAAGGTATGGGAATAATGTGTTCATCAATCTATAACCATCTAATCCTAACAATCACATCCTAGAAACCTAGTCCTTCAACATAGGCAATTATATTTTTCGAGATAAGCACGAGGATGATTAAGAAAGTCCATTAGATGATATAAATTTGAAAACATTCTCCCCCTCAATCAATGACTCATTTTCTGAAAATTTTAAAAGCGCTGAAGTCATTGATTGAGTTTGCAAATTTTATAAAAACTCTGAATCTGATTGTTTTTAAAGCAACTTATTTACCACTATTTTGTTAAAACAAATATTTTTCTGAAGAATTTTAGATGGAAAAATATTTGAGTAAGAACAGCAGTCCTTAGACATACTTTCCTCATTTTGTTTTAGGATAAGTGCACGAAATATTTGAAAATTGGTTTAGCGCGGCACTTTCCTTCCTTGAAGAACGGGTTGCTATCTGAAATAATAGCAAGCCATAGTTTTAAGCACGGGTTACAGTCTGAAATCACTGCAAGCCATATTTTGAGACATGTTTAGAAAAAGAATATTTACACCTCCTGCTCGAACTTCATCTATGGTCTCGTGCCATTATTGAATGACATTTCTAAGACCGCAGATGTTATCGATACCAGAAGACATGTCTTGAGAAAAGCATATTTTTGGTATTTTTCAAATTTTCTGATTTTTATGGGTTTTTGTTGGTTTTAAAATTTTCTATTTTCTTTTGCTGGTTTTATATTTTTGTATTTGGTTTTCTGAAAAATATATACAAAGATAGAGTAGATGATATAGTTTAAGAAGATGATGATACGAGTACCGAGATAACGATATCGAGCAGCCCCGTTGTAGAAGATAGAAGTCATCATCCCTAAAACTTTCACCACCAAAGCTTCCGAGGCTCCAGAATAGAAAAGAGAACCCGAGCCTTTGAGAAAAAGAGACTTTGGCAGCTTCCCCCCAAGCCGAAGATCCATTAGATGAGCAGATTTGAAGCTCTATTTCAAGCTTGCCTTAGCCAGGTGCACGATGAAGCACACCATTATCATAAATCCCGCTGCTTCATTTAAGAACGATAATCGAGGTTCTCCGTTCGGGGTTATATCATCAACAAGAACAGCAACGTATCATCTCATTCTTTAAATTTCTTCTCATATTTCATTACCACTGAAGTCAGAAGCAATCCATTCCAAAAGGTGTCAAGAGACCACTTCCCCCACGTAGTTGAATTGATGCAGTCAGTCTCTTAGACTAGAGCTCACGAACCCGAATACACATACCCAAAGACAAAGAAGCTTATACCATCGAAGTAGCAGATTAAGTCCAATAGCCAAAGAATAACCCCGATGTATACTTTTCTCTCCCCCTCAAGAAAGTGTATGAAGCTCAAGAACCCGGCACCGAATGCCCAAAGAGAGAATAACCGATAACATTGAAGAAGGTGTCGAATCACTTATTATCTTTTGCGGGTGACAATCTCTGCGGATGTCAACACCAGAATAAGTGATTATATCTCTGAATCACTGATTAAGCCCTCAAGTAAACCAGCTGAGCATCCCCAATGTACACAATCTCTCTCCCCTGATGATTGCGATAACATCAAAATCATCACACACTTGTGTACCTCTTTTTATCTTCAGAAACTTTCTCTTACATCACTTCCCCCACGTCGTTGGAATAATAACACTAAGAGCTTTGATGAGTAAAACCTTGAGTTTCTCTGCGGTCATGACATTTGTTTTCCCGAGATATCTTCAATCACTTGGAAGAGTTAAGTTCATCAAGTTTACTCGCCATGAGTCAAACCTTGAGTTTCTCTACGGTAATAACATTTGTCTTCCCGGGATATCTTCAATTACTTAGAAGTATTAAGCTCATCAAGTTTACTCGCGCTTTGTGTTTAGATATGTGTCTCCTTCCCCCTTGCTGGTTTTGACACTTCAGAATCAGCAACACTTTGTAAGCCCATGTACTAGAAATCATTTGAGAAGAACATCCCTAGCTCAGATGTATCTGTGAGAATCAACTTGCTGCAGAATGTGAGCAAGTCTAATTGGGGATTAAATCAGACATTTCACCCTCCCCCAATTAGTGCTCTCCCCTAAACCGACAATCTGTTTGATATGCCCAGATTAAGAAGAAGTCTTTGGATAAACACATGCAACTCGTCTTCGGTCTTCTAACATGTAGCAGAAAATGTAGAACAGACTGTAGACTCGACCTTCTTCAAGATTGTCCAGTTGAGGATTAGATAGTTAACATCTTCATCTCACCAAATGCGTTCCAATTACCTTATATGTAGCAAATCTCCTTAACTAAAATCCCTCCCAATCAAACAAGAACAGAAAGATGTTCATCAAAGAAATCAGCCCAGCAACTAGAAGCACTTTGTCATTTAATCATATCAGCCCATGTGAAGATGTCAACCAACGGCTCTTAGAAGAAAAACATCATGTGAAGATGACCCGATAAGAAGAAGCTCGGTTCTTACATGAGTTTGGAGCCGTTTGACCATTTATTCTCAGAAATCAATCAATCATGCAATAAATTCACACTTCTTCTCCCCCTCAAGAATTGCATACGGAGTTGCCATTCTTGATTGAATAAGTGAATATCATCAACAAATGTAGTCTATTCACACTTCTCCCCCGCAAAATTAGCACAGGATGTCGCCATCATCATTATAGTTGAGCAAGTGGAATAAGAAAACAATCAACGGTAGCCCGGTTCACTTGATAATCGAAAGCACATGGAAAAAGCATGAAGCATGTTGATGAGAATGGTCATAATAGAGAAGATTTTTCTTCTTCAGAAGATAAAGCGCACTGACACGTACACTTTTCTTTTCTTTGAGGAACGAGGCATGAACTGATGTGTTCATACGTCATAAATCTATCTCTTTTCAATCTCTTGGCAAAACATGTAATCAATCTCATTATCATTCTGTAGGCTCTTTGTCGTGACAACTGATGGAGAATACCCAATATGATGAATTTGACCCTGAAGTAAACTAACCCGAACTCGTGACTTAAACTTGCACATATTAAACAAAGAGCGGTGCCGATTTCCATTAGCATCTCTAAGTACTCTCTATGTACTCTATACTCTTCATACAACCAACCATCAAGTATAAGACGTACATTACCTCTTGAAAATCCATAATTGAATGTGACACTGAGCACTACAACGTAACTCCTTAAAGTGATAGTTATTTTGTAGTGGTAAGAGCCCAATTCCCCCAAGTGGTAAAATAAAAGGTAAAAGACACCCAACAATAACTAGATTTCCAAGTCTTCGTTTTTAATGATAAGCTTGAACAAGGATCTTGAAGAATCTTCATCCATCCATCCCCGATACCTTCAGATACTAAGTACACCCGCCCGTGATATTTCACTTCAATCTCAAA
Organism: Chrysanthemum lavandulifolium; assembly: GCA_022545495.1. NCBI lineage: Eukaryota > Viridiplantae > Streptophyta > Magnoliopsida > Asterales > Asteraceae > Chrysanthemum > Chrysanthemum lavandulifolium. The sequence goes on from CM040242.1 coordinate 185,105,402, forward strand.
TATATAATACTAAATTAACGCCGTTGTCACATCTTCTTAACTGCTCAAATCTAGCCTTCTTTGACATTTAAATGAACTTTGATAATGGTTTTCATCCCGACCATGGTTAAAAGCACATAACCCCGTAAAACCATGTAATAATCAAACTGCCATGAAGACAACCCAAACACACACCCAATTCATGAAGTACACCCTTTTATCCCTTCTTTGAAGCAGAAACCGTAGCACGAGCATCAAGTAAGATCCAGAATTACACTTTCTCTTCTCCAAGATGGTTCCATCATTACGGGATTTTACAACTCTATGGTTTAAACCGAGAAATAGTTTCTTTCGCGGGATTTTACAAAACCAAGAATAAACCGTAAGATAGATCCGAAATGTACTTTACTAATACGGGATGTTTCCATTGTCACGGATTTTACAATTCTATGATTTAAACCGAGAAATAGGTTCTTTCATGGATTTTACAAAATCAAGACAAAACCGTAAACAATGTCGACTTGAATGTGTTATGACAACTTTGGTTTCGGTGAATATCTATTTTAGGGGAACATGCAGTGGTTCATCAACGGTTCATTATCCGACATCAACAATAACATCAACCATCCAAACAACACATTGGTAAACACATCATTCACGCATTTTGTCGGCAATTGTAGTGACCGCTTAAAGAAGTAAACCCGATATACCAAACTTGAACATGAAGTAGAATTCCCCAGATTTGTTACTTAAGCTTGTACTAATCCTCGTGAAAAAGAAACAAGGTACCCAATGTACAAAACCTCTTGACGATTCTCAATCGTGAGACATCAAGTGATAATTACGTTGTGGGTTAAGCTAGAAAGAATCACAACCGTAATTAAATAGCCAAGTCTTTATCACACTCTGTATATGCCCAAACAAGTCATCTTCGCTGAAGGGTAGAAAGAAAGAAGACGAAAATAAGTAAACACCCCCGGAAAACCTCACTTCAAATTCCAATACGACATACCGAACAAACAACCCCATAGTCAATCTTGTACAAATATCAATTCATGCCATGACACAATGTCCTTTGTGAGAGTGTATAAACCAAAATATCAATCCTCACAACATGACGAATCTCAGCATCCTACCAAATCTCATCATCAAATTGCATCATCATCAAAACTTTTCAACTAATCTCATTATGTCCAAGTCTCATAATATCAAAGCTCATATTTGGTTTTAATCATTGTCATATAACTCATTTCCGAAACAAATAAACACATATGTATCCACATTATATGAGATAGTAAATTACGGATTGTGCCAATAGTATAGTCACCGTCTCATAAAACTGTCACAGGTATCCAATTATTTCGACTCCTACGATGTTTAACATATCAACAAATGGTCTCAGGTCCATTAGTCAAATTAGCACAAGAAATTATTTCAAACCTTATACACTAAATGACTATGAGCAAATATCTCATATAAATTTCAACCAAATATCTCCCACGGTTCCAATTAGCTCAAATAGTCCCTTGGTTCACATCACATACGTCCAATACCATGGGGATGAAATAACGCAAGGCCCAATCAAATCTAGTAACCCCTTAGGCCTAGATAAGTCCAAACCGAGCCCATTTGCCAAGATACACTACACGGTCCAATAAGTTAGCCCTAATTCCATGGGGTAGTATTTAGCAGCACATAAACACACACTTCAACCCTAATAACACTAAAAAAACGCAGCCACCTCATTAACCAATCTCACATCTCAAGCTCTCATCATAACTGTTTCTATCACACAATCCTTTCTCCAAACGCATTAATCTTACTTCAACCCTTTGAACGCTCACCTTTTGATCATCCGAATGCACACAAGAGAGGCACATCGAAATCCAAATAATCCATGTAAACAACTCGACATAGTCACAGAGATGACATGATGTCGAGAAGGCCACAGGGATGGCTTGTGTATCGTCATAGGCTTACCAAATTAGACTCAGGGCTCAAGGTTGGTAATCGTTACTTTAATGTATTCGTTTTGAGTATCAACAAACGAATCAAAGAAATGATGTAACAAGCTTGTTGACATCATTTCTTTAACCTCGTATAGTAACAAAAACAGAAGCATATAAGATCTATGATGTGTAAGTTCAACCAAGGAGAGTCTTGATGACTTGAGGTGAGTTATGAACAAATTTGAGATCATTTTATAATTAATATTTGATCATTAAAAAACCTTTTGCTTGATGTCCGAAACTGAGTTGATCAATGAGGCACTAGATCTTTTTGTGTATAGATCTTTAATGGTCTATGTGTTTGAATAAACCACACACAAAAGGATAAAAGCTGAGATCATAACATTTTATTTTCATGTTTATTTTCCTTTGATCATGGTTCGGATCAGTGAAGTAATGTCGTGAATATTGACCCTTGATGGTCATGATGTATTATGATTTTCACACGACCAAACTGAGATCTTGGATGAATAAATTTGTTTGAGTCTAGATCTATGATGTATGCTTCTCTCGATTGATTGACCTTTAAGTGTCTTGATGTTGCTATGAATATTACGAGAGAATAACTGAGATCTTGTTAACTTTTCATTATCGTTTAGGGTTTTGGTTGAAGTGGATCAGTGATGAATGGTTTGTATTGGCAAATATTTGATAGATCATAGTTTCTCAAAACCAATTCAAAGCCAAACAAAGCAAATCTGAGATCTTTGTTATACTTTTCCATGTTGTATCTTGTTTGATATATGGTGCTGGGATGATGTAAACAAATTGATAAGTTGAAGGAGATAGTTTAGAATAGTTTGGAATATGAAGTTGTTGTTGTTTTAGGATAAGGACTGATGAAGTTGTGATAGCAGCTGAGGTCGTGAGTCATGTTTTGTATATGGTTTGTGATGGTCATGGTTAAGTCATAATCTTCTTCTTCTACCTTTCTGTACATGTCAAGTCGCTAGCATTTTGACAAGTCGCTAGGTCTGAACAACACAAGTCGCTAGGTCTTTTAAACTAAACAAGTCGCTATTGACTAAATAGTCAATAGCCAAGTCAAGTCGCTACCAATATTTTACCTTAACAAGTCGCTAGCTTTGCATTTTTAACACAAGTCGCTAAGGTCTTTTATTTGACTCAAAAGTCAAATAACCAAGTCGCTATTATGCTTGACAAGTTGCTACGACTGTAAATACAAGTCGCTAGGTGACCCAACTCGCTAAACATGTTAATGACAAGTCGCTAGCCTTTTTCCAGTTACACAAGTCGCTAGCAAGAATTTGGTACTTTTTCCGATGAGTTTTCCGACCAAGTATTTCCGACCATATTCATACTAAACCCAGAAATTTGTATAAAAAACTGCTTTTGACCCATGTAAAAACATTATCACAATAAAGGATGTATAGCAGAAACCATATGACCATATGACCAATAAAAACATGTAAAAACTGCTTTTGACCATATGAGGATACAAAACATGTTAAAAAAAGAAACTGTTTACCAAACATACTAAACAGCAAATAAATTTCCGACCATTAAAACAAAAGGTACAAAAACAGTTTACAACAAGATACAAAACCACAACAACTCATCAAAACACAAAAACCTTGGCTCTGATACCATTTGTAGGATCGATATATTATTGTGTTTGATGATTCGGGTGGTCTTGGATGATCAAAATACATGTTAGACATTTTAGAGAGAGAAAGATAGAGAGGGTGTTCTTGCTAGAGACTTGGTTCACAAAATATGGAAGGTTAGATTATAAGAAGCACCACCCTTCCATGGATGGAAGGGTATTTATAGTTACAAACATACCGTCCTCCCATCGGTTGTGGATCGGATCGTGCATACAATGGTAAAGACCGTCCTTCCTCCACGGAGTTGCACTAAACTAAACTACGCTACAAACTAACTAATAAACTGCTAAATAACGTAACTAATAACAAGTCTACGAGCTAAACTATGCTAGATAATATTTGGGGTGATCGACACTTTAATATGGAATTTCCAATTCCTAACAATGAAGCTAAGAGACTTGGGCTTGAGACGATGAAGGATAGTGGATGGATCAAGGCTGCAAACGGCGATGCAAAACCAATTAGCGGTGTTGCACGAGGCGTGAAGGCCAAGATCGGGGAAGGGAAGGAGAATTAAACTTATCGATCGTTCCTATGGATGATTACAAGCTCGTACTTGGGATGGAATTCTTTGATAAGGTACAAGCCATTCACATCACGTTTACTAACACATTGTGCATTTTAGATAAAGGTCGAGTGCGCATGGTGACAATGGAGAGAGGTACAAAGAATGGAGCTAAGATGATTTTCGCAATGCAACTCGAGACCGGCTTCAAAGAGTTGAAGCAAAATACGAGCGGTATATCAAATGACGAAGAGGCGTCGAAAGACACAAAATATGTCTGCGCAAAGTTTAGAGGCGCAACATCGAGTGTTTTACCCGAGCGACATGCACAAAAGAGTTGCCGCAAAGGTAAAAGACGTACGAGGAGGAGACATCGTGTTACAAAGCACAAACAAGGATCAACCATGGAAGAAGCCAAAAGAGAATCAAGTATACCCGTCAAGGCATGCCATGGACGAGATACAACATTGCTGAAAGAAATACACGACGAGGACGTCGCGAGCTTGCGTGGGGGAGGATGTCACGACCCGCACGATTGATTGGGTCATTTACAAGGTTAACCGGGATTCTGGATTATTCTATACTTGCTCAGAAGACTCTATGGAATTCTATGGAAGTTGCAAGAAGGTCTTGGAAGGATTTGGAAGTTTTTAGAAGCTCTAGAAGCTTCCTCCTATGGAAGGTTGTAGAATCTTGTAGTGTGTACATAGTTGTAGTATAAATAAAGGCATCCTCATTTGAGGAATGCATCTCTAAAATCATTTGTAATCTCTTGTAAAGTTCTCTCAAGTAATACAAAGTATTTCCCCATTCCACTTGTTCGTTTCTTTAGAGCTTTCTTAGTTGTCTAGATCGTTGAGTGTTCGAGCAAGGCTGACTTAGTCGAGACTAAATGTCGCACGAAAGAACCTTGTAGAGACAAGTTCGTGACACCCTGCTATATAACTTTTATCCTTGATGTGGTAATTTCAACCCATTTATATTATAAGTAAATGGTGCTCATAAGTAAATGGTGCTCATAAGCTTATTAGTTCATTTTCAACCTATGTTTGAAATGATGTATAAACATGAATATTCGAGAGTGAAAGTGATTGATTTAATTTATAAACCTAAGACACCGCCTCATTTTTTTGTCTTTATTTAGGGTTTAGGGTGCTAAGATTGATATTTGATCATCGATTTAGGTTGGATTTAGAGACGTCTTTATCTTATCAATCCCAACATGCTTTTAATTACATCTTCTATGAACTGCTAGGTGTGCACGACATGGGCATTGGGTATTAAATCGATTAGCGGTCACACACATCATTCGCTATTCAAGACAAGCAATTTTGAAAACGCCAACGCTTGAACATTTATTAGTTTAATTGTAACAAATTCAATTGTTTATCGAATACTTGACGCATTATCTCATTCTTTCTTTCATATATAAATCGAATGTTTATATTCGTTGTTTTCTTATTATCTCATTTTCAAATCTCTTTAAGCTAGTGATCCAATATATAGTACATACGAACTACACAAAGTTGCATTATTTGAGAAAAATACTTTACAAGAATGACACAAAATTACTCTCAAAGTGAAAGTTAAGGTATTGAACAATACATGTATCGTTTATATGTTATATGAAAGTGATACGTCACTGATATCCATTAACCAAATGTGTAGTGACATTTTGTTCCTCTTATCCTTTCGTGTATTCAATATAAACATTATTTCTATAAATTCAAAGATTATGATATCACAAACAAGTTAGACTGTTGTTTTCCACATATGCCCAGTTGCAAATTGGGACCACATATAATCCAAATCCTTCATCGACATGATAGTCGAAAAACGTATGTTACGAAGTGTTTTCATTTTCACATTTTTTTAACTTCATGCATGTTAGATATAAAGTTTTCTTTAACTCACAATCTATTTTTAACTTAGAAGGCATGATATGATATAAAATTTTGTACACATGGCCTTTACAAGCTTACATTTGGTTTTCATTTCATGAAAGTTAAAACTATGAAGCAGGATCATGTGATAGTATAAAAATCAAAATGACAAAATGTATTAGATGTGGCTCTCTCTATTCATTTTGTATGGTGAGTGTGAGTTTTGACTCATATCTACGCGGTAATCGAGATATCACTATGATCGTTTTCAACCATTTTCTTAGCCATCTCAAAATATGTTCATACTAAGGTTTTAATCCTAAACACTAAAATAGGATTTTAGATGACTTGATAGTTGATACTCAGTGATTTATGGTTAGAAAATCATACAAAACATCTTAAAGTTTCACATGCATTTAACTTTTAGGTACCTGTAAGGCTGTAATTTAATTTGGTCAAATAGGGAATGAAGTATGTATTTAACTTTTAGGTGAGACAGTATCCTATAGTACAGACACATTGCTACCGGTCAAGACCGGATGGGCATTGATTTGCCAACCTAAATTATGAACCACCCCTGCCCTGAAACCATGCTTTTGTCTGACTCAAATTAGCGGTTCACAATTACTGTCACACTTGGTAATTTTTCAGATTTGAATTAATGTTCTTTCCAAGTATATAAACACTCAAAAACTATTAGAGCGACCAGTGTCAGCCTCATCATGGCTCGCCGTGACATCGGGTAAGCTTGTCGTGCTTCCTCGCTTAATGCCTCGCCACCTGCACGTCGAGCTTAAAACGTTTACTTTTTCTGATTTTCGAACGCTACGCAATGTTTATATATATATATTTTTTCTTTTTATTAAACACACTTATTTAACACTTAAATACTACACATTTCAATGAAAATCTACACAACTTTTATTTCAAAACACTTATATATATAAACATGAGCGAATTATCTTTTTCCGGTGAAAGTGACATTGAAGAGATAGCGGAGCTAGAGATGATTCTTCAAGAGTTTGAGTTCGAGCAATCGTTGCAACAACAACAAGCCGGCCATTCATTACACCGTAGATACGTCCCCGTGAACGTGAAATTCACAAGACGCTCATCACGACTATTTTAGTGATTAACCCAAAATATACGAAAGACAAATTTAGGTGTCGACTTTCAGATGAAATTAGAACTATTTTTAAAAATAAGATGATGATTAAACATATATTCAAATTCATGATCCTCTTCCAAGCATTTGATTACTTTAGAGTCCAATCATGGTAGGGGTGTAATGAGTTTTAGTGTGATTATGAATGCATATGCCCTACGCCAATTGGCTTACGGGATATCAGCTGATGCATTAGATGAGTATTTACAAATAGGTGAACATTGTGCACGTGATTGCCTAGATTTTTTTACTATGTACATAATCCATTTGTATGCGAAAGAGTTTTTAAGAAAACCAGATGAGAATGACATTCGCAACTTATACAACGCACATAACTATGACTCTTCATACGATTTGTGGATTTGGCATGTATTTTTTGGGTGGCGGGTGCGAATAACGATCTTACCGTTTTAAATAATTCTCCGTTATTCGACGACCTGCTTGATTACATCGCCCCTGAGGTTCAGTTTGAAGTATACGAGCGTAAATTTAACCATGGGTATTATCTAGCTGACGAAATTTACCCGGAGTGGGCAACTTTTGTCAAATCATTTACAGTTGCAAGTAACCCAAAAAAATGCTGTATTCAAAGTGAAACAAGAAAGTGCTCGAAAAGATATCGAAAGAGCTTTTGGTGTCCTCCAAGGACGTTGGCATATCATTGTCCAACCGGCGCGTGCATTTACTGTTAGCAAGTTACGGAGAATCATGTACTCGTTCATTATAATGCATAACATGATTTTGAAAGATCAACAATTTTCGATATCCGACGTTGGCGAAACGTATATTTCTCCGCAACCAAATTTACAACAGAGATGGATTGACCATTGCGCAGTGCAAAGAAGAAAAGCCAAAGAACTACATGATAAACGCAAACATGCAAAGCTTCAACGATGTCTCATCGAGCATGTTTGGCAACAACATGAATGTGAACAATTTCAACAACAAAATCCAAATAATTAGTTTTGTTATAATTTGATGTATTTCTTAAGTTGCGTATGTTTTTTTCGTATCTTTATTTTACGTTTCTTATGTTTTTTATTATGTTTTATCGTATTTTTATTTTTAATGAAATGAATTTAGTTTATTTGGAAATTTGAATAAAAAAAATAAAGTTGTAAGTGGTAAGCCTCAAATGAGTAAGTTGAGGTTTGTTGTGAGTGAGGGGGGGTTTAGTTTTGGAGGTTTATTATAGTGATGTGGAGGTTTGTTATAATGATGTATCACCCGTGGGCCCCGAATGAGTAAGTTAATCTTGTCATGACACCTTGTGCTCTTAGCTGTTCAATATCATACGAGTAACAAAGAAATGTATGATTACTCAAAATATGTAGATAGGTGGGGACACCTTGATCCCATGTATTATCGAGGTGAAGACCTGACTCTTCCGTAACGACCATGCCTCATGCAATGATCTTAGTCCCACCAACCTAATTAGTCGGTAACTGGGATTGTATTAGAATATATTACGTTAGTTGACTCAAACTCGTTAATATTAGTTTTGTTATCTCTGTTCTTTGTATATAGATAAAACAAAATTAGGCTCGTGCTTTGAGCTCTTTGGTTTGAATGTTGTTTCTTGATCTCTTTGATCCTTCTTTTGCCTGGTGGCATATAATATCATTGCTTTTTCCAATAAATTAAAAAAAATAATAAAAAAAAAAAATAAATAAAAAATAATTGGCTCAAGCCTAGTTGTGGTTTGAGTTAACTAGTCTAATACCTTCTAATACATTTAACCCAAGACATTTAACTCAAGAGCATTTCTTTGATCAGTCAACTGAACGTTTATGGATTTAGAATGTGTTGGTTTGTGGGAGTTATAAACACGACAAAACGACTAAGAGTGTGTGAGCCGATGGGGGCACACACGATAAACACGAGAGTACGTGTCGAACGTATTAAATACTTGAATGCGTATACCCGTTAATGCATGTGCTTGACCCGATGTACTTGTACGATCCATGGGCTGTTTTAGTCATTACTTGGGTCGGTTTAAGAGAAGCCTTGGGCCTAGTCTCATTAAACGAATCGGGCAAGGGAATAGAGTGTTTGTTTGTTGCTTGTCGATCAAGAATAAAGCCCAAACAAGGGTTGGTTTGTGAGGCTATAAAAACAAACACATCACATCTCAATTCTCATGCATAATACGAATTACTAATATCCCTAAACCAATCAAAAGGTTCCTGCCTCTAATTCCAATCGACTTGCATGAAAGTTGATTACTTTTTTATTGGTTTTGCTTTGTTCCTTTTACTTTGACTTGATCCATGAAAAGGGTTAAACAATTAATAGTTGCTGTTGATTCCTAGTATACGAATAGTAGCAGCAAGGATATAGTTTGTATTTTGTTCATGTCACTTCTGACATAACTTAGGTACTTCTGACACATGTTGTCCGATATCGGTGTTTAGTTTGAAGTCGTTTCTCGGACGGTTAATATCTCGCGTAAAAGAAGACAAGGTCTTGGGGTTTTTCTTGTTCGTGTTTATTCAAGTGATATTCAAGGGTTGATAGTTTTACGTTCTTGACTAGCCTCTTATCGAACGTGCTCGTTTTACGTGTTGTGTGTGATACTCATTGAGGCATCTATTTTAGGTGGTTAGTTTCATATTGGTTTTATTGTCCGTTACTAAAGATCAATTGCCAAACAAGGTTAGGGTTTCTTTTATCCCTTTTATTAATTAATTGTTATATTAATTAATTGTTTATTAATACGTGTTAACCTAATTGCGATAACTAGATCCATATCCGCTGCGTACTCGTAAAGGTTAATTGGTTAACTGGTTCTAAAATCCCAACAGTGGCATAACGAGCCATCTCGTTTTTGCGATTATGGGTTACACGTTTCTTATTAATAAACATGTTTAAAAGGCTGCATGAAACCTAATTTAGTTATTCGTTTTATTTTGATTTGACAACTATATGCAATACTTGTCAATTTTTAATAAAAAATAACTAGTCACACACAAATTAAATTATATTGATAATTAGAATTAATTTGTTAATTTAAATTACATGTTAATTATAATTACTTTGCTAATTAGAATTACATGTTAATTAGAATTAAAAGTTAATTAGAATTAATTAATTGTTAATTAGAATTATTATGATAATTAGAATTACATATTGGTTATTTAATACATAAAATTGCGATATTACTTTTTAATTGAGATTGCCATGTTTTATGTGTTTTCTGGCCACAAGACCCACTCAATTGCTTTTGCGATGTATGGGGCGATCTAGGTATTGTATCCTAGTGACGGTCTTATGGTTCTCCGTTTGGGGAAGACTCGCAAGAGAACTCGGAACAATATGTGCTTTTATATTGATGTTTATGCTTATATGTTTGTGATTCCTATATGTGCATTATTACTTGCTTTGACACCTAATTGTATGCAATATGGAATAATACATATCGTAACCATAACATTAATATGGGTCTTTATTTACACGCCAAAATATCATGCTCATTGTGACCTGCTATTTGATTCGAGGAAAATCGTTTTTGTAAAATAAAGTGACCTAATATATGAAACACGTTTTCAAGAATTTAAAAACTAGACGCTATGGACACTTGGGATGTATGGCTCACCCACTAGAACAAACTCAAAAGGGGGTTCTAAGAGGTGCGCACAGTCGCACCGAAAGGATGTCTAGGTTATGCTTCAGCACACCGTCCTCCGCCTCCCCGTATGCTCGATTGGAGCTACCGTGAACCATGATGATCACTACAGTGTCATTACCAAAAGTTTTTATAATTAGTGTTACAAAGTTGTTTTGCATGCTTCTTTGTACACGACTTTTACCACATTTATATGTGCATACCTATTTGTTAATTTTAAGTCTATGCCATCCAACTATGAACACGTGCATTTGGATTGACTTCTCTGGTCAGACCTAAGGGCCTTTCCAACCCATGGTAATTATTTCTCACTAGTCAGACCTATGGTTATTTTTACACGTTCATACTTGGTCGACTTATCTCGAGTTAGCTTGGTCAGACCTTGAACCCGAGGCATAAGATGAGAACTAAACATGCTCATGACATTATTACTTGTTTACTAATTCCTTGATCGCCCTCATAAATCTAAGAGTTGCATTATGTAATTAACGCCGTCGCTACCTCTTGTCCTATTTTTTTACACATCGGGTCGGACCTATGGTAATTAAGTGGGGTTGCAAGATGGATCTTAGTCTTAATTAGTAATTAATTGGGTAGTTAATTCTTTTAAGAATGTAATTATCGAAAATACTATAATTTAACTTTTTATGTTCTGATTAATTTTGTTATTGCAACATAATTCGTAAACAAAGTTGTTTTTCTTTGAAAGACAAACTTAGTCTCTTTTCCTAGTAAGAAGAGTGAGACTTATACCTATCTTTTCTCCTTGGTTGACAAACTAAGATAGGATTACAAAGATAAACTCATTTATGATCTTTCATGACCCTTTTGTGGTCTAAAGTTAATTGAAAGATAGAATATTTTGTGTAACTGGAAACATTGTGTATAGAGCTACAAAAATAAATAACATCTTGCACTTGTCACGATGTATGAGTTTAAACCACAAAGAGTAAAGGAATTACTAGCATATTTTCTAGGTAATTTTCTTGTACTCTTGTTTATTCCTAAAGCGCTAGATTTCCTTGGGGCTTTGTAGACGATAAAGGAGGAATTGCATGCTAAAGATTCAAGTTAATTGAATGAAAAATGGCTAGTCCATTGTCTACATAAGTAGAACTTCATATACTCTGTTCAATACCTAAGTACATGCTACTTGTAGGCATTTGAAGAGAATAGGATAGTATATAAAATCATATATGCTTTCATCGAAATGTAACACTTACAATGTTGACAAATCCAGGTGAGCAGCTTGCATTTTATTACTGAAATATCATCCATGTAATGTTGTCAATTTCAGTGGGAGCTACGGGATTTATTTCCTATTAGTCACCCATATCATTTCAAACTAGCTTTCAAATAATTCATTACTATCCAAATATGAACAACCATTGCTTAAAGGAAAATTGCATTTTATTTTATAAGATAACACGTTGCCTTCCTGTTGTTGCCTTCCTGCTGTCGCTTCCTGAAGCGTTATCTATAGAATAATAATCCACAGTTCCTTATTAAAGGTTATGGTTCTAAAACTACTTATGATATCTATGACATTATCATATCGTTTGAACAATCAATCATGTGTTGTTTGTTTTCATAATATGATGTTGTACCTTTCACAAGTGGGAGAAATCTCAAAGTGTGTGCAAGGAACAACAATATTATTGGTATCTCTTGACCGCAAGGTAAAGGAAACTAATAATTCTACTAGGACTTAAACACGTTAGATGTTTAATGCCCTACTAAATGAAAATAAGAATTCTACTAGGACTTAAACACATGAGATGTTTATTTCCCTGCTACATTCTAATAATGATTCTACTAGGACGTGAACACGCTAGATGATTGTTGCCCTACTACATTCAAATGTCATGATATAGTGTTAAGATACTTCAACATTTGACTACATGTTTTAGTCAACATAATTATGGTTATATGATAATGATCATAATTATGAAGTATAAAATTAAATTGAAATTACTATACAACTCAATAGTTTGCGTTCATGATTACTTTTGTTAGAATAATTATGCTTACATGTTAAGACATAATTATAAAGTCCTTGAATTTATCAATGACTTATAACATAAAGTATATATAGTAAATGTGTTATGTCTTCTCGTTAACACATAAACATGAGGCTTTGAATTATTCAAAGACTGATAATGTATTATTGAAATGTTATGTTTTCTTGTTAACACATGAACATATAATCTTTGAACAGTTCTGTCTTCTTGTGAACACGTGAACATAAGGTTCTTGTATTGTTCAATGAATATACATTATTGCATGCACTTGGTTCATAAATACTTTATATGCAATTTGGCTTGACCCAATAGACAAGTATTTGGTCCAAAGAGAATTAAGTTATCTATAGAATTCTGATATAGTTTCACAATTCTAATAACTCATAGGATACCACTTCATCATGGTATGTCTAATGTGTTGGATCAAACCTTATTAATATTGTTTGGTTCATGATAGCTTTAATTGCTCTACCTCCAAAACATATCAAGGTTAGAAATTGCGTGTGTCAAGGCTCAATATAGTTCAAACCTAGAAGGTATTCAAGACAACCCATAACTGAAAACCCTAATTCATTAGGGATTTGAGGTTTTACCACTCAAACCAATTGAATCCTAAATCCTTTTGGATTTTTGATTTATCTACACTTCCTAGCTTGAAGATTGTAGTTTTGGTGTTCTTCCTAGCTTGACGAAACACAAAACTATTGCTAAAACTTTTGGTTAAAGAGTGATACTAAATTAGAGTTTTTCTATAAACCCTAATTTGAGTTGTTGGGAGGAATTCCATTATGTCTTGATTTAAGTTCTGAATTTTTTAAAATCTTATGAAGCATTTTATTAACAAATCTTGAGATGAGAACTTAAAATGTATCTTGTGGTTCTCCATAAAGAACAATTTATTGTTGCTTAAATACTTTGTATTTAGAGAATTGTCTCTACTTGCAAAAGTAAGTGGGAGCATATACATATCTCAAAGTTTTTGAGAACAAAATACTTAACCTTCTAAAATCTACTTATTAATGTCATACTAAGGTTAAACATGAAAATATTGACCGAAGTATAATGATTAATCTCATTCATAAATCCGAAAGGATGCCTCATCACTTGAGTGATATTTTATATCAATGTTGAGGGATATAAGTTAGAAGATTATTGTAAATCAGCTAACTAATGAAATATATTATCACATCTTGAATCTGATAAATGTTTAAGAACTATGAATGAATAAGATGCAGTCCTTAAAAGGAAAACCGAGTTTTGAGCTTGATTGTTATTTCGCCTAACAGTTAACCTATGAGGTTGGAATGAGTTTCTTTTGAAGAATGACTCACAAGGACAAAATTGTATACATATTAATGTTTGGCATTTAATAAGAAGTTTTTAATCATACTTAAGCAATTGATTGTGATTAAATTTTCTTATATAATACATGCATTAATTATATAAAGTGTTAATACAAATAAGCCGTAAAAACGTTTATTTATATTTTACGATCTTCTAATGTTTTGTCGATAACAAAAGTAAAATCATATTAACGAAACAAATAAAATACGTAAATGGTTTGAACTAATAGTTTTCTAACATATTCACATTTTCACATAAAACACTAAAACAAGTATAAGTGATTTTATGATCTAGATATATATATATGTACAACAACTAGTGTTTACATATTGGGTTAACAAGTATAAATGATTCTATGATTTAGATATGTACAACAACTAGTGTTTATATTTTGAGTTAGCATATACTTAAACTAAGTATACTAAAATGGGTAAAAGCATGTAAATACTAAAATAAGGTAAAAACATGTAAATACTAAAATGGGTAGAAACTAGCAAATGGTATTGAACCATAACCCATGGTTTTATATATACCACTTATCTAAGTTCATTGTATCTAGAAAGAAAACCATGGATCAACCCATAACCCATGACCCATGACCCATGACCCATAACCAAAAATACCCATGGGCAAAGAGGCGTTCCACGGATCCCTAGCTTTGTGCTAGCCGGATCCCAGTGGAAGGATCCGTGGGATCCGGGAAACAGAGAGAATTTTTCTATAAATAGAGAGCCATTTCTTCCTTACTCATCATCCCTTTACACACATACTTCCCCAAGTATTCTAACCTCTAACCTCGGATCCAAGATATCTATGTAGTCTTTTCTCTTTTGTTTTGTGTGATCTTCTAGGTTCCTCTTAAAGGAAAGATCACCACATCTTGAAGACGCAAGCTCAAGTCCATGAGTTGCCATGCCGTCATCATCAAGACAACGAAGGTTCTCTTGTTGATAGTTCTTCCTTTCTCCATAGATGTTGGGTTGAAGGCATTAGTGAAGAATGCCGAAGTGTCAAGATGAAAGCATTAGTGAAAGGTGCTCATCATCCGTGTCAAAGCATTAGTGAAGAATGCTAAAGGTGTCAAGACGAAGGCATTAGTGAAGGGTGCCAAGCGTTGTGTCAAAGACATTAGTGAAGGATGTCGATGAATCAAATCAAGTAGCATTTGGGAAGAATGCTTAGGTCGATAATCGATGAGTGCATCGTTATACATATAAGTTCTTGTTTATTTACAAGGATGGTGATATCCTTGATGGTGTTGTAACAAGGAGTAGATCTCCTTGAAGACTAGGTGTTGTGTCGTGAAGGGTAGTAGTTCCTCCATAGTAATGGAACTAGGTACTTAGCCTAGTACCTTATAAAGAGTAGGCGACGTTGTGATAGGATTAGTTCTCCTAAGGTGTGAAAGAACTCGGTGGTTAGCCTAGCACCGTATAAAGGGTAGGCGACGTTGTGTTAGGTGTTGTTCGCCTTGGTGTGAAAGAACTCGGTATTTAGCTTAGTACCAGAAAAAGGTTAAGCGACGTTGTGAAGGCTTCTCCGCCATAAGGAATTTGGTGTAGTGCTTACGAACTCTCGAGTAGGTGACTCGGGGAGTGGAGTAGGGCAAGGAAGGTGTCCTTGTAGCCGAACCACTATAAATAACTTGTGTCGTGGTGATGTGCTTCTTACTCTTTATCTTTCATTACACGTTTATATATCTACCTATCAACGTCCAACATAAACAATCAAATAGATTGACTTAAGTCGATCTAAATACTTAAAAGGAAGTTTTAAATTGGTAAAACTATTCAACCCCCCCTTCTAGTTTTCCACAATTGGCATCAGAGCTTCGTTACCAAGTTTCTTAGAGTATGTTGTACTTTAAAAACTTGATACGATCCATGTATGTTTGAAAACTACAAAGAAGGATTATTTTTGTCATAATTTAAAAAATCAATATATTGTTTATTGTTGGACAATGATAGAATGCTCTAACATTTTTTTAAGCATTATCCATACTTGGATTTGGAACTACCAAAAAGATCATGAAGAATTCATCTAAATTGTTCCTCTCGCAAAAAGAATGTTTAAGTATCCTTACAACATTAATCTGGAGATTCCAAGAAACATCTAAATATTTCTTTTCCTTAAAAGAATATTTGGCAAAGGTATGATATTTAATTACTTATCTTTATTTGTTAATATTAGTATCTTGATTGCATGTCTTAGTAGTAATAATTCTAGTAATTATTCTTTTATAGTAATTTTCTATTTAGTGTTCTCCGATTTTGTTTTGTAGACTTTATTACCAACTCATAATAATGATATCTAGTTATATGATAACATCAATCATTATTCACCACAAAGGATTTATTGACATCTCATGCACATCAATAAATATCCATGTGAAACTTCTTATATTATAATAAAATGGGATTTTATTATAATGTTTGAAAAGCTTCCCAAGAATCACGACTAATTCTTAAAAAAGGGAACCTTGTCTAAATAGGAATAGTATTTAATCATCAAAACCTCAAACCACAAGTTTTAGAACATTAACACCAAAACACTAGGTATCTTAGAACTCCCAAACCAAAGTTATCAAGGAATTTCTTGGTGACTTTTATCGTCATGCCGGATCCCTAAGTTTATACTAGACGGATCCCAAATGAGAGGATCCGCGGATCCGTGCAATGAAGACGATATAAGCTAAAAATGATCACTGTGGATGTTTCACCATCACTCATTTCACAGACTCACGAACAAGGACTCTGTTAATTGATCATTTTTCTCAAGCCTAACAATCACGTGTGTAAGTTTAATCTTCACTACATTGTTAATCTAATTCCTTGATTCTTAGAATTACAATTACTTCATCTTTAAGAGTTGGGTTCAAATGGGTTTACCATTATTTGTCATCACATTGTTTTCTAAGATAATCTAAATCAAATATTTAACATTGTTAATACAAATTAAACACATTTCTTGAACCCAACAAAGATGATGAGAGCAAAATTATGATGAAACCCTCTAGGTTACTATTCACCATTAACACCACATTGTGGTTACATTGTTTAGGAACATCATGCTAAGCAACAAGCAACAAGATTACCAAGACACCACTCACTACATTCCCATGTACCATAGGAAAAATGGATTAAATCCGGACGATAGGAAAGCTTTTAAGTTACTTGAAAGGAGACTCTTTCATGAAGGTAGAGTTGTTGATCCATCATTTCTTGCAAATACCGACATGAGGGAAGTATTTGGAACTATTGGGTTTGATTGTTTATTGGATATAAACGAGCAAATTTGCCCGGTCTTTGTGCTTGAGTTTTACAAGACTATGGGTATAATTAGAAATGATGATAGGTCCATCTCAATTGAATTTACCATAAATGGACATAAGTACACTCTTTCACTTGTGGAGCTTGGAAGAATTCTAGGGGTTACATATGATGGCGTTTGTATGTACTCAAATGAATGGTCTTTGGAACAACTACACACAATGGTTGATCACCATGATATCTACCACACTTTGATCCTGTAGCAACCACGGTGAGGACACCGTATTTATGCCAAGAGCATCACCATCAAGAGTCACAAGAAAGTCAAAAGTGATCTATAGGATCCTTTTCAAATGGAGCTTTGAAATGTATAGGTTATATAAGAAATGGGAAGTTGTGATAAGAGAAAATGTGGTATGTCTAGTAGGAAACAAGGATCACCCCAATGCTTGCCTAAGCTTCATGATATATTGTCTAGTGACCAATACTAGATTCAACCTTGCCTACTACATGGTCAAAAGAATGGCAAGTGTGAGAAGCATGGACAAGATGGTACTCCCGTATGCAATGCTTCTAACCCGTCTTGCCAAATTCATCTTTGCATTAGATCCTTCCCCACAATCCCTTGATCATAACTTTTGCAATAAGGTCATGGTTCCACTAACCGAGGGTAGAACAACAAGGTTCATGGTAGAAGGCAAAGGCCACATCCACCCACGGATTCCTCGGACGAAAGGAGAGGCAAGAAGAAGGTGAAGGTGAAGGGAGTAGCAACCCACGAGAATATTGATCTTGACCCTTTGGACTACATTAACCAATTGCCAAACATCCCCAATGAATCGCCCGAATGGCAACAAACCAAGGGAATCTTCAAATGCTTCGCCAATTTCTTGAGGAAGAAGAAGTGAAGATGGTTTGATAAAGGACGGGTGAAGAAGTGAAGAAAGGTAAAGTCCTAAGGCTTAAGTACTTGATGAACAATTTCAAAACAATGGTTTGTAAACAATTTTAACTATGCTTGTAGTATGTAGGTATTGCCATATCTTGGCACTAAACATTCTAACTTAGGTATTTGAAAATGAGATTTTACGACCTCTTGGTATGGTCGTCGTCACTCATTCTAGGAACTTCAGCTTTTCCCACTTTGATACAAGTTTTATTAGTTATGTTCTTGCACTTAGTCTACTTAGAAACAACTAAGAAAAGCATTTTCTATAATATGCATAGTTGCACATTTTCTGTAAGCCTTCTGATCTACAGATTGGCGGATCCCAGATTTTCAACTAGCCGGATCCCTCCCATAAGGGAACCGTGGGATCCGTATGCAACTGATGTGAAAAACAGATTTAGCTTCATCAAAATAGTCCACTAGAACACTTCCAACTAGTCAAAACTCACCATAATTCCGCTCCAACACTCACGCATTATCCATCACATTTGATAGCACCTAGTTTGATATATCCTTCAATTTTAGCAAATTGATCTCAATCTTCTTTGACTCAAAATTAGAGCCAAAAATAAGTTTCTTTTTAATTCTTTTTATTTTCTATTCTAGGACATCATCTGACTTTTAGGACTTAGTATCATCATTTTTCTCACAACATATTGAAAGGAAACCTTGACAAATAAATAGTTAGATTACCCAAGGTAAGTGTTCTTAGTCTAACCATCATTAAGTACCATTACTTGTTATGGTTGAGGATTTGAGATATCCAACAGCTATAAACTTCAAAGTTAAGTCAAAACCTCGAAATCCATCACTTAAAACCTTACAAAGGCATGATGACTTCACTTAGAACCTTTCGATAGCGGATCCACGGTCTATAACCAAAGCGGATCCTCATCGAGAGGATCCGCGGGATCCATACATACAGAAAGAATAAGGATTATCCTCCTTAATTCAAATTCAAGTTACCGTTTTCTCTAACCACCTTTAAGCATTCATTAATTACCCTCCTAGAGCTGATCAAAATCTCAAGAGCATGCTTAATCCTCTAAGTGGTCAAGGATTTAATTTCCTATTTCAAATTTTCCTTTATAACCAAATAAACCTTAGAACTAAGTCACCACTCTTAAATCACATCTCAAAAATCAGAAATTAGAAGCTCACATTAGCACCTTCATCACTATGACTAAAGCCCTTAGCAACAACTCCTCTAACATAGGATCATCCAAAAGAAAGGGACAAATAATTCATGAAATTTCATCCACTGAAACATCTCCTATTAGAGATAATGACTCTAGAATCCAACCTCATCTAACCCATCCAACAAAAGCTAAGAAAACCGCAAGGATTAGCATCAAATCTTTCCAACTAGAAAAGGGATCATCTAGTTCCAAACCTAACATGGATAGTTCTAGCAAGCCATCAAAACCTTCATTCATTGAGAATGGACTACACTCATTGAATGAGCCTCTTCCGCATCCAAACATATACTCATTGTTTCATTCATCACCAAGAACCTCCCATTCACCAACTTTTTCATTGAATCGGGAACCACCTACAACACCAACTAGCCCTTCATGGGAGACAAAGAACAACCTTGATCATATGGAAGAAGTTCCATTACCACCCTCCTTTTTAGAACCTCTTCCTACTTCTCAATATGAAGACCCTCAAACACACATTGAGCCCCCTCAAAACATCCTTTCTCCTTCGGGGCCAAACCAAGACAATATTTTCCCAAATTGTCTAAAAACTCAAGGACTTGTTCAAGAAGTACGAAATGAGATACATTTCATGTTCAATCATCTTCTTGCAAAGTTGGATCAATTCAACAAGTCCACCCATCCCTAGATTTAAACACATTGTCACATTCTAAATCCCGAAATGAGATTAGTATTAGTAGTACTTATATGGCTAAAGTTCATTCTCTTAGTTTTAGAGATTTAGTTGAGTATCTCTTGTTTTATTGAATGAATACTTACATGCTATGATTATTATGTGTGTTGTGCATGCTATATTGTACCTATTTCTCATTCTCTTCAATAGCACCCCTTGATATTTCTTCACTGCTGAAGAAACTGTTAACAGATAGCCGGATCCCTTCCAGATAACTAGACGGATCCCTCCTTGAAGGGAACCGTGTGATCCGTGGTACAGAAGCACAAATTTCTACTAACTTGAGTCTCTTTTGCAGGAAATTATGCACTATACTCTTGTTTTTCTAACCTTTGTTTTGTAGTTATTCAAAATACACATGAAAATATTGACACCATAAAGCTAGGGGGAGCTTTGTGTCAAACGACATTGCAAAATCATTTGCAAACTTAATCCAACTTTCGGGTTACACTTCATGACGCCCCATTGCAGACATTGCAATATCTAATGGGAGCACGCTCGTCACTTAGACGAACCATTTGCAAACTTGATTGCAAACACAATTAGTCTATTTTACGTTATGTCCTTGACGCTGTTTCAAAGGGATGGACTCGTCGAGGGGAGTTAAGACGAGTACCATTCCCGCCACTTGCTCGTTACATCTTTTATAATTTTTCTTATAAAATTGTGTTAGTTTCTTTTAACACTTTTGTTTCGACAAAAGGGAGAAGAAAGTAAAACTACAATTAAACGTTATACAATTTTAGCTTTTCCTTAAAATAATTTTATGTTTTGTCATCAACAAAAGGGAGATTGTTAATACAAATAAGTCGTAAAAACGTTTATTTATATTTTACGATCTTCTAATGTTTTGTCGATAAAAAGTAAAATCATATTAACGAAACAAATAAAATACGTAAATGGTTTGAACTAATAGTTTTCTAACATATTCACATTTTCACATAAAACACTAAAACAAGTATAAGTGATTTTATGATCTAGATATATATATACAACAACTAGTGTTTACATATTGGGTTAACAAGTATAAATGATTCTATGATTTAGATATGTACAACAACTAGTGTTTACATATTGAGTTAGCATATACTTAAACTAAGTATACTAAAATGGGTAAAAGCATGTAAATACTAAAATAAGGTAAAACATGTAAATACTAAAATGGGTAGAAACTAGCAAATGGTATTGAACCATAACCCATGGTTTTATATATACCACTTATCTAAGTTCATTGTATCTAGAAAGAAAACCATGGATCAACCCATAACCCATGACCCATGACCCATAACCAAAAATACCCATGGGCAAAGAGAGCGCCCACGGATCCCTAGCTTTGTGCTAGCGGATCCCAGTGGAAGGATCCGTGGGATCCGGGAAACAGAGAGAATTTTCTCTATAAATAGAGAGCCATTTCTTCCTTACTCATCATCCCTTTACACATACTTCCCCAAGTATTCTAACCTCTAACCTCGGATCCAAGAGATCTATGTAGTCTTTCTCTTTTGTTTTGTGTGATCTTCTAGGTTCCTCTTAAAGGAAAGATCACCACATCTTGAAGACGTGCAAGCTCAAGTCCATGAGTTGCCATGCTTCGTCATCATCAAGACAACGAAGGTTCTCTTGTTGATAGTTCTTCCTTTCTCCATAGATGTTGGGTTGAAGGCATTAGTGAAGAATGCCGAAAGTGTCAAGATGAAAGCATTAGTGAAAGGTGCTCATCATCCGTGTCAAAGCATTAGTGAAGAATGCTAAAGGTGTCAAGACGAAGGCATTAGTGAAGGGTGCCAAGCGTTGTGTCAAAGACATTAGTGAAGGATGTCGATGAATCAAATCAAGTAGCATTTGGGAAGAATGCTTAGGTCGTATAATCGATGAGGTGCATCGTTATACATATAAGTACTTGTTTATTTACAAGGATGGTGATATCTTTGATGGTGTTGTAACAAGGAGTAGATCTCCTTGAAGACTAGGTGTTGTGTCTTGAAGGGTAGTAGTTCCCCCCATAGTAATGGAACTAGGTACTTATCCTAGTACCTTATAAAGAGTAGGCGACGTTGTGATAGGATTAGTTCTCCTAAGGTGTGAAAGAACTCGGTGGTTAGCCTAGCACCGTATAAAGGGTAGGCGACGTTGTGTTAGGTGTGGTTCACCTTGGTGTGAAAGAACTCGATATTTAGCTTAGTACCGGAAAAAGGTTAAGCGACGTTGTGAAGGCTTCTCCGCCATAAGGAGTTTGGTGTAGTGCTTACGAACTCTCGAGTAGGTGACTCGGGGAGTGGAGTAGGGCAAGGAAGGTGTCCTTGTAGCCGAACCACTATAAATAACTTGTGTCGTGGTGATGTGCTTCTTACTCTTTATCTTTCATTACACGTTTATATATCTACCTATCAACGTCCAACATAAACAATCAAATAGATTGACTTAAGTCGATCTAAATACTTAAAAGGAAGTTTTAAATTGGTAAAACTATTCAACCCCCCCTTCTAGTTTTCCACATAAAGATATTTAGTTGTCATACATGTGATTTGTATGTTGAATATGACAATTAGATTTTATAACTCTTTCTTTATGATTACCTTTTGCGAGGACGGTGTGTAATCAAAAGGGTTATGAATCTATATTATCTTTATGTAGTATACAAAATTTGAGCAATCCATTTTTGGATTGGATCATGCATCTAAGAGCTGAGATCTTGATATTAATTACAATATGATTCTGACTGAATTAAGATAACTCTTGAATACATCTGACATTGAGTGGGAGCATTGTGTTTTTCCTTAAAATTTACATGTTGAAGATATCATTCTATTTGAGCTAGATATTGATCCTTAAGCTTGGAATGAAACTTCGCTTGGAATTTAGGGAATAAAACAAACAACCTTGGAATAAATGTTTATCTGGAATAAACAAATGCGGAAAATTAAGTCTGACACAAATACAATATATCATTCGAGCAAGTCTTAAATGATACATTTCACTTGGAATAATTTATTACATGGATGGAAACCTTATGTTGTTTTAACTAAGGATTCATCATGTATATATTATATTGTGTATAAGACAAGTTGTTGCTTTTGTATAAGAATAAATGAGCTGACAACAACAATATCTAATTGAGAGAATTTAGATTATTGTTTTTATAAATGTTTACGAATTATAAAGCATAGTGTTGTATAAGTACAAATGATGCTAGAGGATTATTTATACTAGTTGTAGTAGAATTTTATCATTTATGATAAATCTGTTGACTAGTTATGCTCAACATAGAGCATTGTTGCATTACACATTAAGGAATGAGAATACTTTACACTTTTAGAAACTGTAAAGATGACTGTCAGTATGTCGTTGATTTCTAATACCTCATGCAAGGTAAGACGACATCTCCATACTATAACTCTTGCAATAGTATGAGCATATGAGATAAGACACGCATCTGATATTTCAAATCACTCACTATATGTGAAATTTGAAACAAGTATTCGGAAAGTTTACTCAGATAACTATTTAGTGTTTCTTGTAAAAGAAAGGTTGAGAATGTTGGAAACATTAGGCTTCAACTTACTAAATGAGTTTCATGCATATCTGTTTTAGTATTTGGATAATTGGGATTGATAGACAATTTTACTTTATGATGAATAAAGATACTTGGTATTTGTTATTCATTCATATAATAATTGTTATCCTATATTTGCATGTTTAATCCTTGAATAATTTTATTATTCTAAATATGTCCATTGTCGGTTAACAATATGGGAATATTGTTATGTAAGGCAAATGTGAGTGTTGGTTATATTCTAACGAGAATGTGGATTGTTCCCGCCAAACTCATATGTATTCACTAGAGATGCATATTGGATTCCCCAACTTTCAAACATTTACTTTTGGATCCTTGTCATAAGTAAAATATTGAAAATGGCTTGTTATCTTCATCCTTAGACTTGAGATGCAAGCAAGTTCTGTTATGTGTGGATATCATTTTTTGTAAGTATACGCAAAACGCTATCTCTGAATAAGGTAGTTATAAAAGCTATATTTGGAGTGATGCAAGCAAAGATCCACAACACTTGTAGTAAATAAAGGATTTGTTACTTCACTTGATATGTGCGAGAAAAATACCATGGCGCCTCTCCAGATTTAATCAGATAATTGTTTGGCCAAACCCAAAGGGTAATGCAGGATGATTCTTGATTACATTTGGTATATCTGAATTAAAATCTATAACGAGATTCTAAATAATTAAACTATATGGAATGATTTGAGATCCATAATCCATGGTTTAACGGTATCTATAACAAAGAATGATTAGAGCAAGACATTGAATGACCATGCTACTGAGAAACTTTTACGAAACTATTCTCTCAGACACTTTTAGTCAAAAAAGCGAGTGAGAGCGTTTGCTAGGCGTTTCCATCGTTAGTTTTGTGTGCCATTCGACACACGAACTCCCAAGTGGGAGCTGTTGGTTTGTGGGAGTTATAAACACGACAAAACGACTAAGAGTGTGTGTGAATGATGGGCACACACGATAAACACGAGAGTACGTGTCGAACGTATTAAATACTTGAATGCGTATACCAGTTAATGCATGTGCTTGACCCGATCTACTTGTACGATCCATGGGTTGTTTTAGCCATTACTTGGGTCGGTTTAAGATAAGCCTTGGGCCTAGTCTCATTAACGAATCGGGCAAGGGAATAGAGTGTTTGTTTGTTGCTTGTCGATCAAGAATAAAGCCCAAACAAGGGTTGGTTTGTGAGGCTATAAAAACAAACACAACACATCTCAATTCTTATGCATAATACGAATTACTAATATCCCTAAACCAATCAAAAGGTTCCTGCCTCAAATTCCAATCGACTTGCATGCAAGTTGATTACTTTTTTATTGGTTTTGCTTTGTTCCTTTTACTTTGACTTGATCCATGAAAAGGGTTAAACAATTAATAGTTGATGTTGATTCCTAGTATACGAATAGTAGCAGCAAGAATATAGTTTGTATTTTGTTCATGTCACTTCTCGGACAGAACTTAGGTACTTCTCGGACACTTGTTGTCCGATATCGGGTGTTTAGTTTGAAGCTGTTCTCGGACAGTTAATATCTCGGGCAGAAAAGAAGACAAGGTCTTGGGGTTTTTCTTGTTCGTGTTTATTCAAGTGATATTCAAGGGTTGATAGTTTTACGCTCGATTGGCCTCTTATCGAACGTCTTTCGTTTACGTGTTGTGTATGATACTAATTGAGGCATCTATTTTAGGTCTTAGTTTAGTATTTGTTTTATTGTCTGATTCTTAAAGATCGATTCACAAACAAGGTTAGGGTTTCTTTTATCCCTTTTATGAATTAATTGTTATATTAATTAATTTTTTTTAATACGTGTTAACCTAATTGCGATAACTAGATTCATATCTGCTGCGTACTCGTAAAGTTTAATTGGTTAACTAGTTCTAAAATCCCAACATAATGATGATTGATGGAAGGTCAAATTGGTTTTTAGACGATTAACTATTTAAAGTATAGTTGTGAATTGGTATTTTATAATATTATGAAAATAAATGACTTGAAATGAAAGAATACCAACATTGAAAAGTAGCCAGATTTTGGCTGTGTCTAACTGTTTTGGTTTTTTTGTTACAACCCAAATTGTTTTTTTGTAGTCAAGTGGATACGTGCATGTGCGCTTGGTACCTTACCGGCGTTATAATCGGCTCATCCATCACTTTCATATGAAAATTCACCAAAACAATGAGTAATTCAAATTGTCAACAACGAAGTGAAATTTAATTTATAATTTCTAGTCGAAGTAAAGTGACGCATAGTAAATAAACGAAAAGCTCAAATAGCATTGAAATAAATAAATAAAATAAAATAAAATAAAATAAATAAATAAATAAATAAAAGCTACTTATGTAACATTTTTAACAATTCAAACCAATTTTTTCTTAATTTACCAAAACGACACACAGTGCTTAAGTTTATGCATTGTGGCGCATAGAAGACTTTGCATCAGAGCACATAACTTATGCATCAAGGCGCATAGCTATGCATCCAAGCGCATATATGCAATTTTCGTTTGCAGCCGATGCACTTTTACAATGATATATCCAGGCGCATATATACATCAAGATGCACAAACTTATGCATCAAGGCGCATAAGATATGCATCAGGATGCGCTTGGATTTATCATTTAGATGTTAGGCGCATAAGATATGCATTGAAGGGCACAAACTTATGCATCGAATGCACAAATTTAAAATGCGTCTGGTAGCGTAAGTTTTATCGTCGAGGTCAAAACATATCGTCCAGCACCATGGCAGGGTCTTAATAACCGTTGAATATGTCAGGTGTCTTAAATCTAATGAATGCTTTTGAAAATTTATTTTTATAAAATAGATATGCGAGATTCGTTTTTAGTAATCTTATATCATAAAGGGTCCATTTAAAAAAGTTTCTCTAAAAATATACCTCACTGTAGATGTAAAATTAAATAGTACTCGTACTAAAGTACATAATATGTGTTCTTGACTCGCTTTCAAAATGTCAAGATTCATAGCAACATGTTAGTGGGGTTTGCTAGTATACCAAGTGTTCGGTAAGGAAGGTGACCGAACCAAGTGGCTGCGAGAGAGACCATCATAGTTTTTTTTTTTTTTTTTTGAACATTCAACGGGATTTGGCCTTTACCTTATCCACAGCCGACATCCAATTAGGCGATGCGCCATGACCATGGATCATGGCGCCCAGATGGGTCTGGGAAACCCCAACCAAGCACGCCCCAAAAGACTACACTTAATCGGAGAAACCTTCGCTCCATCAAGATTCGAACCTGCGTGAGCAGGCCAAACCCATCACATGGGGACTTCGGAGATACCGCTGGGGTATTACCCCTTTGGTAGACCATCATAGTTCATTACATAAAATTAACGTGCATTTAAAAAATATTAAATAAGATCAGAAACACAATTGCTTTGGACCAACTTCATTTATGAAAAATTATTTTTTACTTTTTTATTTTAAATAAAATTTAACACTATGTCACTGTGAGTGTGGTGTGTATATGAAGTTAATTAGCAGGGTATTTGCGCGATACGATGACAGATATCCTGAAATAAAATTTTTTAATGAATTATGCTTTATAATCTAAAACGTTTTATGTGACGATAAATTTGCAGATGTCAAAAGTTTCATGTCGCATATTTCAACTCTTTATAAAATTATAGTAGGGTACCCGCGCGTTGCGACGGCGTGTATCAAGTAATAAAATTTTCGGCAAAAAATGTTTTCTCTTACAATAACTTTTACCAATAATGAAAACATATTGAAAGTGGAGTGATTTTGCGTTGCGGTAATCAATAGTGTTATGGGTTATGGTCAAATTAGTTGATAGTGGTTCGTAGTCATAAGTAAGTAGAAACAATTTTTAAATGAAATATATATGTAATAATCAACACCGCGTAATAAGTAAATAAAATATATTTTTGAACATGTTTGTATCATTAATATTATTTAGACTAAAATACACCGTTGGTCCCTAAACTTGTAGCGGAGGATCGCGATGGGGATTAAAAGGCATAATCATCGCCACGGGTCCAAACGAAGAGAATTAAATGCTGAATCGGTCCTTTGACAAATTCTCATTAGTCAAAGTCTCATTAAGGTTAGGGTGTGCACATGAGGGTAAACTCGTCATTTCATTTTTTGCTCTATTTTATTTCATCTTCATCTTCCCGGGCTAAACCAGGATTAAAGAACCTTAAACCCGAATCCCAAGAACCCTTGTAGGAGGATCATCATATATTGGTGGTAGTATGAGTGTAAGTTTGCATTTATGAAAACAACGAAGTGTACAGTCTGAGTTTGGTGGTAGTATGAGTGTGTATGTTCTACTTCTAATCTTTTACTTTTGTTTTCATTTTGTGTCTTCAACAACGAAGTGTCTGGGTTTTGATTGGCCACATCTCGGTGTTGATCTCCATTTGGTGACCATTGTTACATTCGATGCGATAGAGTTATCATGTGTTGGGATAAAAAAATTAAATGGTGGAATATGGGTTTTGCTCCTTGGTTTGATTGTTTAGGAAGCGATATCTATCACTAAAGACCTTGTTCACACCCCCCGTGAAAATTTTGTTTTGCTAAACTAAGAGCATTGGTTTCAATAATGTCAAACCAAAACAAAGAACTTAGATTAATCTGTATCTTGTTCATCTAGAACTTGGCTTTGCAACCTCGGGACAAAAAATTCTTTTTTAAAACTTAAGTAAAGTAATTAACACGTTTAAGCAGTTGGTCACTCAAAATTTGATACATCGAGTAAAACTATTGTACAATAGAAAAAGAGGATTCCAAAAATGCAAACACCAATCAAATGTACATGAGTATAGCTAACGTGTTCTAACTTTTAAGAAGCGGGAAGAAAATAGGTGAGGTTGCACAATGTGAAGAATAATACACACTTCAAAACCAATAGAATAGAAAAATTAGCCATCGAAATATTCCCTATCATTGTTTTTTTAAAGCGATTGTCTCAAACATCACCAAGACCAAAGATCTTGTTCCGCTTTTACAAAACAAAAAACGCTTGCTATATGGCACAAATTGAAGTGAATAATCAATTTTTTATCAATTTAACCAAAACACTGAATGTTAATTAAAACCCTACAAACCTTCTAAAAAACTAACCGCCTTGTCAAACAAGCCTACCAATAGTTAGAAATATTAAGCTGCAACTATCAAGTTTAATTGTTATACAGAACCAAGATTACGTGTACAGCTAGAAATACACCCTACGGACAACAAATGAGAACCAATGATCATTTTAACAACAAAGATTTATACACAATGTCTTCTATGAAATAGTGCACACTAATAACTACTTACTGTTATAGAAACTACCAAGGACAGAGGTGGATTTTTTTAAAAATATACGAAACTAGAAATATTTTTTACACACTCATACTACCACCAATATATGACAGATTGTCCTACAAGGGTCGCCGGATTCAGGTTTAAGGTTGCGGAACTGGGTTTAGCCATGAGGAAGATGAAGATGAAATAAAATAGAGCAAAAAAATGAAATGACGAGTTTACCCTCATGTGCAAGGCACACCCTAACCATATGAGACTTTGACTAACGGAGAATTTGTCAAAGGACCGATTGGCATTTAATTACTCTTGTTTGGACCCGTGGCGATGATTATGCCCGGTTTCGTCTCATCGCGATCCTCCGCTACAAGTTTAGGGACCAACGGTGTATTTTAGTCTATTATTTATTATACTTGTCCCATATAGATAAAAGATACTCCCTCCGTCCCATATTAACTGTCCAGTTTGACTTTTCAAAGTTTTTCTTTTTCAAATTTGACCTTGAATATTTTTATTTGTGTTATATAATACTTGATGCAAAATATATGAATAGAATGGGGGTTTAAATGTATTTTTATTGATATAACTTTCATCAAGTATTATATAACACAAACAAAAATATTTATAGTCAAAGTTGACAAACAAAGACTTAAAAAAGTCAAACATGACAGTCAATATGGGACGGAGGTAGTATAAATAAAATAGTGCTTATAATGTATACATCATCTAAAGTATATGATGACGTATAGTCCGCATTCGGGTCATGAACCCGACCAATGGACGCTACTAACACTCGGGCCCAGTACGAGTGGGCTAATAAGGTAATGGTTTGGGCTTACGAAGGCCCAAACCCGAAGTTATTTATGGTCTTGATATCGGATATCTCTTATTTATGGGATATGTATCAACCAACCGACTTAGGCGGGATACGCCGAAGGTTGCGGAACACGAAACCAACAGGATTTCGTGTGTATATAAAGGAATCTCGGCCTCATTAAAGGTACGATCACAAAACCCAACTCTCCACTAAACCCTAAAACCGATTACTTACTCTCGCGGAGGATAATCGTGGGAGACAATCCAACGATAAGCCTAACGGTGTTTTCTGTTTTCTTAGTGCGCAGGTCTCAAGCATCAAGGTCTAATTGATACGGGAACCGGAGTCCAAATAAGGAACGCCCAACTTTTGTATCAACAGTATATATTTATGAAAATGTTTAAATCATTAATATTGTTTATAACATTTGTCCCACATAAATAGAAGATATAAATAAGAATGCTTATAATGTAAAGAAAACTTACATGTTTAAGCAATCATTTAGAGTTATACATGAAAAGTATAATAATTAATATACTAATATATTATTTATTGAATTAGCACTTAGCACTTTGCATCATTTGTCTTAAAAAAATTGTACCGACTTTTAGAAAAAACCTTTTTTATTTTTGTGGTTAATTTTATTTAAAATAATTCAAAATTTATTTAGATTGGTTCTCGAAACGCTCTTACAATATAATAATAGTTTTGCAACTTTGTAGTTTTGCATGCATTTTAAAATCATATTCATTTATATGTGCATTTTTGCATTAAAACTAAACTAATTCAAAAAGAAATGATAAATGAAACATTAAAATTTTTTGAAAGATAAATTAGTAGAAGTTATGTATTGTGTACATTATGTATTAAAAATTGTAAGATAAAAGATCATTTAGGGACAAAACTTTATCTACATACCAAGGGACCAATCCCCATTTTAGTCAATATAAAAAGAATTTTTTATGTTTCTTTCTATTAAACGTTATCTAATTTTCACACACACAAAGTGTGTGTTTATCTCTATTCTCTCGATTCTTTATCAGTTAACCGCATCTTCTTCATCAGTTATTACTAATTCGTTATCAATTAATCATTCTTTCATGGATTTGATTCCAAATTCTTCAGTTTCTTCTGATCCTTCTTCTTCTATTAATGAATCGATCGTTCCTCTTTGATCCTTCTTCTTCTATAATCTGTTAGTGATGATGTTTCAGAATCGAATCGCATCTCAAGATGTTGTTGTTAGTGATGATGTTTACGCTAAGTATACGGAGGAGATTGTAGCTTATGAACACGGTGATGAATCCGCATGACTATTAAGAGTAAGATGCGCTTAATTTTGTTTTTATTGTTTTTTGTTTGAATAACGGTTTTAATATGTGAATAAGCTATTTAGTTATGTTTATATTGAATTAAGCGGCTTTAATTTAGTTTTAGATTGAATTAAGCGGTTTTAAGTTAATTTGAAGTCGTTAATAAGCTATTATTTAGCTTTAGATTGATCTAAACTGTTAGTTTTGTGTTACGTGTAGGAGATGGATAAGGTGTTAATCATTTTAATCCTCCGAATAAGCGATTAGTTATGTTTAGATTCAAATTAAGTCGTTAATTAGTTTTGATGAATTAAGCATATTAAGTTTTGAATAAGCTATTAGTTTATGCTTTGATTGAATTAAGTAGTTTAAGCTTTTGAACAAGCTATTAGTTATGTTTTGTTAAGCACTTTTTATTTTGCATCACATGTGATATCATATGTGATATCACATGTGATATCATATGTGATATCACATATGATATATCACATGTGATATCACATATGATATCATATGTGATATCACACCACATTTTTACTTGATCGATGTTTTTATTTTGTACTTTTTTGTTTTTTCAGAACTGAATGCTTTGAAAACTCCTGAATCATTCTCTACTCACTCTAATTTTGATACTCCTGGTGGAACGGTTTATTATATTCCTAAAGTTCCGGTCGATGTTTTACTAGCTAAGGGCAATGTTTTTAATTCAGTTGATGAGTGCATTAGTGCGTATATGAAATATGCTTCAAAAGCAGGGTTTGTGGTTAGGAAATCATGTCAGAAAAGGTTGAGGAGTGGTATTGTAAAGCAAAAGTATCTAGTGTGTAATAGGGAAGGTTGTCCTAAGGGAATTCATGTAGACACACTAGATTTAGAGAATAGTGACAAGCGTAAGAGAAGTTCGAACCTTCATATCACAAGTTGCAAAGCACGTGTGATGTTTGAGTTGATTCTGGTTCTTCAAAGTATAAGTTGACTGCTTTTGATAGTATACATAACCATGAGCTTGAACGTAAAGAATATAAGCATTTGTCAAAGACCGAAAGGCGATTAACATATCTTTGCGATTGTTTATTGTTAAAGCTGCGGCGTGAATATAGGTGCAACGCGAGCTCATCACTTGTCGATGCGTCCGGGATCGTGTTGCTTGTTCATGGTACAACTGTTGACTTTAAGAACTTTTTAGGAGTGTGAATTGTTATATAGGCGATAGTGATGCTCGATGCTTATAGCTAAGATGGAAAATAGGCGAAGCATGTTCCGATTTTTCGCTTGATTACTTGGTTGAGAATCTTGAGCTTTCGCAATTTTCGGTGATGAAGTTTCCAAGTACAATTACAAAGAGTTTTGTGACGTTGTCTCTTTTGATGCTACGTCAGGACAAATAAGTAAGTGTTTGAGTGATATATATCATATTTTATTGTATTACTTGTATTTTTATTTTTTTAACTATTTTTGTTTTTGTTTTCGGTACAAAATGATGTTTGTTCCTTTTACAAAGAATTGATAATCATAGGAAGTGTGTTACGGTTCTTTGCAGGCTTCTTCAAGAATGAGGCGCAAACTCTTATATTTGGTTGCTCAAAGCATTTATAAAAGCTTTTGGTAAAGCTCCTAGTATCGTTGTCACCGATCGTGACGGGGCTATGAGAAAAGCGATTGAACAAGAATTTCTTTGGATCGAAACACGTTGTGTATGTGGCATATTACACAAAAGCTTCTGGAAAGGTATGTTGTGTGCTTTCTTGTATTTCCTTTTATTATATCATATGTGATACTTTATGTGCTTTCTTGTATTTTATTTTTCTTTCTTTGTAGTTTCTAATGATTTATCATATGTGATATTTCATAGTTTTTCATTTTGGTAAATCGTTTGTTATATCATATGTGATATTTTGTTTGCAGATATGCTCAAAGATTTATGATCACACAGACTTTAAAAGGAAATTCAATCAAATTGTGTGGAATATGTATATTGGTCTGATGAGTTTGAGTATCAATGGGGAAGTTATTAGATGAGTTTAATTTGCATAATCATAAGTGGTTAACAAAGATGTTTCGATTCGCTCTTGTTGGATTCTGCTTTTTGTGGACTCTCCTTTGTGTGGTTTGATGAGGACAACTTCTAGGTGCGAGTGAGAATTCTTTTTCTCTCATTTTACTAGTTTCGTTCGACTCTCATGAATTTTATGAATTGTTTTGAGACGGCAATGGAAAACAGAGGCATATACAAGAGAGGTTAGATCATAAGTCGATTGATTCTGCTCTACATTTAGAACCTATCTTAAGATTGAGCGTCATGCGTCAAAGGTTTATACTCGTCCCCTTTCGAATTGGTTCAAGTGAAATATTTCTTTGGGACATGGTTTTGCCAAATAGATACCAAAAGTTTGTTCAAGGATCCGAGGTGTCTATTATTAAAGAGAAAAGTTTGTTGATGAAGTAATGGAGAAGAAGAAAGCTAAGAAAAAGAGAAATTTAAGAAAAAGGTGATGATAATTGATAAAAATAAAGAAGAAGAGGAGCCGATCAACTTGTTTCACAGAGAAGATGGGTGTATAAGGTTTGTTAGTTTTGTTAACCAATTTTTTTTATGGTCTTTTAAAGCTTTTTTATTGTTATTTTTATACTTTTATAATTTTGATATATCATATGTGATATATCATATGTGATATATCATATGAGATATCATATGTGATATATCATATATGATATATCAAATGATGTATCACATATGATCTATCATATATGATATTTGACTATGTATTGTTTTTTTTTCATGGAGGTTTTATAAACATAGAAGATGGATCGATTGTTTGTTCTGTCGACTATTTGTTAGAGTTGAATATTGTGTAGACACATTTTTGTGTCTTTAAGAATGCGAATGTTGAAATGATTCCAAATCAATACGCCTTGAGGCGTTGGACAAAGAACTTGATACTGCTGGTTTGAGGAACAAAAGGAAATGTATGGTGAGAAGAATGAGATTGTTGAGAATTATGCAAATGAGGCTACTTTATTGTTGATCTTGTGTGCATATGTTGAGTAAAGACGAGACAAGGTTAATGCTTTTATTGAGAAGTTGAAGTTGCTAAAGTTAGATGTTGAAGCCGATTGCCCAAATCCTCCATCAAAGGACAAGCTTGATAATCTTGAAGAGCTTGTCGAGTGCCAAAGCCTCCTGTAGTTCTTGTTAAGAATCCGTCTCGTCAGAAGCCCAAAGGACGTGAAAAGTCGCGTATAAAAGGTGGAAAAGAGCAAGCTATTGATGAGAGTTCGATTAATAGGAATGCATGTTCGGTATGTGGAGCTAAAGATGGCTACAACAAAAGGACTGTCCAAATAAGTATAGAGTACAAGATGATTTGGTTCAATCGAAGCTACATGATAAATCTTTTCTTGCTTTTTGTCCAAATAAGAATTTTGTGATTGAAGTACTTTTGAATCTTCTTTGATTGTTTACAGATTTTGTTTTATGAAATGAATTTTTGATATATTTTTTTTTTTGGTTTTAAGTGATTTATCTTCTCTTTGTGTTAAGTGAATTATCACATTTGATTTATCTAGTTTGTTTTTCCTGTTATATATCATATTTGATATACATACAAAATCATATGTGATACCACCATTAGCACATTTGTTGATCAGATCTCATATCATATGTTTTCAAATTGTGTTATAAAAGCGGAGTTGGTTAGCAACACCTTTTATCGAATATATCGGTTTGTGTATCAAAACTTGTACACCAAAGACATATAATCCAAAATCACATCCGCAGATGTGCCGCAAAATTCATTATATAACCATTTCAGATCTGATCACTATTCGTCAACATTGTGACATTGTACCATAAGACATAACATATTGTAGCATACGAGATAAGATTGTGACATTGTACCATAAGACATAACATACTGTTCTAACCATTCTAAATGGCATAAGCTATCCCAAATTTAACTAATCAGAAGTTTGTAAGTGCATCACCATTGTCACTCCACCTTTACCCAAAAACGAGTGACTTCCCATCTATTCATCAGCTCCTATCATCTATCAATTGTCTTTATCATCTATCGAGTTTTGCCTTCAATCGCACTTGCAACATGGGTTGCCTCCTGCTCCTTCTTCTTTTTTCTATCTCGCTCCTTTATGTAGGTTTGTTTCAATGCTTTGTCGGTATGCTTCCTTGCAAACGCATGTGCTTCTTCACGATTTCTTCTCTCATTGTTAATTTCATGCGTTAACATTTTGTTGCATACTTTACTCTCGGCTTGATTATTGCCATTGTTTGGCCTTCTTCTTGATTGGGAAGTTCGGCTCCAGTTCTTTGTCGCTTCACCATTGTACAACTCCATGTGCATCATAACAAAGACCCGCAATCAATCACATTTTGTTTTGTTGCCCATTTGACTTTATGATTCTTTGCCTTGTTTTTCTTTATTTGCTTCGCTTTTGGGTGGTTGAATGACTCCAAATCTCGTGAAAACACTTTTTCTCGCACAAACAAAAGATTCATTTACTTACTAGTGGTTTATCATATCCGATATTTCAAACAAAGACTCAATTAACTTGCTAGTGGTTTATCATATATGATATTTAACTACCATATTTTAGTTTCTAATATTTAAAGACAATTATATCATATATGATATTTCTTCGTCATATTATAGTTTCTAATATTAGATGCAATTTATGTTCTTTCCATGCCTAGTTTGATGACTTACCAAAACATCGCATTCTTTCTTGTATTTGGTGTCATATGTTTGCCCAGAGTTGGAGTTGTCAATGATTGCTGAAGTTCCTTTTGCTAGATTGAATACAAACAGATAGAAGTGTTCATGAGCAATCATGGGAAGAAGGCTCAGAGAAATTGAAAGAAAATTATATTCATTTTAGCTCAAATAAAAGTCGAATCTCTTTCTTCATAATAAGTAAAGTAAGTTGTTACCATTTCTACATGTTGCAATGACATGTCATTTGGGTGTCTTTAAACTCCTTGTCATGCAATCAAAGAAAGCTTTATATTGCTTTGCTTCATCTTTCTTGACAACTCTACCATTTGGCTTGTCGTTGTCAAAATCAACAATATCATATAACTGTTAACAAAGCAGTATTAGTAATTAGTTTCTAAATGTTTATCTACTTACCAACATTCCAATGTGGAAGTAATGCTTCATCTTGTTTCCACCATTGGTCACCATTTCTTCATAGTTTAAAAGTGAAGCAAAGTCACAATGACACTAGCTTCTACCTTCAAGTTAGGTGCCGTGTTTGCATGCTTTCCTTATTGCGGGGCTCCTTGATGCTTGGTTCAAGACAAAGTCACTACACAAAATTTAAATCATATACATATTATTATCACAACATTTATTATTTTTGTGTGATTTTTAATAAAAAAAATAGCCGACTTACACTGGATTTCCTTCCATTGAAAATAACGCGTCCGTTATCATCAATTCATCTGGTTGTCTTTGGAGTGTGGATTCTGCTTTTTGTTCATGTATGGTGATACCGTAAAACGTGATGGTTTTTGACTCTCTTTGCTAGATGTTGTTCTTCTTGTTTTGATTTGCATTTGGCCTCACCTCCATGTCTCTCACCCTTTTCCTTTCTTTTCTTCCGCTTTGATGTCGTTTGATCTCAACAATGACTTCGTTATCGTTGGGCTTATACCAAGACTGAAAGTTGGTGGCGTGAATGATTTTCTGATCTTTCCTCTTGTCATTTTCTCAGATGGTGGCGACATTGACTTTCTTACTATTCCTCTGGTCATTTTTTCTTTTGACCCTTGAATTTCTTTTGGACTACTCATCTCCGTTGTCCCAGCAATATCTTTTGGGTCACTTATCATCTCTGTTGTCCCAAAGAATCTCTTTTGATCACTCTTATCTGTTTTCCCATGTTTTTATGCATATTCTTGTTCTGCTTGACTAACGAGATTATCAAAGTTTTCTGGATTCCAAAAATCATCTGGTGTTGCTAGTCTCAACTTATAACCTGGTGCTACCTCCACAGTTGGTGTTCCAACTTCCTTTGCAACTTCAATCGGGTTTTCCATCACACTCTCCTTCACCACTGGTATTTCTGTTTCTTTATCTTTTTCTTTCTCAGGTTCTTTTTGTGTTTCAGTTGGAGGTGTTTCTTTGTTTGCAACTTTTTGTTCCTTCAGATCGGTATTATATCCGTATTTTTGGTAGTTCCGTATTTCATCTTTGCTCTTAACCTCCTTTTCACTTAAATTCTCGCTTTCATCCTCCTGCTCGGCCCGCCTCACTTCCAAATATATTATCTTCTTCTTCTTCCTCATCCTCACCTTCACTCTCACTTTCATTCTCCTTTTCATTCTCCTTTTCATTTTTGCTCTCACCTTCCTTTTCATTCTCCTTTTCAAGTATTAATTTTCCTTCATTTATTTTTTCTTGATTCTCAGGCTCACTTCCTTCTTTGTTCTCACTATCATTATCAGTATTCTCAGCCTCACTTTCTATATCAAAATCGATCTTGTTGAACATTCTCTTGTACTTCTTGCGAATGACAACATCACCTTGTCCCTTTGAATTTCTTCAATCCTCTCTCATTGTTTCAACCAACTCTATTTTTCTTTTGAGATTATCTCAAATTTCTCATCAATTTTTCATAAAACTCCTGTAAATTAAATATTTCGGTTTAGTTTCTTATTGTATATGGAAAATCATATATGATTTTTAAAATATCATATATGATATGTAATATCACATATGATATTAGTGTAATATCACATATGATATTACATATCATATATGATTTAACACTAATATCAAATGTGATATTCATCTTTGTTTTATCATATATGATATTGTTGCAAGCACACGGTGAATGTTAGCTTCTTTGAAGGCTTAGTCTCGGCATAGCCTTGGCTAAAGTCAAGGTCGTGCTGAAGGCTTAGTTAGAGCATAGCCTTCGGCTAAAGTCAAGGCTATGCTTGCGCCTAAGCTTAAGGTTTTGTTTTGTTAACTCTTTTAAACATTCTTTTTAATAATAAGTAAAATATATCATAACATACTTTTTATAACAACATTTTTATAAATGAATTCAATAATATTACCTCTTTTTCCATCGGCTTTACGGGAGGCATCGGTTCATAGTATATGTCCGCTCCCTTGTACAAATTCAGCCGGTTTGCTCCTCATCGTGATCATACTCTCGTGATGCTCTAACGTCCCCAAGCAACCGTCTCTCATTTCCATGTTTATTCTTTTCCTCATTGTTGGAGTGTTCCAACTTCGATGGCTAAGCGGTGACGCATAACTTGGAACCTGGGTAGTTTGTTGAGTCCAAGTATAGCGACTTTTTATACACAAAATACAATTAAAATTTTGTTAGATAATTTTTATATGAGTGAATCATAGTTGAAAAGTTTAATGGAAAATAACTTACACATATGAATGTTATAGGACCATAATAGAAGTTGGTACCCGACTTGACTTGGCCCCGTTTAGCTTCATCGACTTCCAAGCATTCCATTATGTAGGTGCACCAATCGATATCAGAGATATCATCATCTTCTTTCACGTGCCTGAGGATTTTTTTGGGCACTCTTCCTGCACTCTCCAAAGTGCCCATGGTGCTTGCAAACAAAGTTAAGAAATTCATCTTGAACATGAAATCTGCTTCAGTTGAGCTTGATATCTCGAATGCTACAGCAGGTGGTGTAATTCGTCCAAGATGAGCGTATTGTTCTTCCCACTCTCTAACAAAATCGTCATCATCAAATCTTTCTTCCAGATCTTCCAGCTTTCTTGTCCCCATCGGCACACCAAGCATATCATGAATTTTTTGCCTTGTTACCTTTATTGAACCTTTTTGTAATCTCAATTCCATGCTAGGTGGATGGAACTTATCAATTACATGATACACCAATGCGGATGGAAGTTCAACAATAGGAAGTTTATGAACCTCTCAAATCCCATCTCTTTCAAGCACTTCTTTCGCTCATTTGATAAACCAATCATTGCTTCATAGAGGTTTGGTGATGACCTTGTTGTACATGTTGGGTAATTTTTGTTTTGCTTTGTCCTTTTCACCTTAAGCTTCTTTTTATCTTCCTTATCTTCAACCACCTTCCGAATAGCTACTTCCTTCTTTCTCTTTTGGTTTCTTTTACAACCAATTGTCGATCATTCTCTTCTTCGATTTCCTCTTCAATCTCTTCCACTTCCTCTTCAGTCTCTTCCACTTCCTCTTCAGTCTCTTCCACTTCAGTCTCTTCTACTGTCTCAGTATCCTCATCATCACTTTTATCAGCATCTTTTTCCTCTTTAATTCTCCTAGCATCACCTCTAGTAAATCTTTTTGGAGTACTTTGCTTTTCTGATGCTTTTCTTTTCTGTGCACGTTTCTTTGCTGAAGTGTCTTTTTTTTCTTGATTTTTAGTTTTTTCCTTATCTCCTTCATTCTTCTTTTTCTTTTCTAGCTCGCTTCTACTCTTCTTAGCATTTCTATGCATTTCATTCGATCTTTGAGCTCTGTTTTTGATTTATCTCGCAAAACAAATTTATATTATATCATTTGTGATTTAGTAATCGAAATATTCTCAAGACATAACGTGTTTCATTAATAACATGATATGTACCTTTAGCAGTGGCTTTTCTCTTGAGCTTGTTTTTAATAGTGGCAATTTAGAGATTAGATGCCCAACATCATCTTCTCCGTCATCATTTTCTTTATCTCCTACATCATCAAAGTGAACAATTAATTAATATCCCGACGCTTTACTAAAAGGATTAGGTGCGAGCATATCTTTTTTTTCAAATTTAGGGCTACGCTCAGATATTACCAAAATTCTTTATAATATCATATATGATATTCAACATAATTTTTTTAGCTCTTGAATAATTGTTCATTTTGTCAAATTTAGTTATGGCATAGCCTTCAAAGAAAGGCTATGCGCCTGCCAGCTTCTTGTCAAGCCTTTGCTTATCTCGCACCCTAGTCAATTCACAAAGTTGAATACATCTTTTATTATATCATATGTGATATTTAACATAAAATTTTGGTAGATACAAAATATGTTACAAACATGTATTTGTGTTCAGAAATTTTGAATGCTATGCCTGTGGCTAAGCAAATGTTAATGATTTGAAGTTTTTTTCAAAGGCTATGCCTGTATCTAAGCCAAATCCTTTGTTTCTAACGAAAATTTTAAGTTATCACATATTTAAAAGGCTATTTTTAAAAGCAAATGTTTGTTATATCATATCTGATATAGAACAAAAAACAGCTTTAAAAGCTTATTTTAAGTTATCATATATCCGCACAAAGCATTTTGTGCATCATCACTACTAATTTGTTTGTTAAATGCTAAAGCATCTTATGCGGTTAAGCAAAAAGGCTTAGCCATTATAAGATGCCTTTGCGAAGCCAAAGGCATGTTTCATAGCTAAGCCAAAGGTTTAGCCTTATAAGATGCTTTAGCATTTTGACAAAGGCACCTTCATGGTCGAGCGAAGGATTACCGCATAAGATGCCTTGGCCGCCAAAGGCATCTTACGCGGTTAGCAAAAGGCTTAGCATTGCATAAGATTCCTTTGGCAAAGCCAAAGGCATGTTCTGTAGCTAAGCCAAAGGTTTAGCCTTATAAGATGCTTTAGCATTTTGACAAAGGCACCTTCCGCGGTCGAGCCAAATGATTAGCCGCGATAAGATGCTGGGTGATGCCAAAGGCATCTTATGCGGCTAATCCTTTTACTTAGTCGCTTTGTTGAATCCTTTTGCATTCATCAAAGCTTCTACGGTGAGCCAAAGGTTTAGCAAGATAAGATGCCTCATGCGAAGCCAAAGTCGAAGGCGTCTTATGCGGCTAAGCCTTCGAACAACCGCATAAGACGCTTCGATAAACACTTCTAATCTCGCAAACCTAGCTTCTAAACTATTAAAACCTAACTCCTAATCATAACAAAAATCTATAAACAGTTCTAATCTTGCAAACCTAACTTCTAAACTGTTAAAACCTAACTTCTATTTGCACATTTCTTCATCATAATCGCTATAAGCAGTTAAAAACATCATATAATCATGAATAACGATTGTAGATATTGAAATAGTTGTTTAGAGTGTAAGATTATACACAAACCGGTTTTGGCTTTTTTGGCCGTTGGTTTGTTTGTGCTTCGTTTTTCCTCGGTTCCTTTAATGTGATTGTTTCGATGTCGGTATCTTCCATTTTCTCCGTTGATTTTGATAGTTTTGATGTTTTTGGGTTGGTTTTTATCGGTGAAAATGTGTGAGTAGTGTGTGTTTTAGTGTGTGTTTGGTAGGTGCGATAAATGTGAGACTCAAGAGAGAGGCCGTGTTTTTACTCTTTGTTGTTAATTGACGATTATACCCCTCCGTTTTATTTTAGTTGATAGTGTGTTTTAATCTCAGCCATTGATTAAATTTGAATCAATGGTTGGGATGTGTCCCTTGGTATGTGAGGAATATTTGGTATGCAAAATAACCTCACTCAAATTGTAATGTTTAAAAAACATATTAATGATATTTAAAAAAAAATTAAGATAGAAGATGCTAAATGCTTTATAAGTAGTATAGATAAATGAGGGATTTGGTGAGTGAATACTTAAACGAGTCTAAGTTGCTTATTAACACAATAAAGCATTGGATCATTCTTGTTTGGCTGTGACTGTGTGAGTGTTCTCAGCCACATAGAAAGATCGAAATATTCATTGGCATGTGACCCGAATATGTGATCATTGTCATTTTTTTCTTCTTCTTTCATTTTCGACAAAACATCGAACTCAACAGTTTCATCGGGTAAAACCTCATTTGTGATAGAAATAAAGCATATGTGTGTATGGTTCTGCAATCGTTAGTTTTGAATACCAAGTAAAGAACATGCAGTGATATAAATGATGTCAAATTCAAATGCATTCGACTTTTAATTTGTTTTGAGATCCTATACGTAGCGTGCCACAATAAATCAATTAACCATCAAGAATGGATACACTTCTTGATGCAGTTTCACAATCAAATGGCTCAATAGGTCGGGATTCACAAAAGCTTTTAAACCTTCTCGGTTTCTTATTTTATTCAAAATCCAAAACTGATACAGACAAAACACCAACACCCTATTTATACTAATCCTAGCACCACTAAAATAGGAAAGAAAATAAGTCCCAATCAAATAACAATTGGTTAAAATTCTATTACTAAAATAAGCTCAAAAGATATTCTCTAATTTGAAACCATATCCATGCATTGAAACCATATCCATGCATGGCTCCGGTTCACGTTAATTGACTACAGCCCGGTTCGATATCAAAAGCAAAGGTCCATGTCTATCCGCATCATTCTCCCTCGAAAAAAAACTCGCCCTCGAGTTTTGATAACTTCAAAAACAACCACCGGATCGAACACGTAGTCTTGTTTAGGAACTGCACGCTTGAATTCCACCATTTTACCATTGAGTTCATGGAAAGTTCTAAGCAATGCTTTATCAACAGATTCTTCTGAATCATAAGTGAGGAATCCAAAACCTCTTGGCCTTTGAGTGTTATGATCACACATCACCACCACATCATTGATCAACCCAAATTGTTCAAAATAGTTTTTAAAATCGCCTTCAAGAATTTGGTTTCAGATCTTTCGACATTTAAGTCGACCGCTTCCGTAAAGTTGGCGCAAGTTTTTGAACATTTTCCTCCGTGATATATATTTTCCTGTTTGATGAGCTTTCATTGTTGCCAATTTCACCTGCTCAATGGTCTTATGCATGACAAAATCTCCTTTGAAATCTCACCAACACGATCCAAATTTGATACTTTCAAAATCTCAATGCTAGCATCTCCTTGGATTTATTCTCGATGAACTGCTTCTCTCTTTCCACCACCACTACTAATGTATCCAAAGTTTTATTGCTACCCGTGAATCATTCTTCCATCATTACGA
Source organism: Chrysanthemum lavandulifolium (assembly GCA_022545495.1). Classification (NCBI taxonomy): domain Eukaryota; kingdom Viridiplantae; phylum Streptophyta; class Magnoliopsida; order Asterales; family Asteraceae; genus Chrysanthemum; species Chrysanthemum lavandulifolium. The sequence goes on from CM040242.1 coordinate 185,148,586, forward strand.
GCCATCGAACACCGCGGGAATCCACCTAAGAGCTTGTTCCAAAATAAACGCCGCCTTCATCAATATCAACCTCATCTTCATCGAACTTGGGTTCGTCTTCCGAAAAATCCGGATAGATTGGTTCAAAAACCGGGTAGGAATCAAACAAAGGATAGTACTCCTCCTCCTCGCTCACATCGTCCCGGACGACGATCTCGATTCGGTTTCCTTCCTCATCTCCGCTGTAACTCGAGCTCCTGATCCTTTTAGGATCCGCTGATCTCATGTTGTATTTCAAGATCTCGGACTCGTCGCCGAGTCCTTTGATCTCGAGATATTCCACTGGTCACGATCCACCTTCTCGCTTTGCCCTACGGACCTACGGTCACGGTAGAAACGATCTCCACGAGCACGCGAGGGACCATCTTCTTCGTTGCCTCGCTCATGGTTTGATCCGCATCATTCTCCTCCTCTCGAAAAAACTCGCCCTCGAGTTTTGATATGCCTTAAAAGCGAACCACCGGATCGAAAGGAACATCAACGTGATTCCCTTCATTATTATCATCATAACCTCCATAAACAACTTAACTTTTCCGATCCGTATTCATCATTGATCCATTAGAATTAGACATCCAAGGTTATTCGCCGTGGCTCAAAATTCAAACTTTCCGTAGTTGGCGGTACGAAATATGGGAACTTTCAAATTCGCAAATCACCAACAAGAGCCACCCCAATCCTGTCTCCACCTAATCTAGCACCACCTTCAACGACTTTCACCTGATAAGTTCCGATCACCATGAATAAACAAAGAATACCATTCCTCGTCCGCGTATTCATCATACACGGGTTGTGAATCATAGATAAAATCGCCATTGGTAAGATACTCCTCGTCCCTAGTGGACTCGTCCCGCACGGGTTCAACCGTTCGCTTCCTCCAATGCCGACGATAATACTAATCCCAATCCAGTGGACTAGGTGTTGTAGTCGTTCGACTCGATCAACCGCTCCCAATCCGTGGGTAAGCCACGCGAGTCGTTGGGGTCGCTCAACCTCATGATCAAACAGATCCAAGCACTCCATCGTTGCCTCGCCGGCGATTCTACGATTAAGATACCCACTTCCACAACGAGCCATTTGAATCAACCAAAGCTCAAACCAACTGATGTAGATTTACAATCAAATGGCTCAAAATACTAAGGATTAATCAAATAAAGCTTTCAAACAAGAACCTTAAAAGGTTTTCTTATTCAATAATCGAAAATGTCATTGCTTTTTTTTGCAAAACAAAAGACCTTTAATAAGGTTTCATCACCACAAACTAAGGAAAGAAATCAAACCCCAATCAATCACTAATTGGGTATTATTTAGTTGCTACATATAAAATAAAAGATAATCTCCAAATATAAGTAACATCAATCATGCAAACGTGGCTACAGCTTGGCACCAAAAATCGTCAAGTGAATCAATGTGTGGTAAGCCCATATCGTTGGGTTCATGGTTTGTATCCGCATCACTTCTTTTTTGCGAACGTCATAATTAAAGCAAGCACTATACTAAATTTAGTAAAAGTATTTAAAAAGATGTTTCTTTGCCTTTAAAAAAAAGAAAAAGAAAATAAACAAAGATTATCGATGTGTTTTGGTGAGCTATTTACTTTTTTGCACTCAGATAATGTGAAAAATATAAAAAATATTCTCCGCTATAGAATTAAACATCAATGCTATTTTAGTGCAATGAACATAAATTCATCAAATACAATGTCATACTCTCTTTTTCTAAATAGATTTTTTACTTTTTAACGTCTTTACTTTTTAAATTTAACTTTAACTAATTTTTTTGTTATATAATACTTGATTTAAAATATATAAATGAATTGAGTTTTAAATGTAGTTTTATTAATATAATTTTTATCAAGTATTTTATAAAAAAAAAAATATTTAAAGACAAAAATAAAAAATTTATTTCAAAAAGTCAAAACATAACACTTATTAAGACAAAAAAAGTAACGTATTTGTTATCAAACTTACAACATTTTAACTTTTAGTCTTAAAATATTATTTATTTGTCAAGTCTCATCTTCTTTAAGGTAAATAGCAAAATTAAGTGCATATATTGAGTAATTATTTTTTAGTGAAAGAATGCTGTAATATTATTCTTCTTTTGTATTATGATAGTGTAAAACTATATGCTCTAATTTAAGCCTCTAATACACTTTGAGTTTTTGAATATTTTACCTTTATTAATATATGTATGAGTTACGATCAAATTAAAAAAAAAAATATGTTAAATAAGAAGAATGAGAAGTAATCGTAACCATATATTTTAGATGCATTTATGAAAATGAATTTATATTTTTAAGATTTTCTCATTTAAAATATTTAATAAAAATTACATCTCAACTTTCTCATTTTAAAAATTCTTTTCATTTGATCTCTTCCATTACATGCACAACTAATTCCCTTTGCTTAATAATGATTAAGACCCGTGATTCCTTAAATTTCGGGATTGCTGCCTATTAGCACTAATCATGTCTTAAATTATTAATGAGAATTTAAGCGCCTATCATTTTCATGAAGAGTGGAAATGCTAATTATCTTAGACCATCCACGTGGTGTGTATATCTAAGTTGATAATGGGGACCTCTTAGAGTTATATTATTGTTTACTTTAATGGCGTATTTCCACTAATATTACTCGTATATTACTGTATGTGTTATGTTGGCTAGAGAGAGTGAGTGCTTGAGTATGATATTTCTCGTCAATTTTTTAAATAAACTGTAAATAAAAAATGTTTCCAATAAATAAATAAATAACTATTGTATATGTTAACACAAAGAACGTGGCAATATAAACCTTTTAGGGTGAGTGGCCTAATGGTAAATGGCTTGTAGTAAGACGTTTTAAGTTTACTTTTTTTCTAGTTGTAAACAACTTTAAGTAATCATGCTAAATTTTGTGATAAAAGTAAAGCTTTACTGAGATAAAGTAACTCAAACATGGCAGCTTTATGTTTGTTTACACAAGAAGTAACTTATTCAGAGTAACTGCAATGGTAAGTTTACAAAAGACTTTTCACTATTTGATCAAGTCATTTGAATGACTTCACTCATTGTGATAAAAGCTTTACCAATGACTTTAAAGAAAATAGTTTGACAGATACTAAGCGTTTGATACAAAATGCAAGAAGTGATTCTCATTTAATGATGCTTAGCCAGTGACTTCGATCTAAAAGACTTTTGTACATTGAAAAGTGTTTGTAGAAATGAGTTTTTAGAAAATGCAATTTATGAAATAATTAATTGTATTAAATGCATCAAGTCTTTTATAATTTGGTGCATTGCTCATGCTTTTATAAAACAAACTAAAAAGTTAATATTATTTCCAAATTTTATATACCGGTGTTTTCAGTCGAAAAATGTGTACCTAAGAGCATAAGGTGTCACGATGAGGCATACCCTCTTCATCATTGCCACATCAGCATCCCACTTCTCCACAACTAACTACAACAAACTCCCCTCACTCATAACAAACCTCAACCTCTTCATTTGGGACCCACCACTACCACTTTATTTTTTTTATTCAATTTTTCATATAAACTAAATTTATTTATTAAAATAAAAATACAAAACAATATATTTAAAAAAAAGTTATAAATTTAAAAAATATATATATATATATATATATATATATATATGTAAACAAAGAGGTAGTAAATCATCCATTTTCCCAACCTCTTATTTATTATCCATTTAAAATTTAAAAATAAAAGAGAAAAACTCTTATTTATTATCCACTTAAAATTTAAAAAATAAAAAGAGAAAAAAAAGGAAGAAAACTTCTTCTTCAACCTCTACAAACTGGTTCACCATGTGTGCTAAAATCCAACTCATCAGTAACCATATGTGCTAATTTTAAGAGAGATTTTTCTTCATACTCACCGACCTTTATTATTGTTATTATACTTTTCTTCATACTCACTTTTAATCATTCCTCAAAATAAATTCATTTCATTAGTAGTGGGTTTGTCAGGATTTTACCTTCGTCGTCAGAACGATGCTCTTCTCCACGGCGGCCGACGGCGAAGGGGGGTGGTGTCACGGCGGCCGAGGGCGAGGCGCCACGCTGGACGGCAAAGGTTGATGGCGAGGCGACACCGTATGCTCTAAGAGTAACATAAACAATTGGTTGGTCAGTTGTAGGTTGAGGTGAAAGCCATGTGGTAATTGTACCATTTGTATCTACCCCATTTTGTCATGGAGTTTGTTTTGTTCACAATTGAAATTTTATAAGATTTTTCATAAACGATTTTGAATAACTCGTACTGTATTGCACCGAATTTGTACACACAAAGCTATAATTACATGTCTGGTATTTAAAAGAAAAGGAAAATATGAGCTTAACTAGGAAAGTTAATAATGGAAAGCTACTCATATAGAAGTTTGTAACAGCATTCAAAATATTATTTATGTCAATTTTAATATTTTAATGTCTCAACGTTTGTCCGAATTCGGCATTAAATTTGAGCCTTGAGTATGGGAAAACTTTTAACACGCCAGCCGCTCATTTTCCACGCAATTGGTGGTAAACCATACCACCATTTGGTGCCATCATGAATTAAACGTATTTAATAATTCCAATGGCTGCCCATTAATGATGTTTGGTGTTTTTATATTTTTGTTTGTTTTTGTTTGTTTTGCTTTTGTTTTTGTTTTTGTATTGTGGTGAGTGGGTATTTTTAGTGCAGATTTTGTGGGACCCAATAACACGTTAGTGGTGTGTTATGAGGGAAGGTGTTTTAATTATTGGTTAGTTATTGGGAGGTGTATGATGTGGCGCTGAGGTGGCATACCTTCTACTCTCATAAAAGTCCACGTAAACGACTCTGATTCGCACATGCATTACAAAGACAATACGGAGTATTAAGCATGAAAAGTGTGATCGTAGGCTTTTATCATCAATTAAATTGCAAATATTTTCTTTTTATAAATGTGTGTCATTAAACTAACTAGGTGTGTTTGTTAAAATTAGTAGGAGCAGTTAGCAATAACAGTCACCAGAAGTAGTCAGCAGTTAGCAATAACAGTCACTAGAAGTAGTCAGCAGTAAGCAGTTAGTAGTAGCAGTTTATTTTATAAAAGTGTTTCGTAGAGTAGCTGTAGTTGCAATAATAATGTGTAAAATGACGTAAAAGAGCATACATATTCAAATATAAACTCTTTAAATAAGTTGCATGGGGGTATTTAAGTTGCACTTAAAATGTTGTTTCAATAAGCATTTAGCATTTTACATTTTTTTTCTTCATAAATGCTAACTGCTGATCATTCCAAACAAGCATACAACCAATAACGCTAAATGTTAATTGCTCAAAAATGCTCTTTTATGCTTGCTACCAAACACACCCTAGATGTATCATAACTTATGCTTGAGAAAAGATTATAATAAATGACGCAACACGCGAAAACAGACTTTTGTTAACTCTAATTTACGGATTGATAACCGAGGATGAAACGTTCAGACAAGGGATAAACTCTTAAAACACGTAGTTTATTAATAATCAATATCAAAAGATTAATTGCAATGATAATAATACCTATATTTATAATGAAAATTATCTTAGATAACAAGAAAACTAATTAAAGTAAATGTCATAGCAAAGATAAATAAACTTTCATAACAAAAATAGAAACTCTACATTCAACACCTTTACGACGTAAACAAAAAAACTTGTTTACGGCCTATACACTTAAAGTCGCCATTTAAATCCTATTCGAGAGCTCTACGGTGTAAAAGGAAGAAAGGTTTACGCCGTAGAGAAAATAAAGTCTACGGCTCTTCGTCTCGAATCTTATCCTCATCATCTCTCCTCACTTGAAAAGAACTCGCCCTCGAGTTCTCACCATCAATAGCTTCATCCAACTCAAACATCTACTCACGCCGAACCTTGTCTTCAGTAGATTTGCGGTTCATATCTGTTAATACAAATAAGCCGTAAAAACGTTTATTTATATTTTACGATCTTCTAATGTTTTGTCGATAACAAACGTAAAATCATTTTAACGAAACAAATAAAATACGTAAATGGTTTGAACTAATAGTTTCTAACATATTCACATTTTCACATAAAACACTAAAACAAGTATAAGTGATTTTATGATTTAATATTACATATGTACAACAATTAGTGTTTACATATTTGGGTAAAATATACACATAACTAGCATGTAGTATATTGGGTAATATAAATGGGTAGAAACTTAAGTATCACAACCCATTGACCAAATACATTGAATATAGTTGGGTACAACCCAAAACCCATTGCATGACATCATGCTTATATCATATATGGATAATATCCATAACCCATGGTATTGACCCATACGCATGTGACTAGGTGCATTGCACTCAAGAGATACATTGTATCTAGCTAAAGACACATGGATCAACCCATGACCCATAACCAAAATACCCATGGGTAAAGAGGAGCATCCCACAGATCCCTAGCTTTACGCTGAGACGGATCCTCATGGGAGGGATCCGGATCCGGGAACGATGAGAATTTTTCCTCTATAAATAGTGAGCCATTTCTTCATTGTTGCTCACCCCTTTCTAACATACTTTCCCCTAGAGTTAAAAACTCTCTAACCTCAGATCCAAGAGATCTATGTTTGTAGTTTTGTTTTTGTGTGATCTTCTAGGTTCCTCTTAAAGGCGAGATCACCACCTTTGAAGTCGAGCAAGCTCAAGTCCATGAGTTGCCATGCTTCCTCATCATCAAAACTACTGAAGTCTTTTTGTTGATGGTTGTTTTTCTTTTCCTAAGAAGTGTTGAAGACATTTGTGAAAGGTGTCTCAAGTGTCAAGACGAAGATATTAGTGAAGGGTATTTATCGTCCATATCACAAGCACTTGTGGTGGGTGCTTAGAAGTCAAGACTAGAAGCATTAGTGAAAGGTGCTTGAGTGTCTTTTGAAAACATAATTATAACAAAGGTCTTGTATCAATTGTATACAATATTGTAAAACATTGTTCTTTTTGATTATTCAAGAGTAGACCTTTCTCGATTTCGTGCCAATTGTTTGAAAAATACTCTTTTTGATTGAAATCATTCTCCCCCTCAATCAATGACATATGTTGTTGATTGAAGGATATAGATTTTGACAAATGAAAAGCCCGGATGATTTTCAAAAGTAGAGTCCGAAGTATTTTCAAAGAAATTTGGTTTTCATTAGAAGGAAAAATTTGTTCTTTTAACGACAAACATTTGTTTTTAGAATCAGAGCATGAGGTTTGAAGATTTAAGATAAAGCATGACTCTGTTCTTTCTTTGAAAAACGGGTTCTTGCTCGAAATGACAATAAACCATTGTTTTACTTTCTCCCAATATATATATATATATATATATATATATATATATATATATATATATATATATATATATATATATATATATATATATATATATATATATATATATATATATATATTTAAACATTCGAACAACATCTAAAGACCCGTGTCATTCTTTGAATGACAGCACAAAGACCGTAGATATTATCGAATCGAGAAAAATATGACAATATTTTTTGAAAATTTTCAAGATTTTCAAATTTTTATGGATTTTTGAAAGTTTTATATTTTTCTATTTGCTTTTTGAAGGTTTTGTAATTTTGTATTTTGCTTTTCGAATAAATATTTACAAGAGATAGATGAAGTAGGACCTTTACTCCTCGTCTTCCTCTTGAAGACGTTTGAGTGTTTCCGGTTGTAGACTCTTTAGACCAAGTCGTGGAAGGATAAACTCAAAACGTTCTCTAGGAAGAGCTTTGGTGAAGATGTCGCTGGTGGTATTCGGTCCTCACAAAATAGAGTTCCACCACACCATTCTCCACTTGCTCCCCGATGAAATGATGTCGAATGTCGATGTGCTTTGCTCTTGAGTGTTGAACGTTGTTGCATGAGAGCAATAACACTTTTATTATCACGAAGAGAGGATTTTGTTGAATTCAAAGCCATAGTCGATAATGGGATCTCATCCATAGGATTTGAGCACAACAAGATGACATGGCTATGTATTCACCTCGTAGAGGATATAGAAGTACTCATTTGTTTTTGAAGACCACTCACAAGCTTATCGCCAAAAATTGAGCACCTCGAGCACGTTCGACGTGTATCTTGACATCCCGCATGATCAAGATCCGCATAGGTCGTTAGTGACATACCGGTGTCCATCGGTACCAAAGTCCCATATTGATGGTTCCTTGAGATACCGAAGACCCGCTTAACCGCTTCAAGGTGCTTTTGGTAGGCTTAGCACGATATCTAGCACACATGCAAACAACGAATGAATGTCCGGTCATCTTGCCGTGAGGTACATCGTGATCCAATCATACTACGATATTTCGTTTGGTCTACCATGATCCCCGAGTGGTCCTCATCCGCTTTAGTACGCCTATCATAGGAGTGTCAGCGGTCACAAGAATCAAATCCAAATTTCTTTAAAATCTCATTTGCATATTTAGATTGATTTATAAAAATGCCTCCGTGACTTTGTGAAATTTGTAATCCTAAGAAAATGACATTTGTCCCATCATTGACATTTGAAATTTGGAACCCATTTCATTTGAAAACGGTCACATTCATTGGGGTCGAGTTGAGGCAAAATAATATCATCAACATAGATTTGAACGTGAATTAAATGTTTGCTCGACTTTACGGTGAACAATGTCGGATCAACTGCTCCTTTGGTGAATCCAATAGATAGAAGAAACTTTGATAGCGTATCATACCATGCCCTCGAGCTTGCTTCAAACCGTAAAGAGCCTTCTTCAAACGATAGACGTGAGTAGGATGCTCGATTCACAAAGACTTCGGGTTGGTCGACATATATGACTTCTTTAAGATCTCCGTTAAGAAAAGCCGTCTTTACATCCATCCGATAGACTACCATGTTCTTACTTGCAAGATTAGCCAAGAAGATTCTAATTGCCTCGATACGAGCAACCTGGAGCAAATGATTCTTCAAAGTCAATACCTCCTCTTGACGATATCCTTTGCAACCAATCGAGCATTATTCTTTAAAACATCACCATGCTCATCAAGTTTTACTTTGAAGATCCACTTTAGTGCGATGATTATAGCACGATCGGGAGCGTGTACTAATTCCCATACATCTAGTCGATCAAAATCATGAATTTCTTCTTGCATGGCATTGAACCATTGTCTTTATTCATAGCAGTTTAACGCCTTTTGGTTCGATCTTAGAGAGTACAGAGTTGAAGAAGCACCATAAGGCATCGGTTGCAAGTTGTCGACAGTGGATCGGACGAAGGGTTTCCAATGATGTTGTCCAATGGGTGATCATGTGTCCATTTTCTAAGGTGTTCATGTGGTTGTTGTTGAGTAATGTATAGTAGAGTCGATTTCTCCGATGATGATGGTTCGGATGATGATTCAGAGCAAATATGTTTTCAAAGGGTTCATCTTCGGAGGAGCAAAGGATTTTCATCATCTCAGAATCGCAAGAACATTTACATTATGTACGCTTGATGATCGAGGCATTGATGATGAGACCGAGTGATTAGCGTAGGTGCTTCTTGACTTAGTGACATAGAAACCGAAGGTTAACTTCATTGGCATGTATAGGAGCGACCTCTGTTGATGGATTTGACTGATCATTAGCAATTGGCTCATAGTGTTCATCAAATATTGGATCAAACAGTTTCTTCAATTCATCTTCTGAAGGGGCTACATATGGAGTTGCTGGTGAGGAGTTTGGTACAAGAGAAGAACCAATGGGACTATTTAGAAATGCGGGTCCAGAACTGGATTGTCCAGGAGCCATTTGACCGGTCAGCTCATCAAATGTAACGTGAATTGTTTCCATGATATTTCGAGTTCTCTTGTTGTAGATTCGGTATCCTTTTCTGTTTGGTGCATATCCTACAAATACTCCAATGTCTGATTTAGCTTTCAATTTGCCTAAATCTTGACCCTCATTAGTTGGGTAACATAACGCACCAAACACACGAATGTATGATAGATCAGGTTTTCGATTGTGGACAAGTTCATACGGAGTTTTTCCATGAGTTGTGTGTTCAGCATTGTTCTTGCGGCTTCCACTAGAGTTCGATTTCGTCTTTCAACTACACCGTTCTGTTGAGGAGTTCGTGGAACACTTCTTTGAGGACTGATTCCAATACTTTCATAAAATTCACCGAGTTCTCTATTAACAAACTCGGCCCATTGTCGATTTGGACGATTTCGACGGCCTTGTTAAGTCGAACTCTGCAATTGCTTAATGAGTTTAATGATGACATCTCGAGTTTCATCCTTTGTCCTCAAGAACTTAACCTAAGTGAATCGGGAGTAGTCATCAACCACAACTAACATATATTTCTTGCCATTAATAGTTTGCACTCTCATCGGTCCACATAAATCCATGTGAATTGTATGTAGAACTTCCATAACAGAATTTGTGGGTTTGGGTTTGTGGGCATATTTCTTGCTTTTTCCCAATTGGCATGCTGAACAAAGATGATCCTTTTCATACTTTAATCTGGGTAAGCCTCTTACAAGGTCCTTTCTGGAAAGATTGTTAATGGTATCGAAGTTCAAGTGATTGAGACGACGATGCCATAACCATGACTTTGTTTTCGAGGCCTTTGACAACAAGCAGATTGGAGAAGACTTCATCATGTCTTCGATAGAGATGGTGTATAGATTTGAACCACGAGTTCCTCTTAACAATTCCACACCATCAAGTTCTCTAACGAAACAAGTATGTTTTCTAAAAGCCACTTCTAGATCGGAATCACATAATTGACCAACAGAGAACAAGTTATGACCAAGACCTTCAACATAATATACCTTGGAGATTACACTTTTACCAACAACATAGTCTCCATAACCCATAATTACACTGAAATGATCGTTTCCGAATCTAACAGTCCCGATGAATTTACTTACGAAGTTCATGAGCCGCGACCGGTCTCCAAATATATGCTTGAATGACTGAGTCCATGTACCACGTAATCGATTTGAACGATCCGCGGTTGAACACGAGACAAGAATGGATAATCGGATAATTGGGATCCCCATATGAGAATGGGTTCCATTTGGTTAGTAACATTGATTGGAACACCTACATCGTAAGTAGAAACAATGGAATCATCGTGATAGATGCGGTGCTAGTGTCCGTATTAGACCTATTCAAAGTATGTTCACTTCTTAAGGGAATAGTTCTACCAAGAGCATCCATTTCCTAATGGGCATTGATCTAGATAATTTAGTCCACATCTCATTAAGATTGAATTTGCGGCGATGGGTATCCACCGATAACCTATGTTACTAAATTTCCTTCCCTGTGGGTTTCCAATGTTTTCTAACCTTCTTCCGCCATTGCTTTCTAGCCTTCTTAGCTTGATTTTTGCATTAACTATCTTAACGGGGCATTTAACAAAGATTAATCAATTCATTCACACCACATTCAAGATTAGTAATGAAACCACGCAATCATCATTACATGTTTTGCCAAAAGTAGCGTAATCGCATTAATTACAAGATGCTTAGAGCTAACACTAGAATCAACACGATTCGCTTTATTCAAATTCTCCTAAGGTGATCTTCTAATCTCTTCCATCGAACATTCCTAGCATGCAAGGTCCTATCATTCTTTGTCTTTGCCTTGAGGCTTTGACCCGCTTGCTTTGGTGTCATTTCTTACTCCGTAGAGGAATTGGAACATTAGTTGGTTTTGCTAGTTTTGCATTCCGAACTAGAAGTGCGTGGATCTCGAACTATTGAAGGCACTCTAGAGTTTACCCGCTCATCGCCATAGAATGAGTTGCATACTTATCACTAGGCATCGAGCAAGGCATCACAGCCTTTACCTTTCTCACAAAAGATTTAGGACACGTTGCTCTTAAACATTCTAACAGCTCTTGAGATCGTTTGGCCTGAATGCACGCAAACCTAATTTCTCTATCAAAAGGTTTATTTATGAAATCCTCTTCTACAATCTCTCTGAGACATTCAAGACTATCCTTAAGGCGAGCAAAATAGTTATGAAATAAGAGTTCGTTATTCCTTAGATGAGGAGGAATGTATTTATGATCCACAAGATATTTGCGCAATCAGATGACTTGATGCAACATTCTCATTAAAGACAAGTGGCATTTTCCCTTTTCCCGACTCTTCAGATTCTCAATTTCTTTTTGTAAAGAAGTTATTTTTTCATTGTTCTTGTCACGAGTGACTTTCATTGAATCATACAACTCTTTAAAGTGTTGTTTAACTTTTTCATTTTCTTCTAAAAAACTCTCATTTTTCTTTTGTAAAACATTAACCAAGTTTTGAAGATGAAAAGTTTGAGAATACTGAGAATCTAAAGGAGGGGGAATTTGGGAGCCAGTCACATTGTTCTTTTCACCCTTTAATTGTGAAATTTGGGTTCTCAATTTTCTGATCGCGTTACAATGAGCTCGAATCATTCATCACGCTTGCTAATTTCAAAAGCGCATCAAATTCGGGAGCATCCAAGGATGTCTTGAAATTTGAAGTTTTAACATTTTCTTTAGATGTTGATATTTTAATTGCAAAGCAAGATGCTCAACTTCCAATTTAGAAAAGCTGTTTCACCGTGTTATCATGATCATCCTGCTCAACTTTATCATGCAATTTAGAGTTAGTTTCTCAAGCTCAATGACACGATCATGGGAGACTTTCGAGCAACAGATAATTCATGAAATTGAGATGCATTAATTGAACAATTCGTGGCGATGTAAAACACATCTTGAGTGATACATTAAATCGATTCTCATTTAAGGTGTGCAAGTTCTTCCTCTCAATCTCATTATATTTTAATTCTCGCCATAGTCATTGACCTCAACTATCATTGCATCAAATTCCTTTTCCATTTCTTTAATATCCGAATCCATCCCCTTTTAAGACTCTCAAATTGACCTTTTAATTGTTTAAAGAAAGGCATGACCTCGGTTAAATAACATTCTTTAGTTTGCTCAAACCCTTTCCCTTCGCTATCCCGCTGGTGTGATCCTTTTCTTACATGTTTTCTCAAAATCAACAAATACTCGATAAATAACATCTTGGTGATTAAGGTCTTGCTCTTAGTGGGAATAGATCTAGGAACTAAATGCATTGGTGTATTGGGGGATATACGATGGCGGGAACCATTCTCCTACATGGGGATTCTGCTCAACAAACTCATCGCCTTTTTTCATGTCCATATCCTTTTCCGAACACTTGTTCGTGGGTCACCGTGTCGAGGTCTAAACTTGTTAAATGCAATCCAATTATCCTTAGCATAGTTGGGTGTTTTATAACTGATGTTTTTTCTATGCATGAGGGGCTCTTAAGTTTTTCATCCAATTTCTTCCTAGTAACCTCTTCTAACGGCTTATCTTCCTCAGTGCACTCAGCGCAACTAGGTTTCTGCCTAGGCTTAAGGATTTCATAGCCATCATAGATTACCTTATGAGCTTCTCTTGCTTTCTTACCATACTGTGGTTGGGTTCCTTAATAATGGGAATACTATGATTATCGCTAAAACTCTATGCTTAGTGACCATGTGAGCGATCGAATGGTGTTCCTTGTACGCACAACTTATTTTCAAGCTTATTTTCAAAGTTTTAGATTAGAAAAGTCATTCAAAAGTTTTGATTCCTTAGTGTAAATTCTTGTTTAAGCACCTTAACATTTTTGAAGCTCTTGCTTATGCTTAATGCTTTAGAAAGCTTTTCTTGTAAGGAGTTTAACTCTTGTTTTAACACTTCTTCTAAAATTACTTTTCTAATAATTGTACGCATTTGGTCATCCATTTCCGCTCACGGTAGTTAACTCAAACTTAGCACGTTGTTCATAAATAGCAACTTGTTCTTTATAGGCATTCGGTTCTGAGGTAATGAGAATCATAAGGGCACATGCATTATATTCATAAAAACATAGTCATCATTGTTGCAGAAGATACATCAATTGGTTCAATCACACTCACTTTGGATCACATATTGATCATATGGGACAATATTATTATTACCCATATTAGCAATATTTGAGTCACAAGTTTCGTGATTGCACTTTATCATGTATCTTTGTCGATCAACATCATCATATAGTTTTAATACCTCCGAGATAATTGATTCTTTGGATGGACCACTTGTCGTGATGATGAGACCTTTGGAGAGACCATTGGAGAAATGCTAGCCATGAAAATTGTGCGTGCGATGGGTTCATCATCGACGCCGAGTCATATGCATCACGACCGCAACTTGAAAGGCATTCTAATGATTATGACCTATCTCCTGAATTGGTTGCTCATCCACATTTGCATCATATGTCTTGGAATTACCCTCAGCAAGAAACAGTAATTCCTCTTCATCCAAAACATCTCCATTATCCTGAGCTTGCACAAGTAACATCTTGTCTCTGAAGTACTCTGCATTTTGAGGGTGTTTTGGAGATGTGCAGTTCCTTGCTATGTGTCCATCACCACCACAGTTGTAGCACTTAATTTGCTTTGCTTGTCCTTGATTACCATTCCTTCCCCGATACTGATTTGCCACATAACCTCCACCTACTCCACTTCTTCCCTGCTCAGATTGCCTTCCTTGAATCTGGTTGCACCAAAACCTTTCCATCTCGACAAGAGCTTGATTGTGTGGATTGGATGCGATTCGAGGTTATTGTTGGTGTGTGGGGTGGAAATCATATTTTGACTAACCATGAGAGATAGTTGATTGATGAAGTTTTCCATGAATGTGTTCGAGTCCGGAGGCTTATATCTTTGGATCGAGGATGAGTTTGTAATTACCATTTCCATGGGTATGTCTTGTGAAGCTTTGGTGGTAATTCCAACATTTGTGTAAAGGTTGTTGAATCATTTGATGAACTTGTTTCTCCCTGTTTAGTTTTGAACTATTCAAGAATCCTTCGTTCAAGCATAGCATGTCTCTCATTCTGAAGAAGGAAGGCATACAATTGCTCATAGTTGGTGTTCTTCAATCCTTTGGTTAGCTTCACAGAGGTGACAAATTTGTGCCATTCGGGATTCATGTTGTTCACAAACTTTGAGTTCAGCTGAATATTTGGCATGGTCATTTTGATGTTCCTCATGTCATTTACAAGCTTGTAGAATCTCACGTAATATTCATAGACACTTTCTTCTGGTTTCATCTTAAAGTGCTCAAATTCATCATACAGTTGTGATTCTCTGTCTTCCTTAGTTAATTCGAACCCGAGAGAAGCATCTTGACATTATCCCAAACCGCCTTGGCTTCAGTGTTGTGATTGATAAGCTTGTAAATATCTTTTGGAAGACCTCAAGTATAATGTTTCAAGCCCCGATATCGAGATCGAATCTCTTTTCTCCTTATCACCGAGCTCATCATACGCCTTTGGTCCATCCAATACAAAGATCATTGTTCCATCCGCATCAAGATCAATTATGTCTCTTGTAGTCTCAATCGATAAGGTCCTTCATCAATTGAATTGAGAATGTTGACTCCATTTTCCTTTCCTATACAAGATGCAGTCGATTCGTTGAGCCCATGAGTCGTAGTCGGTTCTGTCAAGCATGGGTAGACGAGTGTCTCAAATACCGCTGAACGCCCTCACCACAGAGAGATGATTGTAGGCACGTTGGTAGACATGTTTACAAATTTCATGGGATTTTATAACTCTATGATTAAACCAGGAAATAGATTCTTTCACGGGATTTTACTAAATCAAGAGAAAACCG
The DNA here is from genome assembly GCA_022545495.1 of Chrysanthemum lavandulifolium. Classification (NCBI taxonomy): domain Eukaryota; kingdom Viridiplantae; phylum Streptophyta; class Magnoliopsida; order Asterales; family Asteraceae; genus Chrysanthemum; species Chrysanthemum lavandulifolium. Next base: position 185,164,315 of record CM040242.1, read on the forward strand.
TATTAGAAACAAAAATCTACCAACTCGCTATAACCCTTGAGACAAGTCGCTAAGTCACCAAGTCGCTAAGTACAAGTCGCTATGACCCAAGTCGCTAAACACAAGTCGCTAAAGCACCAAATCGCTAGGTAGACAAGTCGCTAAAGAACAACTTGCTGTGAACCAAGTCGCTAAAAACAACTCGCTAAATAACAACTCGCTAATCACAAGTCGCTATGAATCAAGTCGCTGAACACAAGTCGCTACTGCACCAAATCGCTAAGTAGACAAGTCGCTACTAGAACAAAGCGCCAAGAACTATAAAGCCAAGTTGCTAGAAATAATAGAAACAAGTCGCTAACGCAACCAAGTCGCTAGCCGAAGTGGAACCTTCAATAACTTGTACTGTTTGTTGGCTTGTCTCAATAGACAAGTCGCTAAGGTCAAGTCGCTAATACTTAAACTACAAGTCACTGAAAATTACTAAAGCAAGTCGCTACGAAGAAAAGCACTCCGAGACTCAAGTCGCTAAGATGATAAACTTCAAAACCACACTTATCAATCCAAAACAAGCCCAACCACAGTGATTCAAGCTTTACAAATCAAACCCCAAGCACTTACAATGATTCTAAACACAAAAGTACACACAAAATTCAAACTTTAACACAAGAAATGATCCAAATGATGCAAAAACCACTAAACTTTTTCAAACCCAAAAACCATATAAAACCACTAGAAATCCAAAGATATGTAAGAGAGATGATCAAACCATGGCTCTTGATACCAATTGTTACACATTGGATTTCACAAACACATCAAACCATGATCACACAAGGCGTATACTATTAGGTTTTAGAGAGAGAAAGAGTTAGAGGTTTGGGAACTTAGTGAGAGAAAGTGAAAATCTTATTATGAGCTCCAACCCTCTACCTTGGGAGGTAGAGGGTATTTATAGTCTTACACAAATCGCCATCTACGGGCTGTGGATCAAGCATACAGTGGGTAAAGACCCGTCCGTCCTCCACGGTGTTACTTAACTAAATACTACTTAACATTAAATAACTACGACTACAAGCTTTCTAACGATTACATATACTTGAGGTGACGGACACTTTAATAACTGGATTTACTAAATCCTAACAATATGTAATAAAATTATAATACTATCTAATATAATTAGGAAGCATATATTATTAATTTATCTACAAACAATTAGTATTATAGTTAAAAGAACATATATTTGCTATATATTCTTTTTATGATTTTTGAAAATCATAGATGCGAAATTCTTCATGAGCTTTTAAAAATCTAATTGTATTTGTAAAACCAAATAGTTAACTAATTTGGATTCTTCTTTGGGTGTTGACTTCATTTTTATTTAGATGGAGCAAAGTCATTTAAATGAATCATAGCATAAAGAATTCTCAAAAGAAAATATTAGAATGATCTATCACTATCCAACATTTAAAGTATAAAAGTTTCTAAAACATGACTTTTTGTTTTAAAAAATTTCCTTCTTTGTAGTTTTCAAACATACACGGACCGTATCAAGTTTTTAAAGTATAATATACTCTAAGAAACTTGGTAACGAAGCTCTGGTACCAATTGTGGAAAACTAGAAGGGGGGGTTGAATAGTTTTACCGATTAAAATTTCGTTTTAAACTATTTAGATCGACTTATGTTAATCTATTTATTATGTGTGTTAGATGATGACAAATAAGCATGTAAGTAAATAATTCAAAGATAAAGAGTAAAGAAACACAAAACCACGACACAAGTATTTATAGTGGTTCGGCTACAAGGACACCTTCCTTGCCCTACTCCATTCCCCGAGTACCCCATTCGAGAGTTCGTAAGCACTACACAACACAAGCTCCTTAATATGGCGGAGAAGCCTTCACAACGTCGCCTAATCTTTATCCGGTACGAGGCTAGACACTGAGTTCTTCCACGAGGTAGAACCAAACCTATCACAACGTCGCCTACACTTTATCCGGTACAAGGCTAGATGCCGAGTTTCACTGCAAAGAAGGAACTACTACCCAACAGTACACCAAAACACAACTACCCCAAAGGAGACACACTCCTTGTTACAACACTAGAAGGATATCAATATCCTTTAACCCAAACTATCTATTTTGTATATCGATGCACCATATCGAATGTACACCCTTGGAATCTTTCACTAATGCTTTTGACATGACCCTTCGGCACCTTTCACTAATGCCTTCAACACAATACTTCTATGGAGGGAGGAAAGAACTATCAACAAGATACACTTCAGTGGTCTTGATGATGACGAAGCTTAGCAACTCATGATCTTGAGCTTGAACGTCTTCAAGAGGTGGTGATATTGCCTTTAAGAGGAACCTAGAGAATCACACAAATATAAAACTACATAGAATGATCCTTTGGATCAGAGGTTAGAGATGCTACAATACTGTGAGAGAGAGAGAGAGAGAGAGAGAGAGAGAGAGAAAGAGTATGTGTAAAAGTGGTGGTGAGCAAGAGAGAAATGACTCACTATTTAAAGACAAAATTGTATATTGTCCCACAGTTCCCATGGATCCCTCCCTAGAGGGATCCGGCTAGTGCAATACTAAGGATCTGGCTACTGGGTAAGTTTAGTCTGGATTTCGGGTTGCAAACCGGTTTATGGGTTATGGGTTATGAACCATGGGTTATGGGTAATAGATTATGGATACCCAACAAGATGCAACGTACCTAGACATTGGGTTATGGATCTTGGGTCATGGGTCATGGATAATACCCAACATGACTTCATGCATGATGTCATGCAATGGGTCATGGGTTATCGATCATGCTCCATGGGTATGGGTTATGGACTTTGGTTTTTACCCAAGAACATTCATTGTACCTAGTCAATGGATCATGGGTTATGGGTCATGGGTCATGGACTTTGGTTTTTACCCATTACATTACTCATTACTATATATAAAAGGATATATGTACATTTCTATATTATGTAAACACTAGTTGTTATACATATGCAATTTTTTAAGATGTAAAAAATAATACTTGTTTAGTGTTTATATAAAAATGTCTTTGGTTTTATATAACTTATTTACTAAACATGTTTTGATATGGTTTTAATATGTTTAGTATAAGTGTGTTAGTAAACTATTGGCTCAAACCTTTTACATATTTTATTTGTTTCGTTAAAATGATTTTACGTTTGTTATCGACAAAACATTAGAAGATCGTAAAATATCAATAAACGTTTTTATGGTTTATTTGTATTAATAGTTCAAATGGAAATAAATGAAGCATGCTGGACTTGTACTATACAGGATTTGAATATAGAAGAAGGTTGTGAGATTGTCATGGTTAGAGACAAAAATGAAGTGTGTTATAGAACAATTAGCAAGGAAATTGAAGACGAAAGCGAAACAGTAGCACAAACAGTTGTAGACTATAAGGTATGTTATCTGTAATTCTAAAAATATATGTTAGTTTCTTTTACAAGAATCACATGTGATTCCTAGAACTCATGTGTGATCTCTTACAAGAATCACATGTGATCTCTTATAAATCACATGTGATATGTATATAAATCACATGTGAATCACATTTACAGAATATAATTATTGTATTATTTTGTTTTGGAAAGGTACTTTGTACTATAGAAGATGGGTCGGCTGTATGTTCCTGCAGACATTTTGCTCGATACGGTTTCCTATGCCGACACGTATTTTGTGTCTTCAAGAATTATGATATTGACGTCATTCCAAATCAATATATTTTGAGGCAGTGGACAAGGGACATAATTCCACGTGACTTGAGATGAAAAAGAAACATACATGGGAAAAAATGTAGAAGTTGAAAGACTTAGAAATGAAGCAACTTGTCTAGTAGATGATTGTTTATTTCGGTTGGGCAATAACGTAGGGAAGATGGGTAATTTTATAGAAAAGTTGAAGACATCAAAGAAAGAAGTGGAGGATGAGGTGCCAAATGCTATTTCGGGAAAGACGGGAGATGTGATTGGTGAACATTTTGCTATTTCTAAACCTGAGAAAAAAAACAGTTAAGAATCCAACAAAGGCAAGTAACAAAGAGAATATTTTAGATGCAAAACGCAATAAAAGGTGAAAGAGTGAAAGAGAAAAAGCACTTCAAGTTAAAAAGAAACATATGAAGCCTTATGGACATTGTGGAGAGAAGACCAATTCACATACAAAAATAACTTGTCCATTGAACCCTAAAGCAAGGCGAAAGGTGCCACCTGTTGATACTTGAGCACTTTTACTTCAAAAAATATAATGAATTTCTTTATAATGTTTACAAGTCTAGAATACATTGAATTATTGTTTACTTTACTTATGGAACTCTTGTTTACTTATGGAATATTTACAAAAAGATTGTTGAATAATAAAATATAAATAATGTAAAAATCACATGTGATTTTGTATACAAATCACATGACTAAAGTATAAAATCACATGTGATTGTGTACTAAATCACATGTGATTGATGTTTCATTCCTAAGTAAGTATATGCACAAAAATAATAAAAAAATAAGCTACTAGAAAGAAACTAAAAAGAAAGCACTAGTTGTTAAAATCAGTTATAACAAAAACAAGATTTAATTACCAGGATTGACTTCTCAAAACACCAAAAAAATAAACCCTGCTTTGTTAAAACAACTATTCTACCATCGACAGTTTGACTAGTGTTCTACCCTTGTAAATTGTTGGACTTCACATACTTCAAATAAAACTAAAACTACAGTTCTAGAAATATTTTATACGCCATCACTAAAGCACAAAAGACGATTCTCCAAGTCTGGAAAATAATACTCACTGTTGTATCACAGAAATGTGTTCTATGTCTTCACGTTGGTTCCTGTTCTTAACTGCTTCAACAATTGTATTGATCTTTGTTGCAGAATCAATTTTATCAAACTCCTTTGCCTCCCGAAGCATCTTCTCCCGATGCACGTTAAGCTCATGTAACAAGATCTTGGTAAAAAACTTGAACCTCGGCCTCCTCAACATATCGAACTACAACTTTGATTCAGCAACAAGGCCACAATCCCACTTTGTAGCAGCTTCACCCATAAAGCTTTCCATGTGCAACATGGCAAAAATACCACAATCCCAGAAATTTGACTTTGTCCTCCATTTCAGCTTTGGGGTCTTTGGATTCAATTTAATGATGCTAGCATACCTTTTGTTGCCATACAACTGTAGATAACGGGAAAACATATTTTTCTACAAAAAACACATAAATAAATTAACATGTTAATTGGGTAAAATCACATCAAATCACATGTGATCTGGGTAAAAATCACATGTGATCTGGCTAAAAATAAACTCATACTTACAAGAACATCACATGCTTCTTTACACTTTTTATCATAAGATTCCTCATTGTCAATGTTATCGAGGATTGTCATCATCATTGTTTTAAAAAGGCCGAAGACAACAACATAGAAATGCCCAACATTACAAATTGGAAAAAATGCATGATTTAACAAAAAAAGGTAAACTTAAAAAAAATGGAGAAACAATGAATTTTCCAAGTATAATTTTAAAAAAAATAATGACATTACCAATTTGATGTCTTTTAGGCTAATGCCAACAATGTTATCTTTAAAATGAACTGACACTTGTGCTTCAAAACTTTTCCATTGCCCCTCAGAATCCAAACTTCCATCAATTATAGGCTCTGTCCATAGAAAATAACAAACATAAAACGTATAATCAAAAATATATAATTATATAATAAAATTCATAAAAATTAACAAAATAACTTACAATACAACCAGTCGGAAAGAAATGCCTCGACAGAGATCCAGCTTACTTGAAACTCTCTTCATGGTTAAAAACAGCACCCCAACAATCAACGACATTGACATCAAGCCACAAACTGGGAGTTAAAGTTTCCATATTTAAACGAACTGATGAACCTTTGTATCCAGAATGAGTTTCAAAAAACAGTTTCACTGTATGAACAAAAAAACACATGTGATTAGCTAAAAAATGACATAAATTCAAAGTGAATCACATGTGATTATCAAAAATATATAACTAAAATAATAGACAGATAAACTTACATGTTGTCACCCCGCATAGAAAACAAGCTGTTTCCGACCATAAATTCCAGCTTCGAAATGAACGGTACAAATTTGGTCTTCTTATTCATGTATAGGGACAAAGGAACGGAGACGGTTTCACAACTCATTTTTCAGGAAGAATAACCTCAGGACTAATGTTGGATGCACGAGTAGCCACTCTTTCAGGAGTAGCCGGACCTTGATTCGTGACTACCATTCTCAGATTCCTCTCTTTATCAAGCGCTTCACCTTGATACAAAACAACATAATTTAATTAAAAAAAAGAGAAAATTAAAAGACAAAATAGTCAAAGCTGTATTTTGTTAGAATATTACATATAGGTATTCATCAACAATACGATCAATCACCTCATTCACTAAATCAACATTGTTTTCTAGCCACTGAGTATAACTCTCAGGCGTGTTGGTGATCTCAAACTCTAAATATTCAACACCCGCCACATTTTCAGTTGGCTTCTCACTATCAACATGAATGTTCATTTCCTTTTGAACACTAGCTTCCTTCTCACCCTGAGAATTGGCTTCCTTCTCACCCTGAGATGGATCTTTTCAAAATCTTCTAAACTAATTTTCCTAAAACCACCGATATCATCTTCATTGCCATCATTATCAATTCCACCATTGTCATTTTCGTCATCACTTCCACCATCATTATCAGCACCTGAACCATCATTATCCTCACTTTCCTTGTTGCCGAAAGAAACATGTTTCTTGAATAGTTCACAATATTTCTCATAAAGCTCAATGAACTTTTCATCATCAGCATACTTTAAATATTCTTTTACCATATCAGCTTCAAAAGCAGGTCTTTCGGAATTTATCAAGGAAAGCTTTTCTTCAACTTTGTTAAACAAAACCTGTATTTAATAATGATGTCAATGAAAAGTAATATTGAAGTTAATCACATGTGATTCTACATAAGAATCACATGTGATTCTACATAAAAATCACATGTGATTCTGACTAATCACATGTGATTTTGTTTTTAATGCATTCAAATGAACAATTATAAATGTATTTAACAAAGCTTTTTGTCAGAATATTCAGACAAACCATCATCAATAAAGCCTTCTGACTCTTTAACCTATGCCTCAGTCCACTCAGCATTCAGCTCTAAACGTCCCATCTTCTTTTCAGCAAGTTCTAGCTCCATTCGTTGTCTCATTAAGGTTGTCGACCAATTTAAGATAGCCGAACACAAACGAACAACATGAAACTTTTCAAAATTGGTAGAATCTAGATACACAGGTTGAAGAGAAATGATAAAAGTTACATATCACAAGCAGGAAACAAAAAAGAAAACAAGAACCATTTTTAAACTTAATTAAATCTAAAAACTTACCATGAGGACGGTTAATGGACCGGTGTAATAGCAATATCCTTTTGGGTTGTTACTGTATTTAAGGCATGTATGTATTTAATCACAACAGTCTATCTCAGATATCAGAAGTTCTTCAGGAATATGTTTAATAAAAATCTAAACAAATTTGCCCTTTCATTGTTTCACACCTTCCCATCGTGTTAGAAAACAACATTAGGAAGTTAAGTTAGAAAAAATCATCAACTATCTTTACACTAACCAACTTTCTAGCAATATCCCCTGTTCGAATTTCTTTCAACGACTTGGGATAAAATTGATCAACCTAAGATTTGAAAAAAGCATGGTTAACAGGTCTTTCCTAAATGAAAACAACGAAGTACCACCAAACAGAATCCCTAACATATCATGAATTTTCTCTGGAGTGACATGGATCGACAAACCATTCAAAAAATCCAACTTATTAGCTGTTGTTTTAAAATTTGCAACCTCAAAGCTACCCAACTTGGACGGAAGTTGATCAATGAAAATTTTACGAAACGATTAAAAACCTATTTCAGTCAGAAACGGTCCGTTGTCAACTTTTGCTTCATGGATAGAAGTACATAGAGAAAAAGGAGCATTCCTTACACTAAGAGTTGCAAAATCTTCAAGATACTCTAACTGTTCTTAATCAGCCCGTGACAACAACATATTTTTCTTTTCGAATTTTTTAGACTTCCCAACATTAGCTTCATCTTCACCTTCAAAATCTGTATCATCTTTCTTCACCTTACCCTTTGGTTTCTTAACTTCTGTATCATCTTTCTTCATCTTACCCTTTGGTTTCTTAACTTCAATTTTCGACTTCTGCGCAATACCATCATCTTCAGAATCAGAAACATATTTCATAAAACCCTTCAATTTCTTAAACATACACTTAAAATCGTCATCATCACTCATTAGTTTCTTAAGCCTCGATGAACCTAACTTGAGATTACCTTCATCAAAAACCTTCTTTCTCCTAACCTTCTTAGTCACAATAACACCTTCATCAGAAGAATATGAACCTGCTTCATCAGTAGCAAGAGAAGATGAAGAAGACTTCTTTGACAACTTAACCCTCGACTTCTTTGACAACTTAACAGGCTCACCACTATCCTCTTTATCAGACAAATTTTTTTGATTGGAAAAATCAAAATCAACCTTCGGCTTAGCCGAAGTATTGTGTCTAGGGACATTCGGCTTGGGATTAGGCTTTTCAACATTTGCCATCGTCTTAGGATTTACAGAATCTGCAGCTTTCAAGGAATCTACAGCCTTCGGATTAGTCTTCTGGACATCGGTCGAAACATCATCACTAATCACCTTATCCTTCACAACATCAACCTTAGACTTAGCTAAAATAACACTACTCGCCTTATCTTTGACAACAACACCAGTCTCCTTAGCTGAAACAAGATCAGTCGCCTTATCCTTTACAACATCACCAGTCACCTTATCCTTCACAATATCAAAAATCGCCTTATCCTTCACAACATCAGGCGCCTTATCCTTCACAACATCACCAGTGCCCTTATCCTTCGGCACAACAAACTTGGGATTAGGCTTGACACATTAGACATTGACTTAGGTTTCGGCACATGAGCCTTAGGATTATCAACACTTGTCAAAGTATTCGGTACATAAGACACCATAACAGGCATACTGATATTTGCAGCAGTCAGATTAAATGAAGAGACAGGGGAAGGATTCAAAACTTATCAGCTTAATATCCCAGACAGATTCCTCCGACTAGGAGAACTGGAGGGAGGAGAACCAGACTTAACAGCAGCAACTACAGTAACTGGCTGTATAACAGAAGTACCTAACAACAAAAACATAAAAACACTTAAATTATACAGTAACAAAAAACATACATAATCACATGTGATTCATAAACTAAATTTTCATCAAAATAAAACATATAGAATGACATGTGCTCCTTCAAATACCAAATAAATATTTACTCCATTTTCATCAAAATAAAACATAGAGAATCACATGTGCTCCTGCAAATACCAAATAAATATCTACTCCATTTTCATCAAAATAAAACATACAGAATCACATATGATCCTTCAATACCAAATAAATATCTACTCGACTAAATAAATAATCATTACCAAACAATAAACTCAATCATAAACTTTATTTTCTTTAAAAAAAACATACAAAATCACATGTGCTCCTTCATTACCAAAATAAATAATCATTACAAAAAAAATATACTCAATTTTCATCAAAATAAATATACAGAATCACAAGTGCTCTTTCAAATTAAAAATTAACTATATACTCAACTAAACAAATTATCAGTACTAAACAAAAAAACATAAAAACCTACACACACAAAAAATAATAAAATAAACAGTACCAATATCGTCACGTCGGGGTTTATCTAGATCACCAAGTGTCGATGAAGACAATTGGAGCAACGGCCCATGTTTTGCGTTTGCTATCTGATTTCGTATGTACAATGGATCCATTGAAAAGCATTAATCAAATTTTGGGGTTAGGTTTTGCAATATTGGGGATGGTGAGAGAGTGAATAGAGAGAGTGTGTGTGTGAGATGAATGAGTGAAAACCCTATAATTTCTTCAAAATCAGAAACCTTCTTTCTCATTAGTTTCAGAAACATACTTCATAAAACCCTTCAATTTCTTAAACATACGCTTAAAATCGTCATCATCACTCATTAGTTTCTTAAGCCTCGATGAACCTGACTTGAGATTACCTTCATCAGAAACCTTCTTTCTCTTAACCTTCTTAGTCACAATAACACCTTCATCAGAAGAATCTGAACCTACTTCATCAGTAGCAAGAGAAGATGAAGAAGACTTCTTGGACAACTTACCCCTTGACTTCTTTGACAACTTAACAGGCTCATCACTATCCTCTTTATCAGACAACTTACTTTTTCGACTGGACAAATCAAAATCAACCTTCGGCTTAGCCAAAGTATTGCGTCTAGGGACATTCGGCTTGGGATTAGGCTTTTCAACATTTGCCATTGTCTTCTGATTCACAGCATCTACAGCCTTCAAGGAATCTGCAGCCTTCGGATTAGTCTTCTGGACATCGGCCGAAACATCATCACTAATCACCTTATCCTTCTTAACATCAGCCTTAGCCTTAGGTGAAACAACACTACGCGCCTTATCGTTGACAACAACACCAGTCGCCTTAGCCGAAACAAGATCAGTCGCTTTATCCTTCACAACATCACCAGTCACCTTATCATTCACAATATCAACAGTTGCCTTATCCTTCACAACATCAGGTGCCTTATCCTTCACAACATCACTAGTTCCCTTATCCTTCGGCACAACAGACTTGGGATTAGGCTTTGACACATTAGACACTGACTTAGGTTTCAACAAATGAGCCTTGGAATTAGCCTGAGGATTAGCCTTGGGATTATCAACACTTGTCAAAGTATTCGGTACATAAGACACCGGAAGATGCATACTGATATTTGCAGCAGTCGGATTAAACGAAAAGACAAGGGAAGGATTCAAAACTAATCGACTTAATATCCCAGACCGATTCCTACGACTAGGAGAACTGGAGGGAGGAGAACCAGACTTAACAGGAGAAACTGCAGTAACCGGCTGTATAACAGAAGCACCTAACAACAAAAACATAAAAACACTTAAATTATACAGTAACAAAAAACATACAGAATCACATGTGATTCATAAACTAAATTTTCATCAAATAAAACATACAGAATCACATGTGCTCTTTCAAATACCAAATAAATATCTACTCCATTTTCATCAAAATAAAACCTTGAGAATCACATGTGCTCCTGCAAATACCAAATAAATATGTACTCCATTTTCATCAAAATAAGACATACAGAATTACATGTGATCCTTCAATACCAAATAAATATCTACTCAACTAAATAAATAATCATTACCAAACAATAAACTCAATCATAAACTCTTATTTCTATTAAAAAAAACATACAAAATCACATGTGCTCTTCCATTACCAAAATAAATGATCATTACAAAACAATAAACTCAATTTTCATCAAAATAAACATACAAAATTACAAGTGCTCTTTCAAAAAAAAAATAACTATATACTCAACTAAACAAATAATTAGTACCGAACAAAAAAACATAAAAACCTACAAATGAAACAAAATAAAAAAAAATAATCAGTACCAGTATCATCACGTCGAGGTTTATTTTGATCACCAAGTGTCGATGAAGACTATTGGAGCAACGGCCCACGTTTTGCGTTTGCTATCTGATTTCGTATGTACAATGGATCCATTGAAAAGCATTAATCGAATTTTGGGGTTAGGTTTTGCAATATTAGGGATGGTGAGAGAGTGAATAGAGAGAGTGTGTGTGAGATAAATGAGTGAAAATGAAAGGATTGAGCAGTATGTGAGTGTATTTGTGTGTGTATTAATGATAAAGCTACCCCTCTTGTCAAAAGTAAATGAGAAGCGGTGTGTGAGTGTATCCGTTGGATCAAAAGTAAATCAACGGTGGAGATTGAGCGCTTTGTTCTTTAGCTAAATAGTGTTCCATATTGAACTTTCCTCTATTTATGAATACATGAAAACATGGTTTCATCGTATAAGTTTGTTTGAGTAATAATTGTTTAAGCTGAACTTGTTGATAAAACATAAATTGATTTAAAGGTCAAAAGGATTTCTTCTTGTGTTTTTATTCCAAAAAGTTAGTGCACAAATTAGTATGGCTTGTGATGATTGACTCTCATTATATGAACTTGTTAAAATGAACTTATGATAATTCAAACACGAGTATAGGTCGAAAGGACTCATAGGATCAAGTAGGATAAATCGTATTTTCACCAAATGAAACTAAATAGATCTTGACATATTGTGTTCATAGGTCGAAAGGGTTTACTATATGTTTTAAAGTCTCAAAACGATTTTCATGATACACACCATTGATTGTAATTTTGTTTACTTTAGATTTGGGCATCATTCGCCTAGTTTAACCAAAACTACTCAAACACTCTAAATGAAGATTAATGATTTCCACACAAGTATTTGTTTCGGTAATTGACTAAATGTATTTACTATTGAATTCCTTGATAATTTGATTTGACACCCATGTTACATACTTCGCTATTTAAACTAACTAAAAACAAATCCCTTGGGACAATCTCGACTTACCAACCTTTACTATAATCGGACGAGTATACTTGCTCGTATGAGTTAATAGAATAATCGATAAATAGTGTTTTATAAATTTTAAAACTTGCACACAATCTAGCACATCACTTCCCTATACTTAAGATTAAATGTGGGTGAGCACAATGATACACACCATTACGGTGGAAGGGAGCCATATGCAGAAAAAGGGGTTGTTGAATTATATGCTCAAAAGGTTATACTTATTTAATCTTAACTGTACCTAATTCTATTGGTGTAGTGGGTAAATTAAGTCCTTCTCCTATAAAATAATCAATAAATTGATATTGGAGGGAAATATGGTTTTAGAGGTTCTGGTTCATGAAAGACGGGAGCTTTCGTGGACTCCATTTGCAAATCATCTTCTATCATCTTTGACTTTGAAAAATTCTTAGGTAGTGATCCACTTTAACCTAATAAACCCAATTTGAATCCATAATGTTTCTTGTGATCATCCGTATATGAGTGATGTAAATATGTGAGGTTATGTTTCATTCCTAAATTAGCCTTATCTTCACATGGCTCAACTAAATTGTAGGTCTTAGGACTATGAATCCTTTTAGGTTCTTTGTGAGTAGGTGTGACATCCATTATTATTGAAACTTGTCGAAATGGGACCGGATTGACTTTACCAATAATCCTCTCCTCATTTTATTGGAATTTAGTATTTTGGATTTTCATAGGTTGAGCTTGTTCAGCTGTCATACCCTCAAAATATCACATCAGAAGATATTAGGGTGTGACTTTCATGGGAACAAAGTTACACTTACATCGAACGACCTCTACATGAGTCACTTGGAAAATACACGTTCGATTAAATAAATAAAGTTTTACAAAGTTATAATCCAAGATTTTACGAAATGTAAAGAAGCTTTTGGTTCACAATCGAACGTAAGTTATGCAATAAGTCTTCAAAATGATGAGACCGAAAAAATGTGACTCAAGCAATGATGCTCTAGATGAAATCTGATGCGCGTACAAGGCGCGTTCGGGGTCAAAGGAACTTCTTTTTCGTCGATCAGGTTTTTCAACACCCTAGGCAGTGAACCTAATCGTTGTAGTGTAGTATTGGGTAAGCCTCGGGTATTGATATCATTCTCTAAAGGAATAGGAATGCTAGTAAAAGTGTACTACGCTAAGGTTGAGGTTGAGGAAGATTATTTTTTATCCTTTTTATATTCTTTAGAAAGCTAAGGGTAAAATCTCGGGGTTTGGATTTGGGGGGTGGTACTTCTACCAATTACTCTACTATCTAATTATCTAAACTATGGGTAGTCTTATGTCTATTGATGTATGCTCGTATGATGATTAAAAATGTGTCTACCTAGATACTATTACTCCCTAGTTATCTTTTATTGGTGGTTGAATTGTCACGTCCTTATTCTTAACGCGTTGTGTTTTCTAAGGTCGTAGGGTATGCCTTTTTCCCTAACACTTTGAGATTACCTTAAGGTTATTGCCTACGAAATCTCTAGGTCAATCATAAACTAACTCTAAGGTTATCTTTGGATGTTTAGATTACAAATCCGCTAAGTGATTCATAAGCTAAGGTTTACAAAGATTACTCAAGCATTTAAACACAACGATAGCCTAGTGCACTCCTAAGCCATTTACCATTAAGATAAGAGACAACCAATCAATAAGTAATAAATAGGTTTCATAGATCTAAGCAAACACACAAGAAATTTAGCCGGACATGTTAAACACGCAAACATACACACATTCAATCGAAGACATAATGAAATTAATGAAGTAAAACACTTATCTTGATGTAAAATAGGGTATGAGAACCCTAAGATATTGTCCAAGTCGGACTACAAACGTTTAGGATTTTTACTCCACAAATCTACCTCTCAAAATTATGAAAATTCGATGTCTATATATAATTTTACATTCGTGACGGCGTCGCCTTATAGGTGGGACGCTGTCAGATCACCGTCATTAGGGTTTCGTCTTGGCCAAGTAATAGTTGGGACGGCATCACGTTGTAGTTGTGACGCCGTCTGGCTTCGTGAGTGACGTCGTCGATTACGGATCTAGGCCGTGCGGGATGAAAAGTCTTCGTGACGCCCTTCTTCTTCAAAGCCTGACGCCGTCAGGTTTATTTTAGCAAAAAGTCTACTGAGCCATCACATATTTAATTACGTATAAAGGGACGGCGTCGCCCTTGAGTTGGGACGCCTTCAGGTGTAAATTCAGCAGCTTGAGTGTCTTCGATCTTGACTTAGCCATTTTCTTCATATATTCACTCCTTTTCTTCCAAATATGCATCATTCCAGCATTTTGTTTCCAAGAGACCTAAAAAGTAAAAAGGAACCAAATTAAGCAGTAACAGATATAAAAGTGGGCGATTAAGGGCTTAAATGACCCCTTAAAAGTGTACGTTTTAAATCCTTATCAAATATCCCTACACTTGGTATTTGCTTGTCCTCAAGCAAATGTGCTTTTGGCCAATCAATTTATAAGTTAGGGGGCATGAAGCATTGATTTAACATAATACATAACAAGTAAAAGCACCGCAATAGTCATAACAAGCACGAAAATTATATACTAGCACCTCACAAGGGGTGTTTGGATTCTCTCATCTCTCGGGTGTATATGAAATATAGTAAATGGAAATAGAAGATAAACACTCATTAACCGGTCATAGTACATAGATTACCATAGGCTTGAGACTAGATCAAACCTCCACCGCTTTGGTGTAAGCACCTAGGAACAACTATCTAAGAGGTCTTTTAAAAGGGTTGTAATGTTAGGCTTACGGTAGGGAAACAAAGGGTTTGGTTGGATAGGCGATTTAGTGGTGGCAAGTTAAAAATCTTATGTTACAAGCATGAAAAGAATGGTGTTGCTAAGCCAAGACTCGACTAACTAAACTCTAGATAACTTTGAAACAAACAAACATAAATATAAATATAGATGTAGGATGGTAGCCCGTTTTTTTTTTTTTTTTGGGCATACACTTTTACTCTACCATCCTCTAAGATAACATCAAAATATAAGGGATTTATAGGAGCATCCCTACACTTGAGTTTTTTTTACTCTAACACTAATTTGACCCGAATTGAAAATATCAAAACACTTGGAGTATTTTATTATGTAAATAAAGGGAATTTGAATTTAACTTTCTTTCCCGTCACTCCATAAAATTTTACTTTACCCATGAGTCTCGATCGTCCAAAACTGTGTACAAAAGATATGACTCGACTTAGCAACCATGCAAGTAACTAGATAATTGAACTAAGGGTTTAGTATGATAACAATAATGCACTAAAAGTGAGTGCATACAAGGTAGACTAAGGCGATTTGGGTGTACATTTGGGGGTGGATTGTAAACAATGCTCTTCATTGATATTCTATAAAACCGAAACATCATGAGAACCGCGAAAAGGATAGGCTCTGAGGGGTTAACTAGGGGTATCATGTAATAAAGATGAGTACATCGGAAGGGTATAGGGTAATTACTCAACCGATGTGGAAGAAGTAATTATAATACGGGTATCAAACAAGGGCTATCCTAATGCCTCTTATCATTTAGTTATTCCTAACTACACAAGTGTAGTCTCACTAGTGATCTCGGGATGCATCACAAAACAAGTTCTAGAATCTATTATACTACCGGTACACTCTCGAAGCATTAAAGGTGAATGCTTTAATTCCTATAGATCTAGGGGCGAACCTCACATTTTTGGGGTGGAATTTGAGTGGTAAACGGTTTTTGTGCTAGTCATTTAACTCCTATCCATGAGACGCTTTATTAAGACTAGAGTCCCACCCGTACATGTCATGAAAATTTTTAAATTTGACGTTAAAATTGCCCTAACCAATATTTCTCATAGCTTATTACACAAATGAAATAGGATAAGACAAATATTCAAGGATAAGTATAGTTTCAAAGTTCCCGTTTTATTCTCCCTCCCTACACTTAAACTGAACATTGTCCCCAATGTTTCCCGAAAGTATCAAAGTTATGATAATGGAAGGTAATTAAAAGAGAAAGAAACTAGTTGTCCCCTGATGAGCTCGGTAGGATATGTGTGAAGTAGTGGTTAAATTCTTTCCCAAGAAGAATGTATGCGTGATAAGCTTCATCCAATATTATGTTTCTTCTTCTTGATAAATAAAACCTGCACACTTTAAGAAAATGGACGAAACCTTCGCGTAAAATCGGCGGTCAAATTATATATGACTCAACTATACTAGGATATAATGCTTGTGGAATGGATGTTTGCAGATTTTCGGAAAATTAAGACACGAGAATTTCCAAAATTTATAAATAACGTAAAACGAGAGAAATTTTATAAGTTGTTTTGCTCCTCCGACGTCGTCAGTTCTAATCTAACGCCGTCAGTTATCCCGACAGAATCGGTCTCTTGCATTTTACGGAAAAATTACACCTTTAAAACTGGAAAAATTCACGCAAAACATCCATTATGACTCGATACAAGCATTTGACTCTAACAACACACATATATATCAATTTTCAATAATCGTAGTTCTCGCGTTCATGTTCTTTCAAAAGCGTGTAATCCTCCCTACACTTATCCTTTTGTAAAATACCTTTATATGTAATTAAGACGAGGTTAAAGACAAAATAAAGCATTTTCACAAATTCAAACATGAGAACATACAATAATAAAAAGATATATGACACACAAACAAGCAAACAATTAAGCATGGGTTGCCTCCCACGAAGCGCTTTTCTTTATTTATGAGTCTTGTAGCTAGACTCGAAGTCGTGCTCCTACGTTCCTCTTATCTTAGATGCCCATTCGATTTCCTTAACTCTTTTTTCATCACGAATATATTCAGGGCCTAACTCTAGACAAGCGATGTAGTAAACCTTGTTCTCCCAATCTACTTCAAAAGCCGGAATGTTGTCTACATCTAAATCATTAATACCCTCAAACTTTTTATTTTTGCAGGGCATTATATAGTTAACACATTCGGTCCCATTTGAGAACTTGGCTATTCCTTCCTCTTGATCATAAACCATCATAGATTCCTCAATAAATGGTCTTCCAAGTATCACATCTCCTAAAAATCCATTAATGATGCCCTTAACATTTTCCAAGATCATGAAATCACACCTATATGTGAAATTACCTACGAAGACATGCAATCCTCTAACCCCCCCAACATAGTTACTCACTTTCCTAGGGTAAAAGGGGTCCCTCATAGGTCCTAACTTTTCGCTCATGATCTAATTGTAATAGAGCCTAGACATTATGTTCATGGGTGCCTTATAATCTATGTAAGTATGATCCCTATATGAGTACCCAATCATGCATGGTATCTTAATGTTTTTAGGGTCACCCTTCTTATGCATGGCTCGAAAGGTGGTCGCGGGTAGTTAACTACGTTATAGTGATAGGTGGTTTCCTTCCCGTTAGGGTATGAATCGAAATACTCCTTAAGTTCCTCATCCTCCTTACTACCCTCCATAATTTCCAATACCTTATAATCCCCTTCATCTATTTCATCTTCCGAATCATCGCTCGTGGTCGAATCACTATCTAAAGTACTAGTGGATTCCTCAAGGGCTTTTTCAAGTGCACTTTCAATTATCCTATTTAATTTCCTAAGTTCTCCAATTTCACTAACAATACGAGCTCGGAGTTGGTTGGCAAAAGTTGGATCGAGTGGTGGGTATTTGTTTGATGATGGTTTGTTGTTTGGTGGGTTATCACCTTCCATGACGAAAAGTGATGGGATTACTAACAAAGTCACGAAGAAGGGGGATAGACTACGAGGAAGCTAAAAATGAGAAAAAAAATCTTATTTGATAGGAATCAAGTAAGGGAACCTAAACGAGATAGAAATCTAACTAACTATTCTATTCCCCGGCAGCGGCGCCAAAAACTTGATGCGCGTACAAGGCGCGTTCGGGGTCAAAGAAACTTCCTTTTCGTCGAGCAAGTTTTTCAACACCCTAGGCAGTGAACCTAATCATTGTAGTGTAGTATTGGGTAAGCCTCGGGTATTGATATCGTTCTCTAGGGGAATAGGAATGCTAGTAAGAAGTGTACTACGCTAAGGTTGAGGTTGAGGAAGATTGTTTTTTATCTTTTTTATATTTTTTAGAAAGCTAAGGGTAAAATCTCGGGGTTTGGATTTGGGGGGTGGTACTTCTACCGATTACTCTACTATCTAATTATCTAAACTATGGGTAGTATTATGTCTATTGATGTGTGCTCGTATAATGATTCGAAGTGTGTCTACCTAGATACTATTACTCCCTAGTTATCTTTTATTGGTGGTTGAATTGTCACGTCCTTATTCTTAACACGTTGTGTTTTCTAAGGTCGTAGGGTATGCATTTTTCCCTAACTCTTTGAGATTACCTTAAGGTTATTGCCTATGAAATCTCTAGGTCAATCATAAACTAACTCTAAGGTTATCTTGGGATGTTTAGACTACAAATCCGCTAAGTGATTCATAAGCTAAGGTTCACAAAGATTGTTTATCCCAGTTGAGCAAACGATCTTGTATAGAAGCTGACTTAAACTAAAACAAACTGTTAAACACTACGCGGAATTTATTGTTTAACCTTAAGAATAATAACTTGATTATCACTAAACACCTCAATATATTTATTATACGAATATTCTGAATAGTATTAGGGTTTTACAACCTTGAAGTGTATCGACTTTAGATATATCTAATACGTATATCTAACTCTAACCTAGGACCTCCTTTTATAGGCTAAGGAGTCCTATACAATCTACATTACGTATTCTACAAGATAAGTACACTTTCCATACAATACGTCCTACTCAAGATATTCTAGAATATTACAAATCAAACCGACCTAAACAATACTAGCAGTGGTTCATTACATTAGTCGTGGTTCCAATCTTCTACTAGCAGTGGTCTACCTTGAGCAGTGGTTCCATCCTTCTAGCCGTGGTTTCAATCATGCTGGCAGTGGTTCCATACTTAGTATAATTCTTTGTTACCAGAACCAGAAACCCAACAATCCTCCCCTAAACTTGATATTTTCTAACATAATCATCAAGGTGCTTTTAAGTCCACAATGTCTTCATTTGGAGGATGTATCCAAACACTCATCAGCCTCCTCAATCTCTTTATCAGATCTTGACTCTTCATTAGCAGCCTTAGATCTATTTTCCTTCCTTTTTAATCTTCCTCAAGGCTTGGCTTTTATGGCTAGAGGACCTTGCAGATCAACAATTTTCTCAATCTTCAGAAACAACTGGTCAATCATTGGATTTGTTGGTTTAGTCCCCTGTGGTGCAAGCTTGGCTTCCAACATCTTCCTTGCTACATTCTTGGACAGTGGATAATCTTTATCAATGAACATGAATATCTTCTCCTGTGTAGTCTGAACAACATGCAATCTACAAGTCTGATAAAGCATCCATTCTACCACTTCACAGTCTTCCCAAAATTTGTCTTTAGGATTGGGTTGAAACATGTTCTTCACATCTGTCCACACAAACCTTGCTAATGTCCCTGTTGGTCTAAACTTACCATATCTAAACTCCATGATCTTCCACAGTTGTTCCAAATCAACTTTAGACATACAGAACAACAAAATTCCAAAATTGAAGTATTGACTTTTCCATCCATGTCCTCTAGTAATCTCAATACCTTCTTTTTCATTTGTGGTGAGAATCTACCAATCTACAATAGGATGTATAGATCTTACTGGTGTAGGATTAACAGGTTCTTCTGGTTGATCACACACCATAAGATATTGTTTCACTCTTTCTTCCTTATCCATCTCATCATTCAACTTCTGTTTCTTAGAACTAGACTCCTCGTGATTAGCTCCTTTTCTATTTTGTTATCTGTTCCTCCACAACTCATCTTCTCTTTCAGAATTCATAGGAATGAACTCAAGTCTTCTTTTGTAATTAGTGTAAAGCTCCTCAATCTCCTCATATGAGCAGTTCTTCAAATTTACAACAATTTTCACTTCCATATGTTTGAGAAACTTCATCATTTCATTCCTTCTATGTTGCTTGGTAGGAGGTTTATTCTTCTTTGCTTGATACTTTTTGAATGCACTATCTTGTTTCATCTTTCTCATCTTCTCAGCCAAAACCTTAGACCTTGTGTCAATGTCTAATTGACCTCATTCAAAATTTGTCCACTCTGTCTTTATACTCTCAGAAGCTTGAAAGAATATATGTTCACTATTCCATTCTTCTATCAGTTTCAGAGAAGCTTCTTCATTCTCTTGCTTTTTCTTCTCTTCAACAATAACTTTAGCATTAAAATTCTCTTGTAGCTTTTTAGAAACTTCATGATCATGTGCAATCTGCTCCTCCATACTTTCAAACTCTATCTCCTCTTCTTCTGGTTCTGCTATTCCTTTACCTTTTCCAATATCAGGCTGAGGAGCTACAAATCTTTGCACTAGCTCACCAATCTTTAAGCTTTCAGAAACAGGTTTAGGTCCAGTTGGTTTAAGTATAATAGGGACAGGTGCAATGATTGGTTCAGGGATTGGTAGAGATTGTTTTATGTTTAGCAATGTACTAGCAACCTCCTTCTCAGCTTCCTTTGACTTTGGTGGTGATGTGACAGTGGTTGTGATTATGGTGGAAGTGGTTGTGATAGCAATAGGAATTTCTGAAGTAACAGTGGTTAGAATTACCTCAGAAGTGGTTGCAGCAGTGGATACAGAAGTGGTTTCTTCTGTACTAGCAGTGGATGCAACCACATTAGCAGTGGTTGTTGTCTGCACCACTTCTTCCTCTTCAACAACAGCTTTCAAAGTTTCTTCAATCACTGCTTCTTTTCCCTCCTTGTTGATCACCAAATAATCATTACCATTATCAGAACTATCCAAATCCAAGTAAACATCCAAATGCACATCCTCCCCTGAATCTATGCTATTACTCCTCCCATGTTTGGATGCATCCTCCAAACTCTGATCCTTTGATGAGCTTGCCTTCTTCCCCATCTTTTTGACTCTCCTATATGCAGCAATCCCTGGTCTTCTTATGTTCTCCAAAACAGATACCTTGTGCTTCAACCTTTTAATAGTGCGAGCCTGAGAGGTTGTCAATTCCTGAAGACCAGTGATCTTTGATTCCAGTGGGTGCATCTAGCCCTCAATTCAAGTAATAGTTGCATTGGATCCTCACCACTTCGACCTGTGTTAACTGGTCCGAGATGTGGATCCCTGGAAATGTCATCATGTACATGTTCAGTACCTGTCAATTCATTTTGTGGTCCCAAACTATCCTCATCACTTCGAGATGTGTGACCTGCTCCGAGAGGTGAATCATGGGATGAAGTAAACATGGCATCAGACCTAGCCTGAACATCCATGCCCCCTATATTAGCCAGTTGGCTGGGGATTCCTCCACCTGTGTTGAGCTCAAGAGAACTCACCACATTAGGAGTTTCCAAAGGTTGGGACTTACTTATGATTCCACTGACCTGCTCAGCATCCAAGCCTGAGTCAGTAGTGGAAGCCCTTCAAATCATGTCACCCCCACACCTGTGACAGCCTCATTGCCTACACCACTAACACCAGCCTGAGGTAGCTTGGTGCCCTTCCTTCTCCTTCTGGTAAATAATATCCTTTAGGGTTGAGTTGTTAAGGGTAAGGGTTCAACAGTGGGTTCAGATGTGGTAGTAGTGGGTTCAGATGTGGTAGCAGGGGATTCAGCAGTGGATGGGTTGGGTTGTGGATTTTCTGCTTCTACAGTTTCTGGCAGGTTGAGCATGTGAGGAAACAAAGGTGTAATGGTTCCTGAAAAATGTGGACTCTTCTTCTTCATATGGGCAAACACCTTAGGAACCATATGCAGTACATCATACTTTCTCTTATGAGGAATGGGTTATGTTAGTTTACTTTCTACTATCAACTGAACAAACCTAGGATACAAGTAGTATTTTCCCTGATCCTTAATGTTCTTCAGAAAACCATCAAAAATCATCCTAGACCAATTGGATACCCTTTCTTGAGATAGACAGATGATAGCAGTTGCAATCTTAGATGGAAACTCATCAAATCCAGTGGTCTTATGGATTAAGAACTTCCATTGGGGAGAAAACATACCTTTGTGAAACTTTATACGATCCCTTCTTCTCTCATAACCCATTCTCTCCAAACCTTCAAATATTTCATCATTTGACAAATTAATAACTCCTTCAGCATCCTGAAGCTTCAAAATAACTCTAATCACTTCTTCTGTGACCATAATCTCTCTCTCATCAACAACAACCCTAATAACCTCTGCTCCATCTCTTTCTTGATTTTCAGCGTTCCACCAAAACTGATGAATGTAGGATTTAGCAATGATAGGGTCAACAGTTAATGCAAAGTGAATGGGACTATGTTTGATGAAATCAATCATTTCATGGAAGCCTTCAGAATGGTTGTTCTTGACTAGGTATGCTACAAGGTTGTGGGTTGTGGAATATTCAGTTGCCATTGTGTGTTGTAGGTGAATAAGATGTGGGATTTGTGAAAATAACAGTTGGGAGTGGTTAGGGTTTGTGTAGAGCGCCAATTGTGAGTGTTTAAAAAATCAATTAAATGATCGACAGTGATTTGGGGATTAAATACGTTATCATCAAAAAGTTTCAGAACATCCCCTGTAGTTTCCACTTTCATCAAAATTGCTCTAGCAGTGGATTGCTCACAACTAGCAGTGGTTAGATTATAATGGCAGTGGAAACTTCACTGACACTCCAATCCTTTTACTAAGACTTCCGCTGAAAAATCTTTGCCAAATATAGTGTGATCATGCACAGATTTTAAGAGATTACAAAATTACACTATTTTATTTATTTATTTATTTATTTATTTATTTTAAGGGTTTAACAGCTACTCCTAAAGCTCCAAAAGCTCCACAATATACAAAACCTCCTTCAAACATCCATGTCACAAACACAAACCAAACATTAAAATCTTTGTTAAGGTTAGCAGTACTTCAAAAATAACTATAAGTGATTTCAAAATATGTACTAGCAGTGCTTATCCAATTACTAAGCACCTAGTCAAATAGTCAACTTCAAGTCATTTACTCGTCCACCTTAAGTCAACGACTTCATTAGCTCCTCAACAACTCACACCTTCCAAACATTTAACTTACTGATCTTCTCTTTAAGTCTATTTAAGAACAAATCTTCCACATACCACACATATCACTTACATTCCCAAAAATCTTTCTCTCTCACAGAAACAAAACTTTCCACTATGAGTAATACTCCAAGTAACCCTATTGAGATCTCCTCCTCTGAGTCTTCTGAGGATGGTTGGAATAATTATCTACCACCCAAAAACACTACTCTAGCAACAAGAAACACCTCTGCTCCTACTCCAGCTGGACCTTCATCTCTTCAACTCCCACTTGTTGAAGGATCCTCATCTGAACTCAGTTCTATGCCAAGTTATGTGTCAGCCTATGAAGAAACAGATGATGAAACTGGTGGTACTTCCAGAGTGTTGATTGTTGCTCCCCTTGCAGAGATTCCACCACCAGAACCACTTGCAACTTCTTCTACTCCAGCACTTCTTACAGCTCCATCCTCATCAGCTCCACCTAAGAGACAGCAAGTGATAGGTCTCCCTAGCCCAAAAGTGTGGGTTGTGGTTGGGGGAAGAGGAAAGCACAGCATGCCAGCCTGGGGAATAGGAAAGAGGCCAAGGGAGTAGCCTGTTGTTGGTGGTTGTCTTTATGTTGTAGTCTTTTGATGGTAGTCCTTAGTTGTTGTCTTTTGATGATTTGATGTGATGTACTCTGATGATGGTAGTATGGATAGGCATGGTTGTACCACTGCATCTTAGGATGCAGTTTATCTAATGAATAATATTTCCATGTTTCCTTTAATGTCCATTGCTACTTACTTGTTGTTTCCAGTTGAGCAAACGATCCTTTATAGAAACTGACTTAAACAATATTCTATTAAACACTGTGCAGAATATAATGTTTAATCTTAAGAAGAAGAACAATAATAATCACTAAACACCTCAATATTATTAATACGAATACTCTGAATAGTATTAGGGTTTTACAACATTGAAGTGTATCAACTTTAGATATATCTAACACACGTATATCTAACTCTAACCTAGGACCTCCTTTTATAGGCTAAGGAGTCCTATACAATATACAATACGTATTCTACAAGATAAGAATAATTACCATACTTATCTAAATACAAATCAACATACTCAAGACCTTATAGAATATTACAATACAAACCGACACAACTAACTAGCAGTGCTTATAATACATTAGCAGTGGTTCCATCGTCTACTAGCAGTGGTTGTCTTGAGCAGTGGTTACATTTCTTCTAGCAGTGGTTACAATAAAGCTAGCAGTGGTTCCACACTTAGAATAATTCCTTTTACTGGAACCTAAAACCCAACAATCCTCCCCTAAACTTGATATGTTCTAACAGAATTATCAAGTTTCCTTTAAGCTCAAAACATCTGACTTGGAGGATGTACCAAACACTTATCAGTTTTAAGAATCTTCTCATATTTCAGCAACAAACTGTAAGCTTGATCATCATAGGGTTTCTGCAACTTTAAACCAACAGGCTTTATCATCTGAGTAATAACTTCTGGATAATTATTCAACCTAGGATAATCACCTTTTACAAGCATATGAATAACTTCTCCAAAAATAGTTAGCACATGAACTCCACAAGACTGATATAAAAACCATCTTGTAACATTGCCATTGTAGAGTCCTTTCCATTCAGATTCATCATGAGTAGGTTCAAATAAAATCTTCAGATTTCAATACACAATCCTCTCATGATGATCATCTGGATGTGAATCAAAAATTTGCCCTTGTATAGCTTCCAAATATTCATCAAGTCATCTCTATCCATGTAGTGAAGCATTTGTGAAAAGTTAACAAACTCAGAAACTTCACCATTAACTCTTTGAAACTTCCAACATCCTTCACTTCCATTAACTTCAAATACATAGGAAACAATTTGATGATCATCTGCAATAGACACTTCATTGCTCACCTCAGAATCCATTTCTTCATTCACTTTCTGCATCTTAGAACTAGACTTCTCCAATATTTATGCTTTTCTCTTTTGTCTGTTCTTGATCCACTCATCTTCTTTTTCTGAATTCATAGGAATGAAGTCATCATTTCTTTTTTTACATCTCTGATAAATTTCTTCTACCTGCTCAAATGTACACTTTCTCAAATTAACACCAATGTGCATATCCATATGTCTTATAACCTTCATCATTTGGTTTCTCATCTCTTGCTTAGTAGGAGGCTTATTTCTTTTAACTTGAGTTTTCTCCTGGCTTATCTTTCTTGCCTTCTCAGCTAAAACCATGCCCCTTGTAGCAATATCTAATTGTGCCCATTCAAGAATAGTATACTCTGTCCTTAACATTTCAGAAGCTTGAAGAAAAGGTTGTTCATCATTCCATTCTTCAATCAATTTCATAGTAGCTATAGTAGCTTCCTCTTCCTCTTGTTTTCTCTTCTCTACAGCAGCCAATTCATCAGCTTGTAATTTCTTAGAAAGCTCTGCATCATGTAAAATTTGCTCTTGCCTATTCTTGAACTTCAAAACAGGCTCAACAATACCTTTCCCCTTTCCAATGTCTGGTAGAACCACCCTAGTCTTCACAGGCTCACCAATTTTTAAACTCTTACCCAAGGGTTTAGATACAGTTGATTTCAGAATAATAGGTGCAATAATAGGTGCAAGGTTTGATGAGGTTTTGCTTAAGTTAAGCAGGGTACCAGCAGCCTCCTTCTCAACTTCTTTAGACTTAGGTGGTGATGTGACAGTGTTTGTAATAATGGTAGCAGTGGTTGTAATGGCTATAGGTGTATCTAAAAGCGATGATTTAGAATTTCCTCGAAGTGGTTGCGGCGGTGGTTTGATTTGAGCTGGCGGTGGCAACAACATTAGCGATGGTTGTTGTTGCACCACTTCCTCCATCTTTTCTTCAACTGAAACCTTTGAAGATTCAATCACTGCTTCTTTGCCATCTTTGTCAGTCACCACATACTCATCTCCATGATCCCCACTCTCCAAATCCAAATCATCATCCAAGTTCACAGCCTCCCCTGAATCTATGCAATCACTCCTCCCCTGTTTGGATGCATCCTCCAAACCTTGATCCTTTGAAGAGCTAGTAGTCTTATGCACCCTCTTGGCTTTCCTAAAAGCAGTAATCCCTGGCCTCCTTAGTCTTTCCAATACAGAGACACTGTGCTTCAACCTTCTGATATGCCTAGCCTAAAATACTGCAAGTTCCTGAAGACCAGTGATTGTATTTTCCATAGTGGTACATTTAGCCGTCAATTTATTCAATTGTTCAATAATATCCTCACCACTTCAACCTGTATAACCTGGTCCGAGAGGTGGATGCTTGGAAAAGTCAGTTTGTACATTTTCATTACCCGTAAATTCAGTATCATATCCCAAACTACCCTCATCACTTCGAGCTGTGTAACCTGCTCCGAGAGGTGAATCATGGGGTTTAGAAAACATGGCATCAGACCTAGTCTGACCATCCATGTACCCTGATTTAACCAGTTGACTAGGGATTCCTCCACCTGTGTTGAGCTCATGAGAACTCTCCACATTAGGAGTTGTCAGTGGTTGGGTCTTACTTATGTTTTCAATGTCCTGTACAGCACCAGAGCCTGAACCAGTAGTGAAAGCCCTTTAACTCATGTCACCTACATCACCTGTGACAGCCTCATTTACTACACCACTAACACCAGTCTGAGGTAACATGGTGCTCTTCTTCCTCTTTCTTTGAACTAAAATCACATGAGGTTCTGTTGATAAGGATAAAGGTGCAGCAGTGGATTCAGATAAGTTAGCAGGGGTTGCAGATGTGATAGCAGTGGGTTGATCATCAGTGGTTTGGGTAGGTTGTGGTTCAAGTTCCTCTTCATTCTCAGGAATTTCTGGTAAGTTAATCATGTTGGGAAATAAAGGTGTAACTGTCCCTGAAAATTGTGGACTCTGATTCCTCATGTGGGCAAACACCTTAGGAAGCATATGAAGTACATCATACTTCCTGTTATGTGGAATGGGTTCTCTGATCTGACTGGCCACTATCAATTGGACAAACCTAGGATTAAGTAATATTTGCCCTTTTCTCTAATGTTCTTCATAAAACCATCAAAGATCATCATAGACCAATTGAATACCCTTCCTTGTGACAGACATATGATAGCAGTTACAATTTTGGAAGAAAATTCATCAAAACCAGTGGTCTTATTACTAACACACATCAGTAAGGTGTGTATCAAAAACTTCCACTGAGGTGAAAACATACCTTTATGAAATTTTATCCTGTCACCCCTTCTCACATAACCCATTCTCCTCAAGCCTTCAAAGATAGCATCATTAGACAAATTAACTTCTCCTGCAGCATCATCCAACTTCAAGACACCCCTAATAACCTCCTCAGTTACCAGAATTTCATTCTCATCCACAACAGTCCTAAGAACCTCTAATCCATCTCTCTCCTGTATTTCAGCATTCCACCAAAATTGATGAACATATGTTTTAAGAATCGTGGGTTTTAAGGAAATCAATCATCTCATGGAATCCTTCAGATTGATTTTTCTTGACCAAGTATGCAACAAGGTTATGGGTTTTGGAATACAAAGTCGCCATTGTGATTAGTGATGGAAAATGATGTGGGATTGTGAATTAAGCAGTTGGGAGTGGGTAGGGTTTGTGTGAAAGCACCAATGGTAAGTGTTTGAATGACCAATTTAATGATCCATGAGTGAATTGGGGATTAAATAGGTTATCACAAAAATTTACAAAACAGCCCCGGTAGTTTCCACTTTCTTCAAAACTGCACTAGCAGTGGATTGGCCACAACTAGCAGTGGGTAGAAAAACACTAGCAGTGGATACTACACAAACACTTCAAATCTTTGACTAAGATTTTGCAACAAAATCTAAGGCAAATAATATTGATATTAGGCAGTAGATTAAAGGATTACTAAAAGATACATATTTTTTTTTGTTAAACACCTACTCCTAGAAACTCCAAAAGCTCCAAATTGTACAACAACTCCTTCAATCCTGCATAACACAAACACAAACCAAACAGTGAAACTTTGTTAAGGTTAGAAGAGGTTAGAAATAACTTAGAAGTGTTTTCATAATCTGTACTGGCAGTGGTTAACAAAGTGTCAAACACCCAGTCAAAGGTCAACTCCAAGTCATTAAAACGTCCACCAAAGTCAAAGACTTCAATTACTCCTCAACAACTCACACCTTCCACACATTAACTTACTGAATCCATATTAACTCTATTTAAGACTATATCACCCATTAACCACACATATATCTCATATTTCAAAAATCATCTTACCAAAAACACACACAGAAACCTCTCCTTCAGAAACCATTCCAAAAATCAAAAATGAGTAACACTCCAAGTAACCCCATTGAGATCTCCTCCTCTGAATATTCTGAAGGAGGATGGAACAACTATTTACAACCAAGGAAAACAACTCTCACCAACATGAGGACAAACCTTGCTCCAGCTGGACCTTCTACTAATCAACCAGTACCACAACAAGCTATCATTAAGGAATCCGGTTCAGACTTAAGCTCCATGCCAAGCTATGTGTCTCCATATGAAGACACAGATGATGAAGCCTCTTCTAGAGCATTGGTTGTGCCTCCCCTTGCAGAGATACCTCCACCAGAACCACTTCTAGCACCACCTTTGCAAGCACTGCTGACAGCACCTCCACCACCAGCTGGTCCATCATCCTCATCTCCTCCCATAAGAGAGAGAGTGAGGGGACTTGATTGTCCCAAAGTTTGGGATGTAATTGGTGGACAAGGAGTTAGGAAGACCATGCCAGAATGGGCCATAGCAAAGAAGCCATAGGTGGTGTA
The DNA here is from genome assembly GCA_022545495.1 of Chrysanthemum lavandulifolium. Lineage (NCBI taxonomy): Eukaryota > Viridiplantae > Streptophyta > Magnoliopsida > Asterales > Asteraceae > Chrysanthemum > Chrysanthemum lavandulifolium. The sequence goes on from CM040242.1 coordinate 185,193,784, forward strand.
GGTGAATGTTGTGAAGCTATAGTATTTTGATGGTTGTTTTAAGATGTTGTCTTAAGTTGTACTCTGCTGGTAGTCTGTATGTCATGGTTGTAACTTCTGCATCTTAGGATTCAGTTCTTATCAATGAATAATTATACCATGTTTTCTTTTAAGTCCATTGCATCTTACTTGTGGTAATTTATTTCATTGATCTGCAAAACAGTTAGTGGAAACACAAAGAAACAAGCAGTGGATAGAACAAAACAAGCAATACTAAGATCAACCAATAACAATACATAATTTTTACAAACTTTTACAAAACAAATTTGAGATTTAGAGATTTATCATTCCAATACTAACTACAAGATACTGAAACCTCCCTACATCAAAAGCTTTAGTGAGAAGATCAGCATCATTGAAATCAGTATGGATTTTAACCATTTGAATTAACCTTTTCTCATTACAAGCTCTAATAAAATGATGCCTTATCTCAATATGTTTAGTTCTAGATTGCAAAACAGGATTTTTAATAATGCATATTGTACTGTTATTTTCAATGTAAATCTTAGTATGCATAAAATTGTACCCAAAGTCCAACAGTTGATTACGAATCCAAAGCACTTGACCACATCAACTAGCGTGACCACATACTCGGCGGTGGTGGAATTGGCCACAATTATCCGCTTTTACACCGCCATGAGATTAGCACGCTTCCCAAAACCGACATCCTCGGTAGTAGACTTCTATCCAAACTAGCTCCAAGATAATCACTTTATGCATATAGGCCACCAAATCAAAAGTGAATCCTTAGAATACCAAAGGCCCAATTTAGGATGACCCTTAAGATATCTAAAGATTCTTTTCACGGCATTCATGTGTGATGTGTTTGGTGTTACTTGAAATCTTGCACACACACATCACGAGAACATAATATCTGGCCTAGAAGCAGTGAGATACATCAAAGACCCAATCATGGATCTATACAGCTTCAAATCAACTTTGGGACTTCCATCATCTGGTAGCTGTGGTTTCTAAGTCTCTATGGGTGTACTAGCACTCTTTACATCCTGGAATCCAAACTTCTTCAAAATATCTGCTACATACTTGTCTTGACTAATGAAGATTCCATCAGTCCTCTGTTGAACTTGTAACCCCAAAAAGAAAGTGAGTTCACCCATAGAACTCATCTGAAACTTATCATGCATAAGTTTCTTAAAGTCTTTTCATAGCTCCTTATTGGTTGAGCCAAAGATGATGTCATCAACATAAGCCTGAACCAGCAATATATCATCCTTGAGCTTCCTTATGAACAAGGTCTTATCAATCAGTCCCCTCTTGAAACCATTGTCCATCAAATAAGTAGAAAGGCATTCATACCATGCCCTTGGAGCTTGATGCAAACCATACATAGCCTTCTTCACCCTGTAGACTTTATCAGAATGATCAGGATCTTCAAAACCAGGAGGTTGACATACATATACCTCCTCATCAATAGTACCATACAAAAAGGCACTCTTAACATCCATTTGATACACCACAAAATTTTTGAATGAAGCATATGCCAAAAATAGTCTTATAGCTTCAATTCTGGCAACAGGTGCAAATACTTCATCATAATCCAATCCTTCAGTTTTTGTCTATCCTTGAGCAACCAACCTTGATTTATTCCTTACCACTATACCTCTTTCATCCCTTTTGTTTCTGAACACCCATTTAGTTCCAATAGCCCTTTTTCCATTTGGTAGATCAACCAATGTCCACACCTCTTGAAGCTTGAACTGCAACACCTCCTCTTGCATTGATTCAATCCATCCTTCTTCTAATAAAGCTTCTTCTACTCTCTTGGGCTCCTTTTGTGACAGAAAGCAAGCAAACAAGCAATTCTGCAAGTCTTGATGACTGTTCCTTTTGTGAAGTGACCTTGCAAAGAAACCTTGTTCAGGAAAGGTTTTAGTGTTTTGAGTCTTGCTTCTTGTTTGAAATGGTGTATTCAACTTTCCAAGTATTTGTTCTTTGGGATGATTCTTATGAATTCTGGTGGTAGGAATTGGACTCTCTATGATGATTGTATCCAAATTTATAATAAAAGCATTATTGAAAAAGTCATCCATATTTTCATCATCAGTGGGAGTATCCATTTCTTCCAAAGGACGCATATCAGGATCAGTTGGATACTCATCATCACCAAATAGTGTCTTGGCAGGGATTCCAAAATAAGTATTGTCATCAGTACTTGCAGCAGGGGATTCAGATGAACTAGCAGTGGTAGAATTTGGCCTAGCAGTGCTTTCATTATGCTTAGCAGTGCTTTCAGAATTTTTCTTCTGCTTTTCAATTTCTTCTACCGACACTGAGTTATCTTTCAACAACTCTTCCTTATCTTGATGATGATCTCCTTTGTTGCCTGAATCCAGACCATCATCATCAGTGGGACTCTTCTTTTCAATGATGGGTGAGACAGAACCTGCTTTCCACTTTTCAACCAAATAGAACTCTTTTGGAGAATCATCTTCATTAGAATTTGTTTCTGCATCAGAATTCTTTTGTGTACCTGCATCATCATTATTGGAAGCACCTGCAGTGATTGGCTCATAATTCATAGATTTGGTTAGCATATCAATATTAAACAGCCAATCTGGTCCTTTTGTCTCAACACTAGGAGTCTCTTTACTAAACTTAACATGTAAGTTTTCTTCAACAATTCTAGTCCTCCTGTTGTATACTCTAAAGGCTTTGCTATTGAAAGAATAGCCAAGAAAGTATCCTAAATCGCTTTTTCTTGAAATTTGCCTAGGTAGTCTATGGTATTCAAGATAGTAACAGAGTTACCCAAAAGGTTTAGAAAAGCTATCAAAGGCTTCCTATCATGTAACGACTCATAGGAGTCTTGTTATGAGGCTTCACTACCTTGCTTCTATTCTACATACATAACATGCGGTTCCTCTGACTTGACCCAAAAGGTAGTTGGTAACTTAGATTACGATAACGTTGTTCTTGCGACCTCAATTAGTGTTCTATTTTTCCTTTCACTACACCATTACATTGTGGTGTCCTAGCAACACTAAACTGTCTTTCTATACACTTAGCCACACGGCGATTCATCACATCATTTTAAACTCGGTTCCATTATCACATCGATTACTTTGACCTTGTGGTTTACTTGATTTTCTATCTTAGTAATGAAGCTCTTGAGGATCTCACTAGTTTCACTCTTAGCAGCTAAAAAGTATACCCAAGAAAATCTACTATAATCATCAGTAATAACTAGGCAGTACTGCTTATGGTTCAAACTCTTGACAAAGGTAGGGCCAAATAAGTCCATATGAAGCATAAACAGTGGTTGTGTTATGCTGTTAACTGTCTTGGTCTTACAAGAGGCTCTTTGTTGTTTTCCTTTCTGACAAGCCACACAAAGTTCTTTACATTCAAAAACCTTGGAAGGTAGCCATCTCATTAAGGTGACCTAGCCTTCTATGCCACAATTTTGACTCGTCAACGGATGCCTTAGCAAACAAACAAGTTAAGAACCTATTAGGAATTACATCTTTCATGTTAAAGCAATATATGTTTTCTTTCCTAGGTACCCTTAACTGCACATATTTTTCATCAGGAATTTTAAACTCAGGTGACAACACCACACACTCAGTTTCCCCAAAAAGTACCCAGTTTTTCTTATCTCACATTTGAGAAACACTGAATAGATTGTACTTCAGTCCCTGTACCAGATAAACCTTCTCAAAATCCAGCTTTCCTGTTCTGATAGTTCCTCTGCCAACAATTTTTCCTCCATTTGGATCATTCCCAAATGCCACATGTCCTCCATTATAAGCTTCAAAGTCATCAAGGTTGCTCCCATCCCATGTCATGTGCCCAGAGCAACCACTATCAAAAATACCTTTGTCTTTTAGCTCATTTTGTAGATTGCCCTACACATGAAATTAAACAAGTTAGTTACCTTTGGGGACCCAAGTCAATACTGACTTGGGTCTGCCTTATGCATCAACATATTCAAATTTATTTAAGTCCATTGATGCACTGTTGACATGATCTAAGACTTTTGTCTTTGGTTTCCATTGCCAACAAGCTGAGGCCTTTACAGCATAGAAATGGTTTCCAACCACTGTGTCAATTATCACCTTAGGAATAGTTAAAACTTCTTTTGACTCAGCAGTGGTGATATTTTGCTTAGCAGTGGTTGGAACCCATTTAGGTGCAGCAGTGATTATAGATTTTGTTTTACCAATTTTCATTAACACTGCTCTTGGAACCATGTTTTTGTTAGGGTGAGGGATGGTATTCTTTGAAAAAATTTTATGGTTCACCCTCCTCCAATGATTCCAGACTTGTGGTTGGTTTTTATAATAGTTTTTTTGTAGATTCTCAAAACTACCACATTTAAAACAAGCCTTTTTTCACACAATGAAACTCACTTCCTAGTCTATTTGTAATTATGCCATTGAAGTTTCTTTGATTACCCCTAGGTATGTATCTTTTCATCTGTTCCCTAGGAATCTCATTATAGTCTACAACTTTCCTAGAAATTGGTGCTCCAAATCTAGGCATAAGATTGGCTTGTTTAGAATCAACATGCTTAACATTTTCTTTCTTTTCAGGCTTTGTTGACTCAGACATATCTTCCTCAGAATCTGATTCCCAATCTTCAATAATTGGACCATCAGATGACCTATCAGAACCTATCTTAGGTGATTCAAACTTACTAATCTCACCTACAGGTTTGTTGAAACTAAACTCACTGCTAAATGACAATTCAGTGCCAGGTGGTGCATGTTTCATCAGATTGGGTGGTGGCACATCATTATATCCTATGCTAGAACCCCTTTTCATTAAGTTCTTTTGAATTGACTTATTCACTAAATAATAAGCAAATTGTGTTTTAGCAACCCTAACAATATGTTTTTCTTTTTCTTCTAGGGCCTCCTGTTTCACACTTTCTGCTTCTTCAAGTTTTTGTTTAAGCACCTTAATTTCTCTATCTTTAAGGTCAATTTCACCACCTAGTATGTTTATCTTATCAACATATTCAAACTCACATTTGATACAAAACTTAAGTTTTTCTTCTACATTTTCAATACCTACTTTATAACCTAAGTTATCTAATGCAAGTCTATCTACCTCTTTTCTCAGACTCTCATTAATTGCTTTAAGATATTCTAAGTTATCTTGACACGATTTAAAAGAAAAAGTAGAACTTTTTGAATCATTAGATACCTCATAATCTGAACCAGAAGATGAAGCGTAGGCCATGAGAGCAAAGTTATGCTCTTTTGAAGCTTCACTAGCAAGAAAGCAACATTGGGTCCTTCTTCAATTTGATCACTCCAGTCATAATCACCAATTCCATCATGAGCAATCAAAGTAGAAGAAGAAATTGGTTCTTCAGTAGCCTTCTTGTAGCCTTCACCAATCCTCTTAGGAGCTCTACATTCCCTAGCAAAATGCCCCTTCTTCTTGCAGTTGTAGCACTCCATCTTGCTTTTGTCAAACCCTGCTTTTCTTTGACCATCATACTTGACCTGTCTTCCAGTTCTCCTTAGAAACCTGCTAGCTTGCAATGTTAGCATTGCCATTTGCCATTGAAGATTGATTTCATCAAGATCATCAGGATCTATTTGATCCAGATCCTAATTTAGCACATTAACACTGGTTGTTAGATCATCCAGGAAAGCACATATGGCACCATCACTAATGTTATCACTAACAGTGGTATTATTAGCAATAGCAGTGGAAACTCCATAAGCAGCAGTGGATGCTTCCTGAGAACTTTTAGGATTTGTAGATACAAAAGCAATGTTTTGTGAAGATGAGGATGAGCCAACGATGTTCTTTTCAGATTCATAAACTTTCAAGTTGTTGTAGAGATTGTCCAAAGTCATCTTCTCAAAGTCATCTTTGTTCCTCCACACAACAGTATGCATGGCCCATTCAGGTGACAAACTTCTAATGAACTTGAGATTTATATCTTCTTGAGCAACTTTGTAGTCCACCAATTTCTGATGACTGATTAGCTTCTGCAGTCTGTTATAGGTGCCATCAATATTTTCTCCATTGAGGGCAGTGAAGTTTTCAAGCTGATGCTTGAGCATGTTTTTCTTGGATTTTCTGGTAGCTTCATTACCAGCAAATCTTGTTTCAATGGCATCCAATAAATCCTTAGCAGTCTCATACAGTTCAAAATCTAATGCATACTCATTAGGTATTCCCATACTGAGAATACTATGAGCTTTAATCTCCAACTTCCTCTGGCCTTGTCAATTTCACTTACAATTCCAACAGGTTTTCCATCATGACCCATAGTGGGTAACTTATCACCCTTCTCAACAACATCCCAGATGTTATAGTCAATCATGCGAATGTATTGCCTCATTCGCATTCTCCAAACTTGATACTCACCCTGCTTCAGCATGGGCACCTTTGATGCAGTAACCATATGAGTTTCATCAGACATCTTGAACTTCTTGAATAAAATAGATCTGGGTTAAAACTACTTCTTCTTGATTACATTTTCTAGATCACAAGCTCTGATACCACTTGTTGTTCCCAATTAAGCAAAGGATCCTTTATAGAAACTGACTTAAACAATATTCTATTAAACACTATGCGGAATATAATGTTTAATCTCAAGAAGAAGAACAATAATAATCACTAAACACCTCAATATTATTAATACGAATACTCTGAATAGTATTAGGGTTTTACAACCTTGAAGTGTATCGACTTTAGATATATCTAACACACGTATATCTAACTCTAACCTAGGACCTCCTTTTATAGGCTAAGGAGTCCTATACAATATAGAATATGTATTCTACAAGATAAGAATAATTACCATACTTATCTAAATACAAATCAACATACTCAAGACCTTCTATAATATTACAATACAAACCGACACAACTAACTAGCAGTGCTTATAATACATTAGCAGTGGTTCCATCTTCTACTAGCAGTGCTTATAATACTTTAGCAGTGGTTCCATCTTCTACTAGCAGTGGTTGTCTTGAGCAGTGGTTACATTTCTTCTAGCAGTGGTTGCAATAAAGCTAGTAGTGGTTCCACACTTAGAATAATTCCTTTCACTGGAACCTAAAACCCAACATTACTGATTGTCATTTTACTTCTTGATCTGCAAAATTGTTAGTGGGAACAAAAATAACAAGCAGTGGATAAAACTAAACTGGCAGTACTAAGATCTACCAATAGCAGTACATTTATTTTACAAACTTCTTCAAAACAAATTTGAGACTTAGAGATTTATCATACCAATACTAACGACAAGATACTGAAACCTCCCCACATCAAAGGCTTTAGTGAGAAGATCAACAACATTGAAGTCAGTATGAATTTTAACCATTTGAATTAACCTTTTCTTATTACAATCTCTAATAAAGTGATGCCTAATCTCAATATGTTTAGTTCTAGAATCCAAAATTGAATTTTTAATGATGCATATTGTACTGTTATTATCAATGTAAATCTTAGTATGCATAAAATTGTACCCAAAGTCCAACAATTGATTCTGAATCCAAAGCACTTGACCCAAACAACTAGCGCAGACCACATACTCGCCTTGGTGGTGGAATTGGCCACAATGTCTGCTTCTTACACTGCCATGAGATTAGCCTGCTTCCCAAAAACTGACACCCTCCAGTAGTAGACTTTCTATCCAAACTAGCTCCAGCATAATCACTGTTTGTATAGGCCACCAAATCAAAAGCTGGATCCTTAGAATACCAAAGGCCCAATTTAGGATGGACCTTAAGGTATCTAAAGATCCTCTTCACAGCATTCATGTGTGATGTATTAGGTGTTACTTGAAATCTTGCACACACACATACTGAGAACATTATATCTGGCCTAGAAGCAGTGAGATACATCAAAGATCCAATCATGGATTTATACAGCTTCACATCAACTTTAGGACTTTCATCATCAGGTAGCAGTGGTTTATGTGTCTCCATGGGTGTACTTGCACTCTTGGCATCCTGAAATCCAAACTTCTTCAAAACATCTTCTACATATTTATCTTGACTAATGAAGATTCCATTAGTCCTTTGTTGAACCTGTAGCCCCAAAAAGAAAGTGAGTTCACCCATAGAACTCATCTGAAATTTATAATGCATAAGTTTCTCAAAATCCTTGCACAGCTCCCTATTTGATGAGCCAAAGATGATGTCATCAACATACACTTGTACCAGTAATATATCATCCTTGTGCTTCCTTATGAACAATATCTTGTCAATCAATCATCTCTTGAATCCATTGTCCATCAAATAAGTAGAAAGGCAATCATACGATGCCCTTGGAGCTTGATGCAATCCATACATAGCCTTCTTCACCCTGTAGACCTTATCAAGATGATCAGGATCTTCAAAACCAGGAGGTTGACAAACATAAACCTCCTCTTCAATAGTACCATACAAAAAGGCACTCTTTACATCCATTTGATACACCACAAAGTTTTTGAATGAAGCATATGCCAAAAAAAATCTGATTGCTTCAATTCTGGCAAAAGGGGCAAATACTTCATCATAATCTAGACCTTCAGTTTGTGTGTATCCTTGAGCAACCAACCTTGATTTATTCCTCACCACAATACCCCTTTCATCCCTTTTGTTTCTAAATACCCATTTAGTTCCAATAGCCCTCTTGCCATTAGGTAGATAAACCAATGTTCGTACTTCTTGAAGTTTGAATTGCAACAACTCCTCTTGCATTGATTCAATCCAACCTTCTTCTCCTAATGCTTCTTCAACTCTTTTGGGCTCCTTATGTGACAAAAAGCATGCAAACAAACAATTTTGCAGGTCTTGATGACTGTTCCTTTTGTGAAGTGACCTTGCAAAGAAACCTTGTTCAGGGAAGGTTTTATTAGCCTTGATTCTTGTTTGCACTGGGGTATTCAAGTTGCCAAGTATTTTCTCTTTGGGATGATTCTTATGAATCCTGGTGGTAGGAAGTGGACTTTCTATGATGACTGAATCCAAATTTTTAACATCTGCATCCTTGAAAAAGTCATCCTTGTTCTCATCATCAGTGGGAGTATCCATTTCTTCCAAGTTAGGCATGTTAGGATCAGGTGGATACTCCTCAGAATGAACTAGTGGCCTAGCAGTGTTTCCAAAGAAAGGACTTCCATCTAAACTTGCAGCAGGGGATTCAGTTGAACTAGCAGTGGTAGAATTTGGCTTAGCAGTGCTTTTCTTTTGCTTCTCAATTTCTTCTACCGATACTGAGTTATCCTGAGACAACTCTTCCTTATCTTGATGATGATCTCCTTTGAATCCTGAATCCAAATCATCACCATCTGAGGGACTCTGCTTTTCAATGATGGGTTTAACAGAACCAGCTTTCCACTTTTCAATCAAATAGAATTCCTTTGAAGTTTCAGCTTCCTTAGAATTTGTTCCTACATCAGAATCCTTTTGTGTACCTATATCAACATTAGTGGATGTACCTGCATTGATAGGCTCATAATTCATTGACTTTGTTAGCATATCAATATTAAACAGCCACTTTGGTCCTTTTGTCTCAACACTAGGAGTTTCTTCATGGAACCTAACATGTAGGTTCTCTTCAACTATACTGGTCCTCCTATTGTATACTCTAAAAGCCTTACTATTGAAAGAATAGCTAATAAAGTATCCATCATCTGCTTTTTCCTTAAACTTGCCTAGGTGGTCAATGGTATTCAAGATAGTAACAGGACACCCAAAAGGTTTTGGGAAATCTATCATAAGCTTCCTACCATGTAACAGCTCATAGGGGGTCTTGTTATGAGGCTTCACTACCTTACTTCTATTCTGCACATAACATGCAGTTCCTACAACTTCAGCCCAAAAGGTAGTTGGTAACTTAGATTCTGATAGCATTGTTTTTGCAGCCTCAATTAGTGTCCTATTTTTCCTCTGAGCTACTCCATTTTTCTGAGGTGTTCTAGCAACACTAAACTATCTTTCTATACCCTTAGCCACATAAAATTGATTCATGACATCATTCTTAAACTCAGTTCCATTATCACATCTGATTACTTTGACATTATGGTTCTACTGATTTTCTATCTTAGTTATGAAACTCTTGAGAATCTCACTAGTTTCACTCTTAGATGCCAAAAAGTATACCCAAGAAAATCTGCTATAATCATTTGTAATAACTAGGCAATACTACTTATGGTTCAAACTTCTAACAAAGGTAGGGCCAAATAAGGCCATATGAAGCATAAACAGTGGTTGATTTATGGTGTTCACAGTCTTGGTCTTACAAGAGGCTCTATGTTGTTTACCTTTTTGACAAGCCACACAAAGTTTTTTACTTTCAAAAACCTTAGAAGGTAACCCCCTAACCAAGTTTCCCTTCGCCAATTTATTGATTGTTTTGAAATTTAGGTGACCTAGCCTTCTATGCCATAACTTTGACTCATCTACTGATGACTTAGCAAACAAACAGGTTAAGGATCTATTAGGAATTACATCTTTCATGTTGAAGCAATATATATTTTCTTTCCTAGGAACCCTAAGCTGCACATACTTATCATCAGGCATTTTAAAATCCGGAGATAACACCACACATTCAGTTTCCCCAAAAAGTACCTATTTTTTTATCACACATTTGGGAAACACTGAATAGATTGTACTTCAGTCCCTTTACCAGATAAACCTTATCAAAGTCCAACTTTCCAGTTCTGATTGTGCCTCTGCCCACAATCTTGCCTCCCTTTGGATCATTGCCAAATGCCACATAGCCTCCATCAAAGGCTTCAAATTCCTCAAGGTTGCTCCCATCCCATGTCATGTGCCCAGAGCAACCACTGTCAAAAATTCCTTTATCTTTTGGCTCATCCTGTAAATTGCCCTGCACATGAAATTAGAAATGTTAGTTCCTTTTGGGGACCCAAGTCAATACTGACTTAGGTCTACCTTGTGCATCAACATAGTCAAATTTCTTTAAGTTCGTTGATGCACTGTTGACATGTTCTAAGATATTTGTCTTTGGTTTCCATTGCCAACAAGCTGAGGCCTTTACAGCATAGAAATGGCTTCCAACCACTATATATGTTATCACCTTTGGTACAGTTAAAAATTCTTTTGTCTCAGCAGTGGTGACATTCTGCTTAGCAGTGGAAACATTTTGCTTAGCAGTGGTTGGAACCTAATTTGGTGCAGCAGTGATTATAAATTTTGTTTTACCATTCCTCATTAACACTGCTTTAGGAACCATGTTTCTGTTTGGGTGAGCGATGGTTTGCTTTGAAAACTTTTTATGATTTACCCTCCTCCATTGATTCCAGACTTGTGGTTGGTTTTTATAACAGTTTCTCTATAAATGCTCAAAACTACCACATTTAAAACAAGGCTTTTAACACACTGAAACTCATCCCCTAATCTATTTGAGATTAAGCCATTAAAGTTTCTTTGATTACCCCTAGGTTTGAATCTTTTCATCTGGTCCCTAGGAATCTCATTATACCCTACAACTCTCCTAGAGATCTGTGCTCCAAATCTAGGCAAAAGGTTGGCTTGTTTAGAATCAACAATTTTAATATTTTCTAACTTATCAGACTGTGTTGACTCAGGCCTCTCTTCCTCAGAATCTGACTCCCAATCTTCAATGATTGGACCATCAGATGATCTATCAGACACTTCCTTAGGTGACTCACAATTCTCACCTACATGTTTGTTAAAACTAAACTCATCACTAAATGACAACTTAGTACCAGGTGGTGCATGTTTCATTAGCATGGGTGGTGGCACATCATTGTACCCTATCCCAGAACCCTTTTACATTAAGTTTCTTACAATTGACTTATTAACAACCTCATAAGCATAAGTTAATTTATCAACCTTAACTATATGTTTCTCTTTATCTTCTAGTGCCTCTTGTTTTATACTTTCAGCTTCTTCTAGTTTCTGTTTAAGCACTTTGATTTCCCTATCTTTTATGTCAATCTCACCACCCAGTATGTTTATCTTATCCACATACTCAAACTCACACTTGGTACAATACCTAAGTTTTTCTTCTACATTTTGAAGACCAACTTTGTAACCTAGGTTATCAAATGTAAGTCTATCTACTTCTTTTCTAAGACTCTCAATGATTGCTTTAAGAGATTCTAAGTTATCTTGATAGGATTTAAAAGAACAAGTGGAACTTTTTGAATCATTAGATACCTCAGAATCTGAACCAGAAGATGATGAAGCATAAGCCATGAGTGCAAAGTTATGCACTTTGGAAGCTTCACTAGCCAGGAAAGCAGCATTGGGTCCTTCCTCAATCTGGTCACTCCAGCCATAATCTCCATGTCCATCTTGAGCCACCAAAGCTGAAGAAGGCTTTAGTTCTTCAGGTGCCTTCTTGAAGTTTTTTCCCATCCTCTTTGGAGCCGTGCACTCCCTTGCAAAGTGTCCCTTCTTTTTGCTGTTGAAGCACTCCATCTTGCTTTTGTCAAACCTATCTTTTCTTTTTCCATTGTACTTGATCTCTCTTCCAGTCCTTCTCAAAAATATTCTAGCCTGCAAAGTGAGCATAGCCATCTGCCACTGAAGATTGATTTCATCAAGATCATCAGGATCAATTTGATCCAGATCCTGATTTAGCACTGTAACACTGGTTGTTAGATTAGATAGAAAAGCACATATAGCACCATCACTAATATTATCATAAGCAGTGGAAACATTAGTACTAGCAGTGGAAACATCATATGTAGCAGTGGTTGTTTCCTGAGTGCTCCTGTTGTTGGTAGACACAAAAGAAATGTTCTGTGTAGATGAGGATGAGCCAGCATTGTTCTTTTCAGACTCATAGACCTTCAAGTTGTTGTAGAGATTGTCCAAAATCATCTTTTCAAAGTCATCCTTGTTTCTCCAAACAACTATGTGCATAGCCCATTCAGGAGACAAGTTTCTAATGAACTTTAGATTGATGTCTTCTTGAGCAACCTTATAGTCCACCAACTTCAATTGACTGATGAGCTTCTGCAGTCTATTATAAGTGCCATCAAGACTTTCTCCACTGAGAGCAGTGAAGTTTTCAAGCTGATGCTTGAGAATATTCTTCCTTGATTTTTTAGTAGCATCATTACCAACAAATCTTTGTTCAATGGCGTCCATCAATTCCTTAGCAGTCTCATACTCTTGAAAATCCAAAGCTTACTCATTAGTTATTCCCATACTGAGAATACTATGAGCTTTAATCTCCAACTTCCTTTGAGCCTTGTCAGGTTCACTAACAATCCCAACAGGTTTTCCATCAGGACCCTTAGTGGGTAAGGTATCACCCTTCTCAATCACCTCCAAGATGTTGTAGTCAATCATGTGAATGTATTGCCTCATTCGCATCTTCCAAACCTGATACTCACCCTGCTTCAGCATGGGTACCTTGGAAGCAGTAACCATATGTGTTTCGTCAGACATCTTGTAGAATTAATACGAATCTGAGTAACACAACTTCTTCTTGATCACAGCTTCTAGATCACAAGCTCTGATACCACTTGTTGATCCTAATTGAGCAAACGATCTTGTATAGAAGCTGACTTAAACTAAACCAAACTGTTAAACACTACGCGGAATTTAATGTTTAACCTTAAGAAGAATAACTTGATTATCACTAAACACCTCAATATATTTATTATACGAATACTCTGAATAGTATTAGGGTTTTACAACCTTGAAGTGTATCGACTTTAGATATATCTAATACGTATATCTAACTCTACCCTAGGACCTCCTTTTTTAGGCTAAGGAGTCCTATACAATCTACATTACGTATTCTACAAGATAAGTACACTTTCCATACAATACGTCCTACTCAAGATATTCTAGAATATTACAAATCAAACCGACCTAAACAATACTAGCAGTGGTTCATTACATTAGCCGTGGTTCCAATCTTCTACTAGCAGTGGTCTACCTTGAGCAGTGGTTCCATCCTTCTAGCTGTGGTTTCAATCATGCTGGCAGTGGTTAAATACTTAGTATAATTATTTGTTACCAGAACCAAAAACCCAACAAAGATTACTCAAGCATTTAAAAACAATGATAGCCTGGTGCACTCCTAAGCCATTTATCATTAAGATAAGAGACAACCAATCAATAATTAATAACTATGTTTTATAGATCTAAGCAAACACATAAGAAATTTAGCCGGACATGTTAAACACGCAAGAATACACACATTCAATCGAAGACATAATGAAATTAATGAAGTAAAACACTTATCTTGATGTAAAATAGGGTATGAGAACCCTAAGATACCGTCCAAGTCAGACTACAAACGTTTAGGGTTTTTACTCCACAAGTCTACCTCTCAAAATTCTGAAAATTCGATTTCTATATATAATTTTACATTCGCGACGGCGTCGCCTTATAGGTGGGACGCCGTCAGATCGCCGTCATTAGGGTTTCGTCTTGTCCAAATAATAGTTGGGACGGCATCACATTGTAGTTGTGACGTCGTCGGGCTTCAGTAGTGACGTCGTCTGATTCTGGATCTAGGCCGTCTGGGATGAAAAGTCTTCGTGACGCCCTTCCTCTTCAAAGGCTGACGCCGTCAGGTGTATTTTAGCAAAAAGTCTACTGAGCCGTCACATATTTAATTACGTATAGAGGGACGGCGTCGCCCTTGAGTTGGGACGCCGTCAGGTGTAAATTCAGCAGCTTGAGTTTCTTCGATCTTGACTTAGCCATTTTCTTCATATATTCACTCCTTTTCTTCCAAATATGCATCATTCCAGCATTTTGCTTCCAAGTGACCTAAAAAGTAAAAAGGAACGAAATTAAGCAGTAACGGATATAAAAGTGAGCGATTAAGGGCTTAAATAAAAGTGTACGTTTTAAATCCTTATCAAAATCCAAGTATAAGCAATTAAAAACTTGTAAAATACATGCTAAAACGGTTTACAATAATGTTGGTGAGTTCATAGGTTTAAGTATTTGTAAAAGTGGACAACGAGATTTAATGTTTGTTTGACCGGTTCATTCGGTCATGCATAATATGTATGTATGTTTGACCGGTACATTCGGTCTTGTTACTTGGTACATTTGGATTTGTTGCACGGTACATTCGGTCTTGTTGCCCGGTACATTCGGACTTGTTACACGGTACAATCGGTCTTTATATATATGTATGTTTTATGTAATTCTGTCCATATGTAAAAACAAGTAATGTATTCTCACCCCAAAGTATTTGAAAACAAGTATAAACATGTAAACGTGGGGCTATGAAACTAACATGGAGTAGGTAATGCGACGGGAAAGTAATATGTAGAATAACGACAAGGTATTTCTAAACACGACCTAGAATAATAAGTCATTTTAGAAAATATGCAACATGTCGTTTTATATTAAAAACAAATAGTGACCTACTGTTTACATTTTCAAAAAAGTTTCTGATAGCGGAATTTTGCAAAACCACAAAAGTTTTACAATCCTCTTAGGCAGTGTACCTAATCGTTGTAGTGTAGTATAGGTAGGACATGTGGATTGATCCTTCTCTAGGGTAATAGTGTTGTGAAGGCCGAAGTGTATGTCTAGATAGGTCTAAAGGTAAAGGATGAGTCTTTTTGTATTTTTATAATTTTTTTGAAAGCAAACTAAAATCTCGGGGTTCGAATAGTGGCCGTTTTAACTACTAACTAGCTAAAACAAAACTAAATTAATTAAAATTAAACTACGTGCAAGAAAAGTAAATTGGTGGTAACTCTTATGATAGGAAAATGTGTTTACTTAGATTTCTTTACTCCATAGTTATCTCTTATTGATTAGCCGAACTGTCACGTCTTTGTTTTAGTTGGAGTGTTGTATTCCTTATTATTAGTCATATGGAGGTGCCAAATGCCCTAACTCTATGAATGTATAAGTCTCCCCTAAGAGGCTTAAAGTCTATTAAGTCTCCTACGATCTACAAGCCATAATTCACGCAATAAATATAACGAGAAAAACCACTAGTGCACTTTAGGGTTGTGTTTAATAAGATGGACAAGCTAGTTACATATAAGAGTTAAGCTAGTTTTCTTACCGTAACGCGAGGAAACCAATTAAACAAGAGACGACAATCAATAATTAATAACTAGGTTTTATTAGATCTAAGGAAACACTAATAAATCTAGCCTAACATGTTAAAGTGAAGAAAAGAAAATCATATAATCAAACAACTCATAGACATATTGAATGATTAAAGAGGGATTACTTAACTTCAATTAAACATGAGCCAAAGTGGCTGAAAAACCTTCACAAAAGCTGTGAAATTTGTTCTAGGGTTTACCTCTCAAAAGTGTTACACACAATAATGAAAAACATGCAAAAATATCAAAATATATATAGTATTACAACTGTGACGGCGTCACTTTATGACTGTGACGCTGCCAGCTCTCCACCATTAGGGTTTCGTCCTTTGCAAGCTGTTGTTGTGATGCCATCGCCTTGAGTCTCTGACGTTGTCTGAATGTGTCTTGACGCCATCGCTTATTAAAAGATCTGATCCGTCACGTATAAGTTTTACTCTGAATTATGGTCTTCAAATACAAGTGACGCCGTCAGGTGTTAAAGTCTTCAAAAGTTCTGAGCCGTCGCTTGTAAAATATGGGCTGAATCTTCTTGGTAAATAACAAGTGACGGCGTCACCTTATAGTTGTGACACCTTCTAGAGCCCTTTTACAGACAGATTCTTGACTTGGTCGTTTTCTTCACTTTCTTGTCCATTTTAGCCCAAAATACGCCGATTTTTATATTTTGCTTCCCAAGTACCTAAAATATGAAAAGGAACGATTTATGGTAATAATTGATCACAAATGTACGAGTTTAGAGCTTTAATGACCCCCTAAAAATGCACGTTTTAAATCCTCATCAGTTTCGCCGAAAGCGAGTTATTTCTCACTCATTTTATAAAGAATACACTTATTTCAAAGGCTTAGGTTCATCGTTTTTTAGTCTACTTTCCAAAAATATAAGCCACTCGGCTTGGTTCTTTACCAATTATTTTGTAAATTAAAAAACGTACTCATGTGGCAAAGCTGTAAAATTCAGATTATTAGACCTATGGTTTCGAGGCTGTAGCTCATTCGTTATTTATCGTTACAACTTGATTTTGCCGTCGATAGAAAGTTCCAAGAGTTTTATACATAACTAGGCCTTAGGGTGGTCATTTTTCCTATTTTCAAATAGTACCCAGATTTGTTTCGGTATTGAGTAACGTTTTCATGTGATTTAATAAAAATACTAAATCAACTCCAAATATTATAAAGAAATTCAAGAAACAACTTAAGATATATATGTAAGCAAAAAAATTGGCAAGGTCCATAAAAATGTGTAAGATCAATTTTCATGTCAATGTACACAGCTGTAAAAGTCTGGGCAGAAAGTGTGTTTACCAACTTATGTTTATCTTAAGTTTTCAACACTAACAAGTATGTATAAGTGATATAAATGAACATGGTATGCTATATAAGTGTAAAAATGAGTATGAAATGTGTATATGGATGCTTACAATGTACTGAGGAGGTGTCATGAACAAGAACATAAAATCAACCCAAGAACACTAAGAAAACTAGTTTATGTTACCAAAAGTCTTGAACACTTTAGCAAAACCTTAGTTCACCCTTGAAACTTGTTTAGAAGCCTTGAGACCAGTAGATAGTTGAGAGAAAAAAGAGTGTAATTTTGGTGTGATAAATCAGGGAGAGGAGTGTCTTATTTATAGTGCAAGGGAATGTAGAACTAGCTAGTTTTCTAGTTTAGTTGGTTTGGAATTAGGGCTTAGGAGACAAGTTATGACAATGAAGACTTATGAGACACATGGGGATGGGTTGGGGGCTGATTATTTCATGGGTTTTGGTACCAAGGGATGGGTTATTTACGGCGATTGACACAATGAAAGTTTGGAGGTTCCAGTCTTACCTAATGTGTACATGGTAGGTTTGAAAATAAAACATGTTATGACAAGAGTTGGTGACTAGCTTGTAAAAAAAGGAATGGAGGACTGGTTTTTGGTATCAGGGGGGGGATGAGTTTATTTTGAAAGTGTATAAGTATTTAGGGTATTGATAAAGGTGATGCGGGTATTGGGTATGCACGCGTATAAGTAAAAATGCTTAAAATGTAAGTTGAAACGCGTAAAACGCAAGTTATTTGAAAACAATGAATTTGAATGAAAATAATCATTTAATTGATTATGAGTAGACTAAAAATTAGTCTAGTGGGATGTAAAATGTCAAAATACGGTTCTCATTATGCGCGAGATAACTTAACGGTTATACGTAAAGTACAAAATTTACGCGATTAGGATAAAACGTTAAAGTTTAAAGGTAAAAGTTAATGTAAAATACCGGTTGTTACATTAGCCCTTCTCTTCTCGATATATTCTTTTAGGACTCTTATGAAACTAGTGGCGAATTTCATAAAAATCTCTTTCGTTTCCTTCATATATTCTTCCAATTGCTTGATTTTATCCTCCTGATCAACAATAAAGCTCATTATCAACCCTTCAAATGCTTCTTGATGCGGTGTTTCTGGAGACACGGACCCTCCAGTTGGGTTCATGACTCTACAAAGAATATCATTATGTTTACTCACGGACAGCTCAACCCTCATTAAAGCCTCTACTTGACTTCCATGCTTCCTAGCATTTGTTCAGGAGTGGCATGTATATAGTCATGACTTCTTTTTTTAAGAAAGACCAGGTCATCCCATTCTTCATCTTCATATTGGGCTAAATCCTCAATGGTTTTCCATGTTTCTTCAGCACTTAATTTACTAATTTTCCCACTTGCTGCATGGTCAACGGCCATTTAGGTAGCGCAGTTGACACGATCATAAAAGATTTAAACTTGAAGCCAAAGATCGATGTCGTGATGTGGGACTTTTTGGAGTAAGTCCTTGAAACGACTCCACGCATCCTAGAGAGATTCTTCATGATATAGTTGGAACATCAAGATATCATTTCGAATTTTAGTAGTTCTTCCCGGTGGGAAAAACTGAGCGAGGAAACGAGAAGTGGGCTCAACCCAGGTTAAGATGGATACTTTTGGTAGACGATCAAGCCAATGGATAGCTTGGTCAGATAAATGGAATAAATGCAAACCGGGTATTATTTCTAGTAGCTATGTTCAGGTCAATGGAATCTACGATTTTGAGAAATTCCTTAAGGTGTTGTTTCGGGTCTTCGGACCTAAGTTCGTGGAATGCACGTTCGTTTTACACCAACCGGATGGTGTCACATTGCATGTGGGCTACATTGGCTTCTTCGGGAAGCTCAATGCCGTTTCGGTAGCCTTCGTGGCTTGGTCGGGAATACTCACATAGAGTACATGGTCTAGGTGGTATGGGTGGATTTGGTGGATTCGGTGGGTTTTGTGGTGGAATTGGTGGATTTACATGCTTCATGATGGGGAATGGAATAGTCAATGAAAAATTCGAACAAAGGACACAAAGAAAAGATAGACTAAAGAAAGCTAAAAAGAAAATAAAAATTATTCACTAGATAGGAATCTCGTGAACTAGACCTAATCGGGTTGCAACACACTAAGTTTTACAACCATCCTAGGCAGTCGACCTATTCGTTGTAGTATAGTATAAATAAGTCTGAGGGTTTGATCGTTCTCTAGGGGAATAATGAGGTAGCCTCGACGTGTATTTCAGAATAAGTCTAAAGGTTGAAAGGAGAGCCTTTCTAGTATTTTATGTATTCTATGAAAGCAAGTAAAAAATTCGGGTTTTTAGAGAGTTGTATTTTAAACTAACAATTAACCTAAACATGCAAGATAAGTAAATGACAAGAAAAGTAAAATTTGTGAGGACTTCTTATATGAGGAAAGGCGTATTTACCTAGGTTTTCATTACTTCCTACTCGTTTCTCACGTATTTTATTGAATTATCACTTCCTTGTTTAATGCAATGTGGAGTAGTCCTTATTACCTATTGCGGATTGGTCAGTCTCACGTCTATGAACTAGCCTAATTGAGCGACACGTATTTGAATTTCAATAACCTACTTAATAACTAATTCACACAATAAATACCCATCATAGTTAATAACCTAAGAGATAAGCACTAACTATATGTGTTTTAGTGGATGTTCAAACTAAGATACATGATATAGTCACTTTTCCAACTCCTAACACACATACCATCAACAAGAGACAATAAACAAGTGATTAAAAGCTAGGTTTCATACATTCCTAAGTAAGTAATAATTGATTTAGACTAGCATAGCAATGGAGAAACAAGAATTAAACATAATCAAACAACTAAGGATAAACATGATTGATTGATTAATGAATAGAATTTATCTTAACAATACATGAAGTCTTCAATGGCCAAAGAAGCCTAAAATAACTGATAAAAATGCATACGGTTCGGACATATAAGTTCCTCCAAAGTTTCACACACAATAATGAAACATTTTCGTTTGTATATATAAAAACCAAAGGCTGACGCCGTTACTTTATGATGGTGACGCCGTCAGCTCGCCATCCAATTATGGTTTCGTTTCATCAACCGCCATTGGTGACGGCGTCACTCTTTGGAGGTGGCGCCGTTAGCTGAGGCCGTCTCCACACACTAAGCCGTCACAAAAAATCTTAGAATTGTACTTTCTAGGATGAATTGGTGACCACGCTAGCTATGTCGGTCACCTTGATGAATTTTTCATTTTTCTTCGTTCTTTATCAAATCGAGCCCAAAACTTGTACTTTTTCAGCATTTGCTTTTCCAAGTACCTAAAACTCAAATAAAAGGAATTTATGGCAATATTTGATCAACAGATACACGAGTTTAGAGGCTAAATGACCCCTAAAAACCGTATAAAATTACACATCATCAATGGCTTTATATCAAATCAGCTACAAAATACGGTTGCAGTATATTCCATCAGAATTTTGCCAAGCCAAAATTATGACCAACTGCTAACCACACGAACCATAAATTCTGCAAAATCACAACATGCAAATCATTTTTTTTAATCAACTATAACCAAGTATTCTACTCATCATCCAAAGCAAATCTCTTAAAAAGGATTTCAAGTTAAACACGAAATCAAGAAAATTGAACTTAACAACTGTGATTAAAAAAATAATAATACTAAATAAAGAAAATTCCTAACACCTCAATTAACTCTTTTAGCTAACTGAATCGTATATCAAGCATAAGCAGACGTTCTACTCATCATTCCGACCAAACCCTAAAACAATTTCAACTTTAACCACCTAAATCAAAAAACCCTAATAACTACTCCCTCCGTCTCAAAATTATTGTCAGGAGACAAGATGCACAAATATTAATAAAAATTGGACCACTATAAATCTTAACCACTCAGATAGAATATTCCCTCTTTATATTCTGTTTTTCTTACTAATATAGGAAAGTGGACAATTAATTTGAGACATCCATAAAAAGAAATATGGACAATAAATATGAGACGGAGGGAGTATAAATATTGCATAAAATAATTTTCACCTCTAATTTTCTTACCTACACCCATTGCGTGTGTGTGTGAGCTTCTGTATAAAAACCCCAAAAAATTTAACAGCAACTCCTTATGTAATTAGATATGGAATTGATAATGGAAAAACTGGTTACAACATAGGGTGAACCATAACAATTAAATGTCAACTAAATGGAAAACTCACTAATCTTTTTTAATCCCTCTTAGCTGATGGCTCGTCTTGACGTGTGAATAGTGACGGCTCGAGCCGCGACTCCACAATACACCCTAGCCATCCTCCTTCATGCAGCCGACCTTTCAACCGACGGCTTCATAACAGTCCTGGCTTTTAAGTTCCAGTTAAAAAATGTTATATAGTATAATATATCTTCGCTTTCTGAAAAAAATAAATAATAGTTTAGATTTACTTGATATTGAATGTATGCTTTTGATGCTAGGCTATTACCCTCCCTTTCCTAAATTTATAGTCCACGTTTCCTTTTTGAGATATCCTAATTTAATTGTCAACTACTAAAAATAGATAGGGAAGTTTGATCGAGTTTACCATATTCCATAGTTGAAGTTAATGTTACAAACTTTAGAAAAGAAATTAGTTAATTAGTTACGGGTAAAACCGTCATTCTTTAAAAAGTAAGGGAAAGAAAGCAATAATAATTACAGTATATTTTTTTTAAATTGTGTATTTTTTTTGTCGGAGAACAATTATTTTTTCACGGAGGAAGTATATATATATTTTCAGGTTTGTACGATGTATTTAAATTGAGTTACCATTTGATCTAAAAGTATCTTCCCAATGCAAGCTAAACTAATTCTCAAAGTCGTTGGTAGGCTTTACTTAATCTTTCAAGTACCGCGAGTAACTCGTTTGAATTCTATCATCATATGGTAAAACTTAATTATACGGCTAAACGTAACTCGAGCTGCAGGTAACCGTTCATTTCGGGTACCTCGCATGTCCGATCACCTGCCTTGTATGGTTCGATTTTTAGTAATAAAATGAATTACCCATCCCGTAATAAATAGTTAAAATATTTCAATTAACCGAATCAAAACGCCCATGAATACCTCTAATTGTTGTATGTGGCTTCTGCTAGTCTAAGTTTTAAGCAGGATTAATGAAATTAAGCATTGTATCCTCGTAAATTGTCTTGTACATTATATTCAAGCTAACACAAGGATTATCAGAATAATGTGCAAGTCATGGTTGAAATTGAAACGAACGTTGGTCGTTAAGTTTAGCTAGCTGCATGTGGGTATAGTCGTTAGTGGGACCCAACAAGATTCACCCAAGATCTTCTAAATACAAACATAACCGCTAGCTTTTACTCCCTCCGTTCCATAATAAATTTCCAGGTTTAAATTTTGAAGTATTTTTTTTACAACTTTAACTTTAAATATTTGTGCTTGTGCTATATAGTATTAGATAAAAATAATACGTAGTGAAAATACATTTAAAACTAAATCTATTCATATATTTTGCATCAAATATTATATAATACAACAAAAAATATTTATGGTCAAAGTTAAAAAAAAAAAATTAGAAAATTCAAACGGGACATTTAATATGGGACGGAAGGAGTAATTCTTTTCCTTTCTTTTTACACATATACTCACATTTACTAGAATAAGAGCAAACAATCAATATTAGGTTTAATGATGTCAATTAACTTATTTAAAACACTAAGGTCGTGTTTGTTTTTTAAAAAGAGGCCTAACAGTTTCGAATCGAGCAGATTCGAGGCGGTCGACATTTTGATGATTCGGACCGCTTGTTTTTTCCCGTTCGAGGCGGTCGAGGCGATAAGATCTTAATAGTGCAGGCTTGAGAGGGTGTCTTGTCTTCTTGTTGACACAAAATAACAAAAAAAAAAAATTAAGACGAGCAAGCAGAAATGTGCGGTTCAAACGTGAGTTTTTTTCCCGTTCAGATCGGTCGATTCGAGACGTTTCGCGCCAGTTGATTCGGATGTGCGGTTGATTGATTCAAAGTCTCTCGAAAACAAACACCAACTAAGTGTATACCCCAGCTTGTTTAGTAACTCATCTAACTTTCGAAGTTTGTATTTTCTTAAAGAATTTTTAGACCATGACTAAAATGATATTCAAATTGAAGCTAGACTCGTTCATCAAATTTGCTCAAGTCATGTTACTCCATAACAACACCTAAAATATGGTCCGGAAAAACATTAAATACGCGAAAACCAACAATGTTGTTGGTCCCCTATCAACAGTCTTAAACTCTGTCAGTTAGTTGCATGTTACACAACACTTCACCATGCACCCAACATCATAAATTCCGCTATATATACCCTTCATCACCTCCTTCACATTCCAAACATATTACAATTAACACTCCATGGCTAGTTTCACCATTATCTCTCTTGCTTTCCTTTCACTCATCTCCACCGCCGCCGGTAGTGGATGGATCAACGCCCATGCCACGTTCTACGGCGGCGGTGATGCTCCAGTACCATGGGTACGTGTATATATATATATATATATATATATATATATATATATATATATATATATATATATATATATATATATATAAATAAATAAAAAAATAAAAATAAAAACTTTCTGCGTTTCATAAGGTTTTAATAAGAAACACCATAATTATTATACTCTTAACTAGTAATAAGTTATCACTTTTACATTTTAATAAATTTGGTTAGCTTAAAAATATTAAAGTGCATACTTATTTTGACACAAAACATTAATAATATTTTATATTGTGTGTCCTTCAACTATTGTATATGTACAAATTCAGTCCCTAATGTTATTTTTGGACTTTGGACAGGTGGAGCTTGTGGATATGGGAATTTGTATAGCCAAGGATATGGAACAAACACAGCAGCATTAAGTACAGCTTTATTCAACAATGGCTTAAGTTGTGGTTCTTGTTATGAGCTTAGATGTGTGAATGATGGTAAATGGTGTTTGCCAAATACTATTATGGTGACTGCCACCAACTTCTGCCCACCCAACAGTGATGGTGGATGGTGTAACCCTCCTAATCATCATTTTGACCTCTCTCAGCCTATCTTTCAACACATTGCTCAGTATAAAGCTGGAATTGTCCCTGTTGCTTATAGAAGGTATAAATTTACTTATAATCTTAGGCGTACTTTAGAATTTTAACTATATACAAGGGTATTTTGGTAGTTTACCAACTGCAAACTATTTTGGTATATAAGCTACCCTGAAGGGTATTTTTGTACTTAACAACATGCAAGGGTATTTAGGGTAAGTTATAGGTATATAGGTAATTTTGACTACCTTCAAGGGTATTCTTGGGAAATAACTACTTTAAGGGTATTTTGGTAATTTAAGTTCTCTACAAAGGGTGTTTATGTAACTTTAATCACCTTTTGTTTAACTCAAACTAATAATTTTACAATATTTACATATATCACAAAGTTTTTCTTAGAGTTAATAATCTTATTTTTTTTGTTTTTGTAGGGTACCATGCAGGAGAAGAGGTGGAATTAGGTTCCAAATCAATGGACACTCATACTTCAACCTTGTACTAATCACAAATGTTGGTGGTGCTGGTGATGTGCATGCAGTGGCCATCAAAGGTTCAAGAGGTGGATGGCAACAAATGTCTAGAAACTGGGGGCAAAATTGGCAATCCAACTCTTACCTCAATGGACAGTCCCTGTCTTTTAAGGTCACAACAAGTGATGGCAGAACTGTGGTTTCTAACAATGTTGCACCTGCTAGCTGGTCCTTCGGTCAGACTTTTAGTGGTGCCCAATTTCACTGAAAGTGAAAAGACATTATTAGCCTTCATTTATTATATGGTAGTAGTATTTATATTTTGTTACTACTACTCTATTTAGTAACCATAGGACTTATTTTGCAAAGTCAATTTGGTTTATGGGGTACCCTTTAATTGTTGGGTACTTATTTTTAATGTTTTTAAGTTTAGTAGGTAAGGCAGTGGTGGAATATAACCACCCGCTAGTAGTAGTACTTAAAAATATATGTGTTGTTCTTATATGTAATGGTTTTGTTTTTTGAGTACTAAGTTGTAAATTCACGTTTTATTGTAATGGTAATGGGAAGTGACTAGTTTATTTTGTTTATTGTGTTTGTGCGGAAGTTGACCTGTCTCATAGTATAATGTATCTTAGAATTGGTACTATTTATGAGTAGCTTGGTGCCAAGTTTATGGAGTCTTAAGTTGTAATTTGCTGCTTATAATTTTGCGTTGGGAGCTATAGTTTGTTTATTGTTGGGCGTATTGCATTGGGAGCTCTAGTCTACTGTCTGTTGTATTTGATGCAAAATTCACGTATCCTCGTAAATAAAAGTAAAGGAACGGAAAGAATGTGGTTCGAACTAAAAGCTTGACTCGGATATATGGTTAGCCGGGGGTATCATCTCCGTGATCATTTCTTACCGTTTTTGTGGTATCTCAAGATTTGTAAGAGATTTGAATCTCAAACCATTTGTGAGGATTTGGCCAACCAGTGACAGAAAAACTATGTTGAATATGTGTTCGATAATTACATGAAACAATATTTTGTTTTTTCCTTGCAAAATAAGTAGTTAAATAACAATTGTGTTTGTTAACTACCACTAGAGTAGCTATCTAGACTTGGGTAAGAAAATATTTCATTATGAGCTAATTTAGTTAAATTTCTATTATTAGCCGAGTAAAATCTATGGTAAGTGATGTCTTCGGCCAATTCAATTATATGTCAATAAAATTGGACCCTGTGGACCAACTATAACAAAAGTCGTTTTTTACAGTTAAAAACATAAATACATGAGTAATTAGCATGTGTTTTAATATTCCGCAATGATTTCTAGATTTATCGCCCAAGGGCAACTAAACTTGCAAGTATCTCTAAGTCGTTTTAGCCTAGAACATTGCCTATTTACGGGATCTATGGTTGATACCTTGGTTGCTATCAACTCTCTTCTATGTCCCCACTGATATAGTTTTCACTACAAAGCCCTTTGGATATGAAGCTATAAAATATATTCATAGCATACAATTATCACTAGTTTTGCCTGGATTCCAAATCATCACTAGAAATTTTAAAGCTTATTGGGTTTATTATACAATCGGGTTGGACCGATCCAACATAGCTCTTGAAGACATGAATAGTAGATCTATGATTTAGCCATCTCCACAACATTGCTTTGGGCCAACTTTTCCTATCATGTGTTTGCCTAATCCTAGTTGAATGGGCCTCAGGTGTTCACTATCAATAATAATGCACTGGGCCTTCTGTTCGTTAGAACATATAAAGTGGTAACTTTAATCTGTCTATCGGTAATCTTCGTGTTTTCGACTGTGTACAGTATATCGCTCCTCGATATCGAAGATACTTTGTATGCAAAAATCAACTCGACACTTGTGCTTGGATTATTATCTTGTTTTGAGAAGCATGTTCGCGTTTTTTTTTTTTTTTTTTTTTTTTTTTTTTTTTAATTTTATGTAAATTTTATTTTATTTTATTTATTGTTATCTTTTTCATCATCATCTTGAAAATTGTATCTTCATTGAAAATCAATAAATATTGAATACAGTGCATTACAATTGATTATAAATCTCAGCGCAAATTGATTAGCCATTTGAGAGAAGATCTACAAAAACATGACTAAGCACAAGCTACAAATTTATTCTCGATGTCACGATTACAACACCCAAGGTTGCGAACCCATATGTAATATTAGTGCGTTGTTGGAAAATTTAGTGCACTTATGGGATTAGTTCACACCTTGTAATGGGTTAGGATGTATGGAGTGTCTGTTTCATAAGGTCGTGAACACCTCGACTCTTATAGTGGTTTGTATTGGTAGTCTTGTGGAAAGATCGCTTGTGGAAATCTTGCTTGTGGTTTCCAGCGATAGCGATGTTCCAATTGAGCGATGTATCCATCGCTAGCGCTATGAAATCTTGATGAAATCACCGCTTGTAGCGACTTTGACTTATTCAGTGGCGGTTTTAACCGCTTAATGACCACGTTTAATTGGTCATGTAACCACTAACGGCTATAATCGGGATAATTATGAGGCTATTAATGGGCCGATTAATACTCATAATTCCATTGATTAGCTTAGAGTAAACTCCTATAAATAGGAGATCTGTTTATGCATGAAAGACACACAGAAAACTATTAACACTTAATAGCGCAAGGGTTATAGAATTGTGCCTAATTCCATAACTGCATTTTGTCTTATCCCAAGTAGATATTCGTGTAAACCAGACATTAGGGTCGAATAGTTTACTTTGGAAAGTGATCACACGATTTCAAGTGATATCCGGTAACCACCTAGTGGTATTTGTTTCTGTTGACTGTTATTTGTTTCTCACCGAATTGATTATCTAACCCATGCTCGGGAGTTACCACACCAACAATCAAAGTAAACTATTTTGTGATAATCAATGGTTCTTTGCGCAATGAAACATATGGCTTCAAACTTTGCCAAGCTTGATAAGTTTGAAGGGTGGACTTTAGGAGGTGGCGGAAGAAGATGCACTTCTTGCGGTCGAGCATGAGTGTGGTGTATGTGCTAACTACATCTATTCACGATGATGGGGATGATGCTCTTGTGGAGCGGATCGGGAGAAGGAGCAAATGGGAGAATGATGACTACATATGCAGAGGTCTTATTCTCGATGGTATGTCGATTCTCTGTTTGATATTTATCGAACTTTGAATCTTCCAAAGAACGTGGGATTCCTTGGATGCCAAATATATGGTGAGGATGCATCAAGTAAGAAGTTTCTTGTTAGTAATTTCAAATTACAAAATGGTGATTCAAGACCGGTCATGGAACAATACAATGAACTTCTTAGAATACTTGGAAGGTTTACACAACACAATATGCACATGGATTAGGCTATTCAAGTCTCTTGTATTATTGATAAACTTCCTCCTTCTTGGAAAGATTTCAAGCATACCTTGAAACATAAGAAAGAGGAATTAACTCGGTTGAGTTGGGCGATCATCGCACATTGAGGAATCTCTCGGTGCGGGATAATGACAAGCCAAAGGTAGCAATGATCTTTGGACCATCTGTTGTCAATATGGTGAGCATAACAACTTCACGGTACAATGACAACAAAGGCAAACGCAAATATCATGACAACACAGGCGGATCCTAACAAGAAGGCAACACCTACTTGTTGGAAATGTGGCAAAGCGGTCACATTAAAAGGGACCGCAAGGGTGTTAAAGTTGGTGGTAAAGCCAATGGATCGAGCACTAATGGTTCGTGGGGTGGTGGTTCTTCCAACTCACCGAAAGGTCGAATATGGTTAATAAGTCTTTTCGATTCATTATGTTACATATGTATCTCGAATCTCATTATGTGAGGATGATGATGTTGCGTGGTGGGTTGACTCGGTGCAACAGTTCATGTGTGCAAAGATAGAAGGCGGTTCAAGACTTATGAGTCACCGAATGATGGTTCTATTCTTCACATGGGAAATGAGTCAATGACCTTGGTGCATGGTCGTGGTTGTGTAGATCTTAGGTTTACTACGGAAAGATTGTAACTTTGTTTAATGTTATTCATGTTCACGATATAAGGAAAAACTTGGTTTCAAGTAGTGTTTTGAATAATCATGGATATAAACAAGTTATTGAGTCGATAAATTTGTGCTTTCTAAGCATGGTGTTTTATTGGTTTTGGTTATTTATGTAATCAAATGTTCGGGCTTAATATTTCTCTTGACAAGTGTTAATTGACATTTTGACCACCACCGACATCGACTCTACCCTATGGCATGCAAGACTTGGCCATGTACACTATAAAAGAATGCAAGATATGTCTAGGGATGGTTTAATCCAGCATTTGACATGGACATTGAAAAGTGTAAAACTTGCATGTTGACCAAGATAACCAAGAAACCTTTTCGTGGTGTTAGTCGTGAGACTAAGGTCTTGGAGCTTATACACGATGACTGTGATTTGCATGCCACTCCTTCTTTGGGGAATAAGAAGTACTTTGTGACATTTATTGATGATGCTTCTAGATTTTGTTATGTCTATCATTACATACCAAGGATGAAGCATTAGATAAATTCAAAGTGTTTAAAGCGAAGTTGAATTACAACTTGGGTCTTTGATCAAAAGATTAAGGGCGATAGGGAGGTGAGTACATGGATACTCTGTATTTTCGATCTGTTGGTATAATCCATGAAACGATCGCCCTTATACTCCTCGGCAAAATGGTATTTACGAAAGGAAAAACAGGTCTTGAAGGAGATGGTTAATTCCATGTTGTCCTATTTAGGGGTGATTCAAGGTTACGGGGTGAAGCGTGTTGTGACTTGCTATTTATTAAATAGGGTTCCCAACAAAAGGAACAAGGTTACCCTTATGAACTCGGACTAAAAGGAAACCCAACTGAATTATCTCAAGGTTTGGGGTTGTAGGGAAATTGTAAGACTCACGATCCAAAGATGAAAACTTTGGGTGAAAGAGGCATTGATCGCATCTTTGTTGGATATCTTGAGCATTCCAAGGCTTTTAGGTTCTATGTTATTGAACCTAATGAATATATTAACTCAATAATTGAATCAAGGGATGCGGACTTTGATGAGAATAGATTCTCATTAGTCCCTAGACCAAGTCGAGGATTCCTAATGGAACTCATGACCTTTGGTGTATCGAGAGGTCCGGATGATGAACCATCGGTGGTCCCGATGAGGTTGTGGTTCAACAACTTTGAACACATGCTCGGGAAGAGCAAAAGGGTCGAGGACTCAAAGTCATTTGGACATGAGTTTCAACTATACTTGGTTGAAGGAACAAGGGATGAGGTCTCGACCAATACTCCTATTGCTTCATTGTTGAGGATGATCCCAAGACATTTGAAGAAGCAATTAAGTCCCGGGATATTGCTTTACGGAAAGAAGCTATCAATGATGAGATGGATTCCATCATGGGCAACAACACTTGGGTGTTGGTTGATCTACCTCCGGTTGCAAACCTTTGGGTTGCAAATGGATTTTCAAAAGGAAAATGAAGGTAGATGGAACTATTGAAAAGTTCAAGGCTAGACTAGTCATTCGGGGCTTTAAACAAAAGTCGGGGATAGACTATTTTGATACTTATGCCCCGTGGCTCGTATCGATACCATAAGGCTGGCGATTGCTTTGGCATCTATTCACAATCGGTCATTCATCGGATGGATGTGAAGACGACTTTCTTGAATGGTGAATTGGATGAGGAGGTTTACATGAACCAACCTCGGGGCTTCATCATGCACAGCAATGAAAACAAGGTGTGTAAAGCGATTAAGTCTCTTTATGGACTTAAGCGGACACCTAACAATGGCATAAAAATTTGATGAAGTGGTTTTGTCTAGTGGTTATGTTCTTAACCAAGGTGACAAATGTGTATATAGCAAATTTGATGAATGCAGTAAAGGAGTCATCATTTGTCTATATGTTGATGACATGTTGATCTTTAGCACCGACCAAAATCGAGTTGACGACAAAGGAATTTTGTCATCAAGGTTCTCCATGAAGGACATGGAGGAGGCGATGTTATCCTTGGTATAAGGATTAAACATGAAAGTAAAAGAATTTCTATCTCTCGGTCTCATTATATTGAGAAGGTGTTGAGGAAATTCAATTACTTTGATTGTACTCGATGAGTACACCTATGGATACTTGTGAGAGTCGATGCTAATCATGGCAAGGTTGTATCTCAACTTGAGTATTCTAGGGTAATTGGTGCATGATGTATGCCATGACTTGTACAAGGCACGATATTGGTTTTGCGGTGGGAAAATTGAGCGGTATACTAGTAATCCTAGTGCTCATCAACGCAAGCGATTCGAGAGAATCTTGAAGTATTTGAAGAGAACTATGGATTATAGTCTCATATCTTGGTTACCCATCGATGTTGGAAGGTTACACCGATGCAAGTTGGATCGAGAACACGAAGACAATTAAATCACCGATGGTGGGTATTCCTACTTGGTGGAGGTGCAATTTCTTGGGCATCAAAGAAGCAAACTTGCATCACCGGTTCAACAATGAAATCTGAATTTGTGGCTCTAGCATTCTTTGGTAAAGAAGTCGAATGGTTGAAAAACTTGCTTCTTGAGATTCCATTGTGGCCTAAACCTATAGCACCTATTTCTATCCGATTGTGATAGTGCACTACATTGGATAAGGCTTATAGCCGGATGTACAATGGTAAGTCTAGACACTTGGGTGTCGGACATAGCATGATTCGTGAGCTTATCATGAATGAGGTGGTATCTATAGAGTTTGTTAGATCTCAACAGAACTTAGGCGATTGCTTGACGAAGGGTGCAGCTAGAGACTTGGTTATAAAGTCTGCTAAAGGGATGGGTTTAAGTCCAACTTAGTCATCGAATGCTAAGACATGACTCCTCGTGAGGAAACTTGGGGCCGAGTTCAATGTGGAAAAGTGAACATTCGATTGGGTGGAGCACATGTTTTATTTACATCCCAAGGTTGTGCTCGAGAACATCTTTGAAAGGAGGATGAAGTCTTTACTTAATGGTTAATTTTCTTTGAAAAAGTGCTTGGCAGGAGCATGAATAAAGAGGAACCACCTATGTAAATGTTGAAGTTTTGCCGCTTCAGGAAGCTTTTAAACTTTTAGCTTTTACAACATTTATGAATTTGGATATGGACACATGGCTTGTATAGTGTCAGGAGCTGATAAGTGTTTGAAAACTTGTGTGAACGTGTAATTCTTAGAATTCTTAGAACACCCTGATTCTTAGAATTCTTAGTCTTTACTTCTTCAGGTATTCAAATGGGTTGAAGGGTTCAATTCTTAGAACACCCTGATTCTCGAATATTTGAACGTGTTATTTACTAATATGGAAATTCAATCCTCAGGACATTTTCGTTTATGCACATGTTTTGTTTAATGGTTATTTTCATGCAAAAGAAGTGAACTAAATTTGGGGAGGATTGTTGGAAAATTTAGTGCACTTGTGGGATTAGTTCACACCTTGTAATGGGTTAGGAGGTGCAGGTGTACACCCATAAGGTCCATGAACACCACGACTCTTATAGTGGTTTGTATTGGTAGTGCTTGTGGAAAATCTCGCTTGTGGTTTCCAGCGATAAGCGGTGTTTCCATCTGAAGCGATGTATCCATCGCTAGCGCTATGAAATCTTGATGAAATACCGCTTGTGACTTTGACCTATTCAGTGGCGGTTTCAACCGCTTAATGACCACGTTTAATTGGTCATGTAACCACTAACTGGCTATAATGAGGATAATTATGAGGCTATTAATGGGCCGATTAATACTCATAATTTCATTGATTAGCTTAGAGTAAACTCCTATAAATAGGAGATCTATTTATGCATGAAAGACACACAGAAAACTATTACTCCCTCCGTCTCAAATTTATTGTCATTTGAGCAAAGCACAAATATTAATAAAAGTGGGACCATTATAACTCTCAACCACTTAAATGAAATATTCCCTCATTATATTCTCTTTTCTTACTAAAATAAGTAAGTGACATGATTAATTTGAGACATCCATAAAAAAATATGAATGATAAATATGAGACGGAGGAGTAACACTTAATAAGCGCAAGGGTTATAGAATTGTCTTTAATTCCATAACTGCGTTTAGTCTTATCCCAAGTAGATATTAGTATAACCCAGGGCGTTAGGGTCGAATAGTTTCTTTGGAAAGTGATCACACGATTAAAGTGATATCCAAGTGTGGCTGGTGGTATTTGTTTCTGCTGACATGTTATTTGTTTCTGCTGAATTGATTATCTAACCATTTTCTGGGAGTTACCACACCAACATGCGTTTGACATATATAAGCTAATTGCCACCGACCACTGGAAGCTTTTCAATATCACTGATGTTGCCACCTTGTCGTAATATAAGATTTTCCGGTTGAAAATTGCTTCATTTCTAGCTTTTCAAATCTCCCATATTGCACATGGACCTATTAATACCCAAAATTATGGACCTATTAATGCTCAAAATTTTTGAATCTTGAATTCCATTCCTTCAAACCAATCTTGAACAAATTATTTCAACGAAAAAGGAAGCGCTCACACCAGTCCACTACGAAAACAACTTCCTCCATATGCGATGTGTCCATCCACAATGCAATAACAATTGATGATCGTTTCTGATTGACAGTGACATATACATGAAATACAAACTCACTACATTATATACAAATCATGCACTTACTGTAGTTGACACTTGACAATTATACAAACATACCTATGTATTATCTTGTATTGACTATCCACTTTTAAATCAACGAAAAACAACTCGTGCTTAACAGGAATACCGTAATTTCTTTTCAGATGATCTAGTTAGGATAGTCGTGTTGTTCAATCCTTTAACTGTAATGAAATGATCATCCATTTAATTTATTGATGAAAGCCTAGTTGCTTTTTTGTTGTTATTGATCATTTTGGCCGGGTTTTTACGAAATTTCTTAGTACCGTAGTAGTAATGAAAAATGTGTGTTGGATTACCGAGTGTGAATCGACGTGCTATCATCATAAGAACTAGCTAGTTCTAATCCAAAACTTATCACCTAGAAGTAAAATGTAAGAAAATTAGAAGTAGCTAGAAGTAATAAGTAAGACGACAAACAGTTGTAGTCGAGAGAAGCTAAAACTTCATGTTGCCTATATGTTATTTTTTTAAGATTGAATAATAATATTATTATATAATTTTAAAGGTAAACAATTGTCGGGTCATGCTACTTTGCATGTGAAGATGTCTATACAAAAGTCAAGTCAGGTTATTTTACATACCAAACTTTTTTTACATATCAAAGGACTCATCTATACCATTCATCTAAAAGGAAATAAATGGCTGAGATTAAAAGCATTTTATTATTTCACATATTTTTTATAATTTAAATATCTCTTAAGCAGTTAATCGTTAAGTAAAGATTATTTCACCATCATGACGGCGTTTAATTATCTTTTCATAGGCAGGTGACTTTGATATATTTTCGAAAAAGAAAACAAAATCGTTTTTCACGTTTTTTCGTCTTTTTTCGTTTTCTTGGCTGGAATTTGCGTGAAATATCATATATGATTTAACACTAATTTGAAGATCGCATGTGATATTAGTGTTAAATCACATATGATATGTAATATCGTATGTGATCTTAGTGTTAAATCATATATGATAAATCACATATGATATACATATCATATATGATTTAACACTAATATCACATGTGGTATTCAAATTAGTGTTAAATCATATATGATTTTTTCATACAAATTTCAGTAACGTAAAAAAAGGAAAAAAAAACTTTAAAAAAAATGTGAAAAACACGAAGAAAAAAAAATGTCGAAAGTATATCAAATTACCTATCTGTTGAAAGATAATTAAATGCTCGTCATAATGGTATATATTTTTTCGCTTAACAATTAACGGTTTGAAAGATTTTTATATTTGAAAAAAAAAATGAAAGTAGGTTTTTTTAATTGTTGGAATTAATCTCAACTATTAGATCTAATAAAGATGGAAGGTGAAAATTGATCTCTTGGTATGTAAAATAAGTTTTGTCCTCAAATAATCTTAAATCTAACTATTTAATATAAGTCCAACATTGCTATATTCTGAGGTTTTTAACGTATCTAGGAAGCGTGTTAAGCACATCAGGGCGGGGACCATGAAAAGGACGTCCGGACCCGCATATTTTATCTAAAAAGTGTTTTTTGTGGGTCCGGACGTCCTTTTTCATGGGTCCCACCGTCTTTTAAGTGTGCTTAACATATGCCCCGGGACACATGTTAGAAAAACCCTATTTACAAAAGAAACTTGCAAAATATTAAAACGAACATGTTCCATACACACCTACATAAATTATTTAAGGTACAGAAGGAAGAAAACCTTTTCTGATTAAACCTACATGTATTTAAAAGGGATGTGATATAGATACCCTCCCTATGTTGTCACATCATAGAGTTTTGGTCAAATCGTATAATCCGCGAAGCATACCGTACAAGCCCGTGATGCAACCAATCATTAGATACCCTCTACATGGGAGGTGTGGAATGCTGTCATTTAAAATAAGAACTTTGATCGTGGGCTGGCTAAATAGGCGCAAATGAGGCCTGTCGTAAATGAATTATGCGGTGTTGTTCATCGCACAATACGTTTATCGTTAAATCTCGCTAA
Source organism: Chrysanthemum lavandulifolium (assembly GCA_022545495.1). Classification (NCBI taxonomy): domain Eukaryota; kingdom Viridiplantae; phylum Streptophyta; class Magnoliopsida; order Asterales; family Asteraceae; genus Chrysanthemum; species Chrysanthemum lavandulifolium. Next base: position 185,229,367 of record CM040242.1, read on the forward strand.
GCTCTTTAATCAGGCCCAATTATCATTTTCCTTAAAATATTACTCTGGATTACTTGTTCTGATTTGTTATCTTAACCACTGATAGCTAGCTAGCTTAGCTATATGTCTTGCTAACTTGACTATGTTTTTGGAATGCACAATGAAGTCCATAAATGTAGGAGTCAGATTTCAAGTGGTCCATGTAACTAGAATTTGGTTAAAAAGTGATGGAATTTTGCAATCAAAGCAACTCATCTTGAATTCAACAAATATATGACTTAAAGGATATAAAGAGGTTATCCATTATAATAAACTTATTAAAAAGTTTATAATTATGTCATAACATTAGTTTATAAACATTTATGTTTTGTCAAATTAAATTACCAAACAAGCTTAATTATTTAACTTTTTACCAATCCAACCTAATTTATCTTAAATTATCAAAACGACTCTACATGCCTAAGCCTATGCATCATGGCGCATACAAGACTATGTCTGGTGCCTAAGACTTGAATCCAGGCGCATACAAGTATTTACTTTTATTTGTCAATGTACGTAGTTTTTAGATGTTAGACACATAAGATATGCTTAAGCATCGAGGTGCACAAACTTATAAATCAAGGTGATATGCATCAGGTGCATAAGAGCAGCAGGTATGTTGTTGGATAACGCGTCAAAGGGAAAAAAGATACCAATGACATGCCATTCCCATACCACCGCACATGCCAAATCCATTCCAAATGCATTTTAGCCAATTCACTGGCTCACTCCAAATGAAAAAGATACCATTTTTTATTTTTTATTTTATTATTATTATTATTTTGGGAGTGAGTGGGTATATTTAGTGAAATATTTTGTTGGACCCAATAAAATGTTAGTGGTGTGTTATGAGAGAGAGTGTTTTAGTTATTGATGTGTTATTGTTGAGGTATGAGGTGACGCTGACGTGACGTACTAATAACGTGTTATTGTTATCTACGATACCTTGTGCTCTAACATGTGCTTGGATTTATCATTTTTACGTATTTTCTAGATGTTAGGCGTTTAAGATATGCTTATGGATCGAGGTGCACAAACTTATTCATCGAGGTGATATGCATCAGGTACATAAAATGCGCTTGGATTTGTCATTTTTACGTATTTTTTAAAAGTTATGCGCATAAGATATGCTTATGCATCGAGCTGCACAAACTGATACATCGAGTTGCACAAATATAAACTGCATGGAGGTGCATAAGCTTATGCATAGAGGCGCACAAAACTTATGCATTAAGGCGCACAAGCTTAGGCTAATTGATATTCGTTGATGTGCCAAGTGTCTTAAATCTAACGGATAGTTATGGAAAGTTCATTTTGAAAACATATAGATATGCACGGTTCATTTTGGTAATCTTATATCATAAAGTTTTCATTTATAAAAAACTCTTTTATCAACCCATCTTTATTAAATACTAGCAGGGCATCTGCGCGATGCGGAGGCGAATACCTTGTAATCTAATTTTTTCGCCTAATACGTTTTCTGACAATAGTTTTACTAATTAGTTTGTTTGTTATAAGCAATGACAAAAGTTTGGTTGGGCTTTGCTTAGTTTGTACTATTTTGTTTTTTTGTTTTTTATGTTTAGTAGCTTGCTTGATTTGTAAAATGAGTTCTTTCAATTGTATTTTTCATTAAAGGTTGTTTTTTAGTATCATTAATTGTGTTGTTTATAACTCACCTGATATATGTGTAGATGCATCAATTGATTGTACACATAACATGAAAAGTTGTATTCTTTATTTTTCAACTATCTTAGTATAAATTATTTTGAATATACCAGAAGCATCACACGTCCACTGCCATTTATACAATCCGTCCACCGCAAGTGAGAGGCTGCCAATAGAAGAGGTGAGGAAATCAAAAGGTGGAAAACGCCAAGACCAATTTCCACCCCAAACATTATTCACCAAACACCGACGGTCGCTAATCTTACACTCCTTATGTGTCTCGAGGCCAAATAATCTGGGAAAAGAATCCATAAGACGCACCCTATTACAACACCAAAGATCTTTCCAGAAGAGAGTATTTGATCCATTTGATATTTTACGCGTAAATGAGTCTTTGAAAGAAGTGTCAATTTCTTCAATGCACTTGACTGCTTTGATGATGTCGGTCCAAATACCACTAACACCAACCTGATTGGAAGCCGAGTTAAAGCCCCCATCCGCCCCGTAAAATTGCCTAATAACTAAATACCAAAGATCCCTATTCTCCGTTATAGATCGCCACTTTCATTTACCCAAAAGACCGAGGTTCTTCGATTGAAGACAACCGACATCCAGGCTGTTAATACAAATAAACCGTAAAAACGTTTATTAATATTTTGCGATCTCTTTGTGTTTTTTTGATAACAAATATAATTTTATCTTAAGTACAATTATAAAGATACATGTTATTTTTGTAAAGCATTTACATATAGCCATTTAATACAAAAATGTTGTAATTAATCATTTGTTGTAATAGTTTATTAGAAAGGGTAAAAACCACAACCCATGGACCATAACCCATGGATCATAACCCATACCCAAGTTGGCTAGATACAATGTATACTTTAGATACATTGAATATAAGAAAAACCCATGGACCAACCCATAACCCATGACCCATAACCAAAAAATCCATGGGCAAAGAGGAGCGTCCCACGGATCCCTAGGATTACACTAGACGGATCCCAAGTGGGAGGATGCGTGGGATCCAGGGGCAGTGGAAGAAATTTCCTATAAATAGAGAGCCATTTCTTCATTCTAACTCGCCCATCTTCTTACTAAATCTCTCAAACACTCTCATTCTCTTCTAACATATAGATCACTTAATCTAGAGAGTTGTTCTTATTTCTTTCTATTGTGATTCTCATATAGGTTCTTCTCTAAGGCGAGATCACGAGCATTCTACAACTCATCCAAGCAAGGGGTCCTTGATTGATTTGTTCCTCTGCAAGATTTCTGTAGCGAAGATCTTGTATTTGATATTTCACATATTTGTTGTGTAATAGTCGTGTTGGTTTGGTCCACCATGTTACGGACTCGGTATTTAGCTTCGTACAGGAAAAAGGTGTAAGCAACGTTGTGAAGGCTTCTCCGCCAAGTGAAGGAGTTTGTTGACATAGTGCTTGAACTCTCGAGTAGGTGACTCGGGGAGTGAAGTAGGCCAAGGAAGGTGTCCTTGTAGCCGAACCACTATAAATCGGTTGTGTCATTTCTATCCATTTGCTTTACTTTATTTACTTGCTTTATCATTAGATCTATACTTTCTCTTCATCCATAAGATCTCACATATTAATGAATCTAAAGTTTTAGAAACTAACTTAAAATCGTCAAAACTATTCAACCCCCTTTTTAGTTTTCCACATAGGCCCCCAAACTTAGGATCAAGAATAATAGTCTTCCATTTAACCCAATACAAACCACATTGAGAATCCTTGAAAACCCCAAAAGAAGCGGCATCTAATTGATTATTGATGACCTTTAGAGGACTTTAAAGGGCGAAAGATAGTAAACGGGAATGCTACCTAGAAATGATTTGATGAGAGTGAGCCTTCCGCCAACCGACAAAGTTTTAGCTTTGCAACATGAAAGTTTATCTCTAAACCAGTTAATGATCACATTCCAACCATCACATAGCCACATTCTCTTACTGACCGGAAGACCAAGGTAAATAAAAGGCAAGAAATTGTGAGAACATCTAAGTGAGGATCCTATCGCTTCAACATCCCATATAGGAACCCCAACTCCCATAAGCCAACTTTTAGCTAAATTAACCTTAAGACTTGAACCCATTTCAAAGCACTCTAGATATGAATGAGATTTTTAGCGTTTAATCTCGACCATTCTCCAAAAAAGTGGGCATCATCTGCATATTGTAAAAGGAACACATTTGCACCAACTTTCTGCAAGCAACACCCCTTGAACATCCCTTTACAACATGGTTTCATAATAGAGATTTGTAAAGCTTCGGCAACTAAAAGAAAAAAAAAAAAAATAGGAAAGCGGGTTACCTTACCGAAGACCACGTTCCATTTTAAATTATTTTGAAGGAGATCCGTTAATCATGACCGAGATGGTGGCCGATGAGAGACACAAGGCGATCCATTTTCTCCATTTAACTCCGAAACCCATTTGCCTCATAACATCCATGAGGAAGTTCCAATTGACACTGTCAAACACCTTTTCAAAATCCACTTTGAAAAGTAAAAGCTTATGCTTCTCAAAAGGCCGCCATTCTAATAACTTCATTAGCAATAAGGCACCCATCAAGAATTTTCCTACCTTTGATAAAAGTCAATTGGTTAGGGCCAATAACCGAGTTGATGACCTTCGCCAGACGAGTGGCTAAAAGTTCAGAAAGAACTTTATAAATACATCTAATGTGACTAATCGGACGGAAATCCGAAAAACCAAGAGGATATTTCTTCTTTGGAATAAACACCATAAACGAAGTGTTACACCCATTGGTTAAACCGCATGTGGATTCAAAATATTTAACACAGTTCCAAAAGTCATCCTTAATCACATCCCAATAGGTTTTAACGAAGTTAAAGTTAAACCCATTTGGGCCTCGGGCCTTTGACCCATCACAACTCCAAAACGCATTTTTAACTTCTTCTAACGAAATATTAGACTCCAGAAAGTTCGCCTCGTTAGAGGACAACTTACGAAAGAGGCTGCCATTGAAAGAAGGCCTCAATTTGGCGGTTTCCTTGAATCTATAGGAAAAGTGTTCCAGACCAGTCGTCATAACCTCGGCTGGAGATTCCACCCAAACCCCATAACATGGATACCTTTCATATTGAAATTAGCAAATTTGTTGTTAAGAAAAGAATGAAAGAATCTCTTGTTCTCATATCCCTCAACCGCCCATCTAAAACGCCCCTTCTGTTTCAAATCATCATGATGGAGTTGCTCATTTATTATTATTATTTTTTAACGGCTTGTTAGTTGTTAGTGGTTCAGGTCTAACAGTGACATCCAATTGGGCAGTATGCTGACCCCGAGACCTGTCTACTACTCCTTTATCGCCTAAAGGGGTAAAAGTCTCGGGTGAGACTCGAACTTGAGACCTCTCATAGCCAAAACATAACTCCCAATTTCAATTCCCCCTCTTCAAAATTGTCATTATGATTCATGAGGCTGTTTTTTTCTTTCACGTCCCACTCAAGAAAGTTTCTTTTCAGATGCTCCATAGCATTGTTTTGAGAAACAATACGGTCAGCAGTCCAGTCCTTAATGGCTATCTTAGTGTAATTAATGCTTAAAAAGGGTTTTGTGCATTATAAGTAGTTAAGATAAACATCTTTAAGCTTTATAAACACCTCACATAATTCAAATGCATTAGATTATAAAAAGTTCAATATTTGAAACGCATTCATGCAATCATGTCACACAAGTTTAGAATAATTTCTCACTATAATTTACAAGTTTTTAGCCATTTTCATTATTTTATAATTTTTTTATAAACTACAATAGTAGATGACCGCTAATACTTGATTTATTTTTTACAAAAAAGTTAACTAACCAAACACTTAAGTGGTAACTTTAGTAGTGTAAAAACATTAGTTTAAAATGACTATTCAAAAAATAAACATGTGCACTCAGTATTCTAGTCTGCCTCTCAATGACAATTCTCATTTACAATTTTTGTAGCTCCCACAGCATGTCGATGTGATCATAACGTACCATCCTGCTAGTCAGTTTAATAATAGACGAACTTAAATAACGTACCATCCTGCTAGTCAGTTTAATAATAGACGAACTTAAATCAAACGAAGATACACGGTTTCATTCATGAACATCATGTTATCGATCGGTCTTCTCTATCGCGGGTTTTCAGTTAACATTAACAATGATGGACATTGAACCCTTCAATTTAAGTTTACATTATGAAATTTGATAATACTGAAAGCAACCAACTTGAGCTTCTATCCAAGAATGCAATCTAGGGTTAATTTCATAAGGGACACACTATTGCTACGGGGGCTACCCCATAGCCCCTGCCACTTTTGTCCGGGAATATTCTCTTTGTCTCATTTCCAAGTCAACATGGTTTTTGTCGGTTTCATTAGTATTTCTACAGTTTTAAGCGTTTGCTTTATTAAACTTTATATTCTGATTCGCGTTTTCGGGTTTATAACTTTTGATATAAACAAAATTATAAAAATAAAAAAAAAACAAAAAAAAATAAAAAAAAAATAAAAAAAATAGCCCCCCGTATGAATAAAAACATAGCCACCATATGAATAACTCATCCCTTTCATAATGTAACAACTTAGAACAAATATCATTAGGGTTCATACATCAAATCAATGATTCATAACTGCCAGACACCCACACCACCCAAAATCTTTGACCATATCACGAATTCCTATTAGAACATTCATTAACGTATACCCATTGATACCACTCAAATAATATATATTTGTAGCATCATCATTGTTTTAAAACTTAAGTAAAGATACAAAATTGTTGAATTTGAGGGGAAGGGTTTTAACAGTAGTTGCACTGTATATAATACGTGCTCCAAAAATATAAAAATGAAAACTAATTCAAGGGGTTTTAAGAAGACTCAGATGCTTGGTAAAGGGTTATAAGAGGTAAGGAATGGGAAAGATAATGAAAAAAGATGGTTGGTGGAGTATAATCCAATGGCCCATTACCTAATGGTGGGTAATGAGCCATTGCACAATAAATTGAAAAGAATGATTTTATTTGACTTTGACTTTCCCCACTATAATCATTATCTTTTCTTTTACATTTCTCAAGTTTGAATCAAGCACACCCTCAAACTAAGTCAAACTAGTGGTTTCAACAGTAGTGTAGCTACTCATGAATATCAAGATCTTAGTTGTTGCTATATCTCATGCCATAACTACTTTAAGTTAGTTTTTTTCTGGATAATGTACACAAAGGCTATTTAAAGTATTTAAAAGGTTATAATATGACAATTGTGATGATATCAAAACAACGTTACATGCACCGCGGACGCCGGGAATCACATTTTTTTCCCCACAGTGTTACACGTTTCTTTGGTTTAAAAATTGCACATTTTTTTCCCACAGGGTTAATGCAATCAAGTTGGGCTATCTTAATTCTAAATGAGGGTACAAAACATGAAAACACGCAAGATGCTAAAAACTACATGGATCTCAAAAAAGTAGATCAAAATCTCAACTTGAAACTAGAATAGTCTAAACTTGAAAGACATAAACATTGTTTTAAACATGTCTAGCTTAGTCTTTGAATAGTTAAATGATATATACACGTTATCACATATAGTTTTTACTTTTTACTGAAACCCATCAATTATTTTTGTATCTTTATGAGCAAAGTGGGGATCTTTTTAATCATTTCGTCTTGTAGTTCAATCACTTGAAAAGAAAATACAACTAAATAGATAGGGGTGTGTACACACGTGCACACAAGACAGTACCCAAATTGTCCAACCCAAAATAACCAGTGAAGAATCCAAACACAAATGTAACCCAAACACACTTTCTTTCTACACCAATGACTGAACAAACAAACATAAACATAATCTTCTTGTCCTTTCACTTTTTAACATACACGAAACCTATATAAAAGTATTTATTAAATCATCATGTTCAAACAGAACAGATGCCAGCAGTATACATGCTGACAAATTAACACCAGTCAACTAGTCAGCAGTCAAACAGGCCCTCTCTATTTCATGCACAGTTTCATAACTTCCACCACCCTCATGCCACTGTTCAATACCCCCTCTTCTCTAATATGTGAAATCCCATAACTACCCTTATGTTTGTTGGTTTTGTCCTACCTTATTGTACATTTTGTAATGAGTTTGGTTCTAACTTAAGTCGTAAGATAATCTCTAACATATTTTACACCGCGCAAGAAAAACCCATGAAGCTCCTCGCACCCCTGGGAACCCCCTCGGTCCGTCTATGCACTTAATGGCTCACCAAATCTGGTGTAAATGTGAAATCTTTTTAAACAAAATTTGTGTTTTACTCCAAAGTACACATCAAATATCTACCTCAAGTATCTTAAAACTATCTTACCATAAAGTTATTTCATAAATTAATTTAACAAACGTATTTTGTAACAAAGGTGAATACAAAATAACTTAAACATGTTTTTTACTTTGTAAAATATGTTAATAACTGCCGGGAACAAACCGTTTTTAACCACCTTATAATTGTCAACTTCTATCTATTTTATAACAAGATTAAATGCTCTCATTTGAAGATACAAATTTCACATAATGTCTTTGTTTTGCTTTATTCTCTTGTGCCCAAACATCTATTGGGACGAAATACTTTATTCAAAAAGAGAACATATACGATTCAAGCATATATCCAAGATTATCATCACACCCTAATCTCAATTTCTAACAAACCAAACCATAAATTACACTAAATTTGGTGTTTTGGTAGGAGATAAATCTCTTAAGTTGTTAGTTGTAGTTAGATATAAATGTTGTAATGCAAAACAAAACAAAGAAAAAAAAAATTCAAATGGTAAAAGATTGATGTATCTATCTTTAGAAGTCCATACTCCATACTATTTCTGAAAACTAATGAAAGTGATATATCTTCTCAAAAATTATAGCGTAACCCTTAACAAAAACCTCTCTAAAGTTGTGTGTCGACATAAGCTATGTGTAACAGGGGTGGTTATGGGATATAAAGATATATAGGGTGCGTTTAGTTGGAGAAAAAATTTCCTTGTTTTCTATCTCTGGTTTGTAAAAAATTTGATGGGAAATTTATCTCCACATAATACTTGAAAATATAGAAAATGTGTTTAGTTGATATTTGTATTTTCTATTTTGAAAAAGGGAGGGAGGGTTGGGGGTTACAAAGGAAAACAAAGAAAACAACTAAAATTTGTTTTCTAATTTTCCTTGTTAAATTAGGAATAGGGGATTTTGTGTTTTGCAAAACATTTTGTTGAAAAATCATAATTTGAACGCGATCTCTATTTTCCTTATTTTCCACAAAACATTTTGTGAAAAACAAGGGTGTTTCCCCGAACTAAACGCACCCATAATGTGTTGCGAGTGTGATTTAACAGGTGGGGGAGGTATCACTCATGAAAGATTCTAATTGAAGATAGGTTTGATAGTAGGTGTGTGTACATGCTATCCATGAGGTTAGGGTGGTGGTACACTAAAGTTTATGTGTAGTTAACGTTTTGCTACCAACTCATAACAAACACAGAAATAGCTAAACATTAACACTCAGGTGTATGTCAAGATAACACATGGGATAATACATTATTTGACTGGTTTTTGGTTACTATAAAGTCACAAAACATCGATGTTCATTAATAGCAAGTATGCAATCTAAGTGTTACTTTGTAGTATTTTCAAATATAAATCATATTGCAGTAATATTTTCTAAAGTAATAGATTCAGTAGCATATTGCTGTTTCAAATGAGATTTTATGTAGTGGTCACCGTTAGACACGATGTAGTTCATACGTTTTGTCACAGGTGAGGCACTCATACACGAGGCTGATTATAACTTGGGTGTTTTGGTCACACATGAGGAATAGGTTTCAGATGTGGTGAGGATGGTGAACGGTCGTGGACTGCGTTAGTGAGTGTTTTCTAAATTTATTTGAATGTGTAATGTATTTTAAAGTGATATTTAGATAAATGTTAGGTGGTGAGTAATTAATGGTTATAAGATAACAATTGATTTGTATACTTTTAATTTTTATTGGTACATACCAATTTACGCTTAAGCATTGGTACTTTAATTACAAAGTGTTTTAACTGCTTGTATATTGAAGTGTGCAAATCACTTCTCTTACAAGATATGAGTGATGAGTGTAAGTGACATGGAAGGATGATAATGTGGTAGTGAGTGAGTGTTAGTTGTTGAGCGAGGACTAGGGCTGAGCAAAGTAGACCGAAAACCGAATCGAATCGAAAAACCAAGCCGAACTGGTTCGACATAAATCAAACCGACCATACCTAACCCGTATACTTCATGACACCCCATTGCAACTTTGCAATCTTCAAGGGGGAACACGTTTTTCATCACTTAGACGAACCATTTGCAAACACAATTAGTTTATTTTACGTCATGTCCTTGACGCCCTTTCAAAGGGATGGACTCGTCAAGGGAGTTAAGACGAGTACCATTCCGTCACTTGCTCTCTTTACATTTTACATACCTTTTCTTATAAAAATTGTGTTAGTTTCTTTTAACACTTTTGTTTCGACAAAAGGGGAGAAGAAAGTAAAACTAAAATTCAAACTTTTACAATTTTAGTTTTCCTTAAAATAATTTTATGTTTTTCATCAACAAAAGGGAGATTGTTAATACAAATAAGCCGTAAAAACGTTTATTTATATTTTACGATCTTCTAATGTTTTGTCGTTAACAAACGTAAAATCATTTTAACGAAACAAATAGAATACGTAAATAGTTTGAGTTAATAGTTTCCTAACACACTTACGTTTTCACATAAAACACTAAAACAAGTATAAGTGTTTTTAGGATTTAAATACATATGTACAACAACTAGTGTTTACATATTGGGTTAGCATATACTTAAACTAAGTATACTAAAATGGGTAAAAACAAGTATATACTAAATGGGCAAAAACAAGCAAATGGTATTGACCCATAACCCATGGTTTTATATATACCACTTAACCAAGTTCATTGTATCTAGAAAGAAAACCATGTATCAACCCATAACCCATGACCCATAACCAAAAATACCCATGGGCAAAAGGGCGTTCTACGGATCCACGGCTTTGTGCTAGCGGATCCCAGTGGAAGGATCCGTGGGATCCGGGAACAGAGAGAATATTCTCTATAAATAGAGAGCCATTTCTTCCTTTCTATTCATGACTTCACATACATACTTCCCAAGTATTATAACCCTCTAACCTCAGATCCAAGTGATCTATGTAGTTTGTCTTTTGTTTTTGTGTGATCTTCTAGGTTCCTCTTAAAGGCAAGATCACCACTTCTTGAAGACGAGCAAGCTCAAGTCCATGAGTTGCCATGCTTCGTCATCATCAAGATAACCAAGGGTCTCTTGTTGATAGTTCTTCCCTTCTCCATAGATGTTGGGTTGAAGGCATTAGTGAAGAATGCCGAAAGTGTCAAGATGAAAGCATTAGTAAAAGGTGCTCATCATCCGCGTGAAAGCATTAGTGAAGAATGCTAAAGGTGTCAAGACGAAGGCATTAGTGAAGGGTGCCAAGCGTTGTGTCAAAGGCATTAGTGAAGGATGCCGAAGAATCAAATCAAGTTTCATTTGGAAAGAATGCCTAGGTCGTATAATCGATGAGGTGCATCGTTATACATATAAGTATTGTTTATTTCAAGGATGGTGATATCCTTGATGATGTTGTAACAAGGTGGATCTCCTTGAGATTAGGTGTTGTGTCGTGAAGGGTAATAGTTCCTCCATAGTAATGGAACTAGGTGCTTAGCCTAGTACCTAATAAAGGGTAGGCGACGTTGTGATAGGATTAGTTCTCCTTGGTGTGAAAGAACTCGGTGGTTAGCCTAGCAAGTATAAAGGGTAAGCGATGTTGTGTTAGGTGTGGTTCGCCTTGGTGTGAAGGAACTCGGTATTTAGCTTTGTACCGGAAAAAGGTTAAGCGGCGTTGTGAAGGCTTCTCCGCCATAAGGAGTTGGTGTAGTGTTCTGAACTCGAGTCGGTGACTCGGGAGTGGAGTAGGGCAAGGAAGGTATCCTTGTAGCGAACCACTATAAATAACTTGTGTCGTGGTGATGTGCTTCTTACTCTTTATCTTTCATTACACGTTTATATATCTATCTATCAACGTCCAACATAAACAACCAAATAGATTGACATAAGTCGATCTAAATATTCAAAAGGAAGTTTTAAATTGGCAAAACTATTCAACCCCCCCTTCTAGTTTTCCACATTATGTTTTGTCATCAACAAAAAAGGGGAGATTGTTAATACAAATAAACCGTAAAAACGTTTATTAATATTTTGCGATCTCTTTGTGTTTTGTTGATAACAAATATAATGTTATCTTAAGTATAATTATAAGGATACATGTTATTTTTGTAAAGCATTTACATATAGCCATTTAAATACAAAAATGTAGTAATTAAGCATTTGTTGTAATAGTTTATTAGGATGGGTAAAAACCATAACCCATGGATCTTAACCCATACCAGTTGGCTAGATACAATGTATACTTAGATACATTGAATCTAAAGAAAACCCATGGACCAACCCATAACCCATGACCCATAACCAAAAACCCATGGGCAAAGAGGCGTTCCACGGATCCCTAGGATTACACTAGACGGATCCCAGTGGAAGGATCCGTGAGATCGAGGAACGATGAAGATTTTGCCTATAAATAAAGAGTCATTTCTTCATTCTAAACCACCCTCTTCTTACTAAATCTCTCATACACTCTCATTCTCTTCTAACATATAGATCACTTGATCTAGAGAGTTGTACTTCTTTCTAGTGTGATCCTCATATAGGTCCTTCTTTAAGGCGAGATCACGAGCATTCTACAAGTCATCCAAGCAAGGGGTCCTTGATTGATTTGTCACTCCGCAAGATTTCTGTAGCAAAGATCTTGTATTTGATATTTCACATATTTGTTGTGTAATAGTCGTGTTGGTTTGGTCCACCGTGCTACGGACTCGGTATTTAGCTTTGTACCGGAAAAAGTGTAAGCAACGTTGTGAAGGCTTTTCCGCCAAGTGAAGGAGTTTGTTGACATAGTGCTTGAACTCTCGAGTAGGTGACTCGGGGAGTGGAGTAGGGCAAGGAAGGTGTCCTTGTAGCCGAACCACTATACATCGGTTGTGTCTTTTCTTTTCCTTCGCTTTACTTTATTTACTTGCTTTATCATTTGATCTATACTTTCTCTACATCCATAAGATCTCACATATTAACGAATCTAAAAGTTTTTGAAACTAACGTAAAATCGGCAAAACTATTCAACCCCCCCTTCTAGTTTTCCACAAACATGAAACGTAATTCGTCACGTACTTCATGAACTAACCCTTGGACATGTTGACAATGAAATCAATCATTGTCATGGTTAGGGAATGGTGGTGGTAAGAATGGAGCGGTTTGAGGTGGAATTTTTGATGAAGTCGGAGGTTCCACAAAGGATGGAGGGATTTGTGGAGGTAAGTTTGATGAAGTCAGAGGTGGTTCAACTAAGGGTGAAGGTGGTGATATATGTGTCAGTGGTGGGGGTAAGGATGTATCTACTTCTATATGGTCCGGTTGTTGAGTTTGGTGATTCCTCATAATTCAAAATTGACCATTTGAGGGTGAAGGAGAATAGGATATGGGTGCTAGTCTAGTTTCAACACCAAAGTTTTGGTGAGAGGGTTGTTGTGGTACCATTTTCTCAATTGATGAGAATGTGAGCAATGGTGGTGGATGAGAATGCCTAGGTGGCAAGTCTTCTAAAGAGTAAAGGTTTGGGGATGAAAGAGGTGTGGTGAAAGAGATAGCTCTAGGTACTAGAGGTGATAGTTTGGTGGCTTTAGTGGAGGTAGGGGTGTTTGGTTTAGGAGGTATGGTAGTGTTTGGAAAAGGTTGTCTTGTGGGAACAAGCCTTTTGGGAGTTGGTTTGATTGGTAGAGTTGGTTGTGAAGGAGTTCTAGTGTTTAAGGCTTTGATGGGTGATGACTCGGTTAAGCAGTTTTCATGAACAACACGAGCAATTTTCTTGGGAGGTCCTTTCGTTGATAAGTTTGCACTAGGTGCTTTTCTCATGATGAAGTGAGAGATGTAAAAAGAAGTTTTAGCTACTTAGAATGAGTGTTTGATTGGTGATTTGGAAGCACAAACACAAGTGGTTTATAAAGGAAGAAATTAGGCAAGTGAATTAAAGCCTAAACCACTAGAAATCTTCAAATTGCAATGATTTGCATGCACAAGAGTCAACTACAGTGTTGTTCTGATATAGGGAGTCATTTAAGATAATGTGGAGTGTTTAGATTAAAAAAGAGGGTTTGAAATGATTAAATCAAGTGATATTTAGGTAGTCTATGCAGCCGGTTCTCACAGATCCCTCACTTGAGGGATCCGGCTCTCAGAAGCCAAGAAAAAGAGTGATGAGATTCTAGCAAGGTCTAGCACCTACATATCTTGAGTGATTTAGTCTCCTCAGATATCTTAAATGGTATAGAACTTAAATGATCAAGCATAATGAGTTAGGATAGCTAATGATGACTCTTATGGAGAGAAATGGAGTTTTTATAAACACCAATGAGTGATCAAGGATGACACTAATAGTTTTGAGGGTGGTAAATGATCATTAAGACCTGATGTTGATCAAAGGAAAATTTAGAAAATTCCTTAAAAATCACAAGAAATGAAAAACTAGTTTTTAGACCATTTTAAGGTAAAGATGAATAAAATAAATTTGCTAAAATTGAGGGGAAATATCAAGCTAGGTGTTTTGAGATGAGAGAAAAAATGTGCAAACATTGGAGCGGAAAGATGGTGAGTTTTGAAGTAATGATAAATCAAAAAACACTTTGAATATTATCCTAAGTCATCCATGAGTGAATGTGAGATCAACTGAGCCTAAAGAAAGTTTAAGTGATCCTAATATATCATGTTTAACTGGTCTAATAAAGTCTGGAAGGTTGGATTGATGCAAGGGTGTTAAAAAAGTAACTTCTGTCTACTCAGATCTCACAAATCCTTCACTTGAGCGATCCGGCTAGTTATAGCCTAGGGATCCAGCATCTAAGACAGATTCCTTAACAGTAAGTTTGCAAAATTTTGTTCCAAGTGCCGAATTTTGAAACTAATGACCTCTGTAGTAAGCATACATGTATACAAGTAAAACATAGTTAGTATAGCACATAGAAACAAGATATGGGTAAGCAAACAAGATAATGACCATATATTAAAATGAGAACAACCAAGTATGTCTCGCATAAAGTAGATAAAGTCATGATCATACATTGTTTTGACAATCATAAAACATCCAAAGTGATCATATAAAAGACATAGGGTATAAAGTTTCTTTTGTCAATCTCTTCACTTTTTCTTCTTTCCCAAGTTGATGAGGAAATGAGTTAGACACTTGAACATTCCTTTTGTTTGCTTGAATTTCTCAGTTTCCTTTGGAAGAGTGGGAAGTTGTTCAAAGTAAGTCATGGGATCGAGTTGATTATTGGAAACGGGGTCGACTTCGACATCATCATCTTCATTCAAAGAGTCCAAGAGAGGACGAGGCCTTTTCTCATTGATCATAAATTGTTTGGTGGGTCGTTTGGTGAGAGGTACCATAACATGGTTTGCGAGAAAGTGGTCATCGGTAATAGGACCATACCATAAGGAGTAGTTTGCATTGCATTCAATGAGTAGGTTGGATTGCACTAACATACTTAAGGAGACGTGTTAGGAGCATACCATAAGGAAGAACCATTTTGTCAGTTTTGAAAACACCTACCATTCTTTGGGCAATGTAATAGGCGAGGTTGAAAGGCTTTTGGTGGAT
Organism: Chrysanthemum lavandulifolium; assembly: GCA_022545495.1. Classification (NCBI taxonomy): domain Eukaryota; kingdom Viridiplantae; phylum Streptophyta; class Magnoliopsida; order Asterales; family Asteraceae; genus Chrysanthemum; species Chrysanthemum lavandulifolium. Next base: position 185,244,860 of record CM040242.1, read on the forward strand.
GATACAATAGATCATTTGGACAAGACAAGCATTGGGATGGTCTTTGTTTCCAACCAAACAAATGACATTCTCTCTAAGAATTTCTTCCCACTTTTTGTAAATGGGAATCGTTTCAAGAAGTTCCATTTGAAAGGGATCACGATGAATGAGTTCTTTGTTGCGGTTATAACGAGATTGGTCGACTCTCTTTGTGAAGATGGTATCTCGAACAACAATGAGGTTATCAAGTAGAGTGTGATAGATAGGTTTAGAGTCTAATGCAAAGGATTGACAAGCAATTGACCAATCTTTGGAATACATACAAATTCCTTCACATGGTACGCGAAGGATTTGCGCGAATATGGTGAGAGGTAAGGTGATGCTTTGGTTGTTTATGATGAAAGCGATTGAAATACTTTCATCATTGTTTCAGATAATCCTAACGCTCTTCTAGAATTCGAAGATGAAGACCGGACAAATGTTTTCATCAATTTTGAGGAGGCAATCAAAGTTAATTGAGGAAAAGACTTGAGGAATGTTGGTGTTTTCAAGGAAACATTCTTCAATTACACGACCTTCGTGGATGAGTCATTTTTGAAGCATTTTGAAGGTTTTACGATCACTATTTGATAACCCTTCTTTGCGATAATATCTAGGAATGTAGTGGACAATGTCATGATGGTCTTGTTGGGTGGATTTAGGCATGTTTGATCCTAGAAGAAAAATAATATTCCAATTAGGTAAAATTTCTCAAGATGGATTTATGAGTTTATTTTGTATCAACAACGCCGTTTTGAAAAACCTTAATTATGTAGAACTTTTTGTATGGAAAACAATTTTTCAATAAACAATTTGCCAATTGATGATGTGAAAAATTGAAACCAATTGAAAAGTTTATGACCATAAACCCTAGGATAGAGATGATGAGGAATAGAAAATATGAGTGTAATTACTTACAATGATGTTTAGGATTGAGATGCTTGAGAGTATGAAGCTCTAGGATGATGGGAACTGAGATTTGGTCGTTCTAGGTTTAGGAAGAAGGAAAATGGAGTGGTTTGGGTTATAAAAAACGAGTCTCCTGTTTGTATTTTTGCACAGTTCCGCCGGTTCCCTTGTTTGAGGGATCCGACTAGTACAACTTGAAGGATCTGACGCTGTAGAAAATTTTTGGAGTGATTTGGTTTATTCTTTCACTTGTAATAAGTTATACAATAACTTATCTTAGAGAAGAACTTGTAGAATGAGATTTTGGTTATAGTCCTATTTGAGTAGACGTTTAGCTAAGATGTTTTGGGAAATTGTTTACCGAAAATGGATCAAAGGATTGTAGATCAAGACTTTAACTATCAATATTTTTTTTGTGATGAAGGCGTAGATTTGACGAACTTACACGTTTTTAGGAGAATCAAGAAGGAATACTATTTCTGATGATGCATTAAGATGGAAAGTAGTGAATAGAGACTTTTTAGAAACTTGTGACTTTGCATATATACATGCACATAATATACCATCATTTTATCCACATGCGATTACTACATTTATATATCAACTAGTTGTAGTTAAGAGAACATACCTTTGCTATATTCCCTTTTTATGGTTTTTATAAACCATAGATGCGAAATACATCATGAACTTTTAAAGTACTTAATCGTACTTTGTAGAAGTAGGTTGTGATTACTTTGGGTTCTTCTTTGGGTGTTGACTTCATTTTTTTTGGATAGAAAAAAGTCATTGGAAGAATCCTAGCATGAAGATTTCTCAAAATAAAATGTTAGAATGATCTATCACTATCAAACATTTGTTAAACTATAAAAAATGTCTAAAACATGAATTTTTTTTGGTTTTAAGAAATTTCCTTCTTTATAGTTTTCAAACGTACATGAATCGTATCAAGTTTTTAAAGTACAATATACTCTAAAAAACTTGGTAACGAAGCTCTGATGCCAATTGTAGAAAACTAGAAGGGGGTTGAATAGTTTTACCGATTAAAGCTTCGTTTTAAATTATTTAGATCGACTTATGTCAATCTATTTAGATTGTGTGTTGGATATTGATAGATGAACATATAAGTAAGTAATACAAGAGATAAAGAGTAAAGGAACACAAAACCACGACACGAGTATTTATAGTGGTTCAGCTACAAGGACACCTTCCTTGCCCTACTCCACTCCCCGAGACCCCACTCGAGAATTTCTAAGCACTACACAACACAAGCTCCTTAATGTGGCAGAGAAGCCTTCACAACGTCGCCTAATCTTTATCCGATACAAGGCTAGACACCGAGTTCTTCCACGAGGTACAATCAAACCTATCACAACGTCGCCTACACTTTATCCGGTACAAGGCTAGATACCGAGTTCCATTACAAAGGAGGAACTACTACCCAACACTACACCCCAACACTACACCCCCAACACAACTACCTAAAGGAGACAAACTCCTTTTTACAATACTAGAGAGGATATCAATATCCTTTGACCCAAACTACACAACTTGTACATCGACGCACCATATCGAATGTACACCTTCGGCACCATTCACTAATGCCTTCACCACGACACTCTATGGAGGGAGGAAAAAACCATAAAAAAGATGCACCTCAGTGGTATTGATGATGACGAAGCTTAGCAACTCTTGAACTTGAGCTTGCACATCTTCAAGAGGTGGTGATCTTGCCTTTAAAAGGAACCTAGAGAATCACACAAAGATAAAAGTACATAGAATGATCCTTTGGATATGTGGTTAGAGAGGTTAGAATCTAGAGAGAAAGTATATCTCAGAGTGGTAGTGAGAAAGAGATAAATGGCTCACTATTTATAGGCAAAATATGCCTACTGTCCTACGGTTCTAGCAGATCCCTCACCCAAGGGATCCGGCTAGTGCAAATCCTGAGATCTGGCTACTGGGTCAGTTTAGTCCAGATTTTGGGTTGCAAACCGGGTTCTGGTTTATGGGTTATGGAACATGGGTCATGGACTGTGGATCATGGATACCCAACAAGATACAATGTACCTAGTCAATGGGTTATGGATCTTGAGTCATGGGTCATGGACTTTGGGTCATGGATCATGGATAATATCCAACATGACTGTGGAAAACTAAAAGGGGGGTTGAATAGTTTTTCCGATTTTAAGTTAGATTCTAAAAACTTTAAATTTTGTGTTATGTGAAATCGTATGGATGAAGATAAAGTATAGATCTAAGAGTAATGCAAGTAAAGAAAGTAAAGTAAGGGATAGAAATGACACAACCGATTTATAGTTGTTCAGCTACAAGGACACCTTCCTTGCCCTACTCCACTCCCCGAGTCACCTACTCGAGAGTTTAAGCACTATGTCAACAAACTCCTTCAACTTGGCGGAGAAGCCTTCACAACGTTGCTTACACCTTTTTCCGGTACAAAGCTAAATACCGAGTCCTTAACACGGAGGACCAAACCAACACGACTATTACACAACAACTATGTGAAATATCAATTACAAGATCTTTGCTACAGAAATCTTGTGAAGGAACAAATTAATGAAGGACCCCTTGCTTGGATGACTTGTAGAAACCTCGTGATCTCGCCTTAGAGAAGGACCTATATGAGAATCACAATAGAAAGAAGAACAACTCTCTAGATCAAGTGATCTTTTGTTAGAAGAGTGTAAGGATATATGAGAGAGTTAGTAAGAAGAGGGGTGAAGCGAAATGAAGAAATGGCTCTCTATTTATAGGAAAAAACTTGCCTGTTGGGAATTATGTGAAGTTTGGATTATCTTTGAAATTAATGCGAAGTGTTTCTCTTGAAGATGAAGTGGATTCTGAAGACATAATCTCTTGAAGTATAATAGTTATTAGTCATTTACTGGAAGTGTTTATTCCGTGTTTAGTTTATTTAGTGTGGATATACATGAGCTTTATTAGGAAGTGATTGTGTATATCTTATTTAGTTTTATGATTATCGTTTCTTGGGAAGCGGTTTAGCGATATTGTTTAGGGTTCCTTGTCTATAAAAGGAACACATTAGAATGAGTTATGTACCGATTGGAAAACTCGGTTTTAGTTAATATAAAGATCCATAGAGGATCAAGAAGTTCTTAGTTATTACTTGTGTTTATATTTCGATAAATATAAGTAGTAGAGATTGTCTTTTATTGTGCTTGTGATTACATAGGCATACATAACGATCCACGAGCTCAAGATCTATCAAGGTCATTTGTTTCAACAAGTGGTATCGAGCCTCGTGAGAGTCTCTACGATACTAAGGACAAGTTTTCTAAACACCCATACAACCATAACAAAATCATCATGCACGGTTCGGATGTTGATCTTGAACTCACCAACAACCAAAACTCCACCCATCTGCAACAACTAAGTCTCTCTAATAGCAATGCTAAGTTTCCTTACCTTAAAGGGAGGAATATGATCTTTAGGCGATGAAGATGCGAGCTGGATCTCCAACATTGATTGGAATCTATGGCGAGATAATTATGAAGGGAGCAGTTTGAAGAGAACTACCACGGATCTTCTTGGTAATATGATGAATGTTCCTCCCAAAGCTGCGAAGAGTTCTTTGGCGATTCGAGAGAGAAACCAAGGTCGAACTATTCTTACGCAAGCTATTCACGAGGATCACTTGAGTGATTTTCACTTCATGCAAGATGCTAAGGATATATGGTTAGCAATTAAGGCGAAGTTCGGTGGGAATGAGGAGTCTAGGAGGCGAAGAAGTCCATGCTAAGACAACAGTTTGGGACTTTCAAATCTCGAAGAGGAAGGAATACACAAGGGCTATGATAAGTTTCACAAGATCTTAAGTCGGTTGAATCACTCTGAGCAAAGCCGAGATAATGATGATTGTAACTCTAAGTTTCGAGGTCATTACCTCCATCACGGCTACATGTAAGCATAGCTTTAAAAGCTAAAGGTGGTTTGGACATGATTACCTTTGATGAGTGTACCACAAACTTAAAGCTCTTGAACATGATGTAAAGCCCTTTTCGATCATCTTCTTACGCTAGTCATCTTGCATTTGTTGGAGCCTCCACTCCAAAGTCTAGCTATGGTCCAAGCCCATATCCATCATCATCTTATCTTGCTCCTTCATCAAGTTCTCACTCTAAATCAAGCAACATTATGGAAGATGTACTTGGATCCTTCTTTCTTGATTATGATCCTCGGCGAGGATCGGCTTATGAGGATTTTGATCGGTGGACCCGATTGAGATGGAAGAGATGAAGGCGAGGTGGCGGTGGCCATGCTTTCCATGGATATCAAGAACTTTGGCGCAAAGTGGCGAAGGTTTGGATTCAAAGGGCGCGATCCGACAAGGTTTGACAAGAGGAAGGTTAAATGCTTCACATGCCAGCGGATGGGTCACTTTTCTAGAGAATGCAAAGGCAGGAAAGCTAGTGATGAGACAAGATACTCTTCTTATCGTGATGTCGAAGGAGGCGGGAACTTCAAAGGGTTCATTGCTTTGGTCACTCTGGATAGCAATGTGGTTGGAAGCAACATGAGGAGGCGATAATGATGGTCACGATAATGTTGGGTTGATTGCAAGGCGTACTACGGAGGATAGGCATGATCGGATTGCCTTGATGGGCATCTCTCGGTACAAAATTGTTTGTTTGGTTGTAGTGAGCGTTATAATGAACTCAAACAAGCTTATGATATTTTGGAACCTAAATATAATGAATGCTATGTGGAAGTAGAAGCTTATAAGCAGGCTTTAAAAACACTAGAAAGACAAAAGGTTTGGTTTCGGAAGAATCAAATAGCTTATGATGAGAAAATAGGTGTTTTAGAAAGAGATCTCGAATGTGCTACAAATGAATTAAAATGGTGCGAGAAGTTAAGAAGCGGATGTAGAGTCGGAAAATCTAGAGCTTAAGGAGAAACTTAAGGAGGAAATTGCTAGGCATAAAGAATGGATGATGAATGGTAATAAGTTAGGTGGTTTCATTTATAGTAGTCAAGCTTCCAATTCTCTGATGGCTTTAGGCTTTAAGAAATATGTAGGCTTAGAAGCTAGGGATGACACACGTAAATCTACATCGGTGAGCCTAGCTAATTTTGTGAAAGAAGGTGACCTACATCTTGTCGTGGACCAATTAGAGGTGAGCATATGCCCATTGACCTTTCCACTCTTAAAGACTTTGATGGCTCACACCATCTGTATGGCAAAAGTCAAGAGACATGCGGACCTAATACTTCTACTAATGACTTTGTCTCTTGTGTTATGATGACAAGTCCTCCAAGCAAAGGTCTCTGAGTGTGATTCAAATGACAAGTCGACCTTCCCAAGTCGACCTTCCCAAGTCTTCAGTCCCACCCCTGCACCCAAGACTACCAATAAGCATGTCGAGTTCTTGCCAAGGAATCCACTTCCAAGGCAGTTGCCTCGAAGACTTGCATTTAATTCTTTGCATAATAGTCTTGTTAAAACAATTCTTTTCATGGTTTTGGTTTGAATACTTACGCTTGTAATAATACTTCTTTTGGTTTAAATAAATCTTCTAATCGGAAGAAATGTTTTGTGTGTGGAAGTAAATCTCATTTAATTAAGGATTGTGATTATCATGAGCAAAGGATGAGTAGGTGTGGTGCTTCTAGGAAATCTAGACCAATGTGGACAAATGTGAATGACATACCACCTTATGTTCCACAAGATACAAATTATAATACTCCTTTTCTTGGAGGAAACCGGTTGTAAAACCATATGTTCAACCAACGGTGAATATTTTAAAAATGGTTTTGGCCTAGATATGTTAACCCTATGGTGATGGGAAAGGTCTTGGGATCTTCTTGTCAAGACCTCGTGAGTTGTTCTTGGAATAAGCAGGGACCTAAGTTTCATTGGAAACCCAAGAACAATAGTGGATCTTATACTTCTACATGGCACAACTCATATGATCCACAAAGGCGGGTTCAAGTCGGCAATGACTTGAGCCTCCATAGTGTACTAATTATACGTATATTTTTGTTGTTGTAGGATCATCCCTTAAGCATAAAGATGTTGGAATTGTTGGCGATGGTTGTTCTAGAAGTATGTCGGAAGCAGGGACATGATGCATAACTTTGTACCCATTGAAGGAGGAGGCAATGTAACCTTTGGAGGAAGTGATGGACGAATTCTTGGAAAAGGGACCATCAAAACACCTCATTTGGACTTTGAGAATGTTTATTATGTCAAGGAACTTCAACACTTCAATTTGTTTCGGTCTCACAAATCTGTGACACTAAGAACAAAGTACTCTTCACAGAGGATGAATGTCTTGTCTTGTCTAAAGACTTCAAACTCCCGGAAGAAACTTCAATTCTCTTGAAGGTTCCTCATGATCACAATCTTTATACATTCAACTTAACTAATGTCCAACCGGTGACTTAACATGTTTGGTGGCTAAAGCATCGTGGATGAGTCCACCAAATGGGCGAGAAGGATGGCCCATGTCAATTTCAAGACCATAAACCGACTTTCTAAAGCGGGCCTTGTTCAAGGTCTTCTGCCAAAGTATTCACCAATGATCATAAGCGTGTTGCATGCAACAAAGGAAAGCGACCTGAGCCTCATACAAAGGTGTTCTATTACAGTGATAAGCATTATTTACGAACCTCTTGGTTGCTTCATATGGATCTGTTTGGTCCAACTAAAGTGAGAAGCATTGATCATAAATATTTTTGTCGGTGATCGCGATGGTTATAGCAAATTTTGTTGGGTATTCTTTCTAAGGACCAAAGATGAAACATCGAAGTATTGAAAGACTTCATTACCCTTATTGAGAATCGGTTGAACAAAAGGTGAAAGGAATTAGGTGTGATAATGGTACGAGTTCAAAAATGCAATTCGATAGAACTCTGCGGGTTAAAGGGAATCAAAGGGACTATAGCACTCCAAGAACCCCTCAACAAAATGGGGTGGCGAGAAAGAAAAATAGAACCTTAATAGAGGTGCAAGATCAATGCTAGCGGACTCTAAACTTCAACCATGTTTTGAATTTGAAATTTTGAGTGCGACTTGTTATGTACTCAATAGAGTGTCCATTACTAGACCACATCTTAAAACACCATATGAACTTCTTTTGGGAAAGTTCTGTTATTCATTACCTTAAACCGTTTGGTGCCAAGTGACAATTTTGAATACCAAGTGATCCATTGGGCAAATTTGATGAGAAAGGCGATGATGGTTACATTGTGGGGTATTACGCTCATAGTAAGGCATCTGAGTTTACAATGTATCGCTAAGAAGATTGAGGAGACATTGAATCGAGGTATCTTGAAGACAAGCCTAATGTTCAAGGGCGGGGTCATATTTGGTCATTTGACCTTGATTACTTGATGATTACTTGGGTTATGCTAGACATATGGCTAACCAAAATGCGATTCTCAAGCATCTCCAACTACTAGTGCGAAACTTTGGAAGCTCATTCGGCGGTGGGTGCGATGATGATGAACAACCCATTGTAGTACCTTCCTTCTCTCTAACAATTTTGTAGGTGACACTTCTAAAGATTATCTTGATGTGGGTGAAGATGAATTCTATTATCTTTGAGGACCTTGCGGTGAAGAAACAAGAGTATGCGACCAATTTAGATCTTTGAGAGGAATGTTGAAAATAGTACAAGTGAAGCAATCGGTGGAACATTCAATTCTGCTGAAAGTGGTTCTGTTTCTCCTCACCTCTCCAATTAATTTGAAAGACATGTTGACTCTACTCCTATTTCTACTAGAGTGTCAACGGACCTTGGAGAACCTTATACAAGGTTTCCAAAACCTTGAGATCTTGGTCATCATCAACCTAAAGCGGGCATCTTCAACACACCTTCCTATGATCTCGACTTTGAACCTCTGTGACTAATCTTGATTCCTCCATTGATGTCAACACCACCACTACTACAAGGATCAACAATGTTCATCCACGGTCTAATATTATTGGTGATCCTAATGCACTGTTAGAACAAGAGTCTTGTGGCGCGTTCTAAATATGGTCGGTGGCTTTTATCTCTTATGTCTCAAATCGTGAGAGAGACAATCACACGGACTATGAACATTGTGCATTTGCTTATTTTCTCTCACAAGTGGAACCAACCGGTGTTACTCGGGCTCTTGAAGACTCAAGTTGGCTTGAAGCAATGCGGGATGAGATGCAACAGTTTCAAAATCGGCGAGGTTTGGATATTGGTACCACTACACGATGGTAAGTATGCTATTGGGACTAAATGGATTACGAAGAATAAGAGATGCTCGAGGTGTTGTCATTAAAAACAAAGCGATTAGTTGCAGGGGTATAGACAAGAGGAGGATCGATTATGATGAAGTGTTTGCACCAGTGGCAAGAGTTGAGGCTATCGGATTTTCTTAGCTTATGCATCCTATATGGGTTTTATGGTCTATCAAATGGATGTTAAAGGAGCCTTCTTGTATGGTGAAATTGAAGAGGAGGTGTATGTCACTCAACCTAAAGGATTTGAAGATCGGATCATCCTAATCATGTTTATAAGGTAGTCAAAGCTCTGTATGGACTACATCGGGCACCCGAGCACGGTATGCTAGGCTCTCTACATTTCTATTTGAAGCACGGTTCTGAGAAGAGGTGCAATTGATAAGACTCTTTTCCTAAAGAAGAATTCCATGACATTATTCTTGTGCAAGTGTATGTGGATGACATTATTTTGGATCCACAAAGGAAGCTTGGTGCGGGGAGTTTGAGGAGCTTATGAAGGAGAGTTTCGGATGAGTGCCATGGGAGAATTGACTTTCTTTTGGGTCTTCAAGTTCGTGAAACACGATGGTATCTTTATCGGTCGGGACAAATATGTGAGGACATCTTGAAGAAGTTTGGTATGGAGGGTGTAAGGGCGCCACTACACCTTATGAAGCTCAAAGACAAAGACCAACAATGAAGGCGATCCACTGTGAATGTTCATCATGCAGGTCTATGATTGGGTCTTTGATGTATTTATGACTTCAGGCACGATATTACTTTTCTTTGTGAGTGTTTGTTCACGACATCAAGTTACTCCATGACTTCCCATCTCAATCTTGTTAAGAAGATCTTTAAGTACCTCAAAGGCCAACCTCTTCTAGGTCTTTGGTACCCAAAGAGTCTCCTTTTAAGTTGGAAGCTTATAGTGATAGTGACTATCTTTGGTGCTAATCTGGATAGGAGGTCCACCTTTGGAGGTTGCAGTTCCTTGGAAAGAGATTGATTTCTTGGCAATGCAAGAAACAAACTATTGTGGCTACCTCATCTCTTGAAGCGAGTATGTTCTTCTTTGCAAATTCTTTGTAGACGAGTTCTTTGGATTCAAAATCGGTTGTTGGATTATGGGTATAATTTCATGAACACAACAATTTTTATTGATAATCAAAGTACCATATGCATTGTTAAAATCCAGTTTTCACGATCGAACAAAACATATTGAAATCGGGCACCACTTTATAAGAGATGCATATGATAAAATTTGATAAATGTGGTCAAAATTCATCTTGATGATAATGTGGCGATTTGTTAACAAAGGCTTTTGAGGACCAAGGTTTCAACACCTTGTGGTCCATATTGGCATGTAACCCTTAGCGCAAAGTTTAAGGGAGGCATAAACCTCGGGAGGCATATGCCTCGGGGAGGATTGTGTATAACTTTGCATTTTGCTATGTAATTTTGTATATTTGTTTGATTTTAACTAACTCTAACTTTGCTAATGTAATCTTAGTGTGTTTCTTTGTTGGTTTGTGTGTTTCTCTGTGTTTGTTTTGTTTTGCGAGTGTACATTACATTCGGTTGAGATATGGTCAAAGAAAGCTTAAGCTTGTTTCTCTTGATTTAAAGTCTTTGAAGAGTGTCATTTGTTTCCTCGAAGATGATGTCTTGAAGTTATATGATTCATTCAAAAGAAATCTTGAAGCAAATTGATCATTCATTCATTCAAGCAGTTCTGACTTACGACTTACAGTACTAGCAACATCAAATGCATCTACATGATCTACTAATCCTAATCTATTACATATCATCCGTTCCAACATCTAACAGGCTGTTGGATATGCATGATCGCTCACATCTTTCACACTAAATGTTGGCTACGCTTTTGTGATGTGCATAACCAACCCTAACAAGATGCTAAGGATCAAAATGGAGAGGATGGATTGATGCAAACGTTGATGATGACAATGACCACATTTGATGATGGAGAAAAACAATGTGTCCTTTGTGCTTCATCTATGTATTTCAACCAAAATGCAACCCATCTACTCTCTTTAAGTTCTTCCCTTATACGATATGTGATGATGCACCAAAACCTGATGCAGAAAGACCGAGAACCACCTCTCTATCTTTTGGAAGTGGTGGATTTTTGGCTCGTGGCCTTCGTTGAGGCCGAGTCTTTGGGGTTGGGAGTAAGATGTTCCCTCCTTATAGGAGTCATCGAGAATCATCGTGAGAATCACTTGGATTCACTACACTTTCATCTTGATGAAGGAAGAAAGGGTGATTTCTTTGGTCGTGGATATGGTTTTGGAAAGTAATGAAGCCATGGATTGGTATCTTCACTAGATGAGGATGATGATGATGAGGATGTTGTTGTGAGATCTATGATCTCAGGTTTGGTACTCATGGTTTATTATGGCTAATTTTGGAGTATTGGTGGAATTAGGGTTTGGAAGAATATTTGGGGGTTTTTGATGAAGAGGAATATGTGCATTGGGATTGTTTTATAGACAGTTTCTGGTGGTGATGAGATTTAATGCAAGTGGGTGAAAGCGGTAAAAGATATTCTTGAAGCTTCTTGAATAAGTGTCTGTTTCTGTGATTGTTCTACTTTTGAGAATGGTTTCTGTTTCCACGAAGTTAAAAGTGAATATGAGTAAAAGTAGAAATCCACGTCATCGTTGGTCAACTTTGACCAAAATTGGGAAATTTCTATTTATTCTCTCTGGCATATATTCGCTCCATATTAAGTGATTTGATTATTACTCTCATTCAAAACACTTCCTTTTGTGCAAATCGTAACCCTAATCTTCAAAATCTCTAATGGCGCTTCAATTTAAACATGATCATAATAAGGTTGCTTTTCTTGGGGCGCTCGGGAGATGAGTTGTATAGGCCGATGATTTCATTCTTACAAAGATCAAAGATTCGGTATGCATTAACGCATTCTCCAAATGCTATATATGAATCCTTGGTTACTCAATTTTGGGCGTCGGTGAAAGAAGAAGTGATCTTGAGATAGTTGCAAGTGTTGATGGAAAAGAGTATGTGGTGACGGAGGAGGCGATCGGAAGACAACTTCGCTTGGATGATGAGAATGGGTTTATCATTCGATTCTACGATGGTACTTGAAGGGCTTAGGGCGATTGGATATCAAAGTACGAGGACAGATATGTGGTTAAAAATAAGCTTTGTCCTATGTGGAGGTTCTTGGTTCATCGTTGCTCAGTGTGTAAGCAATAAGTGCGGAGGATGGGATCGATTTTCAACCCAAATGGGATGTGGTATTGTTTGTTTATCTAAGGGTTTGACTTATAATTTTCTAAGTTTATCTTTGATAATATGGTTGAAAATATAACTAGGAAAAAGGGTAAGTTTTGATGTACCCTAGGTTCTTACGAGATGATATTGAATGTTTCTACACAAACTCAAGCTTTTCATCCCATTAGTGTTTTGACCTCTAAGTTATTTGCCACGATGAGAACTAAATTTGAGGGGACACATTTTCCTTTGTTAGCTGCCATGTTGCCTCAGGAGAATGAGACTGCTGATGAGGTTAATGTTGTTTTACCTTCTTCCAATACTACTGATGGCAATATTTTAGTTGATGTTGATGAGGGTCCTTCTGCTGTTAATGAGGCATCTATACCTTCACCTAGACCATGTCCTAGTCAAGCACCTACACAAGTTTCTATTGATGAGGTTCAGGTTAATATTGATGAAGTTCAGGTTGATATTGATAGATTGCCTACACCAAGTCCTGTTAGGACTCCATTTGGTGAAGGATGTTCTAATGTTGATCAGGTTAATGTTACTCCTGAACAGTCTAATGAAGTTCCAATTCAAGCGAGCAATCGGTTGATCGAGATGAGGATCTATTACACTTACCTCATTATATGCTCGATGAACAAGCTTACGGTGAGGTGGTGGTCTTAAGAAAGAACTTGCGAAACCAAGTCTATTCTTGGTAATAAGATTGTGGAATTGGAGACTAAAGTTGAGAACTTGGAGGAATTCTTGAGTCGGAGGGTAAAAGAAGTTTGGTTTCTTACGAGGAGGAGGATGAAGAGAATCTTCATGCATCTCTTGGAATATTGGTGATCGACTCTTACATCGATGTTTCTTCTCCGATTCTTTGAATCTTCAAGGAGCAAGGTGCCTATTGTATATGCTAGCAAAGAAGAAGACAATATTTGAATAAGGTATCTGTTGACACTTCAAAGGAGCCAAATATGGTTGATGCATCTGCGATGTTATTGTTGAGGAGGTTGCTTGATCATGGTCAAACTTCATCTATACAAGAACAACCAAATGTTTCACCTTTGAGATGATGAAGAGGTTTTTATTCTTTGGGAGAATGTATAAGTTGAATTCTTCATCGAAGTTTTCTACACTGTTGAGGAATTGTCTCAACCTGTTTCCTCGATGTGGGATTGATTGTTCCTTCGAAGCTCACATTGGTTCTCTTGAAATTGGTTCTCTTGAGCCATCTCTTGAAGGGCGGGACCACTGTGATTGATGATATGCTTAATTCGGTATAGTGGTGAAGAAGAAAATCAAGCTCGAGCTCGGATATTTCTTGATTATGAGAATATGCGGAAGAGTCGTGTTGTTGCTAAATTTCTTCAAGATCGGTATGCTTCTAATTTGTCTCTGAAAGGAAATTAGAGCTTGATGCATTACTTCCTAAGATTCGATGATCAATGGGATGCTTATACTACTCAAGGTGCATCGATCCAAATCTTGCAAAACTAATTTTAGGAGCATCTTTTGATGATGACAATTTTGTGGATCAAATGGTGACTCTTGGTAATCTCTGAAAGCAGAAGGCGGTGCAAAGAGGCAAGCTATTATTGCTCAAAGATATCAAGCTAAAAGAGACAAACCCATATTGTTGTTCGGAAGAGAAATCATATGAGGAGAGTTGTGAAGAATTACGCTATTTATAATTACGGGATGTCAATGAAGCAAATAAGTGAGTTGTCGATGATGCTTTGATCGAGAAAGTATAATATGGTTATGAAGCTTTCTTCTTACGGTTCTACTTCTTCTTCTCAATTGGAAAGCATTGCTTCAATGTCGATGTTCCTAAAGCTAAGAGAAAACAGTTGAAATAGTGGATAATTTTGATGAAGTTTTGCCTCGGTGATCTCTCCGGTTGTTATACGAAACAACACGAAGCTATGACTTCTACGATGTGATTGTTTCTTGAATCTTCTTTGGTTTCTTACGAGCGTTGCCAAGTGTGGATTTGGGTAACTCATTGGGTCGGGATGATGATCTTAATATTGATCTGAGATCATATTGTTGGTAAGAGGCGAGAAAAGCTTGGTTAAAAGGAGTTACGTCAGTTGGCTCGGAAACATTCTTCAAAGACTCCTTATTTGGATCTCAAGGTGATGAATCTACTTTTATTGATGTTGGACTGTTGAAGTTTTCTGAAGGAACTCATGTGGTATTGGTTAATTGGAAAATTGGAAAGCTTAACAACATTTATAAATTTGGATAATCTTGTTCTTGAGTTCAACTTCTTGAAGGACATTCTTCATTTGGTGACTAGACATGATTTGAAAATCTTTGTATGAACATGTCATTCGATATTATAAGTTTCATTCAACAACAGGTTACGGTTTATATTTGTTGGGTGATCTTCAGGTTATGTTTGATTCTCATTCTCCAAATGGTAAAGGGTATTCTATTTGGAAGAATTCTCATAAGTGGGAGATTGAGAGTTGGAGATTTTATCCTCTGCCTTGTGTTCATGTGGTTCAGACCACATGTGGAATGATTTTGTGTATGCTATCAGATAAGCTCTATCCTTTATCGGTTACTTTTATGGAGCAGTTCTTTGAGACGAAGTTGGAAGTGCCTCCTAATCACATTGGCAATGATGAACTTCATGCTTCTCAATGTGTTGGTTTGATTAAAAATAAACACATCACATAAAGGTTCATCTTGATTGTATTATTTTGTAACTTTTGTTTTCTTTATTTCTTAGTTAAAAAAAAAAAAAAAAAAAAAAAAATGTTTTGGTTTTATCTAACTTTTCTGCGGGTTTGTTGTACACTTTTCATGGTTATTGACTCACGGATATACCTTGTGTATGTCAAAGAGTTAGCTAGTCCAAAGTGCTGACTTTGGTAAAGACACATCAAATCATTGATAGTTGTAATGATTTGCTAAAAATCATAGGGTATGCAACCACCCATGCTTAATTCTTTGAGTGTTGTATGGTTTTCAATTCACCATGGTTTATTCCTTTTGGAATCCAAGAATTGACTAGCCCACATGTATATGGCTTGTGGTAAAGCGGTGGCATTCCATATTTGGTTATCAATTCACCAATTCTAAGAATTGACTAGTCACGAGCAAGCGGCTACGGTAAAGACATTTCAAATCCGTTTATATGGTTCTTTGGTTTGCCAATAAATCGAGATGGTTATCGGTGTACCATAGTTTACGAACTTAAACATATGGCTACTCCGGTAGTGATGGCTATTGGTAAAGAGACATCAAATCCATTATTTTCAATGATTCACCTCTCACGGGAGTTAACACACGGATGTGATGAGAATAGTTTGTAACTAATTTGTTTTGATGTACCTATTGTCATTTGTTCTTTGCAAAGATATGGAGTTTGAGTTTCTTCATCATAGAGATGTTCTTATTTGGATTCTTTGTTGTTCTTTGTTCGTATACAATCCTCTGGAGCTATTTTTGTTACAGATCTATCGAAGCTGGAACTTAACCAAGTCAAATTCCGGTTTAGGGAGGATTGTTGGGAATTATGTGAAGTTTGGATTATCTTTGAAATTAATGCCGAAGTGTTTCTCTCGAAGATGAAGTGGATTCTTGAAGACATAATCTCTTGAAGTATAATAGTTATTAGTCCATTTACTGCGGAAGTGTTTATTCCGTGTTTAGTTTATTTAGTGTGGATATACATGAGCTTTATTAGGAAGTGATTGTGTATATCTTATTTAGTTTTATGATTATCGTTTCTTGGGAAGCGGTTTAGCGATATTGTTTAGGGTTCCTTGTCTATAAAAGGAACACATTAGAATGAGTTATGTACCGATTGGAAAACTCGGTTTTAGTTAATATAAAGATCCATAGAGGATCAAAAGTTCTTAGTTATTACTTGTGTTTATATTCTTTTCTATTTTTATGAATATTAAACTATTAAAACTAATTAAATTACTAAAAATTACAAAATAAACTATGAAAAATCTGGAAAATTACTTTTTTACTTTTTATATTTATCTAAACCTAAGAAAAATGAAAATTATTTTTTGAACCTTTTCTAAATTTTTGTATTAAATGCTATTTAAAAGTGCTTAAAAACTAATTAAAATAAAGAAAATAGCAAATCAACTTAGAAAATCTGAAAATTTCGGAAAACTCTAAAATGATGTAATGAATCTAGGAAAATTGGAAAAACAAGTGCTTATTTGCAAGATATTGAAACTGATGTAGCAAGTGCTTATAAATAAGCACCTTAATAAGCCAAATGAGCTAAAACAGGCACCAAACAGAAACACAAGTTCTAGACTGCTAAAATAACTAAAATGCAACAATTAACAACAGGCCTTAACCTCTATTTTGCAATTACAACAGATTTGGCTTTTTGACTTGATAAGCTAAAACAGATTCTAGGGTACCAAGTTTGAGCTTGTGCACAAGACTAAAAATAAGCTAAAAAGGAAAAACAGAAATTGGAACTTAATCTAGACCTGGGTGAGAGTATCTAAACCAAAAATCAGACCATGACTAGCTCTTATGAGCCCTGTGCAACCTTGCACAAGATCTGAGAAAAAGCTCGGTTTAAGATGAGGCTGTCTGCAGGGAGTTGGGGCTTGAAAGAGAAGCGGTTGAGGCTTCTAAAAATTTGCAAAACCTAATAAAATGATGATAAGAAAGATGACCAGTTGAACTTTTTAAAATGTCAAATCCCACTTGATGTAGCTCAAAATTGAACTCATGAAAAATCCTCCTAGATGAGCCCAAAACAGATTTTTGCTATTTTGACTTTTGACAAAAGTGATGAAGTTTGACTAAAATGAACTTTGGATCCATATTTATTACTGATAATGATGTAATAAGGTGTAATAGACATAATGCAAGCTTTCTATAACAATCCTAAACACAAATCAAGAAATTGCCAATCCAAAACTCCAACAGTTTGACAATGAGATGATTTTACTAGAATATTGACTTATGAACTAGCGAGCACCAAACTATGAGATACTAACACCAATGAACTAACCAAACATTAACCAATGATTCTAAGCAATGAATAAACCTAAAAGGCAGATAGATAGGCGGATCCAAACACACCTTTATGTTACTGATGTGAAAGTAAAATGTTATAATCAATACACCAACTTGTTTTAATGATCAATCTAAGTCTAATTAACCTAAACACTACTATTAAGACAGGTTTGAGCAGATTAATACTACAAAAACAGTAAGTGCAAGAACTTGTGAAAATTACTTACTAAAGTCCAAAGCCACAATGGCTTGCAAACAGTGAACCATGAACCACTACCCTATTTTATCCACCCCACTGCTTCCAAATCAACCCACATTCATGTCTGAACCAACCCATTCCCTTCCTTCATCAAATTTGCCCCCATGTTTGACTTATTTTGACCAAAGTCCAAAAGTGAGTGAAACTGCAATGTGAGCTTATGGAAAGCTTAAATAAGTTTGAATGAGCATGCCTGAGCTTAAACACAAGTGACTAAGAGTGTTGACACAGGATTTTGAGAATGGAAATTTCAACAGTGGATATATAATATGAAAATTGAACATGAACTGCAATTGATACTTAAGTAAAGTTGAGATACACTGAAATACTGTTATTTGATACAAATAAACTTGAAAATACAACTTCAAACTAGTTAAGACATGATAATAAGTAAAACGACATACATTGTTTACAAACTAAAACTAACTACTCTCTTTCACTTCTCCTCTTTCTTCATTTTATACTCCAATCAACTCTCTCCTCATTTCGAGCTTATCCCACCATAACCGGACCATTGGATTACTTGAGTCATCTTGGCCCTTCATCCCATTTTGGCGGGAAAATGGGTATTTGACAGTTGTAGGTTGAGTGATAGGGAGAAGGGTGCATTAAATGCCCTTGGAAGGTTGTTGAGGAGGGGGGAACATGGAGGAGAAAAGGTGAGGAGGGGGGATGGGGTTGCAGGCTATATGTTGGGGAAGAAGGAAAAGGCGCGGGTAGGGGTGTCTGTTTGACTTGGGATTGACCAGATATAATAATAGGGGAAGGGGTCAAAAGTGGTAAGGGGTCCAAAAGGCTAAAGACAGGGGGTCCAATATCATTTAGACAAGTCCAAAAAGGTGTGAAGGGTTTAATAACATAGGGACTTGTTATGCAATTTTTGAAACTGTAAGGACCTAAACTGCCAATTCAACAAAGTTGCTCCAAGGACCAAAAGTAACAATCTCCAAAAGTATAAGGACCAAACTTGCCATTTTCCAATTTTTCAGGGGCCATTTTTGCCAAATTTCAAACTTGAAGGACCAATTTTGTAATTTTCTCAAACTTTTTATATTTTTCACCAAAGGACTAATTTTGACAAGTTATGATATTAAAATGACCTTTGGTGATTTTTCTTTTGAAATTATGTGCTCAGGGACTATTTTTGACAATTTTAGAAACTTGAGGGACTGAAACTGCCAATTATGCAATCTTTGCTCATTTTTCATCTGTTTTTAAACATTTTGCATCTGAAACATATAAAATGCATTTTTGGAATATTTTCAGTATTTTGATGCATTTCCGAGCATTTTTAAACGTTTTGCGATTCAGATTGACCAAAAATGATGAGTATTTACACACTCATCAATCCCCACACTAAATTATTGCTAGTCCCTAGCAATCTTTTGAGAAAAACTTAATGGATTTGAATCTCTTTACCAAAAGCCATTACTTCGGAGTAGCCAAATGTTTTAGTTCAAGTAAAACCATGGTACACCGATAACCATGTGATTTTGAGCAAACCACCACTTTCAACGGATTTGATTTGTCTTTACCGAAGCCGTTTGTACGGACTAGCCAACTCTTAGATAAATTATCAATATTATCTTTGGTGAGTGATTACCAATTATGGTTTTTCCATCGCCTTTACCACAAGCCATAACCTTGCGGGCTAGCCAACTCTTCACTTTTAAGGATATGGTGGTGAATACCATACAATTTTGGGCAAATTGCAAGCCGTAAACGGATTTGATATATCTTTACCAAGAGCCGTTTGCTCTGGATTAGCCAATCCTTTTGTCTTCGAGACATGGCGGATCGATAACCAATTGAGAAAGTGTAAAACACTTACTCCAAAAAATTTTGGCCAAAACGGGAATTGGGTGGATAATACATGATAAAATTCGTGAGAATTCCCCACACTTAGAAATGAATATTGCCCTCAATATTCAAAGTACTGTGGTTATGCCAAACCGAGAACGTAAAGGGAAATACTACGGCCATTATTTGAAAGGATTTTTTTTTTTTAAGAAAACTTATATACAACAATGGGGAAACTCCCCACACTAGGGTGGTACACACGGGTGAAAACCCATGTTCACTCATGTTTTTGATTACCGAGTCGCTAGCTTGACTCGACCCCGAATTAATTGGTTCATGGGGAAGTAAGTGGAAGAGACAATCACCATCGGACTTTCATTCAAGATGTTTGGACAAACATTTGAAGCACGTGAAAGTTCCACACCGATGAGATATACATAGAACCGGCTCAAAAATGATAAATGAAAATGCCGGGTGTCAAAGATAGTGTCTTCATTCCCGAAGGAGTGAAGATGAAGGGAAATCACAAGATATTTGAGGAAAGGAAGAAAGGTTCTGATAACAATCAAGATCCATTCTTCATCCTCAAATGCAGACATATCGGGAGGAAGGGTGAGGGTATTATCATTAATAAGCAAACTCATACGATAGAGTACACCTTCCTCCGAGCCAATATCATCCTCAAGATCAAAATAGAAATGATCATGTTCCGGAGGAGATATGTCATGAGAGAGTTAACCGGAGAACTCTCCATGAAGAGAATCATTCACATGAAGTAATGTTGTGAACTCTTGTTCCATTGTAGGCTCATCACTATCCTCAATCTGAGTATCAAAGAGTGGATTCTCAGAAATTAAAGTGAATTCAGAGTCGAATTCAAATAGAGGATTGGTGAAAGTAGCTTTGAATGCTTCGGGAACAAAGTGATCAACATTCTCATTTGGATTGTTGGGATAAGAAGTGAGTGAACGATCATTATCAATGAGACTTTCAATCTCTCCCAGATCGGCTTCGAAATCAAAGAGTGGATTGATGTGAGTGAGTTCACCGGAGAACTACTCAAGAAGATGATCGACATCGAGTTGTGGAAGTGATGCCTCAACGCACTCGATGTTTCCAAAGGAAGCACAATCGTCGCTAAAATCGGAAAAAGTTTCCAAATGATCATTTGAACACTCAAGAGGGAAGAAGAATCACACATATGATCGAAGTTCCCTGTGACTCTCTCGGGATTGGGACAAGGTTCTCAACACTAGAATTTATGAATTCGTCCGATTCCTTTTCAGAACAGTGTCAAGCTCATCCCCATGTTTAGAGAGTGAGTGGGAGCTTGGTGTGATTGATTGTTTGAGATGGAATTTCAACTGGCGGGATATCAACTGACTGAGGGAGTTGAGAAATAATATCTTTAAAAGAAATACTCTCCTCGTCATCGTCATAAAGAGCTGCCTTCAGAAATTGGGAACGTCTTAGAGCTGCATGCTCTAGGACTAATAATTCTTCCCTATATTGGCGGGCTTCTCTTTCTTCGGCTAGCAATTCTCCCATGGTCTTTTCACCACTCACTTGATTCTTAAAGTTACTAATCATATCATCAAGTGTTTTCATTGCGGTTTCAAAATCTTGGGAGATTTCTTCAGACAACGGCTCAGGTGGAGCTTGAACCGTATGGTGCTGTGGAGGTTGGAAATTTTCAAAAATGTGAGAGTCATGATTGTTACAAGGAAATGGATTCCTATTTGACAATCGAGTGAAATGGGACCTCCACGGTGCTCACAACAAGAAAGCTGTTGAGTCCGGATAGGTGAATTATATGGATTTTGGTCATAACCAAAGTTCTGAGCATCACTGGAAAACTGTTCATAGACAAATGTGTTCCCGGATTGACACTCAAATTCTAGGTGAGGACCTCCACAAAATTCGCTTGAACTAGGCCCTCCACACCGCTCATACACATTTGTGACGATGATGTTGACGATTGTCGACATAAGAATTAAACATATAGAGGATTAAGAAGAGAATCAAATGGTGAGAGGATACGAAGAATAGAATTAAACGGCAAAAGAGGGTAAGAGAAATAGAATCAACGAATAAGAGGAATGAGAAGAGTGTTTTGTATTTTGGATAAGAAAATATAAACATATACGAAGGATGGTATGAACAAAGAGTGAATATCCAAATTACTAATCTGCTAAGCGTGAGATAATCAAGGCCTGACTCCCGGCGGCGCCAAAATTTGATGCGTGCAAACAGTCAAGTTTTCTCACGCAAGTGACCACTTGTGAATGGCCAACTGAAGAAGCTTAAACCGCTTAAGCACGAATGCAATGAAGATCGGGAGAGTATAGTGTTTCCCGTGTCGTTAAGTCCCAACGAAATGTGCGAGAATAGTCAAACGTGTAGTGATCGAGGATTTGAGCAGGAAAGGATTTGTGATTGATCTATACCTAAAGAGAAAGCCCATAAACTACAGGGGCTTAAATGCAAATTAAAGGAATTTAAAAAATAAAATCTATTAAATAAACGCTATCACTATATTTAAAATGATGTTTTTGTTTTATGTTTTACAAAGCGAAATTAAAAACTACGTGACGACAATTAAAAACGTGAAACTTACACAATATTAACCCTAAAAATATGAAATGATATTTTACAATCCTAATGATAAAAGAAAATATTTAGAAAAGAAAATTATTTTTATAACTAATTATCTAATTATTATTAATTAAAACTATTTTAACTATTAATTAATTACCTAAAATACAAGAAAATAGGAAATAAAGCTAGAAAAATAAAATTAAGACTTAGAAAATATAAAATATCAAAATAGAATTTTCAAAACTATTTTTGTAATTTTCGATTACTTTTCTATTTTTATGAATATTAAACTATTAAAACTAATTAAATTACTAAAATTACAAAATAAACTATGAAAAATCTGGAAAATTACTTTTTTTACTTTTTATATTTATCTAAACCTAAGAAAAATGAAAAATTATTTTTTTGAACCTTTTCTAAATTTTTTGTATTAAATGCTATTTAAAAGTGCTTAAAAACTAATTAAAATAAAGAAAAATAGCAAATCAACTTAGAAAAATCTGAAAATTTCAGGAAAACTCTAAAATGATGTATTGAATCTAGGAAAATTGGAAAAACAAGTGCTTATTTGCAAGATATTGAAACTGATGTAGCAAGTGCTTATAAATAAGCACCTTAATAAGCCAAATGAGCTAAAACAGGCACCAAACAGAAACACAAGTTCTAGACTGCTAAAATAACTAAAATGCAACAATTAACAACAGGCCTTAACCTCTATTTTGCAATTACAACAGATTTGGCTTTTTGACTTGATAAGCTAAAACAGATTCTAGGGTACCACGTTTGAGCTTGTGCACAAGACTAAAAATAAGCTAAAAAGGAAAAGCAGAATTGGAACTTAATCTAGACACGGGTGAGAGTATCTAAACCAAAAATCGACCATGACTAGCTCTTATGAGCCCCTGTGCAACCTTGCACAAGATCCGAGAAAAAGCTCGGTTTAAGATGAGGCTGTCAGGGAGTTGGGGCTTGAAAGAGAAGCAGATTTGAGGCTTCTAAAAAATTTGCAAAAACCTAATAAAATGATGATAAGAAAGATGACCAGTTGAACTTTTTAAAATGTCAAATCCCACTTGATGTAGCTCAAAATTGAACTCATGAAAAATCCTCCTAGATGAGCCCAAAACAGATTTTTGCTATTTTGACTTTTGACAAAAGTGATGAAGTTTGACTAAAATGAACTTTGGATCCAATTTTATTACTGATAATGATGTAATAAGGTGTAATAGACATAATGCAAGCTTTGTCTAACAATCCTAAACACAAATCAAGAAATTGCCAATCCAAAACTCCAACAGTTTGACAATGAGACAGATTTTACTAGAATATTGACTTATGAACTAGCAGGCACCAAACTATGACAGATACTAACACCAATGAACTAACCAAACATTAACCAACAGATTCTAAGCAATGAATAAACCTAAAAGACAGATAGATAGGCAGATCCAAACACACCTTTATGTTACTGATGTGAAAGTAAAATGTTATAATCAATACACCAACTTGTTTTAATGATCAATCTAAGTCTAATTAACCTAAACACTAATATTAAGACAGGTTTGAGCAGATTAATACTACAAAAACAGTAAGTGCAAGAACTTGTGAAAATTACTTACTAAAGTCCAAAGCCACAATGGCTTGCAAACAGTGAACCATCAACCACTACCCTATTTTATCCACCCCACTGCTTCCAAATCAACCCACATTCATGTCTGAACCAACCCATTCCCTTCCTTCATCAAATTTGCCCCCATGTTTGACTTATTTTGACCAAAGTCCAAAAGTGAGTGAAACTGCAATGTGAGCTTATGGAAAGCTTAAATAAGTTTGAATGAGCATGCACGAGCTTAAACACAGTGACTAAGAGTGTTGACACAGGATTTTGAGAATGGAAATTTCAACAGTGGATATATAATATGAAAATTGAACATGAACTGCAATTGATACTTAAGTAAAGTTGAGATACACTGAAATACTGTTATTTGATACAAATAAACTTGAAAATACAACTTCAAACTAGTTAAGACATGATAATAAGTAAAACGACATACATTGTTTACAAAATAAAACTAACTACTCTCTTTCACTTCTCCTCTTTCTTCATTTTATACTCTAATCAACTTCTCTCCTCATTCTGAGCTTATCCCACCATAAATCTGGACCATTGGATTACTTCAAGTCATCTTGGCCCTTCATCCCATTTTGGCGGGAAAATGGGTATTTGACAGTTGTAGGTTGAGTGATAGGGAGAAGGGTGCATTAAATGCCCTTGGAAGGTTGTTGAGGAGGGGGGAACATGGAGGAGAAAAGGTGAGGAGGGGGGATGGGGTTGCAGGCTATATGTTGGGGAAGAAGGAAAAGGCGCGGTAGGGGTGTCTGTTTGACTTGGGATTGACCGGATATAATAATAGGGAAGGGTCAAAAGTGGTAAGGGTCCAAAAGGCTAAAGACAGGGGTCCAATATCATTTAGACAAGTCCAAAAGGTGTGAAGGGTTTAATAACATAGGGACTTGTTATGCAATTTTGAAAGCTGTAAGGACCTAAACTGCCAATTCAACAAAGTTGCTCCAAGGACCAAAAGTAACAATCTCCAAAAGTATAAGGACCAAACTTGCCATTTTCCAATTTTCCAGGGGCCATTTTTGCCAAATTTCAAACTTGAAGGACCAATTTTGTAATTTTCTCAAACTTTTTATATTTTTCACCAAAGGACTAATTTTGACAAGTTATGATATTAAAAGGACCTTTGGTGATTTTTCTTTGAAATTATGTGCTCGGGGACTATTTTTGACAATTTTAGAAACTTGAGGACCGAAAGCGCCAATTATGCAATCTTTGCTCATTTTCATCTGTTTTTAAACATTTTGCATCCGAAACATATAAAATGCATTTTTGGAATATTTTCAGTATTTTGATGCATTTATGAGCATTTTTAAACGTTTTGCAGTTCAGATTTGACCAAAAATGATGAGTATTTACACACTCATCAATATTCCGCTGATAAATATAAGTTGTAGAGATTGTCTTTTATTGTGCTTGTGATTACATAGGCATACATAACGATCCACGAGCTCAAGATCTATCAAGGTCTGTTTGTTTCAACAGGAGATATAGGTGGTGAGGTTTCAAGGTCTTTGAAAATTGTGTTTGGGGAAATGGGAGGTGTCAAAAAGGCTAGTTCTTTTTGCTTTGTTTGCTGAGATCTTGTTGGAGTCTTAAGGAGTTCCAAAAGAGTGATCTTAGGTGGTGATGTGATAGGTGATGAAGTTGGTGTACTTCTTGGTGATGAAGGAGGTGCTATAATGGAAGCATCTTGTGGTGAATGAGTTGTTGGTGATGAACTATTTGATGATGTTTTTGCTAAGCAACAAGGCCGGATGCTAATCCGTGCGGCTTTTCTAGATTTGGGTGGTGGTACTTTGGAAGGTGGGAGGACAAAGTTTTGGATTTCTTGAAAGGGGTTGTTTGCTTTAGATGATTCACCTATGTTGGAAGATCTTTTGGGTGACATGATGATGTTTTTTTGTGAGGTTGAGAGTGATGAATATGCAAGAATTTTGGGAATCCTATTAATAGAAAAATAATGTGTTGTAATGAATGCTTGACCCAAAATGTGGATTAAAATCTAATGATTAGATATGAATTTAAGGCATGTGATCATGAGAACACAAGCATTAAATAACATACTCCAAAAAAATAAAAGAAATGATGAAACTATTGAAGTTTTCATCCAAAGTGAGAAAATAGAAGATAAAACTAGCTTCGTCTCACGGATCCCATGATCCTTCCTTGAGGGATCCATCCGACGTAAGGCTGGGATCCATGGTACTGGGATTCGAGCACTCAAAATTTCCTTTTGGAAACATTTGTGCCTAGTGTGTGCCTATATGCAAACCATTTGGAGTTGCGGTTATCTCGACTCCTAAAAAGAAAAGAAAAATAAACTAGAAGTGAAAAAGCACACTATTATGTGAGATAACCCGAGTGCTCCTAATTCATTGTTGCCTAAATGAATATACCCGAAAGCACATATTAGTTATGTGTCCTCTTTAGCATTCAAAATACATGAGATGCAATAAAAACGGGTTTTTACTTTGTATTAATAATGAAAAAGCGATTTATCCTAAACGTGAGAAATGGATTTTTATGAAAGTGATACGGGAAGAAGTATCCTTTTAGAAAATATTTAGAAAAGAGGTTTCTATGTGTGAATAAACCATTTTATTCTTTAAAAAAAATATGTATGCAATTGGTGTTTGCAAAATGTACTTATCTTGAAAAATAGGAGAAAACTATGAGTTATAAGTAAAAGCTTATCTTGGGTTTTGAAAATTCCCGTATTGCTTGTGAGTTGTGCGTGAAATAGAGATCCTAGACTCAGAAAGAAGAAGGCTAGTGTTTACATACCTTGTAGAGTTTAAAAGCTAATTACGACGATTGTTCCATGAGACCCAGACCAAGACGAAGTAGGTTGAATTGTTTCCGCTTCAACGGTTTGGTTAGGACGTCGGCTATGTTGTCTTCGGATGCTACCTTCTCAATAGAGATGTTCCCCTTTTGAACATTGTCTCTTAATAAGTGATGATGAATCTCTATATGCTTTGTGCGAGAATGCAATACTGGATTTTTGCTTAAATCGATGGCACCTTTGTTGTCACATAGAATGGCTATGTCACTTAGATGAATGTCGTAGTCAACTAAAGCTTGTTTCATCCATAGTGATTGTTGGCATGCTTTGCCGGCGAAGACATATTCGGCTTCGGTTTTTGATATTGCCAATGCCGTTTGCTTCTGTAAGAACCAAGATGTTAAACAACATCCCATAAAAGTACATACCCCACTTGTACTTTTTCGGTCAACATAATCACATGCATGGTCAAAATCTTCATATACAATTGTTTCTACTCCCATACCCTTAGGATACCACAATCCTAATTGAGTTGTACCCTTAATGTATCTAAATATCCTTTTGATGGCTTCTAGATGTGATGTTTTAGGATCTTCTTGAAACCTAGCACATAAACAAACACTAAACATGATATCCGGTTGACTAGCCGTGAGGTAGAGAAGACTACCAATCATGCCACGATATTTTGTGTTATCAACGGATTCGCCGTCTTCATCTTTTGTGAGTTTAGTGTCGGATGACATTGGTGTCCTAATTGGTTTTGACTCTTCTAAACCTAATTTCTTTAACATCTCCTTAATGTATTTAGACTGATTAAAGAAGATACCATCTTCTACTTGTTTGATCTGTAGACCAAAAAGAAACTAAGTTCTCCCATCATACTCATCTCGAACTCGTCATGCATGATTTTAGAGAAATCATCACAAATGTCTTGACAAGTAGATCCGAATATAATATCATCTACATATATTTGGACAATGATTATATGTGACTCTCTTTTCTTAGTAAAAAGTGTGTTATCAACTAACCCCATGGTGTAGTTGTGTTTGATTAAGAATGACTTGAGTCTATCATACCAAGCTT
Organism: Chrysanthemum lavandulifolium; assembly: GCA_022545495.1. Classification (NCBI taxonomy): domain Eukaryota; kingdom Viridiplantae; phylum Streptophyta; class Magnoliopsida; order Asterales; family Asteraceae; genus Chrysanthemum; species Chrysanthemum lavandulifolium. Next base: position 185,272,449 of record CM040242.1, read on the forward strand.
TTGGAGCTTGTTTAAGACCGTAAAGGGCTTTCTTTAGCTTATACACATGTTTAGGTTTTTCAAAATCGAAGAAGCCCGGAGGTTGAGCTACATATACTTCTTCATTAATGAAACCATTTAGAAAAGCACTTTTGACATCCGTTTGAAAGAGCTTAAGATCATTAGCACAAGCATAAGCAAGAAGTATTCTTATAGAATCTAATCTAGCCACGGGGGCATAGGTCTCATCAAAGTATATTCCTTCTTGTTGATTATACCCTTGGGCAACGAGTCTAGCTTTGTTTCTAGACACTATACCGTTTGCATCTAACTTGTTTTTATATACCCATTTGGTTCCTATTATGGTTTGATTACTAGGTGGGGGGACGAGTGTCCAAACATCATTAGAAACAAATTGATTTAACTCTTCTTGCATAGCCATTACCTAACTTTCATCTTTTATGGCTTCTTGTGTATTCTTAGGTTCTATGGTTGAGACGAAACAAAACAAGCTACTTTGGTTTTGAACTTGAGACCTTAAGGTTCTTTCGTTTAGCTTTCCTATGACCTTATCGACGGGGTGATCTTTGGAATCTTTAATATTTATGATTTCAACATTTAAAGATTCTTCTTCTTCGTTTATTTTTTTCTTTATTACAATAGCTTCACTTTCGACAATCTCGTCATCGACAAGAGGTGGAGTAGGTTTGGGTGGACTTTCATCAGATTTTACATTTAATGACTCTTCTACCTTCATTGTTTCTTTATTTAATATGACGTAAGCTTTGCTATTAGGAGAGTAACCTAAAAAGATACCTTCGGTTGATTTAGGATCAAATTTCGTAAGGTAATCTTTAGTGTTAAGTAGAAAACATTTGCTACCAAATACTCTAAAGTGATCTAACGTAGGTTTTTGCCTCGAAGTAACTCATATGGAGTTTTACCTAACAATGGTCTAATTAAGACTTTATTAAGTATGTACGTTGAGGTATCGACGGCATTGCACCAAAACTTTTGAGGTATGGATTGCTCATTTAGCATGGTGCGACTCATTTCTTGTAGGGTTCTATTCTTTCTTTCAACTACCCCATTCGATTATGGAGTGCGAGGAGCCGAGAAGTTGTGAGTAATACCATTAGCGTCACAAAAGGCTCCAAATTGCACTTCATTATCGAATTCCCTACCATGCTCCGTTCTAATAGACACTATAGGACTTCCTAGTTGTCTTTGGATTTTCTTACTTAATATTTTAAAGTAGTTGAACGTTTCAGTTTTGTTCTTTAAGAATTTAGTCCATGTGTACCTAGAATAATCATCCACTATAACCAAAGTGTAGTAGTTGCCTCCATAACTTTGGATAGCGGATGTGCCAAATAAATCCATGTGTAGTAACTCTAGACACTTAGTTGTAGACACCATGTTTTTAGCTTTGTGACTAGAATGGACTTGTTTTCCTACGTTACAAGCATCACAAAAGTGATGTTCATATTTCAATTTAGGTAGATCTCTTACTAGATCTTTGGATGATAGCGATTGAAGAAGTCGCATATTGGCATGACCCAATCTTCGATGCCATAAGGTCGAAGTATCATCCATAGAAGTAAGACAAAGATTGTCTTTAGGTTCATTACCAATTTTAATGACATAGACTCCATGTTTCCTAATCCCTCTACCTATGGTGATACCGTTTTTTAATATCTTACTGCCGGTTTCGTTAAAAAATACGTTGCACTTTTTATCACATATTTGTCCTATACTTAAGAGATTAAAGTTTAGGTTTTCTACGTGACATACATCGTTAATAGTTAGAGATTTGTTAGAAATCGTACCTTTACCGATGATTTTGCTTTTGCTATTTCCAAATACCACATTTCCTCCATTAAAGGATTCATATGTGGAGAATAAATCTTTATTGCCGGTCATGTGCCTCGTGCACCTGCTATCCTTGATCCACTCATCCGGATCTAGGTCGACCTTTAAGCACACCTAAAAAAACAATTAACTCAAAAGTTTGGTCCCCATTTGTTCATGGGTCCATTAGTGTTAAACATTTCATTCATGTTAGAAATGTACGGATAAGGTGAATATGCGTTCCATGGTGCAAAGTTTTGAAATGGAAAACCATTTTGCAAATTTGGATTCCATCCCATTTGATGGTTACTTCTCGGGTAAACATTATTAGGTCTCCTAGATGTGTTTGGTTTTGAAAATGATGGACCTTTGTTTCTTGCAAAACTTTGATTATATCTTGGAGGTGGTTGTCTAATGGTAATATGAGTTGGTTTCTTCTTATTAACAATAACAAAATCAGTTCTAGAAGAAGAAGCTATGTTATTACCACTGTTTGCTTCAGTAGACCCACGGATCCCTGGTTGTACACTAGCCGGTTCCCTTTTTGTGGGATCCGTGGGATCCGCCACAACAGTGGCTTGTTTTTCTAGTGCGCTAACGAATTATGTTTCTTTGTTTTCGCTAGTTGATGCATTAGTTTCCTGAAAGCCTAGATCTTTTTGGTTGTTTCCTGTTTTAACACTATCCAATATCATATCTAAAGTATTAGTGTTCATTCTAGCAATCTTAGAATCTAGATGATCAACTAGTGTTTGAAGTTGAACGCGAAGTTCACATTCACCACTTGCTATTTTTTCCTTTCTTAGACGTTTTAATTTTCCCTTTAACTCTATGACTTCTTTTTATAAACGTTGGTTTTGATTTTTCAAAAACTTGTTTTTGTTGATTACTTTTAAACTAATTTTGCAAAGTTTATCGTATTCATTATGTAATGAGTCATCATCTAATGATGAGCTACTATAGTATTCGTGACATACCTCGTCATTTGCCATGAGACAAATTTCTTCGTCCTCCTCCTCACTCATTCCCCATGAACAGCTTACAGATGTCTTTTGATCATCGCATTTGGGACACTTACTAATAAAGTGGTTTGGGTCCCCACATTTAAAGCAAGCGCGATCATCCCTTGGCTTCTCGTCCTCTTTGCTTTTCCGAATCCTTTCTTGTCGTCATCTTGTTGTTTGACGATCTTCCTTCCTTCTAAAGAACTTTTGAAGTCCTCACCGCCATGGCATACTCCTCATCATCACTATCCTAAGATGAGTCCTCTTCATCGCTTGAGACCTTCTTGGCTTTAAGGGCAAGAGATTTGTGCTTCTCTTTCACTTTTGAGGCTTCGGAATCCTTAGCGAGGACAAGCTCATAAACCTTTAAGTTGCCTATGAGTTCATCAAGGGTGAGGATTGTCAAATCTTTTGACTCTTCGATTTCCGTCACCTTAGATCTCCACTTGGATGGAAGTGCCCTTAGATATTCCTAACATGGTTACGGCTCGAGAAATATTCATCAAGTGCTTGTAAAGATGTAATTATAGTATTAAAGTTAGCAAAAGAATGATCTATAGTTTCCTCATCCGATATTGAAAATTGTTCATATTGTTGAACAAATAAATCTATTTTATTGTTTTTCACTTGTTGATTACCTTGATAAGTTACAACTAAAGAATTTCAAATTTCTTTAGAGGTTTTAAGCATGGAGATTCTTTCGAATTCCTTTTTGGGTAACGCATTATACAAAACCATTTTAGCTTCACTATTTTTGGAAAGCTTTTTCTTAAGTTCATCGGTGAGTTTATCATGAGGTATGTTAACTAAAATTCCATTTCCATCTTTTGCAGTGGCTTCAAAATCTCCTTCAACAATGATGTACCAAAGATCAATATCTTTAGACTTCACATACGTTTCGAATCGATTTTTCCAATATATAAAACCATTAGTTTCAAGTAGTGGAGGTCGTTGCATGGATTGCCCTTCCTTGTAATTTTCAGAACCCATAGTGATCGAAAAGTTTTTAAAATACGGTTTACTTTAAAACTTTTATAAACTTAGCTCTTGATGCCAATTGTGGAAAACTAGAAGGGGGGGGGGTTGAATAGTTTTGCCGATTTTAAGTTAGATTCTAAAAACTTTAGATTAGATGTTATGTGAAATCGTATGGATGAAGATAAAGTATAGATCTAAGAGTAGTGCAAGTAAAGAAAGTAAAGTAAGGGATAGAAATGACACAACCAATTTATAGTGGTTCGGCTATAAGGACACCTTCCTTGCCCTACTCCACTCCCCGAGTCACCTAATCGAGAGTTCAAGCACTATGTCAACAAACTCCTTCAACTTGGCGGAGAAGACTTCACAACGTTGCTTACACCTTTTTCCGGTACAAAGCTAAATACCGAGTCCTTAACACGGAGGACCAAACCAACACGACTATTACACAACAACTATGTGAAATATCAAGTACAAGATCTTTGCTACAGAAATCTTGTGAAGGAACAAATCAATCAAGGACCTCTTGCTTGGATGACTTGTAGAAAGCTCGTGATCTCGCCTTAGAGAATGACCTATATAATAATAACAATAGAAAGAAGAACAACTCTCTAGATCAAGTGATCTTTTATTAGAAGAGTGTAAGAATATATGAGAGAGTTAGTAAGAAGAGGGGTGAAGAGAAATGAAGAAATGACTCTCTATTTATAGAAAAAAACTTGCCACTGTTCCACGGATCCCACGGATCCCTCCCTTAAGGGATCCGTGGGACGCTCCTCTTTGCCCATGGGTTTTTTGGTTATGGGTCATGGGTCATGAGTTATGGGTTGGTCCATGGGTATTTCATTAGATACAATGTATCTTGTTAGGAATTAGAAATTCCAGGTATTAAAGAGTCGGTCACCTCAAGTATATGTAATCGTTAGAAAGCTCGCAGTCGTAGTTATTTTAAGTTAAGTAGTATTTAGTTAAGTAACACCGTGGAGGACGGACGGGTCTTTACCCACTGTATGCCTGATCCACAGCCCGATGTGTGGCGATTTATGTAAGACTATAAATACTCTCTACCTTCCAAGGTAGAGAGTTGGAGCTCATAATAATATCTTTCACTTTCTCTCACTAAGTTCCCTAAACCTCTAAATTTCTCTCTCTAGAATTCCATTTATACGCCACTTTGTGTTATGGTTTGATGTGTATGTGAAAACTTATATCTATCAATTGGTATCAAGAGCCATGGTTAGATCATATCTTGCACATCTTTGGATTTCTAGTGGTGTTTAGGTGGTTTTTGAGTTTGAAAAAGTTTAGTGGTTTTTGCATCATTTGGTTGATTTCTTGTGTTAAAGTGTGGTTTTTGTTAGTACTTTTATGTTTAGAATCATCACAAGTGTGTAGGTTTTCATTTGGTAAGCTTGAATCATCTTGGTTGGGTTGTTTTTGGATTGAAAAGTGATGTTTATGTGGTTTTTTCTTGCTAGCGACTTAACTCACGGATTACTTTCTTCGTAGCGACTTGCTTTACAAATTTGTAGCGAGTTACAGTTTTAGACCTAGCGACTTAGATCTAGCGATTTACAAGACAAGTAGTGGACTCTCCACCACGGGTAGCGACTTGGTGGTAGCGACTTGGTCTCAGAGCGAGTTGCTCTTTAGCGACTTGTATCTTTAGCGACTTGAGTAGCAATTGTCGCCAAAATTTTGCTAGCGACTTGAGGCTTAGCGAGTTACTACTTAGCGACTTGAATTTGTCTAGCGACTTGGGACTCTAGCGACTTAGTGGTGTAGCGAATTAAGTGTTAGTGACTTGGTGCATTATCTTCTAAGCGACTTGGGTGATTGTTTACGGTTTCTCTTGATTTAGTAAAATCCGTGAAAGAATCTATTTCGGTTTAATCATAGAGTTATAAAATCCGTATTATCTCGTTAACATGTCTACCAATGTTCCTACTATCATCTCCACGGTTGCAGAGGATGTTCAGCGGTGGGTCGATACTCGCCCACCCATGCTTGACAGAATCGACTACGATTCTTGGGCTCAACGAATCGATTGTACCGCCTTGAAAGGAAAATGGTGTCAACATTCTCAAATCCATTGATGAAGGACCATATCGAGTTGAGACGACTAGAGACATACTTGATACTAATGAAGATGGTACTCACATTTACGGAATGGACGGACCTAAAATGTATGATGAGCTTGATGATAAGGATAAAAGAGATTCGATGCAGATATCGTGGCTTCAAACATTGTTCTTCAAGGTCTTCCTAAAGACATCTACAAGTCGATCAATCATAACACCGATGCAAAGGCGGTTTGGGATAATGTTAAGATGCTTCTCTCGTGTTCGTAATTAACTATGGAAGACAGAGAATCCCAACTCTATGACGAATTTGAACACTTCAAGATGAAACCAGATGAGAATGTCTATGAGTACTATGTGAGATTTCATAAGTTAGTGAATGACATGAGGAACATCGAATGACTATGCCTAACATTCACCGAACTCAAAATTTGTGAACAATATGAATCCCGAATGGCACAAGTTTGTCACATTGTGAAGCTCACTAAAGGATTGAAGAATACAAACTATGAGCAACTCTATGCCTTCCTCCTTCGTAATGAGAGACATGCTATGTTTGAAAAATTGATTCTCAATCGTTCAAAACCAACCGTGGAGAGACAAGCTCGTCTAATGACTCAACCGCCTTCTACTCAAACATCGGAATCACAACCAAAGCATCACAAGTCATACCCTTGGGTAATGGTAATCACAAACTCATTCCCGATCCTATGTTCAAACAAGTCGATGCCGATGCACACGTGGTAACTTCATTAATCAACTAGCTCTTCGATTAGTCAAAACATGAATTCTCTCCCACAAACCAACAACAACCTCGAGCAAAGATCTAACCCACACAATCAAGCCACCGTTAAAGATGGAAGGATCGTGGTGCAACCGATTCAGAAAGACAAGATGATCGGGGAAGAGGTGGAGTGGGAGAGGTTATGTTGGCAACCGTAATCGAGGAAGGAATGGTAACCAAGGTCAAGCTAAGCCAATCAAATGTTATAAGCGTGGTGGTGAGGACACATTGCAAGGAACCGCACATCTCCAAAGCGCCCATGAATCGCCGACACTTCGAGAGATAAGATGTCACTGGCACAAGCTCGGGACAATGGTGCCGCTTTGGATGAAGAGGAACTGCATTGCTTGCCGAGGGCAATGCCAAGACCTATGATGCGAGATGTGGATGAGCAACCTATTCAGAGATAGGTCACAATCATCGAATGCCTTTCAAGTCGCCGATTGTGATGCATACGACTGATGTGGATGATGGACCTACGGCACACACAATTTTTATGGCTAGCATTTCTCCAATGGTTTCTCCCAAGGTCTCTTCTTCACCACTAGCTGGCCCATCCCAAGACAAGCTCATCTCGAGGTATTAAAACTATACGATAATGTCGATATGCAACGGATGCATGACAAAGTACAATCAATCGAAACTATTGAATCAAATGTTGAAAATATGGGTAATATCGATATTATCCCATATGATCAATACGTGAAACAAAGTGAAAGTGAAGGTGTACCAAGTGATGCATCTTCCGCATCAACAATGACTATGTTTTGATGAATACACCGCATGTGCCCTCGATGATTACGTAATTTCGAACTAAATGCCTATAAAGAACGTGTTGCTATTTATGAACAACGTGCAAAATTTGAGTTGACCACTCGTGAGCAGGAAATGGATGACCAAGTACGTACGGTCATTAGAAAAAGTAACTTTAGAGAAGAAGTATTGAAACAAGAATTAAATTCCTTGCAAGAAAAACTTTCTAAAACAAATAAGCAAAACAAGAACTTCAAGAAAATGTGAAAATGCTTAAGCAAGAATTTAATGCAAAGGAATCAAAACTCTTGAGAGACTTTTCTAATCGAAAACTTTGAAAACAAGCTTGAAAACAAGTTGTACACACAAGGAAACACCATTCGATCGCTCACATGGTCACTAAACATAGAGCTCTAAGTGATAAGCATAGTGTTCCCATTATAGATAAACCCAACCCCGAGTACGGAAAGATAGCAAAAGCAGCTCAAAGTGTGATCTATGATGGAAATGAGATTCTTAAACCTAGACAGAAACCTAGTTGCGTTGAGTGCACCGAGGAAGATAAGAAATCGATGAAGTCACTAGGAAAGGATGAACAAAAATTAGATAACCCTAAATGCAAAGAGAAAAAATAATTATCACTCCCCATGACTACAAGAAGGAAAACTGGATTTCCTTGAACATGTTTAAGCCTCAAACATTGTTGACTCCCGAACAAGTTTTTCGGAAAAGGATTTAGATAAGCGTAAAGTCGAAAATATTGTTGAAACAAACCCCTTTGGAAAATGCCCAGAGCGATTGTGTATCCTCCTAATACACCAATGCATCTTGTTCCTAGAAAAATTGCCACTAAAAGCAAGACCTTAATTAGCCAATATGTTATATTTCAACTATTTGTTGATTTTGAGAAAACTTGCAAGAAAAGGATCACACCCATTGGTATAACGGAAGGAGAAAGGGTTTTGAGCAAATGAAAGAATGTTATTTAACCGAGGTCATGCCTTTCTTTAAACTTCGAAAGATCACTTTGAGAGTCTTAAAAGGGATAGAAACCGATATCAAGGGAATGGAAAAGGAATTTGATGCAATGGTAGTTGAAGTTAGTGATTATGAGCGTGCACTAAAATATAATGAGATTGAGAGGAAGAACTTGCATACCTTAAATGAGACTCTTATTACCGAATGTGTTGCTCAAGATATTTTTTCATCGCTTCAAAATGCTCTATTAATGCTTCCAAATTTCATGAACTATCTGTTGCCTCGAAAGTCTCCCATGATCGTGTCATTGAGCTTGAAAATCTAATTCTAAACTAAACGAGAAAATTGAACCGGATGATCACGACAATTTGGTTAAACATTTTTCTAAACTAGAAGTTGAGTATTTTAATCTACAACTAAAATATCAACATCTTAAAGAAAATGTCAAAACTTCAAATATCAAGACATCATCGATGCTCCGAGTTTGATGCGGTTTTCAAATTAACAAACGTGATGAATAGATTCAAGCTCATGCAACACAATCGAAAGTTGAAAGCCCAAATCTCTCAACTAAAGGGTCAAACGAACAATATGACAGCTCCCAAATGCCTCCTCCTTTAGATTCTCGAATTCTCAAACGTTTCATCTTCAAAACCTAGTAAATGCTTTACAAAAGGAAAACGAAAGTTTTCTAGAAGAAAATGAAAAGGTTAAACGTCATTTCAATGAGTTATTTGAATCAATTAAAGTCACTCAGAAAAAAAACAACGAACAAATAGCTTCATTGCAAAAGGAAATTGAGAATCAAAAGTCGTGTAAAAGGAAAATGCCAATGACCAATGGGAGAATGTTGTATCAAAGGTTCACTCTTGTAATAAATATGCTTTATCGTGACATATGTCCCTCCTCATCTAAGGAACAACAAACTCGCTATTCAAACATACTTCTCATCCCTTAAGGATTGCCTAGAATGTCTGCGTGAGATTGTTGAAGAGGATAAGCTAGAGAAACCTCATGATAATGCAATTGGACATGCATGCTTATATGCCAAACGATCTCAAGAAATCTTAGAATGCTTGATCACAATATGCCCAAAGTCATTAGGTGAGAGAGTTAATCCTTTGATTCCATGCTCGATGCCTAATTCTAAGTATGATATGCATTCGATTCCCAATGTTTTGAATGTGAACCGTAGTGTGCCTTTAAGTAGTTCGATTCGGATCCGTCAATGCTAAGAAAGAGAACTCAAGTGTGCCTTCTAGAGTACAAATCTCAAGACTCTAGTTTTAAGAAAGTGAACCTTAGTGCACCGCATGTAGTTCGAGACTCAAGACATCTAAACAGTGATGCAAAGAGTAGTTAAACCAACTAATGTTCCCATTCCTCTACAGGAGTAATCGGTGACATTAAACGGAGCGGTCAAAGTCTCAAGACAATACAAGGAATGATAGGACCTCTCAAGCTAAGAATGTGCCTTTGGAAGAGAGTAGAAGAACAATCTAGGAACTTTAAGCTTGAATTGAATAAAACGAATCGTGTTGATTCTAGTATTAGCCATAGGCGCATCGTAATTAATTCAATTCGATACTATTTGCAAACCTTGTACCGATGTCCGCTTGAATTCGCTTCAAATCATGAATGTGGTGTTAATGTTCGCCTAATGATGTTAATTGTCCAGTTAATATTGTTAATGCAAAATTCATGCTAAGAAGGCTAAAAGGCAAAACGAAAGAAAGTTAGAAAACAAGTGGAAACCCACGGGAAGAACATTCAAGAAATTAGGCTTTTATTGGATATTGTTGGTCATAAGACTAATCGATAATGCCCACTAGAAAATGGATGCCTCTTGGTAGAACTATTCCTTAAGAAGTGATCACACCGTGAATGTGGCTAATACTGAGACACTAGTATCGCATCTATTCACAATGATTCCATTGCCTCACTTTCTCGATATGAATGCTTCTATTTCGATGTGGGTGTTCCAAACATTGTTACTAACCAAATGGAACCCATTCTTGCATGGGGATCCCAATTATCCGCTTATCCATTCTTGTCTCGTGTTCAACCGCAGATCGCTCAAATCGCTCGTGGTACCGGACTCAGTCGTTCCAAGCATATGATTTGGAGACCGGTCATGCTCATGAACTTCGTGAGCAAATTCATCGGATCGTTAGATTTGGTAATGATCATTTCGGTGCTATTATGGGTTATGGAGATTATGTTGTTGGTGATAGTGTCATCTCTAGAGTTTACTATGTGGAAGGTTTGGGTCATAATCTGCTCTCTGTTGGTCAATTCGTGATTTCGATCTAGAAGTAGCCTTTAGAAAACATACATGCTTTGTTAGAGATCTTAATGGTAAGGAACATTAAAAGGAACTCGTGGCTCAAATCTTTACACCATCTCTATCGATGACATGATGAGGGCTCTCCAATCGCTTGTTATCAAAGGCTTCAAAACAAAGTCATGGTTATGGCATCGTCGTCTCAATCACTTGAACTTGGCACCATCAACGATCTTTCCGTAAAGGACTTAGTTGTAGGTTTACCTAGACTAAAGTATGAAAAGGATCATCTTTGTTCAAGATGCCAATTGGGTAAAAGCAAAAGTTTGCCCACAAACCCAAACCTACTAACTCGTCACGAAGTTCTTCATATGATTCATATGGATTTATGTGGACCAATGAGGGTGCGTAATATCTTTGGGAAGAAATATGTGTTAGTTGTGGTTGATGATTACCTAGATTCACCGGTCAAGTTCTTAAGGACAAAGGATGAAACTCCGATATCATCATCAAACTCATCAAACAATTGCAGTTCGACTTAACAAAACCGTCGTAATTATCGTAATGATAATGGAACCGAGTTTGTCAACAAACAACTTAATGAATTCTATGAAAGCGTTGGAATCGACCATCAAAGAAGTGTTCCACGAACTCCTCAATAGAACGGTGTAGTTGAAAGACTAAATCGAACTCTTGTTGAAGCCGCTAGAACAATGCCGATTTACTCAAAGGTTCCAATGTTTCTCGGTCAAGCAATCACCACCGCATGCTACACACAAAATCGCTCCCTAATTCACACTGTACATGGAAAAACTCCATATGAACTTGTCCACAACAGAAAACCTAATCTCTCTTTCCTTCGTGTGTTTGGTGCATTGTGTTATCCAACCAATGAGGGTCAAGACTTAGGAAAACTTAGGGCTAAAGCTGACATTGGAGTATTTGTAGGATATGAATCAAACAAAAAGGGATACCGAATCTACAACAAAAGAACACGAAATATCATGGAAACAATTCACGTTACGTTTGATGAGATGATTTAAAGAAATTGTTTGATCCTATGTTTGATGAACTGTATGATTCAATTACTAATGAGGTGTTGATCCCTACAACAGAGGATGCTCATATTCCTGTAAATGAAGTCAATCCTCGGCCTCAATATCTTTATGTCAAGAAGCACTGCTGCGATCCTTGCCTCATCAACAAATCATCATTCTTCAAATGTACATCATGGAAATGTTTCGCATCAATGATGAAGTTAATCCCTTTGCTACCCCGAAGATGCTCCTTTTGAAAACATATTTGCTCTCGAATCATCATCGAACCATCTTCCTCGGGAGACACCGACTCACCTACCTCGGTCCCTCAACAACCGCCACATGAACACCTCGTAAAATGGACTCACGATCATCCATTAGACAACATCATTGGAAATCCTCTCGTCTCTGTATCAACCCGAAACAACTTGCAACCGATGCCTTATGGTGCTTCTTCAACTCCGTACTATCTAAGATCGAACCAAAAGATGTTAAAACCGCCATGAATGAAGATAGTGGTTCAATGCCATGCAAGATGAAATTCATGAGTTTGATCGACTTGATGTATGGGAGTTAGTGCTCGCTCCGATCGTGCTATGATTATAGCTCTTAAATGGATCTTCAAAGTGAAACTTGATGAGCATGGTGATGTGTTGAAGAACAAGGCTCGATTAGTTGCTAAAGGATACCGTCAAGAGGAGGGTATTGACTTTGAAGAATCTTTTGCTCCAGTTGTTCGAATCGAGGCAATCGTAATCTTTCCGCTAATGCCGCTAGTAAGAACATGGTAGTCTATCGATGGATGTGAAGACGGCATTTCGAACGGAGATCTTAAAGAAGTCGCTCACGCCACCAACCCAAGGATTTGTGAATCAAGAGCATCCTACTCACGCTTATCGTTTGAAGAAGGCTCTTTACGGTTTAAAGCAAACCCAAGGGCATGGTATGATACATCGTCAAAGTTTCTTCTATCAACCGGATTCAAGAAAGGAGCGATTGATCCTACATTGCTCACCGAAGTCGCAAACATTTAACTCATGTTCAAATTTATGTTGATGATATTATTTTGCCTCGATGCACCCAATGGAATGTGATCGTTTTTCAAATGAAATGAGTTCAAAGTTTCAAATGTCAATGATGGGACAAATGTCATTTTTCTTGGGATTACAAATTTCACAAAGTCCCGAGGCATTTTCATAAATCAATCTAAATATGCAACAGAGATTTTAAAGAAATTTGGATTTGATTCAAGTGACCGCTGACACCCCCATGATTGACCAAACCAAACTAGATGAGGACCACTCAGGATCATGATTGACCAAACGAAATATCGTAGTATGATTGGATCCCGATGTACCTCACCGCTAGTAGACCGAGACATCTTGTTCGCTATTTGCATGTGTGCTAGATACCGTGCTAAGCCTACTAAAAAGCACCTTGAAGCAATTAAACGGGTCTTCGGTATTCCAAGGAACCATCAATATGGGTCTTTGCACCCAAGGACACCGGTATGTCACTAACGGCCTATGCGATGCCGATCATGCAGTTGTCAAGATACACGTCAAGCACGTGCGAGGTGCTCGCTTTTGGGTGATAAGCTTGTGAGTCGGTCTTCAAAGAAGCAAATGAGTACTTCTATTTCCTCTACAGAGGTGAATACATAGCCATGTCATCTGTTGTGCTCAAATCTTATGGATGAGATCTCAATTATCCGACTATGGCTTTGAATTCAACAAAATCCTCTGCATCGTGATAATAAAGTGCTATTGCTCTCTCATGCAACAACGCTCAACACTCAAGAGCAAAGCATATCGACATTCGACATCATTTCATCGGGGAACAACGGAAAAGGTGTGGTGGAACTCTATTTTGTGAGGTCCGAATATCGTTAGCGACATCTTCACCAAAGCTCTTCCAAGAGAACGTTTGAGTTTATTCTTCCACGACTTGGCTTGAAAAGCCTTCAACCGAACACTCAAACGCCTTCGAGGAGGAAGACGAGGAGTAAAGGTCTATCTTCATCTATCTCTTGTAAATATCTTTTCGAAAATCAAAATACAAAATTACAAAACCTTCAAAAAGCAAATAGAAAATTATAAAACTTTCAAAAATCCATAAAAATTGAAAAATCTTGAAAATTTCCAAAAATATTGTCTTTTTGTCATGTTTTCCTCGGTTCGACAATATCTACGGTCTTTGTGCTGTCATTCAAAGAATGACACGGGACTTTAGATGTTGTTCGAATTCTTAAAAAAAAAAAAAAAAAAAAAAAATTCGGGAGAAAGAGAAACAATGGTTTATTGTCATTTCAGGCAATAACCCGGTTTTAAAAGAAAGAACGAGCCATGTTTTACAATGTTTTCAAATTCCATGCTCGATTCTATAAACATTTATCTCATTGAAACTAAATGCTTTGAAAAATAACTCGGTCTCTATTTTTGATAATCATCGGACTTATTTGTCAAAATCTCTATCTCTCAATCAACAACCTATGTCATTGATTGAGGGGGAGAATGATTTCAATTAAATTAAAAAGTTATTTGGCATTAAATTGTTTTCAAAAGATGTACATGCATGTCTTATCAATGGAGTTTAAAGTCTTAAAATCCGATCCTTATCAGTTAAAACGCTTTCATAATCTAGTCACAATTCTCTTTAAAAGCTTTCAAAATCAATTTAAATCTATAAGAGATCACAAATCTCACATGATTTGATAATTGTGATCGGGGGAGAATGTGTGATTTAAATTGGATTTAAACTGATAATTCGGTAAATGGTTTTATAAGGATGTACATGCTGTCCTTCCCACATGTGACAAACGATTTCAATTTTTCCATTCACATGTTGAGGGGGAGCATCTATCTTACACCTATGACTTGAAACGTGATCATTTATCTCAATGTGCAGGTTCCCTCTAGTATGTGCAAAACTCCTTTCAAACCTCGAGGCACATATTGAGGGGGAGCAAAATCATGAAAACCTCATCCTTCCCCTAAAATGCTCTATCTATTGGGAAGAGATGTTGATATCTTTTAGAAAATGGTAATCAAAGAAGTTAATTCTTTCTCTTGCCTCCGTGTGCAAAATATTTTCAAATACTTGATGCACATGTTGAGGGAAGTTCTCGTTCTAAAATATCAAAACAATTTCGTGTACAAAATGCTTTGATAATACATCATAAGTATCGAATTGATTTTCAAATGGTTTTCAATTGGTTCCAAATGGCGATGAACAATACCAAAAGACCTACCAACTTTACTTTATGTATGGTGATATAAGGATGATAAGGTTAGGTTTTGTTCCCATCATCCGCCGTAACCGGAGGGATCTACCGAGGACAATCCACTAGTTAGTGTAGAAGTCCTTAGGTATGATGATAAAAGGAGAAAAGTGAGATATGGGAAGAGTGCGGATCGAGCTAGTAATCGAATAAACCCAACAAGGTTCTAGCTATGAAGTCTCGGTAAGCACCGAAGGGTTGAAGAATTAAAAGAATTGAATGAGAAAGGGTGAAAACAAATAGCCCTCCATTTATTCAACCTTAGGCGTAAACCGGGTTCACTTCATATGCTACCGATGGTAACATCGGTATTGAAGACAAGACGTCATGGACCCAAAGGACGACCGCACTTCAACTTTCCAAACCACTCAAGTTCCTCTTAAAAGGACTTGTTTCATTCTCACGGGAACCGACATTATCTATCGACTTTCTCTTAGAGATTGTTGATATTGAAGAAGGAGACCCTCCCTAGTCTCCGCACGGGATCCAAATATGCACAAATTGAGTCTAGAGCCACGAGATCATCAATAAATCTCATTAGGACACTTTCAATAAAGACTCTCTGTTTCACACAATGTGGAAAGAGAGATTATATCTTGAGTCCTACACATTATCCTTGTGGTATTGCGTAACATCCGAGTAATGTGCATACATATTCACAATGAAGATGGAAAGCCTTCGAGCCAACATCAAACAAGCTCCCGGTAGGTGGCATGTGAGATCTATTATATGGATCAACCATGTGACAACCGAATGAAACAATGGGGCGATTCAATCTCTTGAATCAATCCCGTTCGAGTTATGGATTGACGGATACCTTTGAAAAACCGGTCTTTGTGCTTAACAACTCTTTTCTTTAGCACATCGACCGTGTACTCATTTTTCAAACCAAAGGTGCTTTTATGATTGATAATTGATTTTCAATAAAACCTTCGTTGTATTGCAAAAACAATTTCTATTGAGCAATACACGATTGTTTTTCAAATCTCTTTTCATCAATCGCTGGACTTAAAATTACCGGTTCACTCACTCCGTGTTATCTTCTTTGAGATGTTCCGGTTTGAGAACGGCTAGAGCAATGCGAAAACCCGTCAAGGAAATTCTTCGAATTATATCGATCACAGCAAGACATGTATCGATCAACGGGAACCGTGGGCGTGTACCTCAATTCAACGAAGTGATCAAAGACACCTTCATGCGATTTATTGCTAATCTGTTGTATGCAGTACGCCCGACGTTTGCAAATGATCGTAATGAAGCGGTCAATCCATAGCCGCATGCTCACTTAACACATTCATCTCTAAAGAAATCATGATTAGTGCATCAATGACTCGATATTTTCACTCCATGCTTCGCTACGCCGCCAATATCATGAATCAACTAAAGCTTCCGCAACTCGATGAGAAGATATCATGATCCGTTGTGAGCATGTCGGTCCTAAAGTCACAACACCACAATGGATGATTCGTAGATTTTTGTTAGTGATGATCTCAAGAGTCGGCTCTAATTTATTATCACGTGGATTAGTAAAAGACCTCCACTTGGAGTAACCAAACATGCAATATGAAGAATCAATGACTACGAGCTTAGGAACAATGGACTACATCATGAATGCAAGAACAATTTTTTAATGTAATATCTATTTGTATTCAATGTAATTTTGGTGCATGATTGAGGTGACCTCCTTAGGTGGAGATTGTTAGGAATTAGAAATTCGTGTATTAAAGAGTCGGTCACCTCAAGTATATGTAATCGTTAGAAAGCTCGCAATGTAGTTATTTTAAGTTAAGTAGTATTTAGTTAAGTAACACCGTGGAGGACTGACGGGTCTTTACCCACTGTATGCCTGATCCACAGCCCGATGTGTGGCGATTTATGTAAGACTATAAATACTCTCTACCTTCCAAGGTAGAGAGTTGGAGCTCATAATAATATCTTTCACTGTCTCTCACTAAGTTCCCTAAACCTCTAACTTTCTCTCTCTAGAATTCCATTTATACGCCACTTTGTGTTATGGTTTGATGTGTATGTGAAAACTTATATCTATCATATCTAATAGATGCAATGCATCTAGTCAAATGGATATGGGTCAATACCATGGGTTATGGATATGCTCCATAGGTTGTGATTTTTACTCATCCTAATAAACTATTACAACAAATGAGTTATTACAACAATTTGTATTAAATGACTATATGTAAATGCTTTACAACAATAACATGTATCCTTATAATTTCACTTATGATAACATTATATTTTTTATCAACAAAACACAAAGAGATCGCTCAATATTAATAAACGTTTTTACGGTTTATTTGTATTAACAATGACTTCATGCAATGGGTCATGGGTTATGGATTATGGATCATGCTCCATGGGTATGGGTTATGGACTTTGGTTCTTACCCAACAAGATTCATTGTACCTAGTCAATGGATCATGGGTCTTGGGTCATGGGTTATGGACTTTGGTTTTTACCCATTACAACATATACAAAGTACATATACATTTTTATAAGATGTAAGTAAACAATATTACTTGTTAGTGTTTTATAAAAATGTCTTTGGTTTTATATAACTTATTTACCTAAACATGTTTTGATAGTTTTAATATGTTTAGTAAAAGTGTGTTAGTAAACTATTGGCTCAAAGCTTTTACGTATTTTATTTATTTCGTTATAATGATTTTACGTTTTTTATCGACAAAACATTAGAAGGTCGTAAAATATAAATGAAAGTTTTTATGCTTTATTTGTATTAACAGATTGTACCAGGGTTATGTTGAAACAACTCACATAAAAACATATTAGATCGTTGGCACATATTCTTGATTTACTCAAACAATGGATGGTCACTAGAATAATATATCTTGGATCGTTGGCGCGTTATTTACATAACGGATGGTCACCAAAATATACACCTTAGATCGATGGCGCATCATTTGATCACTCAAAAACCAGATAGTCACTAAAATATTAATGCATTAGATATTTTTACAAGGTATGGGAAATACATATAATTGGTGTAAAATAAAATAATAAATAAATAGATGAAGTCCAAACAATAAACATGTAGTTAATTATTATCCAACCTTCCCACGAAAAAGACACAAATCATAGACTAACTCATACTTTAACACGAAAACTCACGTTTTAGTATGTAGACACGATTTAGACTCAACGATGTCTTAATCATCATCTCATAAATAAACGTTAGTTTGCTTTCCCTTAACGGCCAACTCCCTTGGATGCATAAATATTTACATCGTTGGTTTATAATACGTACCAACGAATAATCGTTTAGCTCAAAATATAGAATCGGTTAATTTTAGACGAACCAATTATCTCACAATCTCACTTCTTCTTCTCTCTTTTTTTTCTTTTCTATATATATACATACATACATACATATAAATACACACACACACACACACACACACACACATATATATATATATATATATATATATATATATATATATATATATATATATATATATATATATATATATATATTAGAACATCTATTGGTGTAAAATTTCACCACTTTACCATTATAATTTATCTGTATGATTTTTCCATATACTTCAAAACGTCAGATATAAAAATAATAGTAATAGTAGTAAACACAAAAAAATAAAAAATAACTACTATTACATTCCTATTGCGATGTGCAATTCCCGACCTAACCAAAGATAGAAAACACACGAACACAGGATATACACATAAAAGTAACCAACCACAGACTTTAATCTATAGGGTAGGCTAAGGTGTATAGGTGTAACAAAACAATTTATATTGTGTGCAATAAATGAAAGGAATGGCTCCGAGGGTTTTTCTAGGGGTATCTTACTCTAAAAATGAGAGTAACAAAATGGTTTTATACTGGGGTTAACTAACCAGTGTAGTTAGTTAATATTACAAAACATGTAAACGACATAGGCCATTTGGGTGTAATCCTAGAAATTTACCTAGTTAGTCAAGTCACGGCAATTATATCAATAATACTTATTATAGTGGTCTTGAATAGTATACCAAGCCAGGTTATAAAGTTTACTACAAGTCACCGGCACACTCATATTTTTGTGGAATTTTGGGTAAAATAGTGAAAACGGAATAGGCTTAATTCTCACAATATGAAAATAAGGGTTATCTGTGCAAGTTATGCAACTTTTGATTTCACAAAAAAACATGCTATTTTTTTTAATTAAACCATATATTAGGCATATTTTTGAAAAATTAAGGACAAATAATGTTCTAATTATCCACACCCCCTCACCACTTAAGATAAACAATATCCTCGTTGTGTAAATTGAAAATTAAATACAGGAAATGGAAAAAATTAGAACGAAAACTCTGCTGATATTTGCTCGGTATGATCCTTCATGATGCGTTTGTGAGCAACCTTTTATTTTCTTGTGTATAGGCGTCTCAATCCCTGCATGACTACAACACACATAAAATAAAGCATATATGTGAACCACCACTTCTTTCGTAATCTTAGTACTCCACCGGTGTTAATATGCATAAAAATTGCAGCTAGTGTATCTACGATAATTGATGGTTAAAAAAAAAAAATAATAATAATAATAATAATAATAATAATAATAATAATAATAATATTAAAGTGATTTTTTATTAAAACAATAATAAAAAATAAAATAAATAATAAAGTGTTGATTTGACAGGGTCGTCTCCCTTGACACAAACTAATATGGTTGATTTCGCACCGGGTCGTGCGGTGATCGAAGTAGCGCAACGTAAGCGTGGTAAGTATGAGGCAAAATGTGCGGACATTGGATATAGGTTTCTCCCCTTCTCATTCTCTTCCTTTGGAGAGCTTGAGAAGGACGCGGTAACCCTACTAAAGCGCATCCGAAGTTTCTCGTTAACTCAGGAGATTGGTGCACGTGTTGCTGATCATATTTTTAGTAGGATTAGCTTTTCTATAGCTAGAGGAGTGGGGGCCCAATTAGTTTCTCGGCTCCCCACTAATTTCTTGTAAATCCTATGATTTTTTAATAAAGTGACGTTTTATAATTAAAAAAAAATAATAATAACTGAAAATTATCAGGTCAGTCAATACGCCGCATCCATAGGTACGGATATGCCGTATCGAGCCTAGAATAAAAACCAAATAATATACGAGTCAGAAGTTAAATGCGCCATATCCAAAAACTCGGATACGCCGTATCAAAGTAATTGACAAAAAGTTCCAAAGTGTAGAAATATTAAAAATGCAGAAAAATAAAAGATAGATATGACCAATACGGTCGATACGCCGTATCCATCGATGTCCAGGTCTGACAGACTCGATTGCAAAAAATTAGAAAATAACATTTCGGGTTGTCTCCCAGGTAGCACTTCTCTTTATGCCGGAGTCTTTAAGTTAGACTCATCTTCAACTTCTACGTTGTCCTAACCACGTACCACCCTTCGTCCTTCTTGCGGAAAATGTCGTGGTAAGCATTTGACACATAATCTTCATTTCTTAGCAAAATATCGCAATTGTTCAACTTAAATGCAACATATTCCTCTAGTGGTTCAAATGAAAACTTGAAAACTTCAAACTTCTTAGATGTGGACGTTGGCGGCTCTTTATATGGTATGCTAAGTAATATATATTTTATTTCTTTAAACACTTCTTCATCTTGATTAACAAAATAAGATTTGTTATTTTCTTCCAAATAATCTTGTAGTTCTTTCATAGCATCCTCGTCATCTTCACAAGATTCCAATATAGCTTTTTCAAACAATGCTTTTCTCTTCCTCTCGCTATCATCGAGCAAGTCATACCAATCATAATTTTGGAAATAGATATTATTCGCAACTCGTTTCATTCCATGGAGATCTCCTTCGTTACACACCCTATCTTTTTCCCAATTACATGTCGGCCATGTTTCGTGTCCATTTTTAAAGTGAAGAGGCGCACATGTATGTTTGATTACATCATCTTCGCATGGTTCTTCAGGAACCCATGGTGCTTGGCTATCTTTTTCGTAATACCAAATGTTCTTGTAGTCATCATAGGTTTTAAATCCTTGCAACTCTCCAATTAGTACATCCGCATCATATTTCAATAGATGGTTGAATTCCCTAAATTCCTTGCACAAGGGCGTTTCGTAATCAAATAGGTTAGTTTCAATCCTAAATAGCTCAGCAACTTTATCAGTTAGTTCCTCATCATTGTCCCCCAAATACCATAACTTCTCCATTGAAGTACTCGTGCCTTGCATCAATCACTTCTTTTCCTCCTTAGCTAAATATTCTTCCATAGTGATATCGTTCATAATAATTCCTTGGAACAAAAGAAAATTCGTTAGTAGGACGGGCCCTGAAGGAAGATAATACATAAAACTAAGCACGAAAATGAAATAAGAAAAAAAAAACTGCTGATATCTAACAGATGATACGTCGTATCCAGTACCCTGGATACGCAGTATATGTAATAAAAAATTTTACGTCAGCGATTTAATCAGAAAATATTATACGTCGTATTGATGATTAATACGTCGTATTTTAGATTTAAAATTTCAGATTTTTTTTTAATTTAATACGTCGTATACGCAATAACTAATATGCCGTATCTCGTTTAGGGTTTTTAAAATCTTGTTTAAAACAGAATACGCCGTATGCAGAAAACGAATACGCCATATCCGAATAATATAATTTGATACGTTGTATATAATATAAAAACGTAATATGCCTTATTCACAAAACTGAATACGCCGTATCGTTTAACTCAGCAAAATACAGCAGAAGAGTGTGCAAAAAAATGAACAAAAACACAAAAAAAAACACCCAAATCAAACAAACAAAATGAAGAAAAACACAAATATACAAATATATAACAAAGTTAGTCAAGTTAAAAACTAAAAAGGGTTAAACTAAGTTAAAAACCTAAATAAAAATACAAGTATTAAACAATTCACTCCCCGACAACGGCGCCAAAAACTTGATGTGTCTTTTGTCGTGTAGGTAATTTATGTATTCAAGTTTTAAATTTATATTTGTCAGATTTTACCTATAACAAACACTTACAGACACTTATCCAGTCGAGGGTGAGCTATTTGGTAAGGTGGGTGTCGGTTACTAAGAGTGAAACGTTAACACTTAAATCTATCATTATTTTAATTATATAAGTTAGTCCGTTTAAACCTAATTTTAACGCAGCAAAAGGGTTTTTCAGCCTGAGAGACTGGCACAAGGTTTAGATTTAATAAAACTGTAAAAGCAATGAGGCAGATAACACACACAAGTAGAAAAATAGATAAAAAGAAGAGGTCAAGCCGATAGTAAGGAAAACGTATTAACCAAATTTAGTCATACAAGATGTTTGATTAGTTTATGACCTGTAACAACGATACTCAAGACCTGGCGTTTATCAGATTTAAATATAGGTCGTAGCTAGATTCTAGATTTGCGTATTAAGTTTTTCAACAGATATAATCCTGTCACAATTACTCGAAATCTGCATAAAGCACACGTTAATGATTATCACTTTATTATTTATCCACCTAGGGCTTACATTAACAATGTTAACAATATTAATGAAGTAATCAACGTAATTAATACTCAAAACTAAGTAAACTATCGAATTAGAACAAAGCAAAACATCAAATAACCATTAAACTTGGATAATACCTATAGGTATTAGCCCATAATCTTAGTCATAATAGAATATAACATGTTCTGAAAGATTCAAGTATAAATCAAAAGAGAAAAATACGCTAACCGAATGATTATAATGTAATAAAACAATTTAAGTGAATTCTCTTATGGAATTATGGCACTAGCAGGACCTTTTTGGTCTTCTTTTGTCTCTGGCATCGTACTTGGTGGTTTCTCCTCTAAAAAAACCGGACTTAGGGTTTTCTATTTGTACTTTTTAAAAAACTGTCGATACGGCGTATAGGATTGGTCCAATACGGCATATCAAGGTAATTTTGTGTGGGGTCCAAGATTATTATACTCTAGAATATTCGTAAATCGCCTTACTATTACAGAGTATTATAGATATGAATACGGCGTATCAGGACTTCATTATCTTGGAAATCTGGTGAAGTCATTGAGATGAGTACGATGTATCTGGACTAATACAAGCTCGTTCTTCTGTTTGACCAAAGTTTCATATACGGTGTATCCAATACTTGGATACAACGTACTCTTCAAAGTCAGGCAATGGTATTCATAATAGTCCAAGTCTTGGTATACAATATATCTGTCTAGAATTATACGCGTATTCTTGTCTTTTGTGGACTTTATCGAACTTGATCAATTTGCTTCAAAACACGTTCATTATTGCTAACTTTCACCAATTGCTTGTAAATATCTGAGATAGAAACATTTAAGCGATTAAGTACCAAATCTTATATAAAATAATATAAAACAAGAAATATACATAGGATAAATGATGCTATTACTATGACCTTATTTGATGTCATCAGTTTCCAATGAAATAAGGGCTAGCAACGACCAGGGGTGACTACCCTCGAAAGGATGCAAGTTTGTTTGCTGATGAGGTGTTATTTCATACATTCTTAAGGAGTCATTTAGCCCTTGAACTCATGCATATTTGATCATATATTGCCCTAAATTTCTTATTTTTTAGTTTTAGGTACTTGAGAGAACATATGCTGGAAAAGTACAAGTATTGGACTCGATTGGATGAATAACGAAGAAAAACGACAACTCCAACAACGTGACCGGAATCCGTGACACCGTCACCTCCCTATAACGAGTAAGTGTGTGGAGACGGCCAAGCAAGACGGGGACATAAGGCATCTGACGATGTCATAAGAATTAAGTGACGTTGTCACAATAAGGTGGTGGATAAAACGAAACCCTGGTCGGGTATTGTGTATGTGATTTTAGCTGAACGAATACCATCGAACCCTAGTCAGTTTTTAAAGTATTTGTTAGCCTTTTAGGCCTTGAAGACTTCATGTATTATTGAGATAAGTTATCTATTCAATCATTCAATCATGTTTATACATAGTTGTGTGATTTGCTTATTTACTTGTTTCTTTATTATTATGCTAGGCTAAACTTATTAGTATTTTACTTAGGATTGCGTGAAACTTAGTTATTAATTGCTTGTTTGTCACTCTTTTCAATGGTGTGTATGTTAAGAGTTGTAAAACTGGCTACGATCCTATATGAGTAGCTTGAACTTCCACTGAAACATGTTCAATTAAAGCTTATGTCTTAGGAATTAATTGAGTAGGGTATTTATTACGTAGTTTAGTTATTGGGTGGCATATTGACATTCAGGCATACATCTGCGATTTAGGATAGTTCATATATGTGGGACTAACCACCCGTAATAGGTAATGAGGAATACTACACATTATATTAGACAAGTGACATTCGGTAAACATAGCGTGAAAACAACTATGGAGTAATGGAATTCTTGGTAAATACAACTCCCTTCTTATAAGAAGTTCCTACCACTTTTTCTTTTCTTGTTATTTGTTTTTATTGCATTTTTGTTTAGTAGTAGTTTAATTAGTAGTTTAAAACAACCTAACCCTGGAATTTTACTTGCTTTTATATAAAACATAAAATACCAAAAATATTCTTCTTTCAATCTTTAGGCTTAAATCATCATACACTTCGAACCAGCCTCACTATTCCCTTAGAAAATGATCAATACCCCTAGTGCCTATACTACACTACAATGATTAGGTACTCTACCTAGGAGGATTGTAAAACTTTGGTGTTGCAATCCGCTGCGTAATTTGCACACTAGAAGAAGCTAACACAAAAGTGCTACAAGGGGAGGCTATTCCAAGAAATAACTCCATTAAGGAAAGGTTCTTCATCAACCCCGAAACTTTCATGTCAACCTGACACAATCACAGTACATCTTCCACCATAGGTAAGGAATCAACTTGTTCATCTCTCATAGCGGATTTTTGCAAAACCACAAAGTTTTACAATCCTCCTAGACATTGTACCTAACCGTTGTAGTGTAGTATAGGCAAGACACAGGGGATTGATTGTTCTTTAGGGGAATAGTGTTGAGAAGTCAGAAGTGTATGTCGAGATACGTCAAAATATTGGGGTTTGAAGAGTGGTCATTTTAATTACTAATTAATTAAAACAAAACTAATTAAACTAAAATTAAACTAATTATGTAGAAAAGTAAAGTGGTAACTCTTATGATAGAAAAAATGTGTCCACTTAGATTATCTTTACTCCCTAGTTATCTTTTATTGATTAGTCGAGTTGTCACGTCCTTGTTTTAATTAGAGCATTGTATTCCTTATTATTGGTCGTAGGGAGGTGCCATATGCTCTAACTCTATGAACGTATAAGTCTCCCCTAAGAAAGCTTAAAGTTTATTAAGTCTCCTAGGATATACAAGTAGCAATTCACGCAATAAATACAATGAGAAAAACCAATAGCGCACTCTAGGGTTGCGTTTAATAAGATGAACAAGCTAGTACATATAAGACTTAAGCCAATTTTCTTATCCTCACGTGAGGCAACGAATTAAACAAGAAGCGACAATCAATAATCAATAACTAGGTTTCATTCAATCTAAGAAAACACTACTAGATCTAGCCTAGCATGTTAAAGTGAAGAAAAGAAAAGCATAAAATCAAACAACACATAGACATATTTAATGATTAAAGATGAATTACTTATCTTCAATGAAACATGGATAAAGTGGCTGTAAAAAGCCTTACCAAAGAGCCGAAAATCGTCTAGAGTTTCACCTCTCCAAAAGTGTTACATCAATAATGGAAAACATATGAAAATATATATAGTTTTACGATTGTGACAACGTCACTTTATGGTTGTGACGCCGTCAGCTCGCCGTCATTAGGGTTTCTTCAGTTGCATTGTCGCCGTTGTAACGATGTCGCCTTGTGTCACTGACACCGTGAGGATGTCGGACGTCGTCTCTCTTCAAAAATTCTGAGTTGTCTCATGTATTTTTTACACTGAATCTTGGTCTTCAAATACAAGTGACGCCGTCAGGTTATAATCTTGCTCAAATGTTCTGAGCCGTGACATATAAAATTTCCATCAAATCGTCACGTCCAAATGCAAGTGATGACATCACGTTAAGGTTGTGACGCCGTCTTGATCCCTTTTCCAGACTTTTTCGTGACTTGGTAGTTTTCTTTGTTTTCTTGTCCAAATTAGTCTAAAGCATGTCGGTTTCCAGCTTTTGCGTCCCAAGTACCTAAAATGTGAAAAGGAATGATTTAAGGTAATAACTGATCATAAATGTACGAGTTTGGAGCTTAAATGACCCTTTAAAAACACACATTTTAAATCCTTATCAATCTCTTTGCAAGAAGCTTACCCTTGCTTGGGAAACATCATACATGACCAACATCTCTAGAGAACTAGCAGAGCTTAGCCTGAGCCTAAACCAACTTGTGTTCCTCATCAAATATAAATTACATAGTCCTTCTCTTGAAAATACCCAGGCTATGGACTCTCAGGTTTCAAACTTACTCATGCGAGTACCAAAAAATGGCCTGAAACATACCAGACCTACTTATTTAAACTATTACATAAAAATGACTTTGAACTTGAAACATATTAGGTACCCCAAATAAAGATATTTTTTCAAACATTCTTCCAAGGCCCAACATTGGCCAAAAAAAAAGAACAAATTTAAAAGATTCACAATAAGAAGGAATGATTTTGGTGCCTAGGAAGAAGACGGCTTAGTAGGAGCAAGGTCATAACATATGGCTAATAAATCTTTGAAATATTTTTCTTTATTTCGTAAAATCTCCAGCAAATAAGGCCATGCCATCTGGCTTAAGTTAGTCGCCTCCTACCCAAATTTCTTCTCAGCTCCGGCATCCAACTTTAACTCTTCAGCATGCACATTTGGAAGCTTCTTCTGGATCTTCAACAACAACAAATTGTAAGCACTAAGAGATATTGCTTTCCTCGAAACACTAGCAAAAGGTAGAGTAAACTCGTGCGAGCATAGTAGATTCGCGACAATCATAGGTATCTCCCTTACAAGCTTCTCCTTTTCAGCCCTGTAAAATGCAACACTGTCGCGGTTCAAACTATTAGACTCAGTAGTTAAAGCTAAGTCCCCATTGAAATCCTTGAGTTCCCTCTCAAGCTTGGGAACCTGTTCCTTCACGGCAGTGATCTCCTCCTTGTGCTTCTTCTTGGCATCTACTTCATTGGCCTTCAACACCTAGAAAGACTTCTCATTCTCAGTGGTTACCCTAGCACATATCTCCCGCGGACTCTTTACCTCGGCCTCTAGCCTCAACCTGTTTGGCTCAGTGTCTTCAACAATCTTCCTCAGATGACCCACCTCTTTGCTAGCCTTATGAACAAGCATTGCTTTCTCTTTGAGATACGCGTACTCCGTGATGATACCACAAACACTACGATCAAAGGTAGCAAGGCTATGAGAAATACTTCTTTCAAGGAACCTAACTTAACAAGCAGGGAGCACAATTTATTCACAATAGGCTCGGGCTAAATGGTCGTACCAACACATGTTATCCATTTTTAAGCTTGTACGAAAACTAAGAACATGTCTTCCAACGTCCTCAAGAGTTATTTGCACCTTGACCTAAAGGGTGGACGCGGTCATGTCACCATCAGCACCTTGATGACTCGATCCACAACATGTATTAACTTTTTGCCCTTAAACACGCTATCCCCTAACAAGATTTACATATCGTCCTAGGCAAAAACACTTGGAAAAATATAAGAAATTCAAAATCAAAGAATACAAAAGCATACCTTCATTACCTTGAGAATCTCTATGCTCAAAGGAAGTCTCTTTCGCCCTGTTTATCTTCTTTTTCAGCTTCTTAGTTGGCCTAGACCTAAATGCCATGCCAACCTCATCGCAAGCAGTTTCTCAACTTCATCATCATCATCTGAAATCGGGTACATAGACAATAAGGAGGTAACATCTAGGGGCACAAGTTCAGTGGATGAAGGGATAAAATTTTCACCAGCTACAACAGTTCCACTACCACCCACCTCATTAGCCTCGTTAAATGGATGATTCCTCTTTCTCACCAATTACGCAACTAAGGGAGCCTCATCTTCCACTCCCTCCATCACATGGTCAACTTAAAGAGCTATACTAGCGGCACATAAACCCTGGGAAGCATCATCCTTATGCATATGTGGAGAAGGAACATGGTTTCCTTCAAAATATGGATTTACAGGAGAAATGACTGGCTC
The DNA here is from genome assembly GCA_022545495.1 of Chrysanthemum lavandulifolium. NCBI lineage: Eukaryota > Viridiplantae > Streptophyta > Magnoliopsida > Asterales > Asteraceae > Chrysanthemum > Chrysanthemum lavandulifolium. The sequence goes on from CM040242.1 coordinate 185,300,652, forward strand.
ATAAGCCACAGTAACACCCATATCATCATAACTATCAAGAAAATCAAGAATATTCATCACTGCACCATAGACCATAAAAAAAACTTGGTTATTCTAGCAACAATACTTCAGTCAAACATAAGAACATAGATATGAGATACATCCCTCTCATCTCGCATAAGCACATGACCATCCACGGCTCCCACCACTGACTTAGGTTAGCATGCATCAATGCGCCCTCCAATATGGGTATACCATACACCTCCAAGTCACCTAAGCGAGCCAACAGAGTACACTCATCACCAGATGGAACATGTGGCGAATCCTCCAGATTAGGACCCACCTTGTTGCTCCATCTAATATAACGAATCAGCAAAAAACACCCATAAACGATTATACATACCTAGTTCTTATGCCAAACGGACAACCCTTTCGCAGACCCAACTGTGACAAACTTATGGTCAGTTTTGTACCTCTTTTCAATAGACCATCATGACCCGTGCTTTCGGAGACATAAAATATGTCTAAACACAAGCAGGCTAACATTGCAGTCGCGGGCGTATTCTAAATAAAAGGATGTCACAGGTAGTAGCGGCAACTTATGAACCCTCTCATGGCCCTCAGGCATATAAGGAAGAAACTGAATTATCCACGGATGTTGCGACTCAAAGTTGTTATATTTCGTGTCTTTAACCCAACTGGAGTTATCCTAAACAATTGCGTTTTCACCACGTGACATGGTAAAACACTTGGCGAAGGCTTTTCTCTGTCTAAACAAGAAGGAGAGGTACTACTAACATTGATTATGTTTAGATGGAAAAATAACGCCGGAAAAACAAAGGAAAGCAAAAAGTTAGTGGATTACACTTGGCAACAGCTCGTTGGGCCAATAGGGGTCCACTTAATGCGCGTATCATTCACACTCTGAGAGACTAATGTCAGGCTGACATCACGTATAGTTGAAAGGACGGGCTCACACGGTGCCAAAATGACTGTTTGACTTAATTAAAATTATTCAAAAAGATTTACATTTCCCACGCAAACATTAAATGCTACGTTATCTTGAAACGACTCAAACAGCTTGCATTTTGGAAACGATTATATGTCTGGCATGTTGCGACTTGGAAGCTTATCGGCTCGGGAGACTCCATTATGAGCCTGACAAAGTAATCTACTAGCCTGATGATCACTATTATTATTCCAGCATCGTACCATTAGATTATGCTATAATACTAGATTGAGGGGACTTGATAGCGTATCATCATTAATGGCCCATTATCAGCACTTGATAAGCCTGGTTACATTCCAGGCCGCACATGGCTTTGGGAAGCCTCTCAGGCTGTGTACCTGACGTATGACATATGAAAATTGGAGACACACGAGCATAAATATTGGAGACGGGCACGACCTGATACGAGCAAAAGGGAAGCTGTCACATGTCTTGCTTGTCTACTCGTTGGTTGATCAAACAACTAGTCTGTTGTCTACAACCGTTGATCATAATCAAAATCAAAATGTAAACAATCGAAGTTAGGTTGAGCACATCGTGACCAGTCACCGCCGCCACATCGCCTTTCTCTCCGACGACCGACACGACCACTGTTGCCACATCGATGACCGATTATTTTTTTATTTCTTTTTTGAATTGCGTTTGAAATTGTGTGTTTAGAAGTGTGTTTGAGGTTGGTATTTATAGGATGTGAAAAGTGGTAAAGTTTTAAAAAAAAAAGTTTTTTTTTTTTTTTTTTTTTTTTAATGTTAAATGGTATATGGGTGTGTTTGAATATCGGTTGAAATTTCAACCGATACCCAAATTATTCCTTGTCGACCGATTTGATGACCAAATATTCACAATCGATTTGACCGACTTCAAAGTCGGTCGTCAAAGCATTTTGTTGGTGACCGACCGATGTTCAATCTTTGATTGTGCCCGGTCTTACAAACATCATGCATGGTGTACGTCTTTGTATTTTTTTATTTTTTATTTTTTTGAATGGCTTGTGTTTCTTTTACTTTTGAAAAACATAATTAATAATTAAACATTATCCGTAATGAGTCAGTTCACACTTGCTTGTCTTGATTATTCGCAAAAATAAATACAAATAAATGTTTACATTTCAAATCTTAAAAGCCATAAATATTCTGGTAAGTAGTTTACGTATTTGACTGGGTAGTAGGTTAGTAGGATGACAGAATAATAGTTGAAAAAACATTGAATGCCTTTTATTTGTTTATTTAATTGAGTATCCATTTATAGCATATTATAACCTAGAAGATCCATCTCGTGTGTTTGGATATATAGATTACACTCATCAATCAATATTTCTTTCACTCTTTACCCCCTCGTGACTGCAGGTTTTGATTGTACTGTACTACACATATTGTCCAAGCTTTTGTAGAATAGACCTACCTAGCTACCATGCATTGGAGTTATATATCTTTTTGTTACATGTACCAATATATTGTCATGTCCAACTTAACATTTGAAATGAAGTTTCAAGTTTATGGGTTCTTATTGTGAACGACAAACAATAATGTTGCTAGCTAGATATAGTTATTTTATTATTAGGTTTTTTTTTTAGTATGGGTTAAAAATAGAGCTCCATGCGAACTTAGGGTTTAAGTGGATAACATATTGAATTTGATAGCGGATTCATGACTTCATCTTTACCTTAAAAGTCATAAAGCCTGCGCTTGTTAGAAAATTTCAAAATCAGTAATAATCATTTGAACAAACAGTTGATTGTTGTGAAAAAGGTCGCAAGAAATAATTTTATGCACACAAATCCTGATCCACACTGTCCATATAAAGATCTTTAATTAATTTACCACTTAATGAACACAAATAATGGCTAAGTTAAATAACAAAGTGATTCAAAGTCCATAGGCAAGTTATCTGAAAACAGGTCAAAGAGAGGTGTGATGGCATTCAAGTAAGTGATAGGTGTTGTAAATCAATCACCATTTTTTCAAAGTTTTCACTGTTTCAAGTTTTGTCATTATATGTTTTAACCTTCTATGGTTAGACTTGTACATTGATCTGTAACATGAGATGATTAAGCGTACGTATGTTTAATGTTTCTGGATGAATTGCTAACGATTTTATTACTTTGGTCTATTGAAACTTCACTTTAAGTCCGTTACGTCCAAGCGATGGAAGTGAGAAGGTGCTTTGTCCTGACCAGAGTCGGAGCCAAAACAATTTGCTTAAAAGGGCACATTTTGATAATTTTTAGAAACAAATTATAAAATAGTTATTAAATGAGGCAAATTATAAAAAATAAATCTAGATATTTTAAAAAATATACACTACAATATTTTTTGTTAAGGGACACGTGACCCCCGGGACCCCTTCCTATCTTCGCCCATGGTCCTAACACAAGAAAAAAAATACTTGCTGTTTGTTCCTAATGTTCTTAAATCTATATAAAGTTCTTATCTAAAAATAAATTAGCTTTGCCTGTTACCATGATTCTCATTAAACTCAATATGTCAATATATAATACAATAGAGTAATCTAGAAGCTAAACAAATGGGTCAAGCGTATTACAACATAATAATATGGGCTAATAATATACTACTAACACTACCTCTGAGTTTGAGTGGGAGGGGCTCGAACGCACAAACTGGAACGAAATTCCTTAAAGCAAAGAAAGGGTAACCCATTGGTGAAGATATATGCATATTGATAGAGTGACGGGACATGCAAAACTCGAACCTGTCCCTTGACAATCATGTCACGAACAAAGTGAGTATCTATCTCGATGTGCTTTATCCGTTGATGTTAAACATGATTGAAAAATAGGTAAATGGCACTTGTGTTATCATAATAAACAAGTGTGGCAGTCAATAAAGGTGTATGTAGCTCACGAAGTAGGCTGCGAAGCTAAGCATATTCGGCAACGACATTCGCAACACCTCGATACTCAGTTTCAGCTCTTGACCGAGAAAGCATATGTTGACGCTTAGATGGCCACGACAATAGATTGTTCCCCAAGAATACACAATATCCAAATGTAGATCGACGTGTAGTAGGGCACCCAGCGCAATCGGCATCAGAATAAGCAATAAGAGATATGGTTGAAGAAGCATAAAGTTGGAGTCCAAAACCCAATGTACTACGAATATACCCATATATAAACAAACTTGTTGAACAACATAAGAAATATCTGGTCGGGTAAAAGTAAGATACTTTAGACCTCCTGCAAGACTACGATAAAGAGTAGTGCTAGTAACAGGATCACCATCAGGGCCAAGTTTGGATTCCGTATCAACGGGAGTTTGTGAGGGGTTACAATTGCTCATGTGGGCTCGCTGAAGCAGTTCCAAAGCATATTTTCATTGACAGAGAAACATCCCAGTACTTAAACGACAAACAAAAATGTCAAAAAAATAGTTAAGAGCCCCAAGGTATGTCATCTCGAACTCTCTATGTCACATATTGGTTTTCACAAACACACAAACACACAATACTTGGGTCGAATGAAATGAGTTTTAGAGAGAGAAAGTGGAAGAGAATTGGGAACTTCAGTGAGACAAAGAAAAATGTATTATGAAAGCCCCAACCCTTTGCCTTGGTAGGCAAAGGGTATTTATAGGTTCACACATGACACGCCTCCTACGGGTTGTGGCTCAGGCATACAGTGGGTAAAGACCCATCCGTCATCCACGGTGTTACTTAACAGATTACTTACTAACACTGAATGACTACGACTACGAGCTTTCTAATGAATACATATACTTGAGGTGACCGACTCTTTAACTACCAGATTTTCTAAATTACATCACCTCATTTACATCAATTACAAACAAATATTACAGTTTGGTGTGCTTGGATTCTTGGTTAAGTTCCTTGCTCTGTAGCCCGTAGTCTTTGATTCTTCATGTTTTACATGTTTGGTTATTTCAAGTGGAGGTCTTTAATTGATCCACGTGTTGGTGATTCTTTGAGCCAGCATTGAGATCATCAGCCACATCAAATCTCTGACTCATCCTTTGTTGTATCGCCATTATGTGAGGTTGTGACTTTTGGACCGACATGCTCACATTTTGGATCATGATATCTTCTCATCAGAGTAGCGGAAGCTTCGTTGATTAATGATATTTGCAGCAGCGTAGTAAAAGCATGGATTGTAAATATCAGAGCCAGTTGATGAATATATGCACTTATCATGATTTCTTTAAAAGTGAATGTGATGTGTGAGCATGCGGTTATGGATTGACTCCTCAATTCTGATTAGCTGCAACCGTCGGGTGTCCCTGCAAACCACAGTTAGCAATAAAGTGCACGAAGGTATCTTTGATCACTGATCTGTGCTAAACCAGTCAAGTCTAATCACACAAGCTAGCCACTTGTGAATGGCTAACCGTAATAGACTTAAAACTGCTTAAAACACAAATACAATGAAGTCCTGGAGAATACAATGAATTCCCGGGTCGTTAAGTCCCACGGAGACTCAATGGTGTGTAAACACTAATTCAGACGATAGAATAATCACTAAGGATAGTGATCGAAAGGAATTAGATGGATAATTACACATCGAAAAAGTTTATAAATAATAAATGACTTAAATGCAAATTAAGAAAATTAAAAGATAAAATATATTAAATAAACGCTATCACTATTTTTAAAATGATGAACGTTTAAAACCTAAAACATACGTTTAAATAAAATTACGTAAACGTACAAAATAAAACGTGAAAATAAAGAAGGAAAATACCTACGGATATGAAAAATACATTTTTACAATCCTAAATATAAAAGAAAATTATTAGAAAAGGAAAATTATTTTTACAACTATTTATTTAATTATTATTAAATAAAAACTATTTTTACTTATTTAATAATAGGCTAAAATACAAGAAAATATGAAATAAAGATAGAAAAATGAAATTATGACTTGGAAAAATCTAAAATATGATAAAACTTATTTTAAAACTGAAAATATATTTTTTAGAGTTTTTATGTATTTATTATTAATTTAATACTATTTAAAACTAATTAAAATGCTAGAAAATACTATTTAAACCAAGAAAATTATAGAAAAATATTTTTTGACTTTTATATTTATCTAAACTTAAGAAAATGAAAATTATTTTTTGAACCTTTTCTTAATTTTTGTATTAAAAGCTAATTAAAAGGCTTAAAACTAATTTAAATCAAGAAAAATACTAAACAGTACTGAAAAAATATGAAAAATTCAAGATAAGCTTCAAATAATATTAGAAATCTAAGAAAAATATAAAAACAGGGTGTTGTGTGGAGGAAAATGAGGCTGCAGTGGACTGTGCTTAAAAATAAGCACTTAGGATAAGCTAGAAGCTACAACAAGCTACCAACTGAGTACAGAAGCTAAAATAGGCTAAAATAACCAAAATGCAACAAGTCTAAACTGCTTTTAACCTCTGGATACCAATCTAACAGATTTGGATGATTTGAGTTTATAAGCCAAAACAGTTTTAGGTGGCTACTAAGAGCTTACGCATAAGACATACAATAAGCTGAAACAACAAAATGGAAGTGGGACCCTGTACTAGACCTGGGTGACTATGTATAAGCCTAAGCTGAGACCTAGATAAGCTCAAATGAGCCTAATGCAAACCTTGCCAAACTCAGATAATCCTGTGCAGACTCAATGCCTGCTGTGGGATTTAATCCCATTTTAACAAGCCCATTAGAAGCTTAAGAAAATTCACAAAATTTGACAAAATGAGGATAAGAAAATAGACCCATGAAGATTTTAAAACCATAAGTTTCATTGAATTTGACTCAAAATGAGCCCATGAAAAATCACCTCAGATGAGCTCAAAATGGATTTTTCAAACTTTTGACTTTTTGACAGAAATGGAAGATTGACTTTTTCCAACTTTGAGCTTAATTTATGGACTTATTATGATGTATTAAGATGAAATGAAACTGAAATAAGCTAGTTCTAAGATTTCTAATCACAAAACAGGATTTTGTTTTTCAAAAATTCTAACAGATAGCTAATAAGACAGTTAGATGAGAATTTTGACTTTAAAGGTTTTCAGTCACAAATAAATGACTCAAATGAGTATAATAGGACTTAACAAGCATGAACCAACAGTTATCAACTCATGAGCACACCTCTAGTACAATGTAACAAGCCGATCCAAACACCCTTATCACCACCGATATGCAAATAAAACTAAACAAACAACTAAACTAGCTAAGCCTAGTGATCAAACCGACTTTAATTTACTTAAATAAAACTTAATGAGCGATTTAAACTATTTCTAACCACGCTACCAAATATGCAATGAACTAGAAAATAACTTACAATAGGTCCCTAGCCACAATGGCTTGAAACTGAAACCAATGAACACTAACCTAATTGTATCAACCCATTGGACTATAAATCAACCCAATGCCTGGCTCGCATACACCCATGTCCAATTCATAACCATTTTGCTTCCAATTTGACTTTCTTTGACCAATATCCAAATTGGATTGAAACTTGAATGTAAGCTTGCAATAAGTTATAATAAGCTCATATAAGCTTGTTGAAGCTTAAAGATAAGCTAAGAAGAGCTTGTTTGTCGACTTTGGAATGGAAATTTTCAACAGTTATGCAAAAATATGAAAATAGATAAAGCCTTGGAATCACTGATTAAAACTTGATTATACTGCAAATATAACTTGAGTTTAACACTTGGGAACAAAAAATTACAGCTTTGAAATTAAACTAATACATTAATAAGAAAAACGACATAAGGAAAATTCTAAACTAAAAATCTACTACTTGTCTTGCTTCTCTTTCCTTCTCTTTATACCCAAACTCTTTCTCTCTCTATTCTGATTGTTTCCCAGCAATTTCCTCAGCCATTGGATGGCTTAAAATGATCCTGGCCATTAAAACAGATTTTGGCGCGAAAAAGTGGTATTAGCAGTTGTGGGTTGAGTGAAGTGGAGGAGGGGTAATAAATGTTTCTTGGAGGCTTGTTGAGGTGGAGGGGACAAGAAAATGTGAAGGAGAGGGGGGGGGATGGTTTTGTTGATTGTTGCAGACAGTGGTTGAAGAGAATGACTTTTGGCGGGTGTTTGTTTTTGACTTGGGTTTGACCGGTGGCTAATATATGATGGGGGTCCAAAATAGATATTGACAGGGGGTCACTTGGGATGGCAGGGTCACAATTGGCATATGATATGGTCCAAATGGGTTTAAAGGGCATTAATTATCAAGGACCATTAGTGTAAATTCTGAAAAACAAGGGACCATTGCTGCCATTTCATCAAAGTTGCTCCAAGGGCTAAAAGTGACAAGCTCTAAAAGTACAAGGACCAAACTTGACATTTTCCAATTTTCAAGGACCATTTTGACAATTTTCAAACTTGAGGGACCAAAGTTGTAATTTTGCAAATTTTAAACTTTGAAGGGTTTGTTTTAACAACTTTTGAATCCCATGGACCTTAAATGACATTTTCTTTATTTTGATATACCGTGGACTGCTTTTGACAACTTTTGAAACTTGGGGACTAAAGCGCCAATTTTGCAAACTTGATCGTTTTCATCCGATTTTGATCTTTTGCATTTAAAACACATAAAACACTTATTTGTGATATTTTTATCATTTTGATGCATTTCGAGTGTTTTCGGATGTTTTGCGGTTTAATTAGTACAAAATGATGAGTATTTACACACTCATCAATCCCCACACTAAGATATTGCTAGTCCCTAGCAATGTTTTGAAATTTTAATGGATTTTAAAACTCTTTACCAAAAGCCATTACTCGGAGTAGCCAAATGTTTCAGTTCAAGTAAGAACCTTGGTACATCGATAACCAAATGATTTTGAGCAAATCATAAGTCAGAACGGATTTGATTTGTCTTTACCGAAGCCGTTTGCTCGGACTAGCCAACTCTTAGATAAATTATCGAATTATCTTTGGTGAGTGAATACCAATTATGGATTTTCCACTGCCTTTACCACAAGCCATAACCTTGCGGGCTAGCCAACTCTTCACTTTTTAGGATATGGTGAGTTGAGAACCATACAATTTTGGGCAAATTGCAAGCCATATAAACGGATTTGATATATCTTTACCAAGAGCCGTTTGCTCCTGGATTAGCCAATCCTTTAGTTTATTAGACAAGGCGGACTGATAACCATATGAGTAAGTGTAAAACACTTACTCCAAAAAAATTTTTGGCCAAAAACGGGGGAATTGGGTGGATAATACATGATAAAATTCGTGAGAATTCCCCCCCACACTTAGAAATGAATATTGCCCTCAATATTCAAAGTACCGCGGTTATGCCGAAACCGAGAACGTAAAGGAAATACTACGGCCATTATTATGAAAGATTTTTTTTTTTATATATATATATATATATATATATATATATATATATATATATATATATATATATATATATATATATATATATATATATATATATATATATATATATATATATATATATATATATAAACATGTGGGCATTACCCCACACTAAGGTGGTAGAAAGGGTAAGAAGTCGAAATATGGGTGAAAACCCATATGGTGTGTCTCTTGTTTTTGATTTCCGAGTCGCTAGCTTGACTCGACCCCAATTAATTGGTTCATGGGAAGCAAAGTGGAAGAAACAATCTCCATCGGACTTTCATTCAAGATGTTTGGACAAACATTTGAAGCACGTGAAAGTTCCACACCGATGAGATATAGAGAGCAGACCGGCTCACGGATGATAAATGAAAATGCCGGGTCAAAGATAGTATCCTCATTCCGAAGGAGAAAGGGAAAGAACAACCACACCATTAGTGAAGAATGGAATAAATATGTGCATCACAATGCATGTCCATTCCTCATCGAAAGAAGCAAATCACCATTTTTGACATTTTAAGCTTAAATTTGAAGCTTTTATGGTGATTGGTAACAAAATTTCCGGAGGAGAGTGGAAACGGTTCTTCAATCAACAAATTTTCAAGAAAAGGATGTCTCCTCCGAATCAAAGTAAGTATTGTCAATTCTGTTGGAATCGACTCATCACTAAGAAAATCATCGACCTCCTTCCAAAGTTGTCATCTTCCTCATTTGGAGTGAGAGAAGGAATGGAAGAGTCGGAAATGGGATAAGAAATGAGTGGATGATCATTATATAGGAGATTTCTAGTTTCTCCAAGATCGGCTTGAAATCAAAGAGATCATCGTCACTTTCGATGAAAGTGGGTGATGTGAGTGAGTTCATCGGTGAACTCCTCAAGAAGAGGATCGGGCGTGGGAGTGATGCCTCAACATACTCGATGTCTCCATAAGATTTACAATCATCGCTAAAATCGGAGAAAGTCTCAAAATGATCATTTGAACACTCAAGAGGGAAGAAGAATCACACATAAAATCGAAATTCCGTGACTCTCTCGGGATTGGGACAAGGTCCTCAACACTAGACTTTATAAATTCGTCCGATTCCTTTTCGTGAACAGTGTCAAGATGCTCATCCCCATGTTTAGAGAGTGAGTGGGAGCTTGGTGTGATAACAATAGGCGAGGGAGTTTAGAAGGACTAGCATACATATGTTTAATACTTTCCATTTGTTCTTACGCTAGTAATTCCATCATAGTCTTTTCTCCTTGATTGTTCATGGAAGGAATCTCAACCGATGAACTTGATGAACTGTTATAAAATTGTAGGATATCAAGGATATCTTCATCATCATCGTCATCGAGAATGAAACGGAATCGAGAGCTAGATTTGGCCGCTTTTTCTTTTGCAATTGATTCCCTAATAGATTGTTCAAAGGCAATTTGGGAATCTAATTTAGCGACCGCTCTTGCTAACAAAACTTCCATGGATTTCTCATTTGGATTATCTTGGGATGTTTAGATTCCTTCAAATCTTTCACTAAATCCAAAAGATCAAGGAGAAGATTTTGAGGAAGTGGGTCAGTTGGTCTTGTAGAGGTTGGTCATGATACGAAGAGTCGTAATTGTTACAAGGAAATGGATTCCTTGTTTGACAATCCGAGCTAGAGTGAGGACCTCCACAATACTCACAACAAGAAACCGATGTGGTCGTGAGTGGTATGTGTTGTAGTCATAATTGTTATCGGGAACACCGCTCATAGACAAGCGTGTTTCACGATTGACAATCGAATCGGAATGTGAACCACCACAGTACTCACAACAAGAAAGCTGCCGAGTCTTCTGATGTGGTAGCCGATGGAATAAATCGATCGTGTTATGGTAGGAATAGGGATCCGGTTATAGATGCACCCGCTTCCGATTCCACCACGCTACAACCGGGGCAATTGCCACCATTATAAGGACCACCACACCATTGACAACCAAGAGGGTGAGGATAAGACATAGAAAGAATCAAAAGGTTTTAGAGGGTAAGAAATGAAGAATCAAAAGGTAAGAGGGTAAAGAGGAATATTTTGGTGTTTTTGAAAACATGATGATAAAAACAAAGAATGAAAATATTTTTATGTTTTTAACACTTTAGAAAAGTGTTAATGAACTTTTGGATTTTTCGATAACTTTACAAAAACTTTTACAAAAGGTGGGGTATGTGCAAGAATGGATCCGAAAAGGTTAACACACGCTAAAGCCTCCCGGCGTGGCGCCTAAAATTTGATCTGTGCTAAACCGGTCAAGTCTAATCACACAAGCTAGCCACTTGTGAATGGCTAACCGTAATAGACTTAAACCGCTTAAAACACAAATACAATGAAGTCTGGAGAATACAATGAATTCCGGGTCGTTAAGTCCCACGGAGACTCAATGGTGTGTAAACACTAATTCGAGACGATAGAATGATCACTAAGGATAGTGATCGGAAAGGAATTAGATGGATAATTACACTCACCGAAAAAGTTTATAAATAATAAATGACTTAAATGCAAATTAAGAAAATTAAAAGATAAAATATATTAAATAAACGCTATCACTATTTTTAAAATGATGAACGTTTAAAACCTAAAACATACGTTTAAATAAAATTACGTAAGCGCACAAAATAAAACGTGAAAATAAAGAAGGAAAATACCTACGGATATGAAAAATACATTTTTACAATCCTAAATATAAAAGAAAATTATTAGAAAAGGAAAATTATTTTTACAACTATTTATTTAATTATTATTAAATAAAAACTATTTTTACTTATTTAATAATAGACTAAAATACAAGAAAATACGAAATAAAGATAGAAAAATGAAATTATGACTTGGAAAAATCTAAAATATGATAAAACTTATTTTAAAACTGAAAATATATTTTTTAGAGTTTTTATGTATTTATTATTAATTTAATACTATTTAAAATTAATTAAAATGCTAGAAAATACTATTTAAACCAAGAAAATTATGGAAAAATATTTTTTGACTTTTATATTTATCTAAACTTAAGAAAATGAAAAATTATTTTTTGAACCTTTTCTTAATTTTTGTATTAAAAGCTAATTAAAAAGGCTTGAAAACTAATTTAAATCAAGAAAAATACTAAACAGTACTGAAAAAATATGAAAAATTCAAGATAAGCTTAAAATAATATTAGAAATCTAAGAAAAATATAAAAACAGGGTGTTGTGTGGAGGAAAATGAGGATGCAGTGGACTGTGCTTAAAAATAAGCACTTAGGATAAGCTAGAAGCTACAACAAGCTACCAACTGAGTACAGAAGCTAAAATAGGCTAAAATAACCAAAATGCAACAAGTCTAAACTACTTTTAACCTCTGGATACCAATCTAACAGATTTGGATGATTTGAGTTTATAAGCCAAAACAGTTTTAGGTGGCTACTAAGAGCTTAAGCATAAGACATACAATAAGCTGAAACAACAAAATGGAAGTGGGACCCTGTACTAGACCTGGGTGACTATGTATAAGCCTAAGCTGAGACCTAGATAAGCTCAAATGAGCCTAATGCAAACCTTGCCAAACTCAGATAATCCTCATGGCACTCAATGCCCCTGCATGGGATTTAATCCCATTTAACAAGCCCATTAGAAGCTTAAGAAAATTCACAAAATTTGACAAAAATGAGGATAAGAAAATAGACCTACTGAAGATTTTAAAACCATAAGTTTCATTGAATTTGACTCAAAAATGAGCCCATGAAAAATCACCTCAGATGAGCTCAAAATGGATTTTTCAAACTTTTGACTTTTTGACAGAAATGGAAGACTGGCTTTTTCCAACTTTGAGCTTAATTTATGGACTTATTATGATGTATTAAGATGAAATGAAACTGAAATAAGCTAGTTCTAAGATTTCTAATCACAAAACAGGATTTTGTTTTTCAAAAATTCTAATAGATAGCTAATAAGACAGTTAGATGAGAATTTTGACTTTAAAGGTTTTCAGTCACAAATAAATGACTCAAATGAGTATAATAGGACTTAACAAGCATGAACCAACAGTTATCAACTCATGAGCACACCTCTAGTACAATGTAACAAGCTGATCCAAACACCCCTTATCACCACTGATATGCAAATAAAACTAAACAAACAGCTAAACTAGCTAAGCCTAGTGATCAAACTGACTTTAATTTACTTAAATAAAACTTAATGAGCAGATTTAAACTATTTCTAACCACGCTACCAAATATGCAATGAACTAGAAAATAACTTACAATAGGTCCCTAGCCACAATGGCTTGAAACTGAAACCAATGAACACTAACCTAATTGTATCAACCCATTGGACTATAAATCAACCCAATGCCACTCGCTACACCCATGTCCAATTCATAACCATTTTGCTTCCAATTTGACTTTCTTTGACCAATATCCAAATTGGATTGAAACTTGAATGTAAGCTTGCAATAAGTTATAATAAGCTCATATAAGCTTGTTGAAGCTTAAAGATAAGCTAAGAAGAGCTTGTTTGTCGACTTTGGAATGGAAATTTTCAACGATTATGCAAAAATATGAAAATAGATAAAGCCTTGGAATCCTCGATTAAAACTTGATTATACCGCAAATATAACTTGAGTTTAACACTTGGGAACAAAAATTACGACTTTGAAATTAAACTAATACATTAATAAGAAAACGACATAAGGAAAATTCTAAACTAAAATCTACTACTTGTATTGCTTCTTTCCTTCTCTTTATACCCAAACTCTTCTCTCTCTATTCGATTGTTTCCAAGAATTTCCTCACCATTGGATGGCTTAAAATGATCCTCGCCATTAAAACAGATTTTGGCGCGAAAAAGTGGTATTAGCAGTTGTGGGTTGAGTGAAGTGGAGGAGGGGTAATAAATGTTTCTTGGAGGCTTGTTGAGGTGGAGGGGACAAGAAAATGTGAAGGAGAGGGGGGGGGATGGTTTTGTTGATTGTTGTAGACAGTGGTTGAAGAGAAGGACTTTTGGCGGGTGTTTGTTTTTGACTTGGGTTTGACCGGTGGCTAATATATGATGGGGGTCCAAAATAGATATTGACAGGGGATCACTTGGGATGGCAGGGTCACAATTGGCATATGATATGGTCCAAATGGGTTTAATGGGCATTAATTATCAAGGACCATTAGTGTAAATTCTGAAAAACAAGGGACCATTGCTGCCATTTCATCAAAGTTGCTCCAAGGGCTAAAAGTGACAAGCTCTAAAAGTACAAGGACCAAACTTGACATTTTCCAATTTTCCAAGGACCATTTTTGACAATTTTCAAACTTGAGGGACCAAAGTTGTAATTTTGCAAATTTTAAACTTTGAAGGGTTTTTTTTAACAACTTTTGAATCCCATAGACCTTAAATGACATTTTTCTTTATTTTGATATACCGTGGACTGTTTTGACAACTTTTGAAACTTGGGGACTAAAGCGCCAATTTTGCAAACTTGATACGTTTTCATCGATTTTGATCTTTTGCATTTAAAACACATAAAACACTTATTTGTGATATTTTTATCATTTTGATGCATTTACGAGTGTTTTCGGATGTTTTTGCGCTTAATTGGTACAAAAATGATGAGTATTTACACACTCATCAATCACGTTCGTTGAATAGGGTTACAAGAACCACGGTTCCCGTTGATCGAGACAAGTCATCGCTTGTGATCAGGTAGAATTCTGAAGAACCTCCTTGACAGGGTTTCGCAGCTAATCAAGTCGTTCTCAAACCGGAACGTCTCAAAGAAGACAACACGGAGTGAGTGAACTAGCGAATTGAGATTCACTGATTGAGGAAAAATGATTTGAAAAAAAATCGTGTATTGCTTAATAGAAAGCGTTTTGCAATACAACGAAGGTTTATGGAAAATCAATTATCAATCATAAATTCCCCTTTTATTTTTGAAAAATTAATACACAGTCGATGTGCTAGAGAAAAGATTTGTTGATCACAACGACCGGTTTTTCAAAGGTATCCATCAATCCATTTCCTGGACCAAGGTTGATTAAAGATTGAATCTCCCCATCGTTTCTATCCAGTTGTCATAAGTTTGATCTTTTGGAGAGATCTCACATGTCACCCACCAAGATCTTGTTTGATGTTGGCTCTCAAAGGATTTCCATCTTCATTGTGAATATTTTTACATATCACTCGGATGTTCTGGCAATACCACAAGGATAAAGCGTAGGACTCTCAAAATATATTCTCGCATTCCACATTGTGTGAAACTGTGAGTCTTCATTAGTTGTGTCCTAATGAGATTTATTGATGATCTCTTCGCTCTAGACTCAATAGTGCACTTTTAGTTTCCTATGCCGGAGACTAGGGAGAGAGTCTCCTTATTCAATATCAACAATCTCTAAGAGAAAGTCTATAGATTACGTAGGTTCCCCGTGAGAATGAAACAAGTCCTTTTAAGAGGACCTTGAGTAGCTTGGGAAGTTTAGTTCAGTGCGTCACTGGGTCCATGACGTCTTGTCTTCAATACCAGTGTTACCTTAGTAACAACCAGTAGCATATGTATTGAACCCGGTTTCTGCCCTAAGGTTGAATTAATAGAGGATTATTTCTTTTCACCCTTTTCATATTCAATTCTTTTTTATTCTTCAACCCCTTCAGTGCTTACCTAGACTTCATTACTAGGACCTTGTTGGGTTTGTTCCAGTACTAGCTCTGTCTCTGTCGACACTCTTCCCATATTCTTATTTTTCACCTTTTTTTCAATATACCTAAGGACTCTACACTATCTAGTGGATTGTCTCTGGGTAGATCCTTCCGGCTCTGGCGGGATCGTGGGAACGAATACCTAACCTAACCATCCTTATATCTTCATGCATAAAATAAATTGGTCGGTCTTTTGGTATTGTTCATTCCGCCTCGAAACTAATTGAAAACCATTTGAAAATCAATGAAGGTACTTGTGATATAAAATTAAAGCGTTTTGTACCTTAATTGTTTTAGAATTTTTTTATTTAGAAATGCTCCCCCTCAACATGTGCTTCAAGTGTTAGAAATTGTTTTAGCACATGGAGGCAAGAGGACTTTTGAAATCTTAGATTGAGAATGAAAGATCCAATCTTTGATTAACATCTTCTAAAATGATCATCATCACTTTCCAATCAAATATTGTATTTTAAGTACTTTGGATGAAACATTTTTGGAAGGATGAGGTTTTCATTTGATTGCTCCCCCTCAATATGTGCATCAAAATTCGAAAATATTTTGCACATATTAGAGGGAACCTGCAGTTTGAGATAAATCAATCACGTTTCAGTTCTTTTTGGTTTAAGATAGATGCTCTCCCTTAACGTGTGCATAGAAAATTTGAAATCGTTTGGCACATGTAGGGAGGAGAGCTTGATATTATATTTCTATAACCACTTATCGAATTATCAGTTTAAGACCAATTTAAATCACAAATTCTCCCCCTATCACAATTTTCAAACCCTTTGAGATTTGTGATCTCAATTGATTTAAATTATTTTTGAAAGCTTTTTGAGGAGAAAGTGTGACTTGCTTATAAAACATTTAACTGATAAGGAACAGATTTTGAGACTTTAAACTCTATTGTACAAACATGCTTAAGTATCTTATGAAAACACCGCATAAGCCTTGGTATGGATCCAATTGTACAAAAAAAATGTTTTTTTTGATTATTCAAATGTAGACCTTGTTCGTTTACGTGTCAATTGTTTGAAGAATAACCTTTTGAATTGTTTGAAATCATTCTCCCCCTCAATCAATGACCTAAATTGTTGATTGAGTGATAGAGATTTTGACAAATGATAAGTCCAGATGATTTTCAAAATAAAATCCGAGTTATTTTCAAAGCAATTTTGTTTTCAATAGATGACAAATATTTTTCAGAAGAATACCTAGAAGGAAAAATATTTGTGAGGAAACATTTGTCATTTTGGCGACAAACTTTCCTTATGAACTTTTGTTTTTAGAATCAGAGCATGAGGTTTCAAAATTAGATTAAGCATGGCTCTGTTCTTTCCTTTTTAAAAAAAATAGGTTACTTCCTGAAATGACAATAAACCTACATTTTTCTCCATCTCATTTTTTTTAATGAAAATAAAATATTTATTATTGCAGTTCGAACTTCATCTAAAGACCCGTGCCATTTTTGAATGACAATCCAAAGTCCATAGATGTTATTGAAACCTGATAACATAATATAAAAGCAATATTTTTGTACTTTTTCAAAATTTTCTGAATTTTTATGGGTTTTGAAATTTTTATATTTTTCTGTTTTTCTTTTTGTTGGTTTTATAATTTTGTATTTTACTTTTTGATAAAATATGAACAAATATTTAGATGAGAAAACACCTTTACTCCTCGTCTTCCTCCTGTGAGAGTCTCAGGTTGTAGGCTCTTCAAGCCAAGTCGTGGAAGGATAAACTCAAACCGTTCTCTAGGAAGAGCTTTAGTGAAGATGTCCGCCAACTGATATTCAGTCCTTACAAAGTATAGTTCAACCACACCTTTCTCCACTTGTTCCCTGATGAAGTGATTTCGAGTGTCAATGGGCTTTGCTCTTGAATGTTGAACATTGTTGCATCAGAGAGTAATGGCACTTTTATTATCACAATACAGAGGAACTTTGTTGAATACAAAGCCATAGTCAGATAATTGGGATCTCATCCATAGGATTTGAGCACAACAAGATGACATGGCTATGTATTCAGCCTCTGTAGAGGATATAGATGTACTCATTTGTTTCTTTGAAGACCAGCTTACTAACTTATCTCCTAAAAACTGAGCACCTCCTGACGTACTTCGACGTGTATCTTGACACCCTGCATGGTCTCAGATCTGCATATCTTCGTTAGTGACATATCGGTGTCCTTGAATACCAAAGTCCCATGTTAATGGTTCCTTGGAGATACCGAAAGACCCATTTAACCGCTTCAAGGTGTTTTTTGGTAGGCTTAGCCTGGTATCTAGCACACGTGCATACAACGAACAAAATATCAGGTCTATTGGCTGTGAGGTACATCAGGGATCCAATCATACTTCGATATTTTGTTTGATCAACCATGATCCTTGAAAAGTATACTTTTGTGTTAAAGTTTGAATTTTGGGTGTACTTTTGTGTTAAGAATCATTGCAAGTGCTTGGGTTTTAATTTGGTAAGCTTGAATCACTGTGGTTGAGCTTGTTTTGGATTGAAAAGTGTATTTTTGAAGTTTTTCTTGCTAGCGACTTGGTTCTCGTAGTATTTTTCATCATAGCGACTTGCTTCAGTAAAAGTTAGCGAGTTACAGTGTTAGTTGTTAGCGACTTGAGCCTAGCGACTTGTCTATTGAGACAAGCCGACAAATAGTACAAGTTAGTGGATTCTCCACTACGGCTAGCGACTTGGTGAGGTTAGCGACTTGCTTGTAAATTGTTAGCGAGTTGTAGTGTAAATTGTTAGCGACTTGATACTAGTGACTTGGATCTTAGCGAGTTGTTCTTTAGCAACTTAACTGTGTCTAGCGACTTGGTGCTTAGCGACTTGGTGTTAGTGACTTGGACCTTAGCGAGTTGCTCTTTAGCGACTTGACTGTGTAGCGACTTGTGTCCAGCGACTTGGTTCTTAGCGACTTGGTCTTAGCAACTTGATTCACAGGAATTTGAGATCTTGGCGAGTTGCTACTTAGCGACTTGGTTGATTTTTGTTTGTAATACGGTTTTCTCTTGATTTAGTAAAATCCCGTGAAAGAATCTATTTCCCGGTTTAGTCATAGAGTTATAAAACCCCTTGTAATCTGTTAACATGTCTACCAACATACCTACAATTATCTCCCATTGCAGAGGATGTTCAAGCAATGGTTCGGATACTCGTCTACCTATGCTTGATGAATCGACTACGACTCTTGGGCTCAACGAATCGATTGTCTTGTCTTGGAAAGGAAAATGGGTCAACATTCTCAAATCCATTGATGAAGGACCTTATCGATTGAGACTACAAGAGACTTAATTGATACATTGCAGATGGAACAATGATCTATGGATTAGACGGACCAAAGACGTATGATGAGCTCAATGATAAGGAGAAAAGAGATTCGATGTCGACATCATGGCTTCTAACATTATACTTGTGGTCTTCCAAAAGACATCTACAAGCTTATCAATCACGACTTTGAAGCCAAGGCGGTTTGGGATAATGTCAAGATGCTTCTCTCGTGTTACGAATTAACCAAGGAAGACAGAGAATCACAAATTGTATGATGAATTTGAGCACTTTAAGATGAAGCCGGAAGAAAGTGTCTATGAGTATTACGTGAGATTCCACAAGCTTGTGAATGATATGAGGAACATCAAAATGACCATGCCAAACATTCAATTGAACTCAAAGTTTGTGAACAACATGAATCCCGAATGGCATAAGTTTGTCACCTCTGTGAAGCTAACCAAAGGATTGAAGAACACCAACTATGAGCAACTTTATGCATTCCTTCTTCGAATGAGAGACATGCTATGTTTGAAAAAGGATTATTGAGCAGTTCAAAACCAACTGTGGAGAAACAAGTTCGTCAAATGACTCTACAACTTTTACACCAATGTTGGAATTACCACCAAAGCTTCTCAAGTCATACCCATGGTTAATGGTAATTACAAGCTCATCCCCGATCCAACATATAAGCCTCCGACCCAAACAAATTCGTGGAAAACTTCATCAATCAACTATCTCTCATGGTAAGTCAAAACATGAACTCTCTCACACACCAACAATAACCTCGTAATCGCATCCAATCCACACAATCAAGCTCGTCGAGATGGGAAGGTTATGGTGCAACCGATTCAAGAAAGGCGGTATGAGCAGGGAAGAGGTGGAGTTGGTAGAGGATATGTGGCTAATCGAATCGTGGAAGGAATCCAAATCGGGTTAAGGTAAGCCAATTAAGTGCTACAACCGTGGTGGTGATGGACACATAGCAAGGAACTGCACTTCTCCTAAACGCCTCAAAATGCGAGTACTTCAAAGACATGATGTTACTTGTGCAAGCTCAAGATAATGGAGTGTGTTGGATGAAGAGGAGTCGTTGTTTCTTCTTGAGGGCAATGTCAAGACATATGATGCGAGATGTGGATGAGCAACCAATTCAGAGATAGGTCATAATCATCGAATGCCTTTTAAGTCGCCGATCGTGATGCATACGACTCGGCGTTGATGATGAACCCTCTCGCATGCACAATTTTATGGCTAGCATTTCTCCAATGGTCTCTCCAAAGGTCCCTCACCACAACCAATTGGTCCATCCAAAGAATCAACCATCTCGTAGGTATTAAAACTATACGATGATATTGATGAGCAAAGATACATGACAAAGTACAATCAATCAAACTTTTGAGTAAGATGTTGAAAATATGGGTAATATCAATGTTGTCCCATATGATCAATATGTGAAACAAAGTGAAAGTGAGATCGTACCAAGTGATGCATCTTCGCAGTCAATGATGACTATATTTTTGATGAATACATTGCATGTGCCCATTATGATTCATTATTTCGAATCGAATGCCTATAAAGAACAAGTTGCTATTTATGAACAACGTGCTAAGTTTGAGTTAACCACCCGTGAGCGGAAAATGGATGACCAAATGCGTATAATTATTAAAAAAGTAATTTTAGAAGAAGTATTAAAACAAGAGTTAATCTCCTTACATAAAAGCTTTCTAAAAGCGCTAAGCAAAACAAGAACTTCAAGAAAATGTTAAAATGCTTAAGCAAGAATTCGATGCTAAGGAATCAAAACTTTTGAATGATTTTTCTAATCTAAAACCTTGAAAAACAAGCTTGAAAATAAGTTATGCGTACAAGGGAATGCCATTCGATCGCTCACATGATCACTAAGCATAGAGTTCTCGTGATAAGCATAGTACCCCATTATAAAGGAATCCAACCCGAGTATGGTAAGAAAGCAAAAGTCGCTCAAAATGTAATCTATGATGGCAATGAGATTCTTAAACCTAGCGAAACCTAGTTGCATTGAGTGCACCGAGGAAGATAGAAAATTAGATGATGCATCTAGGAGAAAATGAATAAGAAGCTTAACGATCATGCGTGTAAAGAGAATAACATAACGATCAAACCCCATGATTACACTAAGGAAAATTGGATATCCTTGAACATGTTTAAGCCTCAAACTCAATTAACCCTAGAATGATCTTTTGGAAGAAAGATATGGATAAGCTAAAAGTTAATGTACTTGTTGAAACAAACACTCCCTTAGGAAAATGCTGCAGCCTCGTGGTATCCTCCAAATACACCAATGCATCTAGTTCCTAGATCTATTGCCACTAATAGCAAGACCTTAATCACCTGTATGTTGTTTATCAGCTGTTTGTTGATTTTGAGAAAACATGTAAGAAGAGAATCTTTCGATAACTGAGGGGGAAAGGGGTTTTGAGCAAACTAAAGAATGTTATTTAAATGAGGTCATGCCCTTCTTTAAACAATTAAAAGGTCAATTTGAGAGTCTTCAAAAGGGAATTAATTATGATATTAAAGAAATGGAAAAGGAATTTGATGCAATGATAGTTGAAGTCAATGATTATGAACAGGAACTCAAATATAATGAAGTTGAAAGGAAGAACTTGCACATCTTAAATGAGAATTTGATTTCGAGTTGTGTTGCTCAAGATGTATTTTATATCGTTACTAAGCACTCTATTATCGCTTTCGATTTCATGAATTATCTATTGCATTGAAAGTTTCCCATGATCGTGTCATTGAGCTTGAAAACCAAAACTCGTAACTAAGTGAGAAAATTGATCGGGATGATCACGATAATTTGGTAAAACATCTTTCTAAACTAGAAGTTGAACATTTTGATTTAAAACTAAAATATCAACATCTTAAAGAAAATGTCAAAACCTCAAATATCAAGACATCCTCGATGTTCCGAGTTTGATGCGTTTTCGGATAAACAAACATGACGAATGATTCAAGCTCATTGTAACACGATCGAGAAAGTTGAAAGCCCAAATTTCTCAATTAAAGGGTGAAAAGAACAATGTGACTGGCTCCCAAATGCCTCCTCCTTTAGATTCTCAAGATTCTCAAACTTTTCATCTTCAAAACTTAGTTAATGCTTTACAAAAGGAAAACGAGAGTTTTCTAGAAGAAAATGAAAAGTTAAACGACACTTTAAAGAGTTATATGATTCAATGAAAGTCACTCGTGACAAAACAACAAAAATAACGCCTTTACAAAATGAAATTGAGAATCGAGGAGTCGGAAAAGGAAGCGCCATTTGTTTTTAATGAGAATGTTGCATCAAAGTCATCCTCGAATGCAATATATCTTGATTTATTAAATACATTCCTCCTCATCTTAGGAATAATGAACCGTGTTTCACAACTATTGTGCTCACCTTAAGGATAGTCTAGAATGTCTCGTGAGATCGTGGAAGAGGATTTCTTAAATAAGCCTCTTGATAGAGAAATTAGGTTTGCTTGCATTCAGCCAAACGATCTCAAGAGTCGCTAGAATGTTTAATAGCAACATGTCCTAAATCCTTAGGTGCGAAAGGTAAAGCTGTGATGCCTTGTTCTATGCCTAGTGCCAAGCATACAAACCATTCTATGCCCAATTTTAAGAAAGTGAAAACTAATGTGCCTTCAAGTAGTTCAGATCCCTGCACTTCTAGTTCAGGAATGCAAAAAGTAGCAAAACCAACTAATGTGCCAATTCCCTCTATAGGAGTAAGAAGTGACACCAAAGCAAGCGGGTCAAAGCCTCAAGGCAACACAAAGAATGATAGGACCTTGCATACTAGGAATGTTTAGTGGAAGAGAGTAGAAGATCACCTTAGGGAGAATTTGAATAAGACGAATCGTGTTGATCCTAGTGTTAGCTCTAAGCGTACTGTAATTAATGCGATTCGCTACTTTTGGCAAAACATGTAATGATGATTGCGTGGTTTCATTACTAATCTTGAATATGGTATGAATGATTTGTCTAATGTTGTTAAATGCCCGACTAAAATTGTTAATGTTAAAATTCAAGCTAAAAAGGCAAAAGGCAAAGGCGAGAAAAGTTAGAAAACAAAGGAAACCCAGGAAGGAAATTTAGTAATATAGGTTATTAATGGATACCCATCGCCATAAGATTAATGTGTTTGTGCCCTAAATTTGCTAAGTCAATGCCCACTAGAAAATGGATGCCTCTTGGTAGAAGTATTCCCTTAAGAAGTGAACATACTTTGAATAGGTCAAATATGGACACTAGCATCGCATCTATTTCTAATGAGTCCATTGTTTCTACTTCGATGTGGGTGTTCCAATCATCGTTACTAACCAAATGGAACCCATTCTTGCATGGGGATCCCAATTATCTAGTTATCCATTCTTGTGCGTGTTCAAGTGCGATCGCTCAAATCGCCTCGTGGTACGGACTCAGTGTTCCAAGCATATGATTTGGAGACCGGTCACGGCTCATGAACTCCGTGAGTAAATTCATCGGAACCGTGAGATTCGGAAACGATCATTTTGGTGCTATTATGGGTTATGGAGATTACGTGGTTGGAGATAGTGTGATTTCCATGGTATATTATGTTGAAGGTCTTGGACATAATCTATTTTCGTTGGACAATTACGTGACTCGATTTAGAAGTGGCCTTGAGAAAACATACTTGCTTTGTTAGAGAACTTGATGGTGTGGAACTTCTCGGAGGAACTCGTGGTTCAAACCTATACACCTTCTCTATCGAAGATATGATGAAATCTTCACCCATCCGCTTGTTGTCAAAGGCTTCCAAAACTAAGTCATGGCTATGGCACCGTCGTCTCAATCATTTGATCTTTGGTACCATAAACAATCTTTCGAGAAAGGACTTAGTAAGAGGATTACCCAGTTAAAGTATGAAAAGATCATCTTTGCTCGACTTGCCAATTGGGAAAAGCACAAAATATGCCCACAAACCAAAACCCACAAACTCGAGAATGGAAGTTCTTCATACCATGCATATGGATCATGCGGACCAATGAGAGTGCAAACAATAAATGGGAAGAAATACATTCTAGTAGTTGTTGATGACTACTCTCGATTTACTTGGGTAAAGTTTTTGAGGACAAAGGATGAAACTCCGGATGTCATCATCAAACTTATCAAACAACTTGAGTTCGACTCAAAAATCTTGTTAGAACCGTTCGAATGATAATGGCACGAGTTTGTTAACAAAGACTTAATTCGCTTTTATGAAAGTGTTGGAATCGGTCATCAAAGAAGTGTTCCACGAACTCCTCAACGAGCGGTGTAGTTGAAAGACGAAATCGAACTCTTGTGGAAGCTGCAAGAACAATGCTAGTTTATTCAAAGGTTCCAATGTTTCTATGGGCTGAAGCCATTGCCACTGCTTGCTACACCCAAAATCGTTCCCTTATTCACACCTCTCATGGAAAAACTCCATATGAACTTGTCCATAAACGAAAACCTGATCTATCCTACCTTTGTGTGTTTGGTGCTTTATGTTACCCAACTAATGACGATCAAGATTTAGGTAAACTAAAAGCTAAAGCGGACATTGGAGTATTTGTAGGTTATGCACCAAACAGAAAAGGATACCAAATCTACAACAAGAGAACCCGAAATATCATGGAAACAATTCACGTTACGTTCGATGAGCTGACCGGTCAAATGGCTCCAGGAAAATCCAGTTATGGACCTGCATTTCAATCTTTATCAAGTAGTCCTATCAGTTCTACTCTTGTTTCTAATCCCTCACCAGCAACTCCTTATGTACCTCCTTCAGAAGATGATTTGAAGAAATTATTTGATCCAATGTTTGATGAACACTATGAGCCACGTGCTAATGATATATCAGTTCTATCAACAGAGGCGCCTCTATCCCCGCCAATGAAGTTAACCCTTCGGTTTCAATGTCGAGAAGTCAAGAAGCGCTGCTGCCGATCACTCGCCTCATCAACAAATCATCAATCATCAAGTGTACACAATGAAAATGTTGTCTTTGTTACAAATGATGAAAACCGTTTTGCTCCTCCGTAAGATGAACCCTATGAAAACATATTTGCTCACGAGTCATCATCGTAACCATCTTCTTCGGGAGATATCAACTCGCTACTTGGTTCCTCAACAACAACCACATGAACACCTTAGAAAATGGACACATGATCATCCATTGGACAACATCATTGAAACCTTTCCGTCCAAGATCCACACGGAAACAACTTGCAACCGATGCCTTATGGTGCTTCTTCAACTCCGTACTCTCTAAGATCGAACCAAAAGACGTGAAAACCGCCATGAATGAAGGCAATTGGTTCAATGCCATGCAAGAAGAAATTCATGAGTTTGATCGACTAGATGTATGGGAATTAGTACCGCTCCAGATTGTGCAATGATCATTGCTCTAAAGTGGATCTTCAAAGTAAAACTTGATGAGCATGGTGACGTGTTGAAGAACAAGGCTCGATTGGTTGCAAAAGGATACCGTCAAGAGGAGGGTATTGACTTTGAAGAATCATTTGCTCCTGTTGCTCGTATCGAGGCAATCAGAATCTTCTTGGCTAATGCTGCAAGTAAGAACATGGTAGTCTATCAGATGGATGTAAAGACGGCGTTTCTTAAAGGAGATCTTAAAGAAGTCGTTTACGTCGGTGACTGAAGGTTTTGTGAATCGAGCATCCTACTCACGTCTATCGTTTGAAGAAGGCTCTTTACGGTTTGAAGCAAGCTCTAAGGGCATGGTATGATACGCTATCAAAGTTTCTTCTATCTACCGGATTCAAACAAAGGAGCAGATTGATCCGACATTGTTCACCGTAAAGTCGTGCAAACATTTAATTCACGTTCAAATATATGTTGATGATATTATTTTTGCCTCGATCGACCCCAATGAATGTGACCGTTTTCAAGTGAAATAGGTTCTAAATTTCAAATGTCAATGATGGGACAAATGTCATTTTCTTGGGATTACAAATTTCACAAAGTCCGGAGGCATTTTTATAAATCAATCTAAATATGCAAATGAGATTTTAAAGAAATTTGGATTTGATTCTAGTGACCTGTTGACACTCCTATGATAGGCGTACTAAGTCGGATGAGGACCACTCGGGGATCATGGTAGACCAAACGAAATATCGTAGTATGATTGGATCCCTGATGTACCTCACACCAAGAGAAAACGGTGTGGTGGAACTCTATTTTGTGAGGATGAATACCGTTAGCGACATCTTCACTAAAGCTCTTCCTAGAGAACGTTTGAGTTTATCCTCCCGACTTGTTCTAAAGAGTCTACAACCGGAAACACTTAAACGTCTTCAAGAGGAAGATGAGGAGTAAAGGTCTTCCTTCATCCATCTCTTGTAAATATTTATTCAAAAGCAAATAGAAAATATAAAACTTTCAAAATCCATAAAAATTTGAAAAATCTTGAAAATTTCAAAAATATTGTCTTTTGTCATGTTTTCTCGATTCGAAAATATCTACGGTCTTTGTGTTGTCATTCAAAGAATGACACGGGACTTTAGATGTTGTTCGAATGTTCCAAAAAAAAAAAAAAAAAAAATCAAAAATCAAAAATATTTTGGGAGAAAGTGAAACATTGGTTTATTGTCATTTCAGCAAGAACCCGTTTTCAAAGAAAGAACAAAGCCATGCTTTATCCTAAATTTTTCAAAACTCATACTCTGATTCTATAAACAATTACTTACTATCTAATGAGAACTAATTGCTTTGAAAAATAACTCGGTCTCTATTTTTGAAAATCATCTGGACTTAACGTTTGTCAAAAAATATCTCTCAATCAACAACTTATGTCATTGATTGAGGGGGAGAATGATTTCAATTAAATCAAAAGGTTATTTGTCATATAATTGTTTTCAAAAGATAATCATGCATGTTTAATCAATAGAATTTAAAGTCTCATAATCCGATCCTTATCAGTTAAAATGTTTTCATAATCAAGTCACAATTCTCCTCAAAAGCTTTCAAATCAATTTAAATCTACAGAGATCACAAATCTCAAATGAGTAGAAAATTGTGATCGGGGGAGAATTTGTGATTTAAATTAGATTTAAACTGATGATTCGATAAATGGTTTCACAAGTGTTTTGCAAGCTTTCCTCCCCACATGTGCCAAACGATTTCAAATTTTCCATGAACATGTTGAGGGGGAGCATCCTTTTAAAACCACAAAGAATTGAAACGTGATTGATTTGTCTCTAAGTGCAGGTTCCCTCTAACATATGCAAAACTTTTTGAAACCTCGAGGCACATATTAAGGGGGAGCAAACTTATGAAAACCTCATCCTTCCTCAATGTGCTTTATCTACTTGATTTGATCGGGAAGTGATGTTGATATCTTTTAGAAAATGGTAATCTAAAGTTAATTCTTCCTCTTGCCTCCGTGTGCTAAAGCGATTTCTAATACATGATGCACATGTTGAGGGGAGCTATTTTTCTAAAAATATCAAAACAATTCAGTACAAAATGCTTTGATAATATATCACAAGTATCCGGATTGATTTTCAAATGGTTTTCAATTGGTTCCAACGGATGAACAATACCAAATAGACCGACCAAATTTACTTTATGTATGGTGATATAAGGATGGTTAGGTTAGGTATTCGTTCCCATGATCCGCCGAACCGGAGGGATCTACCGAGGACAATCCACTAGATAGTGTAGAGTCCTTAGGTATGATGAAAAAGGAGAAAAGTGAGATATGGGAAGAGTGCGGATGAGATAGAGCTAAAAGCGGAATAAACCCAACACGGTTCCCAGTTATGAAATCTCGGTAAGCAATCAAGAGGTTGAAGAATGAAAAGAATTAAATGTGAAAAGGGTGAAAAGAAATAGCCCTCCAATAATTCAACCTTAGGGCGAACGTGTTCAATACATATGCTCTTGGTGTTTACTAAGGTAACATCGGTATTGAAGACAAGGCGTCATGGACCCAAAGGACGACCGCACTACAACTTCCCAAACCACTCAAGTTCCTCTTAAAAGGGCTTGTTTCATTCTCATAGGGAACCGACATTATCTATCGACTTTCTCTTAGAGTTTGTTGATATTGAAGTAGGAGACCCTCTCCCTAGTCTCCGGCATAGGAACCAAATGTGCACTATTGAGTCTAGAGCCACGAGATCATCAAATAAATCTCATTAGGACACTGTCAATGAAGACTCTCTGTTTCACACAATGTGGAAAGAGAGATTATATCTTATGAGTCCTATGCATTATCCTTGTGGTATTTCCAGAACATCTGAGTGATATGCAAACATATTCATAATGAAGATGGAAAGCCTTGGAGCCAACATCAAACAAGCTCCGGTGGGTGGCATGTGAGATCTATCCAATAGATCAACCATGTGACAACCGGCGAAACAATGGGGCGATTCAATATTTTGAATCAATCTCGGTTCAAAGTTATGGATTGACGGATACCTTTGAAAACCGGTCGTTGTGCTTAAAATCCTTTTCCTTAGCACATCGATCGTGTACTTATATTTAAAAATAAAAGGTATTAATGATTGATAATTGATTTTCTTTAAAACCTTCATTGATTGCAAAAACAATTTCTATTGAGCCATACACGATTGCTTTTCAATTCTCTTCTTATCAATCGGTGAATCTCAATTACCGGTTCACTCACTCCGTGTTGTCTTCTTTGAGACGTTCGGTTTGAAAACAGCTAGAACAATCTGCGAAACCCCGTCAAGGAAATTCTTAGGAATTATACCGATCACAGCAAGACTTGTCTTGATCAACGGGAACCGTGGGTCGTGTACCTCAATTCAACAAAAGTGATCAAAGACACTTGCGCTTTATTGCTAAGCTGTTGTATGCGTGTACGCCGGCGTTGCTGGTGATCGAATGAAGCGGTCAATCCAAAGCCACATGCTCACACAACACATTCATTTCTAAAGAAATCATGATTAGTGCATCAATGACTCGATATTTTCACTCCATGCTTCGCTACGCCATCGCCAATATCATGAATCAACGTAAGCTTCCGCTACTCGATGAGAATATTTCATGATCCGAATGTGAGCATGTCGGTCCAAATGTCACAACATCACATAATACCAACACCACAATGGAAGAGTCGAGATTTATGTTTGCCGATGATCTCAAAGTCGGCTCAAAACTCATTATCACGTGGATCGCTTAAAGACCTCCACATTGATTATCCAAACATGCAATAATGAAGAATCAATGACTACGAGCTACTGAGCAAAGAACATTAACAAGAAACCAAGAACAATCTAATTGTAATATCTGTTTGTATTCTATGTATTTTTGAGGTGACCTCCTTGGGGAGATTGTTAGGATTTAGTAAATCCAGGTTATTAAAGAGTCGGTCACCTCAAGTATATGTAATCGTTAGAAAGCTCGTAGTCGTAGATTAGTTAATGTTTAGTAGTATTTAGTTAAGTAACACCGTGGAGGATGATGGGTCTTTACCTCGTATGCACGATCCACGACCCGTAGGTGGCGATTTGTGTAAGACTATAAATACTCTCTACCTCCCAAGGTAGAGAGTTGGAGCTCATAATAAGATTTTTCTTTCTCTCACTAAAGTTCCCAACCTCTAACTTTCTCTCTCTAAAACCATAGTATACGCCTCTTTGATCTTTGGTTTAGTGTGTTTGTGAAATCCAATATGTTACATTGAGTGGTCCTCATCCAGTTTTGTACGCTCCACCATGGGAGTGTCAACAGGGTCACAAGAATCAAATCCAAATTTCTTTAAAATTTCATTAGCATATTTAGATTGATTAACAAAAATGCCTCTGGGACTTTGTGAAATTTGTAATCCCAAGAAAAATGACATTTGTCCCATCATAGACATTTGAAATTTGGACCCTATCTCCTTTGAAAAATGATTACATTCATTTGGGTCGGTCGAGGCAAAAATAATATCATCAACATAAATTTGAACGTGAATTAAGTGTTTGCCTGACTTTTTAGTGAACAATGTGGGATCAACTGCTCCTTTGCTGTATCCATTTGTCAAGAGAAACTTTTACAGTGTATCATACCATGCCCTTGGAGCTTGCTTCAAACCGTAAAGGGCCTTATTCAAGCGGTAGACATGGGTAGGATGCTCTGGATTCACAAAACCTTCGGGTTGAATGACGTAAACTACTTCTTTGAGATCTCCATTAAGAAAAGTCATCTTTACATCCATTTGATAAACCACCATGTTCTTGCTAGCAGCATTGGCCAGGAAGATTCTGACAACCTCAATTCGTGCAACCGGAGCAAATGATTCCTCAAAGTCAATACCCTCCTCTTGACGGTATCCTTTAGCCACTAGCCTTGCCTTATTCTTCAGTACAGCACCGTGCTCATCAAGATTTACTTTAAAGATCCACTTGAGAGCAATAATCATAGCACAATCTGGAGCATGTACTAATTCCCATACATCAAGACGATCAAACTCATGGATTTCTTCTTGCATAGCACTAAACCAATTGTCCTCGGACATTCTTTGTTTGACATCTTTAGGTTCGATCTTTGATAATCTGAATTGAAGAAGCACCATAAGGCATCAGTGGCAAGTTGTTTACGAGTGGATACAGGGCGAGAGGGGTTCCCAATGATGTTGTCTAATGGATGATCATGTGTCCATTTTCTAAGATTTTCATGTGGTTGATGATGAGGAACTGATGTGGCAGAATTTGGATCCCCTGATGAAGATGGTTCAGGTGTTGGTTCAGGGGCAAATATATTTTCAAATAGAGCATCTTCTAGAGTAACAAAGGGGTTATCTCCATCATAATTAGCAGCTGCATTTCCATGAGGTACATCAGAAGATTGAGGATTTTAAGATGATAATGAGTGATCGGAAACTGGTGCTTCTTGAGATAGTGACATTGAGACTGATGGATTATTTGTGTTGATTGGATTAGAAGCCGCCACAGTTTGTGACACAGAATTTTCATTAGTATGAGGTTCATAATACTCGTCAAACATCGGATCAAACAATTTCTTCAATTCTTCTTCTGATGGAGGTACATGAGGAACTGCAGGGGATTGATTCTGTACAAGAGAAGAACTAATAGGACTACTTGATAAAAATTGAGGTGTAGGTCCAGAACTAGATTGTCCAGGAGCCGTATGCTCAGACAGCTCATCGAACGTGATGTGAATAGATTCCATGATGTCTCGGGTTCTTTTATTGTAGATTCGGTAACCCTTCCGATTTGGTGCATACCCAATGAAAATTCCAATGTCTGCCTTAGCTTTCAATTTACCCAAATCTTGACCTTCATTAGTGGGATAGCATAAGGCACCGAACACACGTAGATAAGACAGATCCGGTTTTCAGTTGTGGACAAGTTCGTAAGGGGTTTTTCCATGAGTTGTATGAATTAGGGAACCGTTTTGGGTGTAGCATGCAGTGGCAATGGCTTCCGCCCAGAGAAACATTGGAGCCTTTGAATAGATCAGCATAGTCCTTGCAGCTTCTACAAGAGTTCGATTTCGTCTTTCAACTACACCGTTCTGTTGAGGAGTATGTGGAAAACTTCTTTGATGGCTGATTCCAATGCTTTCGTAAAACTGACTTAGTTCTTTGTTTACAAACTCAGTTCCATTGTCTGTTCGGATAATTCTGACTGTTTTATTAAACCGAACCTGCAGCCGTTTAATAAGTTTGATGACGACATCTGGAGTTTCATCCTTTGATCTCAAAAACTTAATCCAAGTAAACCGAGAGTAGTCATCAACCACGGCTAGCACATATTTCTTCTCGTTTATAGTTTGCACTCTCATGGGTCCGCACAAATCCATATGAAGAGTATGAAGAACTTCCATAATTGAATTTTTAGGTTTGGGTTTATGGGCATATTTCTTGATTTTTCCTAATTGGCATGCTGAACACATATGATCTTTTTCACACTTTAATATAGGCAATCCTCTCACGAGGTCCTTTCTAGAAAGATCATTTATGGTTCCGAAGTTTAAGTGATTGAGACGACGATGCCATAACCATGACTTTGTTTTGGAAGCCTTTGACAACAAGCAGATTGGAGAAGACTTCATCATATCTTCGATAGAGTTGGTGTACAGATTAGTGCCACGTGTTCCCTTTAAAAGTTCAAAACCATCTAGTTCTTTAATGAAGCAAGTATGTTTTCTAAAGGCCACTTCAAGATCAGAGTCACAGAATTGACCAACAGAGAACAAATTATGACCGAGTCCTTCAACATAATATACCCTGGAGATTACACTGTCACCAATTACATAATCTCCGTAACCCATAATTGCCCCAAAGTGGTCGTTCCCAAATCTAACAGTCCCGATGAATTTATTCACAAAGTTCTTGAGCCGTGAGCGATCTCCAGTCATATGCTTTGAATAGCCTGCAGTTGAACACAGACAAGTATGGATGACTGGATAATTTGGATCCCCATGCAAGAATGGGTTCCATTTGGTTAGTATATGAGATTGGGTATGGATGACTGGATAATTTGGATCCCCATGCAAGAATGGGTTCCATTTGGTTAGTATATGAGATTGGAACACCCACATCAGAAATAGAAGCTATGACATCATTAGGGGTGGATGCAATACTAGTAGAAGCACTTGGCCTATGTGTAGTATGACTACTTCTTAAGGGGATGATCCTACCAGTAGGTTTCCATTCCTTAGTGGGCATAGAACTATTCCTATTAGGACAAAAATCATTAACTTTGAATGTGCGGCCAGTGGGTTTCCATTGATAACCCACATTATTGAACTTTCTCCCTGTAGGTTTCCAATAATTACTAACCTTTTTCCAAATTGGTTTTCTGGCATCCTTAACCTGTTTAGCAATTCTTATAGTTTTGACTGGGGATTTAACGATATTTTTCAACTCATTCGCAACACATTCATGATAAATACCATAAACCAAACATTCATTACATGTTTTGCAAATAGTATCAGAATTTGAATTAATTACAATACGCATTGTATTGCCTGAAGACTTTGACCCGCTTACCTTAGTGTCATTGGTTACTCCTGTAGAAGGAATGATGGGAACATTAGTTGGTTTCACTATTTTTTGCATTCCTGGTTTAAAACTGCTGGGATCTAAGATTCTAGGAGGCACATCAAAGGTCACATGCTTGACTTTCGGCATAGAACACGGCATAACGACACTATCTTTCCTAGTACCAGTTTTAGGACATATAGCTATTAAGCATTCTAAAAGTTTCTGAGATCGTTTGGCATATAAGCATGCATCCCTAATCGCATTATCATTTGGTTTCTCTATCTTATCCTCTTCAACAATCTCACATAGATATTCTAGACTATCCTTAAGGTACGAAAAATATG
Source organism: Chrysanthemum lavandulifolium (assembly GCA_022545495.1). Classification (NCBI taxonomy): domain Eukaryota; kingdom Viridiplantae; phylum Streptophyta; class Magnoliopsida; order Asterales; family Asteraceae; genus Chrysanthemum; species Chrysanthemum lavandulifolium. Next base: position 185,334,277 of record CM040242.1, read on the forward strand.
TTTGATATGCAAATTCATTGTTTCTAAGATGAGGGGGAATATACTTCACAGTCATAGCATATTTAGTACAAGCAGGCACCTTTGGTGCAATATTTTCACCACTGGTGATTGGCATTTTCCCTTTCACCTGACTCTTCAGATTCCTAATTTCATTTTGAAAAGAAGTTATCATTTCATTGTTCTTGTCACGAGTGACCTTAATTGTATCTTATAACTCTTTCAAATGCAGTTTCACTTTTTCATTTTCTGCTAGAAAACACTCATTTTCATGTTGTAATGCATTAATGATATTTTGAAGATGAAAATTTTGAGACTTCTGAGAATCTAATGGAGGAGGCATATGGGAGCCAGTCACTTCATTCTTTTCTCCCTTCAATTAGGAAATTTGGGCTTTCAACCTTTTGATCGTGTTGCACTGAGCTCGAATCTGTTCATCTCGTTTGTTTAATTCAAAAACTGCATCAAACTCAGGAGCATCCGAGGATGTCTTGGCATTCGAGGTTTTAACATTTTCTTTGAGATGTTGATATTTTAATTGTAAAGCAAGATATTCAACTTCCAATTTAGAAAATTGTCTGACCATGTTATCATGATCATCCCTTTCGATTTTAACATGCAATTTGGAATTCTTGGTCTCAAGCTCAATGACACGATCTTGGGAGACTTTCAAAGCAACAGATAATTCATGAAATTGAGAAGTAGTAATAGAGTAATTTGTAACAGTGTAAAACACATCTTGATCAATACATCTAGAAATCAAATTATCATTTAGGATGTGAAGATTCTTCCTCTCAATCTCATTACTTTTGTGCTCACATTCATAATATTTGACGTCGTTTTCCATTTCATTAAACATTCTTTTCATATCTTTAACCTCAGTATCTATGGCCTTTTGATGAGACTGAAATTGTTCTTTTATTTGTTTAAAGAAAGGCATAACCTCAGTTAAGTAACATTCTTTTGTTTGCTCAAAACCCCTTTCCCCTTCAGTAATTCCCGATGGAGTGATTCTCTTATTACATGTTTTCTCAAAGTCAACAAATAGTTGGTAAACTACATACAGGCTGACTAAGGTTTTGCTTTGGGTGGGAAGAGTTCTAGGCACTAAATGCATAGGTGTATTTGGAGGATACACAGTGGCTGGAGGCAATTTCCTACAGGGGGGATTCTTTTCAATAAGATTATCAACTTTTTGCTTATCCATGTCTTTCTTCCAAAACACTTGTTCAGGGGTCAGCTGAGTTTGAGGTCTAAACTTATTCAAGGCAATCCAATTTTCCTTAGTGTAGTCGTGGGATTTAAGCGTTATATTATTCTTTATTACCAAGGATTTTTTATTTTCTTTGCCATTTTCTCTTTAGAGGCATCTTCTAACTTTCTATCCTCTTCAGTGCCTTCTACATGATGGTGTTTGTCCAGGCTTAAGGATCTCATCACCATCATAAACTACCTTTGGAGCAGCTCTAGCTATTTTACCATACTCAGGATTGGGTTCCTCTACAAGGGGAATACTATGCTTATCGCTTAAGACTCTATGTTTAGTGATCATGTGAGTAGTCTGAATGGTGTTTGTGGAAAACTAGAAGGGGGGGTTGAATAATTTTGCCAATTAAAACTTCCTTTTAAACTATTTAGATCGACTTATGTCAATCTATTTGGATGTGTGTGTTGGATGTTGATAAACAACCATATAAAGGTAAGTAATGAAAAGATAAGAGTAAGAAGCACAAAACCACAACGCAAGTATTTATAGTGGTTCGGCTACAAGGACACCTTCCTTGCCCTACTCCACTCCCCGAACCTACTCGAGAGTTTGTAATCACTACACCAATCTCCTTATGGCGGAGAAGCCTTCACAACGTCGCCTACCCTTTTTCCGGTGCTAGGCTAACCACCGGGTTCTTTCACTCCAAGGTGAACCACACCTACACAACGTCGCCTACCCTTTATAAGGTACTAGGCTAAGTACCTAGTTCTTTTACTCCAAGGTGAACTACACCTTCACAACGTCGCCTACCCTTTATTAGGTACTAGGCTAAGCACCTAGTTCCATTGCAATGGAGGAACTACTACCACACTACACCAACTACTAATCCCAAAGGAGATCTACTCCTTCACAACATCATCAAGGATATCAATATCCTTGGATCTAATACTACTCTATCTTGTACATCGAAACACACCATATCGAATGTACATTTAAGGCACCTTTCACTAATGCCTTTGACTAGATCTACAAGACACCTTTCACTAATGTCTTGTGTCTTCACTTCTAAGCACCTTTCACTAATGCTTCTTTGTCTTGACTTCTAAGCACCTACCACAAGTGATTATCCTATAGACGATAGATACCCTTCACTAATATCTTCGTCTTGACACTTGAGACATCTTTCACTAATGTCTTCAACACTACACTTCTTTGAAGAAAGAAAGGAATCATCAACAAGAAAACTTCAGTAGCCTTGATGATGAGGAAGCATGGCAACTCATGGACTTGAGCTTGCTCGACTTCAAAGGTGGTGATCTTGCCTTTAAGAGGAACCTAAAAGATCACACAAAACAAAACTACAAACATAGATCTCTTGGATCTGAGGTTAGTGACTCAGGGAGAAAGTGTGTTAGAAAGGTTGTGAAATAATGAAGAAATGGCTCACTATTTATAGAGGAAAAATCCTACTGTTCCCCGGATCCTACGGATCCCTTCCACAAGGGATCCGTCTAGCGTTAAGCTAGGGATCCGTGGGACGCTCCCTTTTACCCATGAGTATTTTGGTTATGGGTCATGGGTCATGGGTTGAACCATGGATCTTTGGCTAGATACAATGTATCTTTGAGTGCAATGCACTTGGTCACTTGGGTATGGGTTGATCCATGGGTTATGGATATTATCCATGTATGATATAAGCATGATGTCATGCAATGGGTTATGGGTCAAGATCCATGGGTTATGGGCTTCTGGGTTGTACCCAACTACATTCAATGTATTTGCCCAATGGGTTGTGATACTTAAGTTTCTACCAATTTATATTACCCAATATACTACATACTAGTTATGTGTATATTATACCCAATTATGTAAACACTAGTTGTTGTACATATGTATTCCTAAATCATAAAATCACTTATACTTGTTTTAGTGTTTTATGTGAAAATGTTAGAAACTATTAGTTCAAACCATTTACGTATTTTATTTGTTTCATTAAAATGATTTTACGTTTGTTATCGACAAAACATTAGAAGATCGTAAAATATAAATAAACGTTTTTACGGCTTATTTGTATTAACAGTGTTCCCTTGTATGTACAACTTATTTTCAAGTTTGTCCTTCAAAGTTTTTAGGTTGGAAAACTCATTTAAAAGTTTTGATTCCTTAGCATTGAATTCCTGCTTAAGCCCTTTTACATTTTCTTGAAGTTCTTGCTTTTGCATAGCAATTTTATTAAGCTTTTCTTGTAAGGAATTTAACTCTTGTTTTAATATTTCTTCCCTAAAATTACTTTTTCTGATAAGTGTACGCATTTGGTTATCCATCTCCTGCTCACGGGTAGTCAATTCAAACTTAGCACGCTGTTCATATATGGCAACTTGTTCTTTATAGGCATTTATTTCAGAGGTTATGGAATCATCAGGAGCACATTCAGTGTATTCATAAAAAATATAATCATCATTGACTGCATAAGATGCATCAGTTGTTACAATTTCACTTTCATCTTGCTTCACATATTGATCATATGGGACAACATTGCTATTACCCATATTTTCCATAACTGGTTCAATAATTTCAGTTGATTGTACTTTGTCGTGTATCTTTTGCACATTAATCTCATCGTATAGTTTTAATACCTCAGATGTGATGGATTCCTTGGAGGGACTGGCTTGTTGAGGTGAGGGAACATTTGGAGAGACCATTGGTGAGATGCTAGCCATAAAGATGGTCTGTGCAGTTGGTTCATCGTCAAATGCATCACAGTCTGCTACTTGAAATGCATTGGGATTGTTCTAAGCTATACCCTGCACAGGCTGTTCATCCACATCAGCATCATAGGTTTTTTCATTTCCCTCAGCTAGAAATAGCAATTCTTCCTCATCCAACACTGCTCCATTATCTTGAGCTTGCACCAGTAGCATTTTGTCCCTAAAGTACTCTGCATTTTGTGGACGTTTTAGAAGAGCGCAGTTCCTTGGAATGTGTCCTTCTCCACCACAGTTGTAGCACTTGATTGGCTTCCCTTGACCATGAGCCGCAATCCTTCCTCAATTCTGATTTCCCACATAACCTGCATCGGCTCCTGCATTCCCATAACCAGTACCAACCCCAACATTTCCTTGCTCATTATGTGGTAGATAAGCATTCTGCCTTCCTTGCACGTTTTGCACTACTACCCTTCCATCTTTAACCGTAGCATGATTGTGTAGGTTTAATTGCAGTTCTGAGATGATTGTTGGTGTGTGGGGTAAAGTTCAGGTTTTGCTTAACCATTAGAGCAAGTTGATTGACCAGTTGTTCCATGAATGAGTCTGAAGGCTTATAACCTGGATCCGGAATGAGTTTGTGATTACCATTCCCAGTAGGTATGACTTGTGATGCTTTGGTAGTTATTCCTACATTTTTGTAGAATGTGTGGAAAACTAGAAGGGGGAGAAAAGTTTTGCCAATTAAAACTTGTTTTAAACTATTTAGATCGACTTATGTCAATCTATTTAGATGTGTGTTGGATGTTGATAAACAACCATATAGAAGTATAAATATGTAATGAAAAGATAAGAGTAAGAAGCTGATGAGTGTGTAAATACTCATCATTTTTGTTCCTTCTACACTGCAAAAACAGTTAAAAAACACTTTGAAAAGTCTCAAAAAGACAGAAAAAATATTTAGACTATGTTTTATTCCTAAATTGGCAAATCTAGTCCCTGGTTATTCAAAACATGGTAATTTTTCATAAAAGGCCCTCAGGGATTTTCAAGTTGTCAAAATTAGCCTTATAAAGTTCGGTTTGCAAAATGGCAACTTTAGTCCCGAAATTTCAAAGATTGATGAATTTACCCTTGGACATTTTAAATTGGAAAATTAGCATTTTTGTCCTTTGGTAATTCTAACTTGTCAAAATTGGTCCTTTTGATAAATTTGGAAAGTTGCTAATTCGATCCTCAAGTTTGGATAAATTGCAAAAGTGATACTTGGGCTTAATCCTACTACAAACCAAACCGGACCCAACACCAAAACCAAGCCCAACCCACTACCCTTGAACCTTGAACCCTTGCTTGAGACATGAACCCTGACCCTGTGAACCCCCAACTTGAACCCTCCTTTGTTTAATAATTCCCAGTCAAACGTTGACTTCCACTTTCCTCCCCCCTCGTTTTTTCCTCCAAACCACCAACTGCCCTGCAACACCACCTGCAACACTCCATCTCCCATCATCACCCATACTTTATTCCCCCTCCAAAACACCCCAAGCCAAAAGCATTTAATGCTCCTTTTTCCCTCCAAGTTATCAGACCTGTTGCAAGTCTTTTTGGCGCCAAAAACACAAATCAAGGGCCGAGATTAATTGGACCAATCCAAAGGCTAAAGAATGTTCAGAGCACCTTTTTGAGAGCTATATAGAAGAAAGAAGACGGAAGAAAAGATTGTCATTGTCTTTAGACCGTTTTATTTTTTCGCTTAATCGTTTTCATCTATCATTGTAATTTTATTTGGGTTTTAAGTTTTACGTAATGAACAAGTCACTTTTATGTTAATTCAATAGTTTCAGATAATCAATTGTAAGTTTCATGCTTTAATTGTTCTTCTTGTTCTTCCCGCCAAAAATGGTTTTAACCAGTTTCTTCATTTCAAGCTCTCATAATTGCTTAATTGAGTATGTTGAAGACAACCTAAGTTAATTTAAGTATTTGAAAAGGTTTTCTTGTCTGATTGCTTAAATTTCCAAAAAAGTCAATGAAAGTCAATACGGGTCAACGAAAGTCAACTGTGTTCTTAAGTCTGAAATTTCTGTTTAGAAGTGGTAATCCAGTCATTTTAAGTTCATTTTTAAATATTAGTCATATTTGTTTTAGGCATAAGCTTTTAAAATTTTGTTTTCAAAGATATTAAAGAGTGTTTGGTTTAGTGGATTCTACGGAGTTCAAGTTTGTTTCATAGGTTAGTACTAGTCCATATAGTTCATATTAGTCTTATATAGGTTAGTTATAACATAGTATGCATTAGTCATTTGAATAAAAGTCAAAATCATTTGCTAGTATTCATTTTCTGCATTCTCATTAGTCATCAGCTTGCATACTCATTTATGTAGGTACATTATTAGTTAGAGTATCTTATTTAGGGTCTAAAACATCTTATTATTGCATCGGCTCCTGCATTCCCATAACCAGTACCAACCCTAACATTTCCTTGCTCATTATGTGGTAGATAAGCATTCTGCCTTCCTTGCACGTTTTGCACTACTACCCTTCCATCTTTAACCATAGCATGATTGTGTAGGTTAGATGCAGTTCTGAGATGATTGTTGGTGTGTGGGGTAAAGTTCAGGTTTTGCTTAACCATTAGAGCAAGATGATTGACCAGTTGTTCTATGAATGAGTCTGAAGGCTTATAACCTGGATCCGGAATGAGTTTGTGATTACCATTCCCAGTAGGTATGACTTGTGATGCTTTGGTAGTTATTCCTTAATTTTTGTAGAATGTGTGGAAAACTAGAAGGGGGGGGGGTAGAAAAGTTTTGCCAATTAAAACTTGTTTTAAACTATTTAGATCGACTTATGTCAATCTATTTAGATGTGTGTTGGATGTTGATAAACAACCATATAGAAGTATAGATATGTAATGAAAAGATAAGAGTAAGAAGCTGATGAGTGTGTAAATACTCATCATTTTTGTTCCTTCTACACTGCAAAAACAGTCAAAAAACACTTTGAAAAGTCTCAAAAAGACAGAAAAAATATTTAGACTATGTTTTATTCCTAAATTGGCAAATCTAGTCCCTGGTTATTCAAAACATGGTAATTTTTCATAAAAGGCCCTCGTGGATTTTCAAGTTGTCAAAATTAGCCTTATAAAGTTCGGCTTTTGCAAAATGGCAACTTTAGTCTCGAAATTTCAAAGATTGATGAAATTTACCTGGACATTTTAAATTGGAAAATTAGCATTTTTAGTCCTTTGGTAATTCTAACTTGTCAAAATTGGTCCTTTTGATAAATTTGGAAAGTTGCTAATTCAGTCCCTCAAGTTTGGATAAATTGCAAAAGTGATCCTTGGGCTTAATCCTACTACAAACCAAACCGGACCCAACACCAAAACCAAGCCCAACCCACTACCCTTGAACCTTGAACCCTTGCTTGAGACATGAACCCTGACCCTGTGAACCCCCAACTTGAACCCTCCTTTGTTTAATAATTGCCAGTCAAACGCGTTTGACTTCCACTTTCCTCCCCCCTCGTTTTTTCCTCCAAACCACCAACTGCCCTACAACACCACCTGCAACACTCCATCTCCCATCATCACCCATACTTTATTCCCCCTCCAAAACACCCCAAGCCAAAAGCATTTAATGCTCCTTCTTCCCTCCAAGTTATCAGACCTGTTGCAATTCTTTTTGGCGCCAAAAACACAAATCAAGGGCCGAGATTAATTGGACCAATCCAAAGGCTAAAGAATGTTCAGAGCACCTTTTTGAGAGCTATATAGAAGAAAGAAGACGGAAGAAAAGATTGTCATTGTCTTTAGACCGTTTTTATTTTTCTGCTTAATCGTTTTTCATCTATCATTGTAATTTTAGCTGGGTTTTAAGTTTTCTGTAATGAACAAGTCACTTTTATGTTAATTCAATAGTTTCCAGTAATCAATTGTAAGTTTCATGCTTTAATTGTTCTTCTTGTTCTTCCCGCCAAAAATGGTTTTAACAAGTTTCTTCATTTCAAGCTCTCATAATTGCTTAATTGAGTATGTTGAAGACAACCTAAGTTAATTTAAGTATTTGAAAAGGGTTTCCTGTCTGATTGCTTAAATTTCCAAAAAAGTCAATGAAAGTCAATACGGGTCAACAAAAGTCAACTGTGTTCTTAAGTCTGAACTTTCTGTTTAGAAGTGGTAATCCAGTCATTTTAAGTTCATTTTTAAGTATTAGTCATATTTTTTTTAGGCATAAGCTTTTAAAATTCTGTTTTCAAAGATATTAAAGAGTGTTTGGTTTAGTGGATTCTACGGAGTTCAAGTTTGTTTCATAGGTTAGTACTAGTCCATATAGTTCATATTAGTCTTATATAGGTTAGTTATAACATAGTATGCATTAGTCATTTGAATAAAAGTCAAAATCATTTGCTAGTATTCATTTTCTGCATTCTCATTAGTCATCAGCTTGCATACTCATTTATGTAGGTGCATTATTAGTTAGAGTATCTTATTTAGGGTCTAAAACATCTTATTATTTCATTTTTAGTCAGTTTGATTATTTCCAAATTCATCTTAGTCAAAGTTGTACAAAATCAGAAAAAGTCAAAAATTCCAAATAATGTTCCAATAGGGTATAGTTTTGATTTTTCATTCCTTCAATATAGGTCCAAATTAGTTGAAATTCGGATATAAGCTCTTTGGTTGGTTGTCTCATCGCTGGTCATTTTAGTTAAATTTTGTGATTTTTCTTGCTAGCTTAATGTAGGCTTAAAGTAGATGCATAAAGTAGTTTGGCATAAGTTTGATAGAACCTATTTTATAGCTATAACGCTTCTAGCCTGTACTTTTAGGGTCCCATTCAGTTGCATTAGCATAATTTAGGTTAGATTAAGGCTAAGGTAGCTTATAGTAGCTTATGGTTAGATTTTAGCTTATTTACACGTGCTTATTTCATTAGTTGTGCGCCCATATCATTGTTCTTGTGCTCCAAAATAGTTTCGTTATTTTTCCGGGTTCTCGTATTATTTTATCGTTGTTGGAAGTTTTCATATTTTCCTTTGTTCATTTACTATTTTTACGCACTTTATGTCATTTTCTAGCATTTTTAATTAGCATTTAATCCAAATAATTCGTAAAATGTTCGGAAAAACAAAATTTCAATTTTCCTAGTTTTAGAAAAATCAAAAGTGATAAAAAGTATTTTTCCGATTTTTCTCTTTAATTAGTATTTTCTAGCATTTTATTAGTTTTCGGTAGTATTAAATTCATAATAAATTCATAAAATTCAAAAATGTGATTCCAGTTTCTAAAATTCTTTTTAGTCATTTAAGATTTTTTAAAAATAGTTTTGTAATTTTCTAGCTTATTTTCCTGATTTTTAGTATTTTAAGTCTATTTTAAATATTTAAAATTAGTTTTTAATTCAAATTAAATCAAGAAAAATCCAAAAAAAAATTAGTTTTAAATTTCCAATAATTTTCTTGCATCATTAGGATTGTAAAAATGTATTTTCCATATCCGTAGGTATTTTACTTCATTATTTTACGTTTTATTTCAGACGCTCACGTAATTTTATTTAAACGACGTTTTAGGTTTTAATCGTTAAACGATTTTAAATATAGAATTAAAATGACTTCAAAGTCTTTTATAGATTTAATTTCCTTAGTTTAATCACTCACTCACTCATATTCCTTTTTCTCGTCCAAATCACCCGATCACAAACCCGTGTTTTGAGTACCATCACACCTCGTTGGGAAGAACGACCTGTGTTTGCGTTTCTTCGCAATACTTTGGAACACACACTATACCGCATTTGATTAGACGCCTCAAAAGGCCGATGTCAAATTGGCGCATTGCTGGGGAGGTGTGTGCGTGTTGAAACGGTTTATGATTAATGATCCTGGATATACATCCATTGTATATTTACCATTCTTGTTAATATTCTCTTGTTTTCTTATTATATTATAAAATCAAAACCCAAAAATATTCATCTTTACCCTCTTACCCTTTTTTCTTTATCCCTTTACCCTCTATCCATTTGATTCTAACTTCTTCTATTCTCATGGAATCTCTCGACTACGACGAATTCTGGAACGAAGTTGAAAAACTTCATACTTTATCACAAATGTCAAGAATTCGTGTTGTTCGTGATGATCCATTAATTCGTAGGGAAATGGAACGAGAAACCGGGGACAAAGGACCGTACTTCCTCTCGATAATGGAAGTGCTAACACGTCCAACCTACGGTTATCCAAAGATCTAACCCTCAATTGCTCCTAAGCCGCCTAAAATTGATCCTAAACTTTCACAATTTACGCTTAAAAGCAATCATGCGAAATTTAGACCGGTCACTAGCAAGAATGACTTGCCTAATCTTCACGCTTCTCAAGAATCGAACCGGAGACCATAACGGAAGAGGTGGAAATTGCTAGCTCTCGAGCACACCACTTGTCCCACCTCCGGATTTTTCAAAATGTTCTTCGAGACTTGATAGTCATTCGGATCACCATGTTGGTTTTGTTGATTCTTTGAATGAACCGATTCCTTCTCATAACTCTCAAATGGAATCGCTTATTCCTTGTGTCGATTGCGGTGAGCCTCTTTTGGTTCACCATGTCATTTGGTGTACGTGTGTGCAGTGTGGTAATGATATTCGGAACGGAGTTGTTTGTTTTGTGGTTCGAGGAATTCATTTGATTATGATCCTAATCCAAATCATTTAACGACCCTCAAACTTTTCCAATTACCCACCACAGCCCGACTTATCTTCATATAATCAACATAATCGCTGTGAATTTTGTGGAGGTCCTCACCAAGGATTTGAGTGTCAATCCGAAACACGTTTGTCTATGAACAGTTTCCGGTGATGCTCGTAACTTTGGTTATGACCAATATCCATATAATTCACGGTCCGGACTCAACAGATTTCTTGTTGTGAGAATTGTGGAGGTCCTCACGATAATCTTCAATGTCAACCGTGGAATCAAAATTACTATACTTCCGGTTTTGACAATTTCCAACCTCCACAAAGACCATACGGTTCAAACTCCACCGAGCCATTGTCTCAAGAAATTTCCCAAGATTTTGAAACCGCAATGAAAACACTTAATGATATGATTCCTGACTTTAAGAATCAAGTGAGTGGTGAAATGACCATGGGAGAATTGCTAGCCGAAGAACGAGAGGCTCGCAATTCTAGGGAAGAATTATTGGTCTTAGAGCATGCGGCTCTAATGCTCCCAATTTCTTAAGGCACTATGTATGATGATGACGAGGAGAGTTTTATCCTTTTAAAGATAATATTTCTCAACTCCTCATCGTTGTTATCACACCCGAGATTCACACTCACTCTCTTATTATGGGGATGAGCATCTTGACACTGTTCACGAAAAGGAACCGAACGAATTCATAAAGTCTAGTGTCGAGAACCTTGTCCCAATCCCAAGAGAGTCACAGGGAATTCTCGAGCATTTGTGTGATATCCCTACCCCTCTTGTCTTCCCAATAGATCATGTTGAGATGTTCTCCGATTCTAATGATGACGATTCGTTATCTTGTGGAGACATAAGTTATGTGGGGGAATTACCTTATGAGCTTGTCAGCTTAGGAGAAGAGAATGATGAAGAAATAATCCAAGACGAAGCTCTTCGTCTTACATTATTGAATGTTAATCTTGTCATTTCTAGAATCGAGGCTTTTAATGAAAAGCCTATTTCATCTCCTATCCCCATTAAGGATAGTGACATTCTTTCCGATGATTCTATTCCGGAAATGAAGGCCTTCTGTTTTGATAATATGGGAGAGAAGATTAGTGGCAGTACCACTTCTCATTCTCATAATTCTCTCCCCGATCATGAATCATTTACTTTTGAGGAGTTCGCCAGTGAACTCACTCATATCATATCTCCGCCAGAGTATGATAATTTCTACTTTGATCTAGACACACCCATAATATGTCTTGATCAAGCGAGCTTAACTGATGAGATTCATGAAACTATGAATTCTCCTATTGAGGATGAAGAGTTAGTCATGATTTTATCATGATTTTCTTTCTTTCTTCATATATTTCGTCACTTCTCCTGCTCTTCACTCCTTCGGAATGAAGACATTATCTTTGATCCCGCATTTCCATGAACCATTATCTTGAGCCGTGAATATATCTCATCGGTGTGGAACTTTCACGTGCTTCAAATGTTTGTCCAAACATCTTGAATGAAAGTCCGATGGAGATTGTTTCTTCCACTTTGCTTCCCATGAACCAATGAATGCGGGTCGAGTCAAGCTAGCGACTCGAGGAACAAAAACAAGAGCACACTATATGGGTTTTCACCCATATTTCGATTTCTTTCTACTTTCTACCACCCTAGTGTGGGGAGTTGCCCCACTGTTGTATATAAGTTTTCTAACAAAAAAAAAAAAAAAAAATTCAAATAATGGCCGTAGTATTTCCCTTTACGTTCTCGGTTTGGCATAACAATAGGTACTTTGAATATTGAGGGCAATATTCATTTCTAGTGTGGGGGAATTCTCACGAATTTTATCATATGTATTACCATCTTATTCCCCATTTTTGGCCAAAATGTTTTTGGAGTAAGTGTTTTGCACTTACTCACTTACTGATTATCGATCCGCCATGTCTAATAAACAAAAGGATTGGCTAATCCAGAGCAAATGGCTCTTGGTAAAGATATCACAAATCCGTTGACGACTTGCAATTTGCCCAAAATTGTATGGTGTTCATTTCACCATATCTTTAATTAGTGAAGAGTTGGCTAGCCCGCAAGTTTATGGCTTGTGGTAAAGGCGTTTGAAAACCATGATTGGTAATCGACTCACCAAAGATATTTTATCTAAGGGTTGGCTAGTCTAGAAGCAAACGGCTTCGGTAAAGACAAATCAAATCCGTTGAAGTCGGTGATTTGCTCAAAATCATATGGTTATCGATGTACCATAGTTCTTACTTGAATGAAACATTTGGCTACCCGAGTAATGGCTTTTGGTAAAGAGACTTAAATCCATTAAGTTTTCACAAAAGATTGCTAGGACTAGCAATAGTTTAGTGTGGGGATTGATGAGTGTGTAAATACTCATCATTTTTGTTCCTTCTACACCGCAAAAACAAATAAAAACACTTTGAAAAGTCCGAAAATGACGGAAAAATATTTAGACTATGTTTTATTCCTAAATTGGCAAATCTAGTCCTCGGTTATTCAAAACATGGTAATTTTTCATAAAAGGCCCTCGTGGATTTTCAAGTTGTCAAATTAGCCTTATAAAGTTCGCTTTTGCAAAATGGAAACTTTAGTCCCTGAAATTTCAAAGATTGACAGAATTTACCCCTGGACATTTTAAATTGGAAAATTAGCATTTTTAGTCCTTTGGTAATTCTAACTTGTCAAAATTGGTCCTTTTGATAAATTTGGAAAGTTGCTAATTCAGTCCCTCAAGTTTGGATAAATTGCAAAAGTGATCCTTGGGCTTAATCCTACTACAAACCAAACCGGACCCAACACCAAAACCAAGCCCAACCCACTACCCTTGAACCTTGAACCCTTGCTTGAGACATGAACCCTGACCCTGTGAACCTCCAACTTGAACCCTCCTTTGTTTAATAATTCCCAGTCAAACGCGTTTGACTTCCACTTTCCTCCCCCCTCGTTTTTTCCTCCAAACCACCAACTACCCTGCAACACCACCTGCAACACTCCATCTCCCATCATCACCCATACTTTATTCCCCCTCCAAAACACCCCAAGCCAAAAGCATTTAATGCTCCTTCTTCCCTCCAAGTTATCAGACCTGTTGCAATTCTTTTTGGCGCCAAAAACACAAATCAAGGGCCGAGATTAATTGGACCAATCCAAAGGCTAAAGAATGTTGAGCACCTTTTGAGAGCTATATAGAAGAAAGAAGACGGAAGAAAAGATTGTCATTGTCTTTAGACCGTTTTTATTTTTCTGCTTAATCGTTTTTCATCTATCATTGTAATTTTAGCTGGGTTTTAAGTTTTCTGTAATGAACAAGTCACTTTTATGTTAATTCAATAGTTTCCAGTAATCAATTGTAAGTTTCATGCTTTAATTGTTCTTCTTGTTCTTCCCGCCAAAAATGGTTTTAACCAGTTTCTTCATTTCAAGCTCTCATAATTGCTTAATTGAGTATGTTCAAGACAACCTAAGTTAATTTAAGTATTTGAAAAGGTTTTCCTGTCTGATTGCTTAAATTTCCAAAAAAGTCAATGAAAGTCAATACGGGTCAACGAAAGTCAACTGTGTTCTTAAGTCTGAAATTTCTGTTTAGAAGTGGTAATCCAGTCATTTTAAGTTCATTTTTAAGTATTAGTCGTATTTGTTTTAGGCATAAGCTTTTAAATTTCTGTTTTCAAAGATATTAAAGAGTGTTTGGTTTAGTGGATTCTACGGAGTTCAAGTTTGTTTCATAAGTTAGTACTAGTCCATATAGTTCATATTAGTCTTATATAGGTTAGTTATAACATAGTATGCATTAGTCATTTGAATAAAAGTCAAAATCATTTGCTAGTATTCATTTTCTGCATTCTCATTAGTCATCAGCTTGCATACTCATTTATGTAGGTGCATTATTAGTTAGAGTATCTTATTTAGGGTCTAAAACATCTTATTATTTCATTTTAGTCGTTTGATTATTTCCAAATTCATCTTAGTCAAAGTTGTACAAAATCGAAAAAGTCAAAAATTCCAAATAATGTTCGAATAGGTATAGTTTTGATTTTCATTCCTTCAATATAGGTCCAAATTAGTTGAAATTCGGATATAAGCTCTTTGGTTGGTTGTCTACTTCGGTCATTTTAGTTAATTTTGTGATTTTTCTTGCTAGCTTAATGTAGGCTTAAAGTAGATGCATAAGTAGTTTGGTATAAGTTTGATAGAACCTGTTTTATAGCTATAACGCTTCTAGCCTGTACTTTTAGGGTCCCATTCATTTGCATTAGCATAATTTAGGTTAGATTAAGGCTAAGGTAGCTTATAGTAGCTTATGGTTAGATTTTAGCTTATTTACATGTGCTTATTTCATTAGTTGTGTGCCCATATCATTGTTCTTGTGCTCCAAAATAGTTTATGTTATTTTTCCCGGTTCTCGTATTATTTTATCATTAACCGGAAGTTTTCATATTTTTTGTTCATTTACTATTTTTCGCACTTTATGTCATTTTCTAGCATTTTAATTAGCATTTAATCCAAATAATTCGTAAAATGTTCAGAAAAACACAATTTCAATTTTCCTAGTTTTAGAAAAATCAAAAGTGATAAAAAGTATTTTTCCAGATTTTTCTCGACTTAATTAGTATTTTCTAGCATTTTATTAGTTTTCAATAGTATTAAATTCATAATAAATTCATAAAAATTCAAAAAATGTGATTCCAGTTTATAAAATTCTTTTTAGTTATTTAAGATTTTTAAAATAGTTTTGTAATTTTCTAGTTTGTTTTCCCGATTTTTAGTATTTTAAGTCTATTTTAAATATTTAAAATTAGTTTTAATTCAAATTAAATCAAGAAAATCCAAAAAAAATAGTTTTAAATTTCCAATAATTTTCTTGCATTATTAGGATTGTAAAATGTATTTTCCATATCCGTAGGTATTTTACTTCTTTATTTTTACGCTTTATTTCGACGCTCACGTAATTTTATTTAAACGCACGTTTTAGGTTTTAATCGTTAAACGATTTTAAATATAGAATTAAAATGACTTCAAAGTCTTTTATAGATTTAATTTCCTTATTTTAATCACTCACTCACTCATATTCCTTTTTCTTTCCAAATCACCCGATCACAAACCCGTGTTTTGAGTACCATCACAGCCTCGTTGGGAAGAACGACCCAGGTTTGCAGTTTCTTCTGCAATACTTTGGAACACACACTATACTGCATTTGATTAGACGCCTCTCAAAAAGGCTGATGTCAGAAGCACAAAACAACAACGCGTGTATTTATAGTGGTTCGGCTACAAGGACACCTTCCTTGCCCTACTCCACTCCCCGAGTCACCTACTCGAGAGTTTGTAATCACTACACGACACCGACTCCTTATGGTGGAGAAACCTTCACAACATTGCCTACTCTTGTTCTGGTACTAGGCTAAATACCGAGTTCCATTACAAATTGGGGCGGGTTTGGGGATGGTTTTTGTAATCGGGTTTGGGGATGGGGATGGCCGTCCCGCCCCAAACCCGCCCCATTGCCATTCCTAATTACAATGGAGGAACTACTACCCAACACTACACCAACGACTAATCCCAAAGGAGACCAACTCCTTATTACAACATCATCAAGGATATCAATATCCTTGGATCTAATGGAAATCTATCTTGTACATCGAAACACACCATATCGAATGTACATTTAAGGCACCTTTAACTAATGCCTTTAAATGGATCTTCAAGACACCCTTCACTAATGTCTTGTAACTTGACCTCTAGGCAACCTTCACTAATGCCTATAATACGGACGATCGACACCTTTCACTAATGTCTTCGTCTTGACATTTGAGACATCTTTCACTAATGTCTGCAACACTACACTTCTTAGAAGAAAGAAAAGAATCATCAACAAGAGGACTTTAGTAGTCTTGATGATGAGGAAATATGGCAACTCATGGACTTGAGCTTGCTTGACTTCAAAGGTGGTGATCTCGCCTTTAAGAGGAACCTAAAGGATCACACAAAAACAAAACTACGAACATAGATCACTTGGATATGGAGTTAGAGAGTTTTAAACTCAGGGAGAAAGTATGTTAGAAAGTGTTAATACAAATAAACCGTAAAAACGTTTATTAATATTTTGCGATCTCTTTGTGGTTTGTTGATAACCAATATAATGTTATCTTAAGTATAATTATAAAGATACATGTTATTTTTGTAAAGCATTTACGTATAGCCATTTAAATACAAAAATGTAGAAATTAAGCATTTGTTGTAATAGTTTATTAGGATGGGTAAAAACCATAACCCATGGATCTTAACCCATACCTAAGTTGGCTAGATACAATGTATACTTAGATACATTGAATCTAAAGAAAACCCATGGACCAACCCATAACCCATGACCCATAACCAAAAACCCATGGGTAGGGGGCGTTCCACGGATCCCTAGGATTACACTAGACGGATCCCAGTGGGAAGGATCCGTGGGATCCATGAACAGTGGAAGATTTTGCCTATAAATAGAGAGCCATTTCTTCATTCTAACTCAACCTCTTCTTACTAAATCTCTCAAACACTCTCATTCTCTTCTAACATATAGATCACTTGATCTAGAGAGTTGTTCTTCTTCTTTCTATTGTGATCCTCATATAGGTCCTTCTCTAAGGCGAGATCACGAGCATTCTACAAGTCATCCAAGAAAGGGTCCTTGATTGATTTGTCACTCCGCAAGATTTCAGAGCGAAGATCTTGTATTTGATATTTCACATATTTGTTGTGTAATAGTCGTGTTGGTTTGGTCCACCGTGCTACGGACTCGGTATCTAGCTTTGTACCGGAAAAGTGTAAGCAACGTTGTGAAGGCTTCTCCGCCAAGTGAAGGAGTTTGTTGACATAGTGCTTGAACTCTCGAGTAGGTGACTCGGGAGTGGAGTAGGGCAAGGAAAGTGTCCTTGTAGCCGAACCACTATACATCGGTTGTGTCTTTTCTTTCCTTCGCTTTACTTTATTTACTTGCTTTATCATTAGATCTATAATTTCTCTACATCCATAAGATCTCACATATTAACGAATCTAAAGTTTTTGAAACTAACTTAAAATCGGAAAAACTATTCAACCCCCCTTCTAGTTTTCCACAATTGGCATCAAGAGCTAAGTTTATAAAAGTTTTAAAGTAAAATTGTATTTAAAAAACTTTTCGATCACTATGGGTTCTGAAAATTATAAGGAAGGGCAATCCATGCAACGACCACCACTAATAGAAACTAATGGTTTTATATATTGGAAAAATAGATTCGAAACATATGTGAAATCTAAAGATATTGATCTTTGGTACATTATTGTTGAAGGCGATTTTGAGGCTACCTCAAAAGATGATAAAGGAATGTAGTTAACCTACCTCATGATAAACTAAATGATGAATTGAAGAAAAGCTTTCTAAAATAGTGAAGCAAAAATGGTTTTATATAATGCTTTACCGAAAAAGGAATTCGAAAGAATTTCCATGCTTAAAACCTCTAAAGAAATTTTGAATTCTTTAGTTGTAACTCATCAAGGCAACGAACAAGTTAAAAATAATAAAATTGATTTATTTGTTCAACAATATGAACAATTTTCAATATCGGATGAGGAAACTATAGATCATTCATTTGCTAACTTTAATACTATTATTACATCTTTACAAGCACTTGATGAATCTTGTTCTAGCCGTAATCATGTTGGGAGATATCTAAGGGCACTTCCATCGAAGTGGAGATCCAAGGTGACGGCGATCGAAGAGTCAAAAGATTTGACAATCCTCACCCTTGATGAACTTATAGGCAACCTAAAAGTCTATGAGCTCAAAGGTGAAAGAGAAACACAAATCTCTTGCCCTTAAAGCCAAAAAGGCTTCAAGCGATGAAGAGAACTCCTCCTCGAGTAGTGACGACGAGGAGTACGCTATGGCAGTAAGGGACTTTAAAAAGTTCTTTAGAAGAAATGGAAGATACATCAAACAACCATATGACGATAAGAAAGGCTTTCGGAAAAGCAAAAAGGACGAGAAGCCAAAGGATGATCGTACTTGATTTAAATGTGGGGACCCAAACCACTTTATTAGTAAGTGTCCCAAACGGGATGATCAAAAGGCGTTCGTGAGCGGCACGTGAGGAATGAGCGACGAGGATGACGAAGAAATCTGTCTCATGGCAAATGACGAGGTATGTCACGAATACTATAGTAGTTCATCACTTGATGACGACTCATTGCATAATGAATATGACAAACTATGCAATATTAGCTTAAAACTAATTAACAAAAACAAGCTTTTAAAGAGTCAAAACCAACGTTTAGATAAAGAAGTCATAGAAATAAAAGCAAAACTAAAACGTTTAGAAAAGGGTAAAATAGCAAGTGGTGAATGTGAACTTTATGCTCAACTTCAAATACTAGTTGATCATCTAGATTCTAAAATTGCTAGAATGAGTACGAACACTTTAGATACAATATTAGATGGTGTTAAAACCGGTAACAACCAAAAGGTTTAGGTATTCAAAACTTGATCCATCAACTAGTGAAAGTAAAGAAACAAAATTGTTAAGGCACTAGAAAAACCAGCCACTGTTGTGGCGGATCCCACGGATCCCCAAAAGGGAACCGCTAGTGTACGAGACAGGGATCCGTGGATCTGCTTTGTAGCAAACAGTGGTAATAACGTAGCTTCTTCATCTAGAACTGAGTTTGTTATCGTTAATAGGAAGAAACCAACTCATGTCACCACTAGACAACCACCTCCAAAATATAATCCTACTTTTGCAAGAAACAAAGCACCATCTTTTTCAAAACATAATCCATCTAGGAGACCTAATAATGTTTATCCAAAAAGTAACCATCAAATGGGATGGAACCCAAATATGCAAAACGGTTTTCCTTTTCAAAACTTTGCTCCATGGAATGCATACTCATCTTATCCATACATGTCTAACATGAATAGGATGTTTAACACTAATGGACCCATGAACAAATGGGGACCAAACTTTTGAGTTTATTATTGTCTCAGGTATGCTTAAAGGTCGACCTAGACCCGGATGAATGGGTCAAGGATAGCGGGTGCACGAGGCACATGACCGGCAATAGAGATCTATTCTCCACATATGAATCCTTCAATGGAGGTAATGTGGTGTTTGGAAATAGCAAAAGTAGAATCATCGGTAAAGGTACGATTTCTAACAAATCTCTAACCATTAACGATGTGTGGCACGTAGAAAACCTAAACTTTAATCTCTTAAGTATAGGAAAAATATGTGATAAAAAGTGCAATGTACTTTTTACCAAAACCGGTAGTAAGATATTAAAAAATGGCATAACCATAGGTAAAGGAATTAGGAAACATAGAGTCTATGTCATTAAAATCTGTAATGAACCTAAAGACAAACTATGTCTTACCTCTATGGATGATACTTCGACCTTATGGCATCGAATATTGGGTCACGCCAACATGCGACTTCTTCAATCGCTATCATCCAAAGATCTAGTAAGAGATCTACCTAAGTTAAAATATGAACATCACTTTTGTGATGCTTGTAATGTAGGAAAACAAGCTCATTCTAGTCATAAAGCTAAAAACATGGTGTCTACAACTAGGTGTCTAGAATTACTACATATGGATTTATTTGGTCCATCCGCTATCCAAAGTTATGGAGGCAACTACTACAGTTTGGTCATAGTGGATGATTACTCTAGGTATACATGGACAAAATTTTTAAAGAACAAAACGGAAACCTTTAATTATTTTGAAATATTAAGCAAAAAGATCCAAATACAACTAGGAAGTCCTATAGTGTCCATTAGGACGGATCATGGTAGGGAAATCGATAATGAAGTGCAATTTGGAGCATTTTGTGACGCTAATGGTATTACTCACAACTTCTCGGCTCCACGCACTCCGCAATCGAATGGGGTAGTAGAAAGAAAGAATAGAACCCTACAAGAAATGAGTCGAACCATGCTTAATGAACAATCCATACCTCAAAAGTTTTGGTGTAATGCCGTTGATACTTCAACGTACATACTCAATCGAGTCTTAATTAGACAAATCTTAGGTAAAACTCCATATGAGTTACTCCGAGGCAAAAAGCCTACGTTAAATCACTTTAGAGTCATTGGAAGCAAATGTTTTATTCTTAACACTAAAGATTACCTTACAAAATTTGATCCTAAATCAACCGAAGGTATCTTTCTAGGTTATTCGCCAAATTGCAAAGCTTACGTCAAATTAAACAAAGAAACAATGAAGGTAGAAGAGTCATTAAATATAAAATTTGATGAAAGTACACCCAAACCCTCTCCACCTCTTGTCGATGACGAGATTATAGAAAGTGAAGCTATAGTAATAAAGAAAAAGATAAACTAAGAAGAAGAACCTTTAAATGATGAAGTCATAAACATTAAAGAGTCCAAAGATCACCCCGTAGATAAAGTCATTGGAAAGCTAAACGAACGAACATAAAGGTCTCAAGTTCAAAACCAAAGTAGCTTGTTTTGTTTCGTTTCAACCATAGAACCTAAGAATACACAAGAAGCCATAAAAGATGAGAGTTGGGTAATGGCTATGCAAGAAGAACTAAACCAATTCGTTTCTAATGATGTTTGGAAGCTTGTCCCTCCACCTAGTAATCAAACCATAATAGGAACCAAATAGGTTTATAAAAACAAATTAGATGCAAACGGAGTAGTGTCTAGGAACAAGGCTAGACTCGTTGCCCAAGGGTATAACCAACAAGAAGGAATAGACTTTGATGAGACCTATGCCCCCGTGGCTAGATTAGAGTCTATAAGAATACTTCTTGCATATGCTTGTGCTAATGATCTAACGCTTTATCAAATGGATGTCAAAAGCGCTTTTGTAAATGGTTTCAGTAATGAAGAAGTATATGTAGCTCAACCTCCGGGCTTCATTGATTTTGAAAAACCAAAACATGTGTATAAATTAAAGAAAGCCCTTTACGGTCTTAAACAAGCTCCAAAAGCTTGGTATGATAGACTCAAGTCATTTTTAATTAAACACAACTATACCATGGGGTTAGTTGACAACACACTTTTTACTAAGAAGAGAGAGTCACATATAATCATAGTACAAATATATGTAGATGATATTATATTCGGATCCACTTGTCAAGACATGTGTGATGATTTCTCTAAAATCATGCATGACGAGTTCGAGATGAGTATGATGGGAGAACTTAGTTTCTTTCTTGGTCTACAAATCAAAAAAGTAGAAGATGGTATCTTCTTTAATCAATCTAAATACATAAAGGAGATGTTAAAGAAATTCGATCTAGAAGAGTCGAAACCAATTAGGACACCAATGTCATCCGACACCAAACTCACAAAAGATGAAGACGGCGAATCCGTAGATAATACTAAATATCGTGGCATGAAAGGTAGTCTTCTCTACCTCACGGCAAGTAGGCCGGATATCATGTTTAGTGTTTGCTTATGTGCTAGGTTTCATTAAGGGTACAACACAATTAGGATTATGGTATCCTAAGGGAACGGGAGTAGAAACAATTGTATATGCAGATTCTGACCATGCAGGTGATTACGTTGATAGAAAAAGTACAAGTGGGGTATGTACTTTCATGGAATGTTGTTTAACATCTTGGTTTTCTAAGAAACAAACAGCTCTAGCAATATCAACAACCGAAGCCGAGTACGTCTCCGCCAGCAAAGCATGCCAACAAGCACTATGGATGAAACAAGCGTTAGTCGACTATGACATTCATCTAAGCGACATAGCCATCCTATGTGACAACAAAGGTGCCATCGACTTAAGCAAGAATCCGGTATTGCATTCTCGCACAAAGCATATAGAGATCCATCATCACTTCTTAAGAGACAATGTTCAAAAGGGGAACATCTCTATTGAGAAGGTAGCATCCGAAGACAACATAGCCGACGTCCTCACCAAACCGTTGAAGCGGGAACAATTCAACCTTCTCCGTCTTGGTCTTGGTCTAATGGAACAAACGTCGTAACTTATTTGACTCTACAAGGTATGTAAACACTAGCCTTCTTATTTCTGAGTCTAGGATCTCTATTTCACGCACAACTCACAAACAATACGGGAATTTTCAAAACCCAAGATAAGTATTCCACTTATAGCTTTCTTATTTTTTTGTTGCAAACACATAACTACATACACATTTTCAAAGAAAACCTCTTTTCAAAATGTTTTCTAAAAGGATGATACCTTCCCGTATCAATTTTACAAAAGCAATTTCTCACGTCTAGGACAAATCGCTTTTTCATTATTAATACAAAGTAAAAACCCGTTTTCATTGCATCTCATGTCTTTTGAATGCAAAAGGGGACACATAACTAATATGTGTTTTCGGGTACATTCATTTAAGCAACAATGAATTAGGAGCATTGATAATACTAAATTACGTACTTATGTACTAAATATGTGTTTTTGGGTTATCTCAATAGGATGCTTTTCTACTTTTAGTTTACTTTTCTTTTTAGGGGTCGAGATAACCGCAACTCCAAATAATTTGCATATAGGCACACACTAGGCAAAAATGTTTCCAAAAGGAACATTTTGTGTTGCTGAATCACTGACCCACGGATCCCGGCCTTCATGCGGACGATCCTCAAGGAAGGATCCGTGGGATCCGTGAGACGTGTCGCTTTTACCTTCTATTTTTCTCACTTTGGATGAAAAATCCACATTTGTTTTATTTTTGGGAGTATGCTCTTTAATGCTTGTGTTCTCATGATCACATGCCTTAAATTCATATCTAAACATTAGATTTTAATCCACATTTTGGGTCAAGCATTCATTACAATGCTTTGTTTTACTATATATAGAACTCCTAAAATGCTTGCATAATCCATCTCATCCTCACAAACACAATACACCATGTCATCCACAAACCCTTTAGATGAATCACCTAGTACAAACAATCATCTCCATGAAACTCAAACCTTTGTACTTCCACCTTCCAAAATACCAAAATCAAACTCTAGGATATCCGCACGGATTAACATCCGATCTTGTTGCTTAGGAAAACCATCATATGGCTCATCACCATCAACTAACTCACCACAAGATGCTTCCATTATAGCACCTCCCTCATCACCAACGAGTACACCAACTTCATCACCAAATCATTCACCACCTAAAATCACTCTTTTGGAACTCCTTACGACTCCAACAAGATCTCCACAACCAAAGCAAAAAGAATTAGTCTTTTTGACACCTCCAACTTCTCCAAACACAATATTCAATGATCTTGAAACATCACCACCTCTAGCTCCCATTAAACTACAAGAACATATAGGTTCTTTTCCACCACCACTTCCAATCATTCGGACTTTGATCCGTATTTTCCTATTTTTCCACCACAACTTCCATGAACTCACAAATCAAAACAAACCGGAAGATTTCCGTACTCATTACCCACATCACCTACATTGTGAACATTGCCAATCCACTAGGGAAATTCCAATAGAAGTTAGGGAAGAAATGCGATTTATACTCAACCTCATCCTTGATCGCATCAATACCATTACTCATTCAAACCTCCATCCATAACCTTATGCAAGCATGGAAGGAATCACTACTATTATTTTCTATTTTTAGTACTTTTTCTTTTGAAGTCTTTTTCAAGAACAAGTCATGTTCTTACTTTTACATGCTTGTAGGTGGCATAAATACCACTACAATTTGTTGTTTTATTACAAGGCCTTGTTTACATACCTTAGCTCCCAATCTTGATTCTCGGCAATCACAAGAATATTTAAGCATGTTACTAACCTTTCTTTTGTAGGATTTTATTTTCTTCACTTGACGCCCAAACTAGGGGAGCTACCGTCAAGGGGAGTTAGCGATACGTGGACTAATTTTTCCACACTTTTATGTTTATTTCTTCCAAGGGTTCACTTTTTGTTTCGACAAAAAGGGGGAGAAGAAGTAAAACTTAGGGGCTTTCATAACTTACATCTATTCTTAGTTTTACTCATCATAACATTATATTTTGTCATCAACAAAAAGGGGGAGATTGTTAATACAAATAAACCGTAAAAACGTTTATTAATATTTTGCGATCTCTTTGTGTTTTGTTGATAACAAATATAATGTTATCTTAAGTATAATTATAAGGATACATGTTATTTTTGTAAAGCATTTACATATAGCCATTTAAATACAAAAATGTAGAAATTAAGCATTTGTTGTAATAGTTTATTAGGATGGGTAAAAACCATAACCCATGGATCTTAACCCATACCCAAGTTGGCTAGATACAATGTATACTTAGATACATTGAATCTAAAGAAAACCCATGGACCAACCCATAACCCATGACCCATAACCAAAAAACCCATGGGCAAAGAGGAGCGTTCCACGGATCCCTAGGATTACACTAGACGGATCCCAAGTGGGAGGGATCCGGGGAATAGTGGAAGATTTTGCCTATAAATAGAGAGCCATTTCTTCATTCTAACTCACCCCTCTTCTTACTAAATCTCTCAAACACTCTCATTCTCTTCTAACATATAGAGCACTTGATCTAGAGAGTTGTTCTTCTTTCTTTCTATTGTGATCCTCATATAGGTCCTTGTCTAAGGCGAGATCACGAGCATTCTACAAGTCATCCAAGCAAGGGGTCCTTGATTGATTTGTCACTCCGTAAGATTTCTGTAGCGAAGATCTTGTATTTGATATTTCATATATTTGTTGGGTAATAGTCGTGTTGGTTTGGTCCACCGTGCTACGGACTCGGTATCTAGCTTTGTACCAGAAAAAGTGTAAGCAACGTTGTGAAGTCTTCTCCGCCAAGTGAAGGAGTTTTTTGACATAGTGCTTGAACTCTCGAGTAGGTGACTCGGGGAGTGGAGTAGGGCAAGGAAGGTGTCCTTGTAGCCGAACCACTATACATCGGTTGTGTCTTTTCTTTCCCTTCGCTTTACTTTATTTACTTGCTTTATCATTAGATCTATACTTTCTCTACATCCATAAGATCTCACATATTAACGAATCTAAAGTTTTTGAAACTAATTAAAAATCAGCAAAACTATTCAACCCCCCTTCTAGTTTTTAACAAAAAGGGTGAGAAACAATGAAGAAATGGCTCACTATTTATAGAGGAAATTGTCTACTGTTCCCCGGATCCTACGGATCCCTCCCACAAGGGATTCGTCTAGCGTAAAGCCAGGGATCCGTGGGATGCTCCTCTTTACCCATGGGTATTTTGGTCATGGGTCATGGGTTATGGGTTGATCCATGAGTTTTTTACTAGATACAATGTATCTTATGAGTGCAATGCACCTAGTCAAGTGGGTATGGGTCAATACCATAGGTTATGGATATTATCCATATATGACATAAGCATGATGTCATGCAATGGGTTATGGGTCAAGCTCCATGGATATGGGTGATAAGGTTTTAAAAGGTACCTTTTTAAGGGGTCATTTAAGCCCTTATTCGATCACTTCTGTATCCGTTATTGCTTAATATCGTTCCTTTTCACTTTTTAGGTCTCTTGAAGGCAAAATGTGGAATGATGCTTATTTGGACGAAAAGGCGAATATACGAAGAAAATGGCCAAAGTCGAATCGAGACACTCAAAGCTCTTTGAAACATAAGGCGACGGCCATCTTGCATATCCGCGACGCCGTCGGAAGGAATTTTATGACGGTCGAGGCGAAATTGCATGTTTTCAAGGGACGACGCCAGTTCTAAAGGAGTAGGCCGTCGTTACTCGGGACGGCCTAGATGCGGCCAAGACGGCGTCGAGTGAAGGGACGGCGTCACGGTCATAAGTGACGCCGTCGTAAGGTTTACGTGGCCAAGACGAAACCCTAATGACGGCGACACGACGGCGCCATTTAAACATAAGGTGACGCCGTCGCAGATGTAATCTTATATATAGAATCCGAATTTTCGGTTTTGTGTGTAGTCTTTTGGAGTAAAACCTAAAACCGAACCAAGGCTTTCTTGTGCAGTATTTTAGGTTCTAAACCCTATTATACATCAAGATAAGTATTTACTTCATTAATTTAATTATGTCTTTGATTATTTGTGTGTATGCTTGCATGTTCTCCATGTCCGACTAATTTATTTGTGTGTTTGCTTAGGAATATGAAACTTAATTATTGAATATTGATTGGTTGATACTTATCTTAGTTGACTAATGATCTAGAGTGCGCTAGATTATTCGTTGTGTACTTAATGCTTGACATTTCTTTGTGAACTTTAGAATATAATTATCTAGGTAATTGTAGGATAAAGTATTCAAGGACAACCGTAGAGTAGGCGCCTATAAATCACTAGAGGATTTGTAAACAAGACCCTTTGGTAATTTCAAAGAGTTAGGGAAATAAGCACGCCCTATAGCCTTAGAATCACAACGCAACTAGGAATAAGGACGTGACAAATCAACCATCAATAGGAGATAATTAAGGAGTAGTAAAACCTAAGTAAACACATCTTTAAACTATCATACGAGTACACATCAATTAGACATAGACTATCACAACCTTAGCTTAGATAATTAGATAATAGTAGAGTAATCGGTAGCAATACCAACCCCCAAATCCAATACCCGAGATTCGTACCTTTTCCATTTCTATAAAAATATAAAAAATACAAAAATAATCTTCCTCAACCTCAAGCTTAGCGTAGTAACTTCTCACTAGCATTCCTATTCCCCTAGAGAATGATATCAATACCCGTGGCTTACCCTAATTACTACACTACAACGATTAGGTTCACTGCCTAGGGTGTTATAAAACTTGCTCGAAGAAAAGGAAGTTTCCTTGACCCCGAACGACGCGTGTAGCGTTATCAAGTTTTTGGCGCCGCTGCCGGGGAATAGAATAGCTAGTTAGTAGTCCACCTCGTTTAGGTTTCTTTGCTTGATTCCTATCAAGTAAATTTTTCTCATTTTTTAGCTTTCTCTTAGTCTATCCCCCTTCTTCGTGACCTTTGTTCGTAACAACCATCACTTTTCACCATGGAAGGTGGTAACCAACCAATGTCGCTCAAAACCCAACCCAATAACCAACACCAACGTCGAAGCCGCTATGTGAATAGAAACACCGACCTTCCGGATTTGCAAAAAACATTCGATAGTACAATCAGAGAAGTCGTTGAGAAAGTAGTCGTCACGCTATAGTTGGCTCTATGATTAGCAATAATTCGGACAATGGCATAACCAACAACAAAGTGGACGAGGAAAATAGTGCGTATTTCAATCTTTACCCCACTAAGGAAGAGGTTGCGTACCATCAATACATAATCAATAATCCACGATCACCTATCATTAGGATATGCCCTAAGATTAGAGAGAAACTCGAACCTAAAAATTCCTTGTATGATCGGATATAGGAGTATCGACCACGCTTACATAGATACGGAATCTCCCATCAATATAATGTCGTCATTGCTTACAATGACATTATGAATGAGCGACTCAATATTAGGAGAGACCCTAATTATCCGGGAGGAATTTGCAACTTTGTGGGAAGAGTCAAAGATGTGCATGTCTTTATAGGAAATTTCACCTACCTTGTTGATTTTATGATCCTAGAAGATGTAGGATGCGTCATTGACTATAGCCTATCCCAAGTAGTGCTAGGGAAACCGTTTGTTGAAACATCTAGGATGGGCCATAACAAGCATGATGGAACCGTTAGGTTTAAGGAGGGAACCAATGAGATTACCTATAGGATGCCTTGGAAAACAACTGAGTATGGCCACTTGTCCATTTATGATCGAGACAACATCAAAGCTTTTGAGGATAAAAGCAAGGAAGATGTTGAAAAGGGTTATAAATTCATGTGGGAAAGAAGGAGGCATTATTATAAGGATTGCTTGACCCTAGGGCCTAGGTATAAAGTCGATGAAAATTTTGTCAACATGATAGAATTCTCATTGAGAATGCAAAACGAGGCAACATAGGAGCAGGACTACGAGTCTAGCTACAAGACTCTTAAATAAAGAAAAGCGCTTCGTGGGAGGCAACCCATGCTTAATTGTTTGCTTGTTAGTGTCATATATCTTTTATTAATTGTTTGTCCTCATGTTTGAATTTGTAAAAATGCTTTATTTTGTTTTTAACCTCGTCTTAATTACATATAAAGGTATTTTACATAAAGGATAAGTGTAGGAGGATTACACACGTTTTCATAAGAAACGTGAACATGAGAATAACAATTAACTAAAAGATATATATGTTTGTTTGTTCGAGTCAAATGCTTGTATCGAGTCATAATGG
Source organism: Chrysanthemum lavandulifolium (assembly GCA_022545495.1). Classification (NCBI taxonomy): domain Eukaryota; kingdom Viridiplantae; phylum Streptophyta; class Magnoliopsida; order Asterales; family Asteraceae; genus Chrysanthemum; species Chrysanthemum lavandulifolium. Next base: position 185,363,109 of record CM040242.1, read on the forward strand.
ATGTTTTGCGTAAGTTTTTCCAGATTCTAAAGATGCAAATTTTCCGTAATTTTTCCGAAAATCGCACCGCTTTTTGTCGGGATAACGACGGCGTCAGATTGCAACCGACGGCGCCAGAAGGAATAAAACATCACTTACTTTTTCTCGTTTTCGAGCTACTTGTAAAATTTTGGAATTTTCCGGATCTTAACTTTCAAAACAAATTGAGACATCCATTCCACAAGCATTATATCCTAGTTTAAATCGAGTCTTATGTATATTATTACCACCGATTTTACGCGAAGGTTTCGTTTGTTTTCTTCTAGTGTGCGTGTTTAGTTTGTCAAGAAGAAGTTACACAAGTTTGGAAGGAGTCTTTCACGCAAAAACTCTTCTTGGAAAAGATTTAACCACCACTTTTACGGATCCTACCGAGCTAATCGTGGAGTATTAGTTTCTTTCGCTTTTAATTACCTTCTATTATCATAACTTTGATATTTCGGGAACATTGGGGACAATGTTCGGTTTAAGTGTAGGGAGGAAAATAAACGGAACTTTGAAACTATGCTTATCCTTGACTATTTGCTTTGCCCAAGTGTATTTGTGTAATAAACCATGAGAAAATGTAGGTTAGGGTAATTTTAGCCAAATTTAAAATTTTTTCATGACGTATAAGAGTGGGCCATTAGTCTTAACAAAAGCGCCTCATGGATAGGAAGTTGCATGACTAGCACAAAACCCTTTACCACCTAAATTCCACCAAAATGTGAGGATCGTCCTTAGATTAGTAGGAATTAAAGCATTCATCTTTAATGCTTAGAGTGTGAACCGGTAGTATATTAGATTCTAGAACTTGTTTTGTGATGCATTCCGAGATCGCTAGTGAGACTACACTTGTGTAGTTAGGATTAACTAAATGATAAGAGGCATTAGGATAAACCCTTGTTTGATACCTGTAATATAATTACTTCTTCCACCTCGGTTGAGTAATTACCCCACACCCTTTGCGATGTACTCATCTTTAGTACACGATACCCCTAGTTAACCCCTCAGAGCCTATCCTTTTCGCGGTTCTCGTGATGTTTCGGTTTATCCGGGATATCAATGAAGAGCATTGTTTACACCCCACCCCAAATATACACCCAAATCGCTTTAGCCTACCTTTATTGCACTCACTTTTAGTGCAATTTATGTTATCACCCAAAACCCTTAGTTCAATTATCCGGTTGCTTGCATGAGTTGCTAAGTCGAGTCATATCCTTTGTATACGCTTTGGGATGATTGGGATTCATGGGAAAAGTTAAAGTTTATGAAATATAGGAAGAGAACGTTAAACTCAAATTCCCTTTGTTTGCATAATAATGTACTCCAAGTGTTTTGATCTTTTCAATTCGGGTCAAATTAGTGTTAGAGTAATAAAACTCAAGTGTAGGGATGTGTCTATAAATCCCTATCATTTTGATGTACCGTAGAGGATGGTAGAGTAAAAGTGTGCAAAAAAAAAAAAAAAAAAAAAAAAAAAAAAAAAAAAAAAAAAAAAAAAAAAAAAAACCATACGGGCTACCATCCTACATCTATCTTTTAAATTATGTTTGTTTATTTTCGTTGCCTAGAGTTTTAGAGTGTCGAGTCTTGGCTTAGCAACGCCATTCTTCGTATACTTGCAACATAGAGATTTTGACTATCCACCACTAAATAGCCTAACCCACCAAACCCTTCATTTCCTACCGTAAGCCTAACATTACAACCCTTTAAAAGACCTCTTTGATAGTCTTTCCTAGGTGCTTACGCCAAAGCGACGGAGGTTTGATCTATTCTCAAGCCTATGGTAATCTATGTACTAGGACCGGTTAATGAGTGTTTATCTTCCATTTCCGATTTGTTATATTTCATATATACACCCGAGAGAGATGTGAGTATCCAAACACCCCATGTGAGGTGCTAGTATGTAATTCCGTGCTTGTTATGACTTTTATGGGCTTATATGTGTTGTGGACCGTTTTGAATGAATGCTTCATGACCCTAACTTATAAATTAATTGGCTAAAAGCACATTTGCTTGAGGACAAGCAAATACCAAGTGTAGGGATATTTGATAAGGTTTTAAAAGATACCTTTTAAGGGGTCATTTAAGCCCTTATTCGATCACTTCGTATCCGTTATTGCTTAATATCGTTCCTTTTCACTTTTAGGTCTCTTGAAGGCAAAATGTTGGAATGATGCTTATTTGGACGAAAGGCGCGAATATACGAAGAAAATGGCCAAAGTCGAATCGAGACACTCAAAGTCATTGAAACATAAGGTGACGGCGCCATCAGATATCCGCGACGCCGTCGGAAGGAATTTATGACGGGTCGAGGCGAAATTGCATGTTTTCAAGGACGACGTCAGTTCTAAAGGAGTAGGCCGTCGTTACTCGGACGGCCTAGATGCGCCCAAGACGCGCCGAGTGAAGGGACGGCGTCACGGTCATAGGTGACGCCGTCGTAAGGTTTACGTGGCCAAGACGAAACCCTAATGACGGCGACACACGGCGCCACGAAACATAAGGTGACGCCGTCGCAGATGTAATCTTATATATAGAATCCGAATTTTTCGGTTTTGTGTGTAGTCTTTTGGAGTAAAACCTAAACCGAACCAAGGCTTTCTTGTGCAGTATTTTAGGTTCTAAACCCTATTATACATCAAGATAAGTATTTACTTCATTAATTTAATTATGTCTTTGATTATTTGTGTGTATGCTTGCATGTTCTCCATGTCCCGCTAATTTATTTGTGTGTTTGCTTAGGAATATGAAACTTAATTATTGAATATTGATTGGTTGATACTTATCTTAGTTGACTAATGATCTAGAGTGCGCTAGATTATTCGTTGTGTACTTAATGCTTGACATTTCTTTGTGAACTTTAGAATATAATTATCTAGGTAATTGTAGGATAAAGTATTCAAGGACAACCGTAGAGTAGGCGCCTATAAATCACTAGAGGATTTGTAAACAAGACCCTTTGGTAATTTCAAAGAGTTAGGAAATAAGCACGCCCTATAGCCTTAGAATCACAACGCAACTAGGAATAAGGACGTGACAAATCAACCATCAATAGGAGATAATTAAGGAGTAGTAAAACCTAAGTAAACACATCTTTAAACTATCATACGAGTACACATCAATTAGACATAGACTATCACAACCTTAGCTTAGATAATTAGATAATAGTAGAGTAATCGGTAGCAATACCAACCCCCAAATCCAATACCCGAGATTCGTACCTTTTCCATTTCTATAAAAATATAAAAAATACAAAAAATAATCTTCCTCAACCTCAACCTTAGCGTAGTAACTTCTCACTAGCATTCCTATTCCCCTAGAGAACGATATCAATACCCGTGGCTTACCCTAATTACTACACTACAACGATTAGGTTCACTGCCTAGGGTGTTATAAAACTTGCTCGAAGAAAAGGAAGTTTCCTTGACCCCGAACGACGCGTGTAGCGTTATCAATGGGTCATGGACTTTGGGTTGTACCCAACTACATTCAATGTATTTGGTCAATGGGTTATGATACTTAAGTTTCTACCCATTTATATTACCCAATATAGTACATACTAGTTATGTGTATATTTTACCCAAATATGTAAACACTAGTTGTTGAACATATGTAATACTAAATCATAAAATCACTTATACTTGTTTTTAGTGTTTTATGTGAAAACGTAAGTGTGTTAGAAACTATTAGTTCAAACTAATTACGTATTTTATTTGTTTCGTTAAAATGATTTTACGTTTGTTATCGACAAAACATTAGAAGATCGTAAAATATAAATAAACGTTTTTTATGGCTTATTTGTATTAACAATCTCCCCTTTTTTGTTGATGACAAAACATAAAATTATTTTAAGGAAAAGCTAAAATTCGTAAAGTTTAAATTTGTAGTTTTTACTTTCTTCTCCCCCTTTTTGTCGAAACAAAAAGAGCTTCGAAAGGAAACTAACACATTGTTTTAGGAAAAATATGTGAAAGAAATAAAAAATAGTGAGAAAGTAACGGGAAAGGATCTCGTCTTTACTCCCCCATGACGAGTCCACCCCTATGTAAGGGCGTCAAGAAAATAATACTAAGCTTGCAATAGATTTCGTCTATGTGACGAATGTGCTCCCCCTTGATGATTGCAATTTTGCAAAGGGATGTCATGAAATGTAATCCTAATATTGCAAGTAATTTGCAATGTATTGTTTTGACAAAAAGCTCCCCTAGCTTTAGGATGTCAAAGTCTTCATGTGTAAATTGAATAACTACAAAACAAAGGTTAGAAAACAAGTATAATGCACAATTTCCTGCAAATATGATTCAAGTTAGTAGAAAAATAGTTTTCTGTATCACTGATCCCACGGTTCCCTCCTTGTAGGGATCCGTCTAGGCAAATTTAAGGGATCCGTCTGGCTGATGATTAATTTCAGCCATGGTGATATAACACATTATGTTAATATCAAGGTGAGATATGTATTATACAACATAATCATATACTCAAAAATATAGCAAGTAGCATGTATTTTCATTTAATAAAACTAGAGATATGATATACATGACTCTAAAAACTAAGAAAATGATCGATACATGACTTGGAATTACTAGACTTATCTAAGTAACGCTTGATACTAGGACACCACTAAAATCCTCTAGCTCATGTTTGTTTTGGTCTAATCTTGTCAAAACGTTCGAGGAGATGATAAAACATGAAACGTTGATCTTCCCGTACTTCATGTATTAAACTTTCCACATGTTGACAATGATAGCAGTCTTTGTCATGGCTCGGTAGTGGTGGTGGAAGAAAAGAAATTGCTTGATGTAAAGGATCAAGTAAAGCGGGTTGCGGAGCCTCGAATGACGGAGGGATTGGTGGAGGCGCATTTGAAGATGGCTCGACCAAGAATGATGGTGGTGGTAGGGAAGTGTCAACTTCCATATTGTCGGGTGGTTGACTTTGATAATTTCTCATAATCCAAATGGGATTATATGATGGTGATGGCGAAAAGGAAGCCGGAGCTAATGTAGACTCAACACCTTGATTATGTACCATTATTCCTCCTAATGAGGAGAATGTTGTTGGTGGAGGAGGATGAGATGGCCTAGGAGGCAAATCCTCTAAGTTGTAGTGGTGTGGTGATGAGAATGGAGTTATGAATAAAAGAGTTCTAGGAACCAATGGTGATGGTTTAGTGGAGATGAGATTGTTTGGCCTAGGAGGTATGGTGGTGTTTGGCATAGGTAGTTTTGTGGGTACTATCTTTTTAGGGATTGGTTTGATTGGTGGAGTAGAGATCCTTGCATTTGTGGACTTGACCGGAGATGATTCAGTTGAAGAGATTTCGTGTACAACACGAGCAATTTTCTTGGGTGGTTCTTTGGTGGATAAGTTGCTACTTGGAGTTTTCGTCATGATGATATGATTTCAAGAGGTTTGTAAAGATTTCTAAGTTCTGAAAATGAGAGTGAAGATGATGACTTTAGGAGTCCTAACAATGTGGTTAATAAGGCAAAGGTTTTGGCAAGTGCATTCAAGACTTAAGCCACTAAGATTCATTGGAATGTGATGATTAACATGCACAAGAGTCAACTTAAGAGTTGTACTGATCTAGGAACTCATTTAAGATAAGATGGAGTGTTTACATTAGCAAGATGAGCTTGAAATGATTGTTTTAGCTAGAATTGACATAAATCTGTCATACGGATCCCACGGTTCCCTCCAATGAGGGATCCGCCTAGGCTAATCCTAGGGATCCGTCTATCAGCAGCTAAGAAAAGATAGCAATGATGTTTGTAAGGCTTAATGCCTATTTCTTCTTGAGTGTTTCAGTTTATCTAAGTGTCTTAAATGAAGAGGTGCTTAAGTACTTAAGGGTAATGAGTGAAGTAGCTAATGATTGCCTTTTATGGAAGAAATTTGAACTTTCATGAGTACCAATGAATGAACAAAGATGACACTAAGGATTTTGAAAGTGTCAAATGGAGCTAAATGATCCTAGAGATCAGATAGTGACTTAGGATAATGTTTTAGGGAATATCCTAAAGACTTAAGATGGAAAAACTAGAATTTGATCAATTTTGAGGTAAGGATGATTATGATCAATTTAGCCATAATTGAAAGATTTCCAAGGCTAGATGTGAGGGATCTTATGAGAAATGATGTGTGAGCTTGAGAGCGGAAGAGTAACGGGTTTAAGTGAAACGATAGATCTACAAGTGTCTTGATTGTGATCTAGGTAAGTTATGTGTGAGTAGGAAGGATCTACTTAACTTGATAAGGACTTAATTTGCCTTAGGACATTATGTCTAGCTTAGTGTGAGGTGTTCTAAGGACATGTTTGAAATACAATGTTTGCAATTGCATTTTCTGTTTGCCGTATCCCACGGTTCCCTAAGAGTAGGGATCCGTCTAACACAACTTTTGGGATCCGTCTATCTGCTAAGCAGAACCTTTACTAAAGGTATGCAATGATTTTGACAATGCATTATATTTCAAGGTTAGTTAAAGAGGTTCTATTACTAAGATATCAAATGTAAGATGTTTTATTTCATGAAGAAAATTGGATTACATTGATAAAGCATGAGTACAAAAGGATTGATCCTATTTGAAAGACTACTAAGTTCCTTGAGCATTTTCGCTAGAAGGATCATCAAATGGTTGATGAATGTTGGTGGAGTCAAGAATGAAGAAAGTCTTCATGAGAGATATGTTTAGCGGTTCCATCATCTTGTTCACAAGTACGTACAACGGACTTTGAAATTGAGGATGAAAATGCATGACGTTATGATAGAGGCGCGTCAACAACATTCCATAAGGGATGAGTTTATTCTTGGAGCCTTGAAGATTTACAATTCGCCTTTGTGAAGAAGTAGGCGAGATTGTATGGTTGTCGTGTTAGCAAACAATACATTATGTGAGCACAACAAGCGGGAAGAATTTCTCGATTTCACCTAAGACTCCAAACATTTTCACGTAGGATGAGTGCAAGGGACTTGTACTCTTCTCGGATGTCCCGTGTAAAGATAATGTTTAGATCAGAGTAATATGGTCGAGGTTTGCATATTATGCGATTTAATCCTCCAGGGAAGGTATATGTGAGCAATATGGACTATTTTCTTCACAAACTTTGAAGAGAGAATCAAGAGACCAATCTTCGGTGAAGGCACATTGTCTATGATTTAGAATCCGGAGGATGTGAGCAAATTGCCCAAGAGTTAAAACAAACTTTTGGTTTTTGATCCAAAACCAAAGAGATAGAGAGCGATCCTCGTTACGAACGAGTTCAACTTGACAGAAGAATTCCATTATGAACCTTGGACATATCTTCTCGTTGATTTCAAGAAGACATTCTAGTCCTATGGCTCGGAAAGAGGTATTGATACCTTCTTCGAGTTGTAGAGAGGTGTCTACAATACTTCCTTCGTGGAAGTGACGTTTTTCGAGATTATTGAACCCACGGACATGATTGCCAGGTGTGTTGGGTTCAAGGGAGATGTTCGGAGTGTAGACGCTAGTGAGTGAAAAATCAAACTCATATTCATGCGTCATAGTTGAGCCTATAGAAATGATGAGTTAATGGAAAGTGATGTTTTGTGGTCAACCAATTATTATCTAACGTTTTTACTAGATTTTTATTAACAATGGTTTTTTTAACAACAATGACACTTAACTCACTTATTGTTTTGACATTCTAGTGGAATATTACTTTTTAGAAAGAAAGTGGTTTTTATTTTGCATGAAAAACTGTTATCCAGGAGTACGGTTCCCACGGTTCCCTTTCATAAGGGATCCGGCTAGTCTAACTTTCGGGATCCGTGGATCTGGAGAAACAGAAACAGATTTCTTGATAAAAACATAGGTTTTTAGATCTTATAGTTTCATACCAAGATATGTGTTTTTAGCCTACATTTTCTTTTAGCATGCATACATGGCTTTCTAATGTATCACGATAGAATGAAATAAATCAAAAAGAAATGATAAACACATTATGATAATAATAACCTAGATAACTAGAATATTAGTAATATTTCATTTCAATGCTAAGAATGATACAAAGGATTGGGTATATAACCCCAATGTAGATTAACAACACAAAGTATATGTCTCCGTATGTGAAATTCGTCATAGGGAACACAAGTGCGATGAGTGTTAAGGCGATGAGCACGAACGCGATGTAAACCATGTTGATGATGAACCTTCTTGGTTTTGATTTAAGGTGAGGTGAGATGAGATGAGAAGAAGATGAAGTTTTGAATGAGAGGTAATTTTTTTTGAAAATGAAAGATTTGAAAAAGTGGGGATTTGATGGAGTGGATGACGGTGGGAGTTTTTATGGGGAAGGAGGAATTTTTGATATTTGTGTTTTTGTTTTATTATTAGAAAGATATAATTTTAGGATTAAATGAAATAAAACACAAATTATATAATCCTCGACTTTAGACGAAAAGGAAACACGTATGCAGGAAAAGCTTCCTAATGAAGCTATATGTAAAACGAGTATAAGCACAAAAAAGGATAATCAAATAAATACCTAGGAAAATATACTTATCAAGCTAATGTCATTTAGAGATAAGTAGAAAGTCATATCTCTAATTCCCTTAAGAATGTCTTCACAAATGACATAAGAAATGTCAGAAGACAATTCCGGCTCCTTTGTGCTTAAGATACCTTCTTAGGGAAGGTATTCTTGTTACCAAGCGATTCCTATGGCTTGGTAGGTATGAGCTTTGACTAATCAACATGACAAAGAGGATTAGTGCATTTAAATAAAAAATAAATAATGAGAAAAATGTTGTCATCTAATCAACATCCAAACAAAGAGTTTTAAAAGACATGGTGTTTGTTTTTATGAAAAACGTTCTTTGTAGTTTTCAATTAACCATGGATCGTATCAAGTTTTTAAAGTACAATATACTTCAATAAACTTGGTAACGAAGCTCTGATGCCAATTGTGGAAAACTAAAAGGGGGGGTTGAATAGTTTTGCCAATTAAAATTTGTTTTAAACTATTTAGATCGACTTATGTCAATCTATTTAGATGTGTGTTGGATGTTGATAAACAACCATATAGTAGTATAAATATGTAATGAAAAGATAAGAGTAAGAAGCACAAAACCACAATGCGAGTATTTATAGTGGTTCGGCTACAAGGACACCTTCCTTGCGCTACTCCACTCCCCGAGTCACCTACTCGAGAGTTTGTAATCACTACACGACACCGACTCCTTATGGTGGAGAAACCTTCACAATGTTGCCTACTCTTTTTCCGGTACTAGGCTAACCACCGGGTTCTATCACACCAAGGTGAACCATACCTACCACAACGTCGCCTACCCTTTATTCAGTACTAGGCCAAATACCGAGTTCCATTACAATAGAGGAACTACTACCCAACACTACACCAACGACTAATCTCAAAGGAGACCAACTCCTTATTACAACATCATCAAGGATATCAATATCCTTGGATCTAATGCAAATCTATCTTGTACATCGAAACACACCATATCGAATGTACATCTAAGGCACCTTTCACTAATGCCTTTAAATGGATCTTCAAGACACCCTTCACTAATGTCTTGTGACTTGACCTCTAGGAAACCTTTACTAATGCCTATAATACGGACGATCGACACCTTTCACTAATGTCTTCGTCTTGACATTTGAGACATCTTTCACTAATGTCTTCAACACTACACTTTTTAGAAGAAAGAAAAGAATCATCAACAAGAGGACTTTAGTAGTCTTGATGATGAGGAAGTATGGCAACTCATGGACTTGAGCTTGCTTAACTTTGAAGGTGGTGATCTCAGGGAGAAAGTATGTTAGAAAGGGTGAGAAAGTATGTTAGAAAGGGTGAGAAACAATGAAGAAATGGCTCACTATTTATAGAGGAAAATGTCTACTGTTCCCCGGATCCCACGGATCCCTCCCACAAGGGATCCGTCTAATGTAAAGCCAGGGATCTGTGGGACGCTCCTCTTTACCCATAGGTATTTTGGTCATGGGTCATGGGTTGATCCATGGGTCTTTTACTAGATACAATGTATCTTATGAGTGCAATGCACCTAGTCAAGTAGGTATGGGTCAATACCATGGGTTATGGATATTACCCATATATGACATAAGCATGATGTCATGCAATGGGTTATGGGTCAAGCTCCAGGGATATGGGTCATGGACTTTGGGTTGTACCCAACTACATTCAATGTATTTGGTCAATGGGTTATGATACTTAAGTTTCTACCAATTTATATTACCCAATATACTACATACTAGTTATGTGTATATTTTACCCAAATATGTAAACACTAGTTGTTGTACATATGTAATACTAAATCATAAAATCACTTATTGTGACAACCCGTACTTTCAGGTCATTTCTCGACACAGTTCACGTCTCATTATTTCAACATTTATAGTAAACTTGGTTTACTTGTTTCAAATTCGCGTAACCTTGGAGGTTTAGCGGCGAAGTCATGATCATGACATCACGTACATTTCATATGGACTATGATTAGTCTACACTTCATTGACATCATGTGCATCTCATTAGTTCATTCACGACATTTCATTTCACCTTCAACGCGTAATTTTTATATTTAATCATCTTTATCGCGTGAGTTATTATTTTAAATATTTAATCCGTTACTTTCAAAAATGATCCCGAGGTATTTTTAAACTTACATCTAGTTCATAAAAACTATATTTTTAGTTTTCCTAGTGTTTCAAATTTATTTGGTATATTAATCGTTAAAGTTAAATTATTACGTCGTTTTTCTTAAAAATTGTACGATAATTATTTTATCACCCAAATTTCACAGGGAAAGTATTTTTACAATTTTTATTAACTCATTACATTCTATTTTAACCTATTAAAAACTTACTTGCACCAAAAATTTCCATTTACCTTTACTTGTACAATTTATACACAATTACTTATACTTTTGTCAAAGTTTATACAAAATAATACACAAAGTTATGCAAGTTGTAAAAAAAAAATATATTATTGAGAAGCATAGCCCTAAAATCCGGTCCTAGGGAGGCTTGTATTAATTTGGTATGTCCTTTTGATTGTAATAATTCATACACTACAAAAGTCTACTTTATTATTCTCATTCATTTTCACATCTCACAAGTGTGTGTAAAAAAAAAATCATTTTCTCTTCCTTGGGTCCTCCTATAACCGGTCATCTTCAAGAACACAAAGGGATCAAAATTTTCAAGAACAAGTGTATAATCAATCTAGTTTATACTCTTTTATGGTTTTGAAATAAAACCAAGAGTATTTAGGCTAATCCTTGTTACTTTCACCTCATCATATTCATTTGTAAGCAAGTTTCTTTCATTTTCATGTTTCCTTTTCATTTTCATATGTTTCTTTTCATTTTTGGAGATAATATGCATGTTATGTGATTTATACCATTTTTCTTATGATTTTTGAGTTATATATACAATATGGTCATCCTATAAATATTCCCATGGTAATCTTTGGTCTTGATGGTGATTAGGAACCCATGACACCCTAAGAAGGTGTATGGTAGGATTAGATTAGTTTTGGAGTTGATTTGAAGGGATTAGAATAGGTTTTGTCCGAGAAAAACTATTTTCGATAACTATATATTTGGTTCTGTCCTTAATTGAATTTCTGGAAAATCCGACAGTTAGTACGAAGTTTTGGCCTTGATATTTAGAAAATATACTTTAAAACGAATCCGTGGCCTTTTGAGCGGATGAAAACGGAGTTATAACGAAGCCGTGGTGAATTTTTAAAGTTTGACGACTAAACGTATTATTTTCGTGGATTTTCAGCTTGTTTTTTTAGTATTTTCGGTCAAAAACTAGCCTTAAGCTTCACAAATTATTTCGACTTCTCAAAAATATATTAGTTTACTTTGATACGAAGCTAAGGACATATTTTACGTGAAAACGGTTTGAAACGACAAATATATGCACGTTTTATAAAGTTGCCGTAACTATTATTTTACGAAAAATTATATTATTTCTACGATTCAAGTATTTCATTAGTCGTAAGGGCTATGTTTGCGGCGATTTTAACTATGATGCAAAACTTTTGGAACAAATTGTCTTCTAGTAAAATCAAGTTCACCGCCATATATTTTAAAACAAAAAGCCGTTTGTCAAGCGGAGTCATAGTAAATTATTTACGGATGTTCAAACTTGGCGAAACTCATTTTCTCGCACCCAATTAGCAAAACCACCATCTTTAGCCTTTGATATCTTTATGATCGAGACCTTTTGGACGAAAACTCTGAACTGAAACTTTTAGATATCGATACAATCTTTCCAAAACCGTCGAGTTCGTTCTTTAACGATCGACGACACCGTTACGACTACTTTTCCGGAGCCATTTTGTTGATTTCATGATTTTCCGACGACATTGTTTTGCGACGAAAAGTGGTAATTTCACCAAAATCATTATAAAACCATTATAGGATGACATTTTGACGTAAAAACTTGTAAAGTCATTTTTGAAGGGTCAAGGCGTCAAAGAGTATTTTCGACGACGAGTAATATTTTCAAAACCCGTAAATGGTATAAATAACATCTGAAGTGCATGCATAACATTACATTGCAACTCATTACATATCATATCATTCGTAATAGGTCATTTACGAGATTCACGCTATACCTCGGTGTATCCACTTTTGCCATCGCATTATTGTCCAAGTGAGTTTTCATAGCCCCGCTTTTATACATTTTGAATTACTTTTGGGAGATACATGCTCAAACTGTTTTCATTTACTTTCACAAGTACATTAACTTTTATGGATTACCGTGAGTTTCATAGCCCCTACCTTTACTTGCTTTCATAAGCTGTTTGGGGAGATACATGCTCATCATCTTTTATGACATTCATATCTATTTGCAAACTACATGCTTCACGAACTTAATGTTTAGTCATATCTTATATCATACATCATTGTGCTGAATGTCTTGGGATTATCATTGGACTGAATGTCTTGGGATTATCATTGGACTGAATGTCTTGGGATTATCATTGTGTTGAATGTCTTGGGATTATCATTGTGCTGAATGTCTTGGGATTATCATTGTGCTGAATGTCTTGGGATTATCATGTGTTTGAACACAAACTATACATATTTTGGCAATGGGTTGTGAACACACAGGTTGCAAGTTTTGTATGGGCGGAACTTGGAACTGAGTGGATTTACAATGCCTTTGCTGCATAAACGATTTCGATACATTGAGCCATGCACTATTTTTGAATTCATTTGACGATTTCTGTTTAAACATAAACTATATATACATTTTGGCAATGGGTTGTGAACACACAGGTTGCAAGTTTTGTATGGGCGGAACTTGAACCGAGTGGATTCTGATGCCTTTCTTTGCATAAACGATTTTGAAAGTCTTTACTTTTCAACTCAAACTCTATGAACTCACTCAACCTTTGTGTTGACACTTTTAGCATGTTTTATCTCAGGTATCTAAGGCATTCACTTCATGGCATGCATTTGGACACATCATGGAGTCGTGGTGACGACGCGTCTTACTTGGGTTTTACGTACTTTAAAACATCGTTTGAATTGTAACAAACTTATTTCCGCACAAGTTGATTTACATTTGGGACCTACTTTGTAAACTCTGATTATTGTATTAAATCAAGCGATGTATTTTCCAAACGACACTTTAGGTCGTTCAATATAACTGTGATTATGATGCTATGACGATCAATCCCGAATTCCATTCAGCGCAAAAGCAGTAATTTGGGGTGTGATGATTGGCATCGAGCTTGATTATAGAGAACTAGGTTGCATCATTGACCCTAGACTATAACTACATCATCATAGCATCTCATCATTTCATCATAAGTGCGGGTTCACTTCACATGCGGTCATTACGTACATTTTTCGAGTTATTTACTTTCATTTCACAACGATTGTCACATGGATGCCCTTAAATGCCCATCCCATTATTTTTCCCCATACTCTAACGTGGAGAATTCCTTGTCATTCCCTATCACAATTTTTTTATATCAATTGACTCATCACCGATAACGTCGAATACCGAGATAAACCTTTAAATAGGGCGAAGTCACTCTCACTCCTTTGTTTCACCGCTAACATGTCGAGTTACACTTTATTCACACATTAAGTTACTAAACCATTATACATTTGAAACACTTACGACACATCATAACCCATTTCGTAAGGAAACCGTCGATCATTTTGAAAAATAACCTCAAACTTATCGTTTCTTATCACATTTCTTTGAAGCGCTTATTATTAACATCGGATTTTGCTACGTCTCACATTTCCTCTTGTTTTGAAGAAGATATGGCACCGAAGAAAGCTACAGTTGAAATGACCCAAGCGGCTATTCGAAGTTAGTGAATGATAGCATTGCTAATGCTCTAAGAGTTGAAAGGAAGCGGTGGGCTGCTGCTGCTGCCGAGGTCATGATCTACTCTTTGCAGCCGCAAGGCTTCTTCTTTGCTCTTGGGAATGCAGGAGGATCCGGAGTTAAGAGCTGTTCTTACAAGGATTTCAAAGTGGAGATCCCACCAAGTTTAAAAGGATGAAGGAGCCACTGCCATGGTGCGATGGTTCGAGAAATTGGAGTCTGTGTTTTCTTTGTATAGCTGCCGGATGATAGTAAGGTCAAATATGCTACAAGTACATTACTCGATGGAGCATTGTCGTGGTGGAATTCATATGCTCAACCGATTGGAATGGAGAATGCTTTCAAGCTTACTTGGGAGCAATTCAAGAGTTTGGTGACTAAGAAGTTTTGTCCACGTACGGAAATCAAAAAGTTGGAGACGGAGTTCTATGAATTAGTAACCATTGGGTACGATATTGACACTTACATTCGGAGATTCCAAGAATTGGCTGTGTTATGCCCGTCCATGGTTTCTGATAATGAGAAGTTGCTAGAGGCTTTCATCGGGGGACTTCCCGAAATTATTCAAGGCGATGTGACTTCTTCTGACCCGCAAACGATTGAGGAAGCTATTCGATTGACTCAAAAGCTCATGGCCCAGGTAGTGAAGAGAGGCAAGTACACCAACACCAACCAAAACAACAACAACCCCAACAACCGCACCAACTACTACAATAACCAAAACAACAATAACAACAACGACGATAACCAAATCAACCACAACAAAAGAAAATGGGAAAATGACCGAGGAGGTTACAATAACAACAATCAAGACCGTAACACTAACCATCATCAACAACAGAATAGAGGGCAAGAGGCGCAATGGTTTATGTTGTTGCACCAATAGAAGCGAGAGGTTATCTTGGAACCTACCCATTATGTAATCGATGTAAGTATCATCACACGGGACTTTGTCTGTTAAGTGCTACAAGTGTCAAAAACTAGGACACCATGCCGAGAATTGTAGAGGCAAGACCATAGTTACGTGCCGGATGTGGGAGCAAGGACACTATCAAGTCAATGTCCTCAAAACCAAGGTCAACAAGTCGAAGGTGCTCATGGGAATGTATATATGTTAGAAGGAGGAGGAGGAGCTCGTCAAGGTATCAACGACGCGGAAGACTGAAGAAGTTCGGAAACTAACAGTCTTATTCCTCCTTATGTTCTATGTCATATTAAGTTTATGTCTATCATCGTATCCGAAACTTTATAACTTAAAGATGTACTACTTTTGCTGAACCACTCGTTGTAAAATACTCTCATCTACCGTACTTTATTTTCTTTCCGATTTGTTATCATTTACGAGGATTTTAATTCTTTTTACTTCAACTATCATTTTAGCGACACTTCTCCATGTCTTCTCTCCTCGATGTTCATCACAATTTTAACATCAGTTGACTCAACACCAAACAAACATATGAGTCGATTAGTCCAAGCATTGCATAGTTACTCCTAAATTATACATAGCACGATCACCTATGTCTAATTCGGGAAGAATCATGCAATGAAGGAGTAGTAGTCTCATATGAGTAAGCAATTCCGTGTCGAGCCAAATTTTCAAAAGATTTTCTTCAAACCACTTGTTTCCGGTTTGATCCGCGTGATGTTCTTGTTTGATGAGTTGCGAGATCGAGCTAGAAACAAGTCGTTACCTAAACCGATTTAGCCTAATCTCATGACGGTTCTTGTTTGATGAGTTGTGAGATTAAGTAAAAATCGGTTACCAAAAAGTCTTTTGAGGGTTTTGCTCGGGAATGGGAAAGTTTGCCACATCAAACCCTAAACCCGTTAGACCTAACAACGGTGAATTCGTGGATGAATTCCTTTTTGATGGGCGAATGTGACAACCCGTACTTTCGGTCATTTCTCGACACGGTTCACGTCTCATTATTTCAACATTTATAGTAAACTTGGTTTACTTGTTTCAAATTCGCGTAACCTTGGAGGTTTAGCGGCGAATTCATGATCATGACATCACGTACATTTCATATGGACTATGATTAGTCTACACTTCATTGACATCATGTGCATCTCATTAGTTCATTCACGACATTTCATTTCACCTTCAACGCGTAATTTTTATATTTAATCATCTTTATCGCGTGAGTTATTATTTTAAATATTTAATCCGTTACTTTCAAAAATGATCCCGAGGTATTTTTAAACTTACATCTAGTTCATAAAAACTATATTTTTAGTTTTCCTAGTGTTTCAAATTTATTTGGTATATTAATCGTTAAAGTTAAATTATTACGTCGTTTTTCTTAAAAATTGTACGATAATTATTTTATCACCCAAATTTCACAGGGAAAGTATTTTTACAATTTTTATTAACTCATTACATTCTATTTTAACCTATTAAAAACTTACTTGCACCAAAAATTTCCATTTACCTTTACTTGTACAATTTATACACAATTACTTATACTTTTGTCAAAGTTTATACAAAATAATACACAAAGTTATGCAAGTTGTAAAAAAAAAATATATTATTGAGAAGCATAGCCCCTAAAATCCGGTCCTAGGGAGGGCTTGTATTAATTTGGTATGTCCTTTTGATTGTAATAATTCATACACTACAAAAGTCTACTTCTATTATTCTCATTCATTTTCACATCTCACAAGTGTGTGTAAAAAAAAAAATCATTTTTCTCTTCCTTGGGTCCTCCTATAACCGGTCATCTTCAAGAACACAAAGGGGATCAAAAATTTTCAAGAACAAGTGTATAATCAATCTAGTTTATACTCTTTTTATGGTTTTGAAATAAAAACCAAGAGTATTTAGGCTAATCCTTGTTACTTTCACCTCATCATATTCATTTGTAAGCAAGTTTCTTTCATTTTCATGTTTCCTTTTCATTTTCATATGTTTCTTTTCATTTTTGGAGATAATATGCATGTTATGTGATTTATACCATTTTTCTTATGATTTTTGAGTTATATATACAATATGGTCATCCTATAAATATTCCCATGGTAATCTTTGGTCTTGATGGTGATTAGGAACCCATGACACCCTAAGAAGGTGTATGGTAGGATTAGATTAGTTTTGGAGTTGATTTGAAGGGATTAGAATAGGTTTTGTCCGAGAAAAACTATTTTCGATAACTATATATTTGGTTCTGTCCTTAATTCGAATTTCTGGAAAATCCGACAGTTAGTACGAAGTTTTGGCCTTGATATTTAGAAAATATACTTTAAAACGAATCCGTGGCCTTTTGAGCGGATGAAAGCGGAGTTATAACGAAGCCGTGGTGAATTTTTAAAGTTTGACGACGAAACGTATTATTTTCAGGATTTTCAGCTTCTTTTTTTAGTATTTTCGGTCAAAAACTAGCCTTAAGCTTCACAAATTATTTCGACTTCTCAAAAATATATTAGTTTACTTTGATACGAAGCTAAGGACATATTTTACGTGAAAGCGGATTTGAAACGACAAATATATGCACGTTTTATAAAGTTGCCGTAACTATTATTTTACGAAAAATTATATTATTTCTACGATTCAAGTATTTCATTAGTTGTAAGGGCTATGTTTGCGGCGATTTTAACTATGATGCAAAACTTTTGGAACAAATTGTCTTCTAGTAAAATCAAGTTCACCGGCCATATATTTTAAAACAAAAAGCCGTTTGTCAAGCGGAGTCATAGTAAATTATTTACGGATGTTCAAACTTGGCGAAACTCATTTTACGCACCCAATTAGCAAAACCACCATCTTTAGCCTTTGATATCTTTATGATCGAGACCTTTTGACGAAAACTCTGAATGAAACTTTTAGATATCGATACAATCTTTCCAAAACCGTCGAGTTCGTTCTTTAACGATCGACGACACCGCTTTACGACTACTTTTCCGAGCCATTTTGTTGATTTCATGATTTTTCCGACGACATTGTTTTGCGACGAAAAGTGGTAATTTCACCAAAATCATTATAAAACCATTATAGGATGACATTTTGACGTAAAACTTGTAAAGTCATTTTGAAGGGTCAAGGCGTCAAAAGAGTATTTTTCGACGACGAGTAATATTTTCAAACCCGTAAATGGTATAAATAACATCTGAAGTGCATGCATAACATTACATTGCAACTCATTACATATCATATCATTCGTAATAGGTCATTTACGAGATTCACGCTATACCTCAGTGTATCCACTTTTGCCATCGCATTATTGTCCAAGTGAGTTTTCATAGCCCCTGCTTTTATACATTTTGAATTACTTTTGGGGGAGATACATGCTCAAACTGTTTTCATTTACTTTCACAAGTACATTAACTTTTATGGATTACCGTGAGTTTCATAGCCCCTACCTTTACTTGCTTTCATAACTGTTTTGGGGGAGATACATGCTCATCATCTTTTATGACATTCATATCTATTTGCAAACTACATGCTTCACCGAACTTAATGTTTAGTCATATCTTATATCATACATCATTGTGCTGAATGTCTTGGGATTATCATTGGACTGAATGTCTTGGGATTATCATTGGACTGAATGTCTTGGGATTATCATTGTCTTTGAATGTATTGGGATTATCATTGTCTTTGAATGTCTTGGGATTATCATTGTCTTTGAATGTCTTGGGATTATCATGTGTTTGAACACAAACTATACATATTTTGGCAATGGGTTGTGAACACACGGGTTGCAAGTTTTGTATGGGTGAACTTGAACCGAGTGGATTTACAATGCCTTTCTTTGCATAAACGATTTCGATACATTGAGCCATGCACTATTTTGTGAATTCATTTGACGATTTGTTTAAACATAAACTATATATACATTTTGGCAATGGGTTGTGAACATATAGGTTGCAAGTTTTGTATGGCGGAACTTGGGCCGAGTGGATTCTGATGCCTTTCTTTGCATAAATGATTTTGAAAGTCTTTACTTTTCAACTCAAACTCTATGAACTCACTCAACCTTTGTGTTGACACTTTTAGCATGTTTTATCTCGGTATCTAAGGCATTCACTTCATGGCATGCATTTGGACACATCATGGAGTCGTGGTGACGACGCGTCTTACTGGGTTTTACGTGCTTTAAAACATCGTTTGAATTGTAACAAACTTATTTCCGCAAGTTGATTTACATTTGGGACCTACTTTGTAAACTCGATTATTGTATTAAATCAAGCGATGTATTTTCCAAACGACACTTTAGGTCGTTCAATATAACTTGTGATTATGATGCTATATGATCAATCCCGTGAATTCCATTCATTGCAAAAGCAGTAATTTGGGGTGTGACACTTATACTTGTTTTAGTGTTTTATGTGGCGTAAGTGTGTTAGAAACTATTAGTTCAAACTAATTACGTATTTTATTTGTTTCGTTAAAATGATTGTACGTTTGTTATCGAAAAAACATTAGAAGATTGTAAAATATAAATAAACGTTTTTATGGCTTATTTGTATTAACAGATTGCAGTTGAATCATTTGAAGAACTTGCATCTCCAGCATTGGTTTTGAACTTTTCCATGATCATTCGTTCAAATGCAGCATGCTTCTCATTTTGGAGCAAATAAGCATACAATTGCTCGTAATTGGTGTTTCTCAATCCTTTGTTTAGTTTGACTGCAGTAACCAATTTATCCCATTCGGGATTCATGTTGTTGAAAAACTTTGAATTGAGGTGGATATTTGGCATTGTCATTTTGATATTCCTCATATCATTCACAAGCTTGTGGAATCTCACATAATATTCAGTAACACTTTCTCCTGGATTCATTTTAAAGTTCTCAAAGTCATCATACAACTGAGATTCTTTATCTTCCTTGGTTAGTTCCGAACCAGAGAGAAGCATCTTGACATTATCCCAGACAGCCTTAGCTTCAGTGTTGTGATTGATTAGCTTATAAATGTCCTTTGGTAAACCTTGAATTATGATGTTTGAGGCTCTAATGTCAGCATCATATCTCTTCTTTTCCTTATCATAAAGCTCATCATATATTCTTGGTCTATCCAACCCTAATGTAACATTTCCATCACTTCCAGTTTCGAGAATGTCCCTAGTCGCTCCAATTTGAAATGGTCCTTCATCAATTGACTTAAGGATGTTAACCCCATTATCTTTTCCTAAGAAATACAGTCTGATTCTTTGAGCCCAAAAGTCATAATCAGTTCTATCAAGCGTTGGAGGACGAGTATCGGATCCTGATGCTTGAACGTCATCAGCAACTTAAGAAGTGATTGTAGACATGATTGATAATTTCCACGGGATTTTACTACTCTTTGATTAAACCGGGAAATAGATTCTTTCACGGGATTTTACTAAACCAAGAGAAAAACCGTAAAACGTATCACGAAGAAATGACAAGTCTCAAAAGACAAATCGCACTACTGACAAACCGCTTATGTCAAATCGCTTAAGTGTCAAAACGCTTAAGTGTCAAACCGCTTAATACTCAAAACGCTTAACACACAAACCACTTAACATACAAACCGCTTAACATAAAACCGCTTAACACACAAACCGCATAACACACAAATCGCTTAATACACAAACCGCTTAACAGACAAACCGCTTACCACCCAAACCACTTAAATTGACAAACCGCTTAATACACAAACCGCAGGGGAACACAAGTACGTCCACTACTTCGACTACTTTTTCCTTTCTTGTCCTTTTGTCTCAAGAGACAAACCCGCTTCACAAACTAGGACAAACCGCTTATAAAATGAGACAAACCGCTTCCCAAAAACAGAATCCGAGAGACAAACCGCTTAAACTTTTGATCAAACCGGTTCAATGAAATCAACTCCAAGGGACAAACCGCTTCAAAGAAACATTCAAAAAACTAAACTTTTCAATGCAAAAATGGTCCAACCACGATGATTCAAGCCTTCCAAACCAAAACCTAAACACTTATGATGATTCTACACATAAAAGTACTAACAAAATTTAAACTTTAACATTAAAAATGATCAAAATGATGAAAACAACTCAAAACTCATTCAAACCCAAAAACCACTAGAAATCCAAGAACATGAAAGATAGATGATCAAACCATGGCTCTTGATACCAATTGTCACATATTGGTTTTCACAAACACACAAACACACAATACTTGGGTCGAATGAAATGAGTTTTAGAGAGAGAAAGTGGAAGAGAGTTGGGAACTTTAGTGAGACAAAGAAAAATGTATTATGAAAGCTCCAACACTTTGCCTTGCTAGGCAAAGGGTATTTATAGGTTCATACATGACACACCTCCTACGGGCTGTGGATCAGTCATACAGTGGGTAAAGACTCGTTCGTCCTCCACAGTGTTTCTTAACAGATTACTTACTAACACTGAATGACTACGACTACGAGCTTTCTAATGAATACATATACTTGAGGTGACTGACTTTTTAACTACCGGATTCTAAATCCTAACACTCTATGTAAATATGATATAATACGCTGAAGTAAAGCTGTAGAAGAAGGCGGTGAGAACAATATCATCCACATAAACTGATAAATAAGCAATATTAGCTCCATGTTTGTAAATAAATAACAATGAGTCACATCGACTGTGAAAAAACCCGACTCTAGTGGCATATCCTGAAATCGCTGAAACCAAGCATAAGGTGCTTTTTTCAAACCATATAGCGATAGCTGCAAAATACTAACATTATATGGACACCAAGAGTCTACAAAACATGGTGCTTGATGCATGTATACTATCTCAGTAAGATGACCGTTAAAAAAAGAATTCTTAACATCAAGTTAATGAATGGGCCAGTGACAAGACAACGCAAGGCAACGCACGGTACGAGTAGTGGCTGGTTTAATAATAGGGCTAAAAGTCTCATCACAATCAATACCGATGTGTTGACTACTACAATTTGCAACCAACTGTGCCTTATATCTACTGAGGCTGCCATTAACATAGTATTTATGCCGAAATAACCACATGAACCAAACTATATTGACATTAGTTGGTTTAGGTACAAGTACCCATGTATTATTTTTAATTAACGCATTACATTCATCCAACATAACATTCTTCCAGTTAGAGTCTTTTAAAGAAATAAAAGGGGACTTAGGAATAGGAGACACATGAGACGTATGAAGGTTAAGATGATTAGTGGGTTTAACAGTTTCGAATTAAGCGCAAGTGACCATAGGATGAGTTCGAGCATTTGTTGGTTGAGATTGGGCCGAGTGTGTAGTTTGATCAGTTTGGGTAGATGGAAATATAATGGTTGGACCAATAGTGTAACACCCCTAATTTCGTGAATGCAGCGGAATTCAAACTAGGTGTTAGTTCATGCATAACAATTATAACAATAGAAAACGAACTCTAATTGAGTCGTTTAAAAAAGATTGATCATTCAAATTATATAAATATCAGAGTTTACAAAATGAGGTCCCAGTAGTTTCACGGTTTACAAATGACATTAAATAAGTTTTCGAATGATAATAAAATTTATAGACTTCTTGAGTATCTGTGCTCCTCTGTGCCAGCCTCGTTTACTATGGACCTGAGATAAATATGCTAAAAGTGTCAACACAAAGTTTGGTGAGTTCATAGGTTTATAAGTAAATAATGTGAAATCTTTGTAAGTAAATCTTGGTAACAAGAATATGTAAATGTTAAATGTAAACTTCAAATATTCCGAGTGTATAACTATTGTACTAAATACAATAAACATATAGGTAGTGTTTTCGTTACCCTAAGTTCTTCACATCGAAACCTTAAGTTTTCTAGTTTCTGGTTTCTGTTCGTTTAACATAACAGTCAAGTGGGGAAACCACTCGGACCTAGTTTCTTGTTTCTGGTGTGTTCACAATTGTACCAAGTCTGTTGGTTTGTTATCATACCAATTTTATTAGTTCGAGATTACACCAAGTCCATTAGATCACATAGTTTGTACCACGTGCATGAAATCATCCCATTTTGTAGATTTCGATAACCTTGACAATCTATCCGGTAGGGGGCCACCAATGGTTTTGTGTCAGGGTTACGTTGATATACACCCAAAGCGTTGAAAATTGTTTGTTATTTCACTATCATTATGAAAACAAAAATGTAAATCTCGTACCAATAGAAATTGGAATAATTGTTGCAATCATAGCATAGTAGGTAATCAGTTGTTATATCTAGTGTTCTCAAATGTTTGTTGTGTTTGTTTATTCTAACTGAGTCAACTTAATAGTTACATTAATACCAATAGATCTAACCATAATATTCGTACTCACTACGCATATTGCTTAATGGTCCATGATATGGAAACTCTAAGTATGGCAATAATGTTATTTAGCATAAATAAATATTTTGTTCAGATAAAACATACAATTTTCAAATTATCGAGATTAAAATTAGAAATAGTTGAGCATGTATCTCCCCCCATAGATTTTATAAAATAATTAAACAAGTAAAAGTAGGGGCCATGAACTCACCGTGAGTAAATGTTATCAAATCTATAATGAGAACGATGGATATGCCGTGAGAACCTCTACGAGCAACATAGAATATCATGTTGTGTCTTAGGTTTTAAACCAACGATGTGAAAATGTAAACAAATCTACATAAGTTTACTATATCGATCATGATGTTGTACATTGTAGTTTGTGTATGTTGTTTATAGAAATGGTTTATGTAACGTGTTTAGTTTTTATATATATCGTACTAGGGCTGAGCGTCGGTCCAAAACCGACCCGAACCGACAAAACCGAAAACCGAAATTTATGAAAAACCTAAATCGAAACCGAACCGACGGGCCGTCGGGTCGGTTCGGTTTTGTGTCGGGCCGTCGGTTCGGTCCGGTTTAGGAGTATTTAGGTAGGTTTTTGTCGGTTTTGGGCCGAACCGAACCGCAACCGAAAACAAGTAAAACATGAAACCGAAACCGAACCGACGGGCTGTCGGGTCGGCTCGGTTTTTGTCAGTTTGGTCGGTTTTGTCGGTCCGGTTCGGTTTTGGACCTTTGATGCTCAGCCCTATATCGTACTACCGTTTGGGCCATCATATTCTAGAGGTCATGTAGTAAACGTACGAGGAGCTATGACACTTTAATTCGTCAATCCAACAACTCTTCAATACGTTCACCCCAAAGAGGCCCCTCAGATGAAGTTCCCTAGTATTGTAGTACTTAATGTTTAATCTTATAATTCGTACTCATGTTTATAAGACATATTAAGATTTTATAAAACATTAATTAATTAAATAGAAGTTCATAAATATTTAAAGTTTATAAATACTTACCTTAATATAGAATGCTTGTTTATAAGAAAAATGGAATATAAGCATAGCTTCGACGTGGAATTAATAACCTCCAAAAAACCTGAAACTACTTGGAGATTATAACGATGTCTTTTTGGAGACTTGAAGTTATTTAAAGACTATAATAACTCTTTCTTGAAAACTTGAAGAAAACAAGATCAAAACCTAGTTTTTCTTCAAGAACTCTTAAACTTTCTTATAAAATGTAAGAGAAGCGCCTTTGGTTTTAGGTCTTTGAAAATATAAGAAAGTTTGGTGCAAGTTTTTTAATGAGTTTAGGTTAGTATTTATAGGCTAGAGAGGAGGTTAGTATTTAGTGGTTAAAAATGTTGTAAAATGGACTAACAGTTCATAATGTTACACATATATGCCTAATTGTTCTATGGTTCATCACCAAGCCACCAATGCTTGGTGATGTGCATAAATTTCGTCCATATGGTTATATTGATGACTTGGTTAGTCATTTTGATATTATCTTGATTTACGGAGTGAGTTTTAGTCCCGGTAATCGCTAACGGTAAGTATTTAAATTACGAAACTTAAAACCGGGTATCGTAAAAAAATAAAACTTTGTAGGAATGATTAAACTAATCAATATAATTTATTTAAGTATAATAAATGAGTTATAAGTTTAACAGATCGCATAAACACTGTTAAAACTGAAAATGTAGGCTAAAACGCGTAAAACGTAAAATTAGAAAACGTAAAAATCCAGAACTTGTGGAAATGTCGTAAGCTATGAAAAACACGTATTTTTCTTTTTTAGAATATTGGGTGGACATACCGAGATGTATAAATGTCGTTAAGACAAAAAAGTAAAATTGAGACACAGTTTTGCGAAACCGATTTCTTAATAACTTTTGCAAAAATAACCCGATGAGTGTCAAACTTTCAAGTTATCATGTAGTTTTATATACGAGAATGATGAATAAAAATACGAGAGTGAATAGTAAAATACGGGAATTGATAAGGATTTAAAATGTACACTTTTAAGGGGTCATTTAAGCCCTTAATCGCCCACTTTTATATCCGTTACTGCTTAATTTAGTTCCTTTTTACTTTTTAGGTCTCTTGGAAGCAAAATGCTGGATTGATGCATTTTTGGACGAAAAGGAGTGAATATATGAAGAAAATGGCTAAGTCAAAGATCAAGACACTCAAATTGCTGGAATAACACCTGACGGCGTCCCAAACAGAGGGCGACGCTTCCCTATTTTGTGACGAATCAAGAGCGAATTTGCTATTTTCCACCGGCGTCAGGCTTTGAAGAGTAAGGGCATCACGAAGACTTTTCTTCTCGGACGGCCTAGATCCAGTTCGAGACGGCGTCACGGTGAAGGCGGCGTCACAACCACAACGTGACGCCGTCCCAGTGATGACTTGGCCAAGACGAAAACCTAATGACGGCAATCTGACGGCGTTCCAACAATAAGGTGACGCCGTCGCATATGTAAAATTAAATATAGAAATCAAATTTTCAGACTTTGAAGAGGTAGACTTGTGGAGTAAAAACCTAAAACGATTTTGGTCCGGTTTGGACAGTATTGTAGGGTTCTCATACCCTATTTTACATCAAGATAAGTAATTTACTTCATTGATTCCATTATGTCTTCAATTTTATGTGTGAATGCTTGCATGTTTAACAGTCCGGCTAAATTTCTTTTGTGTTTGCTTAGATCTATGAAACCTAGTTATTAATTATTGATTGGTTGTCTCTTATCTTAATTGTAATTGGCTTAGGATTGCACTAGGCCATCATTGTGTTTTTAATGCTTGAGTAATCTTTGTGATCCTTAGTTTATAACCACCTAGCGTAATTGTAGGCTAAATATCCAAAGATAACATTAGTATTAGTTTATGAATCCTAGATATCTCGTAGGCAATAACCTTAAGGTATACTTAAAGAGTTAGGGATAAAAGCATACCTTACAACCTTAGAAGACACAACGCGTTAAGAATAAAGACGTGACAATTCAACCATCAATAAAAGATAACTAAGGAGTGATAGTATCTAGGTAGACACATTTTTAATCATCATACGAACACACATCAATAGACATAGCCTACCCTTAGTTTAGATTATTAGATAATTAGAGTAATCGGTAGAAGTACCAAACCCCTAAATCCAGACCCTGAGATTTTACCCTTAGCTTTATAAAAAAATATAAAAGGATAAAAAATTAATCTTTCTCAACCTCAAACCTTAGTGTAGTACATTTCTCACTAGCATTCCTATTCCCCTAGAGAATGATATCAATACCCGAGGCTTACCCAAGACTACACTACAATGATTAGGTTCACTGCCTAGGGTGTTGAAAAACTTGCTTGAAGAAAAAGAAGTTTCCTTTGACCCCGAACGCGTTATACGCGCATCAAGTTTTTGGCGCCGCTGCCGGGGAATAGAATAGCTAGTTAGATTTCCATCTCGTTTAGGTTTCCTTGCTTGATTCCTATCAAGTAAAATTTTTTCTCATTTTTAGCTTCCTCGTAGTCTATCCCCCTTCTTCGTGACTTTGTTAGTAATCCCATCACTTTTTGTCATGGAAGGTGATAACCCGCCACCACTCATCGATCCACCAATCAATGACCCGCCAAGAGCCCGTACTCTTGGTGAATACTCTAGACCAAGCCACCGATGCTATAGGAACACTATTGAGCTCCCCGATCAAGCTCAAACTACGGCCCTACGATCCGACACCATCCGGTTGGAGCAAAACGGATGTGCATTCCATGGACTTCGTTCCGAAGATCCTAATCAGCATCTTAAGGATTTCTTTAAAATAGTTGATTCCATCGACCTTGATGCTACTGCTCGAGAGACCACGCGCTTCCGTCTCTTCCAATTCTCTCTACGGGACTAAGCTAGTAATTGCCTTGAGCGACTTCCCGCCGGATCCATCTCAAGTTGGGATGATCTCACTACTCGTTTCCTTGCCCAATTTTCCCCACCAGGGAGAACTACCAAGCTTAGGAATGAAATCTTGATGTTCCAACTACGTCAAGGTGAATCTCTCTACGAGTCATGGACTCGATTCAAGGACTTGCTCCATAAAGTCCCCATCACGGTATTGATCTTTGGCTTCAAGTCCAAATATTTTACGATCATGTCAACTTCTCAACTAAGCAATCCATCGACCAAGCGGCCGGTGGCAAACTTAGTGGTCTCACCGCGGAAGAACCGTGGGGTACAATAGAGGACCTTGCCCTCTATGACAATGAAAGTTGGAATGACCCCCGTAAGTTGCCCAAAACCGTTAAGGCAATCTCCTTGCCTTCCATTGACTCACAAACTTTCGATCGTAGGATGCCCGAGCTTGAAGATCAAGTCAAATTCCTTATGAGCTCCTAAAAAAATCCTAAGTCCTCACGCCAAGTGAACAAAGTCTCTTCCTTGTGTGAGCTATGTAGTGGTCCCCATAAAAATCGTATTTTAACGAGACTCCCCGAACAAGCTTCCGTTGACTATGCATCCTCGCTTACCATTGGAATGGGAGGAAGATTCCTCACAACACCCGGACCTAGTACTTTCAATGATGCCCGAGAAGCATGGAGGGGAAAACCTGAATACAATTGGGGACAAACCAAAGAATTCACCTCTAATGATTCCCCATGGTCCCACGGCCCTAGCCAACAAAACATAGAAGGGATGTTGCAAACATATTTACATCCCAAGAAGCTCAAATAGCCAAGCTTTCGGACCGCTTTAACCATCAACAAGCCGAGATGGATAGGAAGATAGATAACCTTTTAAAATCCATGACCAATAGTGATAGGAAGATCACCGAAAAGGTTAATGTCATCTCGAATCATTCTCCCGAAGCTTCCATTGTGAAAATAAAGGACCCAAGTAAGTTAGCCAAGCATGTTCAATTCGTCAATACCATCACCATATTGAAAGCAAATAGGACTAGTGACGAAACAAACCATGAGACTATACTCGAGGTTAGTGAAACTCCTAAGGAAGAATCGACCAACGAAGTTGACGAAGTAGGTGATGAATACTTCAATAAGTTTCCTACGGAAGAGGAACTCTCTCGGCACCCACACTTAGTACGCGACCTCCGTCACATGTATGTTAGGAAAAGCCCTCGGATCAAATTTGGGAACCCTTGGAATCTCAACATACCATGTTGCATAGGACATCTTTTCATGGCAAAGGCCTACATTGATCGCAAGTCCCCAATAAACATCATGACTAGCACCTATTATAATTGGGTAATGAAGAAACCTATCCCAAATAGGCGAGACCCCGATGATCCTAGGGTTAATTGTAATTTTCTTGGTAGAGTTAAGCGATTGCCCGTCTATGTAGGTAGTTTCATGTACCCTACGGATTTCATAACTGTGGATGATATTAGTACGGCCATAGATCCTAGCTTGTCCCACGTAATTCTAGGAAAGCCTTTCAAAGAAAACACCAGGATGACTTATGATACGTCGTTAGGGATAGTTAGATTTAAAGATGAGACCGATGACGTAGCTTACCAAATGCCATTTAAGATTGAGAAATTTTCATCACTATCCAATGATGAAAAGGAACTTAAGCTATCGGTCTACTATAGGAATGAGGAGGATAAGGATAAAGGAGTAGATTATGTGATTTTTGGGTTCTATAAGGATTTCTTGAAACTAGGACCGGAATATAGAACTGATTGGGGAGAAGATGACTTCTTTGAAAGATGCATAATAGGGCATTACTATAACATGGAAACCCCAATAGAGGCTGTCATGAGGAAGAAGGTGACGGCGATGAAGTCACGTAGGGGCACGACTTCGAGTCTAGCTACAAGACTCATAAATAAAGAAAAGCGCTTCGTGGGAGGCAACCCATGCTTAATTGTTTGCTTGTTTGTGTGTCATATGTCTTTTCATTATTGTTTGTTCTCATGTTTAAATTTGTGAAACTGATTTATTTTGTCTTTAACCTCGTCTTAATTACATATAAAGGTATTTTACAAAAAAGGGATAAGTGTAGGGAGGATTACACACGTTTTTAAAAGAATGTGAACATGAGAACTTGTAACATATTGGATTTCACAAACACATCAAACCATGATCAAGTGGAGCGTATAACTTGATGTTTTTGGAGAGAGAAAGTTTAGAGGTTTGGGAACTTAGTGAGAGAAAGTAAAAGTATTATTATGAGCTCCAACCCTCTACCTTGGGAGGTAGAGGGTATTTATAGTATCTTACATAAACGCCACCTACGGGCTGTGGATCAGGCATACAGTGGGTAGTCTGTCCTCAACGGTGTTACTAAACTAAATACTAACTAACATTAAATAACTACGAATACGAGCTTTCTAACGATTACATATACTTGAGGTGACCGACACTTTAATAACTGGATTTACTAAATCCTAACAATCTCCCCCTAATGGAGGTCACCTCAAATTACATTAAATACAAACAGATATAACATTAAGATTGTTCTTGTATTCTTGTTAAAGTTCATTGCTCTGTAGCTCGTAGTCTTTGATTCTTCAAGTTTTGCATGTTTGGTTAATCCAAGTGGAGGTCTTTAACTGATCCACGTGATAATGAGTTTTGAGCCAGCTTTGTGATCATCAGCTACCATAAATCTCTGACTCTTCCTATGTAGTGTTGACGTTATGTGATGTTGTGACTTTTGGACCGACATGCTCACATTCTGGATCATGATATCTTCTCATCAGAGTAGCGGAAGCTTAAGTTGATTCATGATATTTGCGGCGTAGCGAAGCATGGAGTGAAAATATCAGTCGTTGATGCACTTATCATGATTTCTTTAGAAATGAATGTGTTGTGTGAGCATGCGGCTATGGATTGACCTCTCCATTACGATCACCCAAGCGTTGGGTGTACACGCATACAACGATTAGTAATAAAGTGCGAAAGTGTCTTTGATCACTTCGTTGCATTGAGGTACACGACCCACGGTTCCCGTTGATCGATACAAATCTTTTGTTATCGGTATAATTCGAAGAACCTCCTTGACGGGGTTTCTTGTTGCTCTAGTTGTTCTCAAACCGAAACATCTCAAAGAAGACAACACGGAGTGAGTGAACCGGTAATTTGAGATTCAGCGATTGATGAAAATAGATTTGAAAAACAATCGTGTCTTGCTTAATAAAGTGTTTTTGCCATACAACGAAGGTTTTAAAGAAAATCAATTATCAATCATAAACACCTTTATTTTGAAATATTAATACGATCGATGTACTAGAAAAGAATTTTAAGCACAATGACCGGTTTTCAAAGGTATCGGTCAATCCATAACTCGAACGAGATTGATTCATAAATTTGAATCGCCTCATTGTTTACATTCGATTGTCACATGGTTGATCTATTGGATAGATCTCACATGCCACCTACCAAGAGCTTGTTTGATGTTGGCTCTAGAAGGCTTTCCATCTTCATCGTGAATATGTTAGCATATCACTCAGATGTTCTGGAAATACCACAAGGATAATGCATAGGACTCTAAGAATATAATCTCTCTTTCCACATTGTGTGAAACAGAGAGTCTTCATTGACAGTGTCCTAATGAGATTTATTTGATGATCTTGTGACTCTAGACTCAATTGTGCACATTTGGTTCCTATGCCGGAGACTAGGGAGAGGGTCTCCTTATTCAATATCAACAAACTCTAAGAGAAAGTCGATAGATTATGTAGGTTCCCAATGAGAATGAAACAAGTCCTTTTAAGAGGAACTTGAGTGGCTTGGGAAGTTGTAGTCTGATCGTCCTTTGGGTCCATGACGTCTTGTCTTCAATACCGATGTTACCTTGGTAACCACCAGTAGCATATGAATTGAATCCGGTTTCTGCCCTAAGGTTGAATTATTGGAGGGCTATTTATTTTCACCCTTTTCACATTTAATTCTTTTTCATACTTCAACCCCTTCAGTGCTTACCGAGACTTCATAACTAGAACCTTGTTGGGTTTATTCCAGTTCTAGCTCTATCTTAGTCCGCACTATTCCCATTTCTCACTTTTCTCCTTTTTTCATCATACCTAAGGACTTCTACACTATCTAGTGGATTGTCCCTGGTTAGATCCCTCCGGCTCTGGCGGGATCATGGGAATGAATACCTAACCTAACCATCCTTATATCATCATACATAAAGTAAATTTGGTCGGTCTATTTGGTATTGTTTATCTGCCATTGGAACCAATTGAAAACCATTTGAAAATCAATCCAGATACTTGTGACATATTGTCAAAGCATTTTGTACCTGAATTCTTTTTGATATTTTTAGAAAAAGAGCTCCCCCTCAACATGTGCATCCTATATTTGAAATCGTTTTGGCACACGGAGGCAAGAGAAAGGATTCACTTCTTTGATTACCTTTTTCTAAAAGATATCAACATCACTTTTCTTATCAAGATTAGTATTTTTCATACTTTGTTAAGGGTAATTTTGGAAAGGATGTGGTTTTCAAAAAGGTGCCCCCCCTCAATATGTGCATAGAGATTTGAAAGTGTTTTGCACATATTAGGGAAAACCTGCACATTGAAACAAATCAATCACGTTTCAATCCTTTTTGGTTTGAAATAGATTCTCCCCCTCAACATGTGCATGGAAAATTTGAAATCGTTTGGCACATGTGGGGGGGGGGGAGAGCTTGTAGATCATTATAAAACCATTTATCGAATTATCATTTTAAATCCAATTTAAATCACAAATTTTCCCCCGATCACAATTTTCAAATCATTTGAGATTTGTGATCTCTGTAGGTTTAAATTGATTTTGAAAGTTTTTGAGGAGAATTGTGACTTGCTTATGAAAACATTTAACCGATAAGGATCAAATCTGAGACTTTAAACTCCAAAGATTAAACATGCTTGAATATCTTTTGAAAACATGACATAAACCTTAGTGCGAACCAATTGTATG
Organism: Chrysanthemum lavandulifolium; assembly: GCA_022545495.1. NCBI lineage: Eukaryota > Viridiplantae > Streptophyta > Magnoliopsida > Asterales > Asteraceae > Chrysanthemum > Chrysanthemum lavandulifolium. The sequence continues at coordinate 185,395,640 of CM040242.1, forward strand.
ACAAATAACCTTTTGATTTAAATGAAATCATTCTTCCCCTCAATCAATGACATAAGTTGTTGATTGAGAGATAGAGATTTTGACAAATGTCAAGTCCCGATGATTTTCAAAAATTGAGACTGAGTTATTTTTATTAGTTTTCAATTAGATAACAAATATTTGTTTTTAGAATCAGAGCATGAGATTTGAAAAATAAGATAAAGCATGGCTCTTTTCTTTCTTTAAAAACGGGTTATAGACTGAAATGACTATAAGCCTTTGTTTTTCTTTCTCTAAAAAAAAAAATTTATTTTTAATTTTTTTTTATTATTATTTTTTTTGTACATTCGAACAACATCTAAAGACCCGTGTCACTCTTTGAATGACAGCACAAAGACCGTAGATATCATCGAATCAAGAAAAACATGACAAAATGACAATATTTTATAAAATTTTTCGAGTTTTTCAAATTTTTATGGATTTTTGAAAGTTTTATATTTTTCTATTTGCTTTTTTGAATAAATATTTACAAGAGATGGATGAAGAAAAACCTTTACTCCTCGTTTTCCTCTTTAAGATGTTTGAGTGTTTCGGTTGTAGACTCTTTAGACCAAGTCGTGGAAGGATAAACTCAAAACGTTCTCTAGGAAGAGCTTTGGTGAAGATGTCTCGCTGGTGGTATTCGGTCCTCACAAAATAAAGTTCCACCACACCGTTCTCCACTTGCTCCACGATGAAATGATGTCGTATGTCAATATGCTTTGCTCTTGAATGTTGAGCGTTGTTGCATGAGAGAGCAATGGCACTTTTGTTATCTGTCTGAGAGGATTTTGTTGAATTCAAAGCCATAGTCGAGATAATTAGGATCTCATCCATAGGATTTGAGCACAACAAGATGACATGGCTATGTATTCGACTCTATAGAGGATATAGAAGTACTCATTTGTTTCTTTGAAGACCACTCACAAGCTTATCACCCAAAAGCGAGCACCTCCTAACGTGCTTTGGCGTGTATCTTGACATCTGCATGATCAACATCTGCATAGGTCGTTAGTGACATACCGGTGTCCTTGGTACCAAAGTCCCATATTGATGGTTCCTTGGAATACCGAAGACCCGTTTAACCGCTTCACGTGCTTTTGGGTAGGCTTAGCACGGTATCTAGCACACATGCATACTGTGACAGAATATCGGTCTCTTGGTGTGAGGTACATCGAGGATCAATCATACTACGATATTTCATTTGATCTACCATGATCCACGAGTGGTCCTCATCCGGTTTGTGCACGCTCTATCATGGGAGTGTCAGCAGGTCACAAGAATTAAATCCAAATTTCTTTAAAATCTCATTTGCATATTTAGATTGATATATAAAATGCCTTCGGGACTTTGTGAAATTTGTAATCCCAAGAAAAATGACATTTGTCCCATCATTGACATTTGAAATTTGGAGCCCATCTCCTTAGAAAAATGGTCACATTCATTGGGGTCGATCGAGGCAAAATAATATCATCAACATAAATTTGAGCGTGAATATTTACGGTGAACAATGTCGGATCAAGCTGCTCCTTTCTTTGAATCCGGTAGATAGATGAAACTTTGATAGCGTATCATACCATTCCTTGGAGCTTGCTTCAAACCGTAAAGAGCCTTCTTCAAGCGATAGACATGAGTAGGATACTCGAATTCACAAAACCATCAGGGTGGCCGGCGTATCGACTTCTTTAAGATCTCCGTTAAGAAAAGCCGTCTTTTCATCCATTTGATAGACTACCATGTTCTTACTTGCAGATTAGCCGGAAGATTACGATTGCCTCGATGCGTGCAAGCTGGAGCAAATGATTCCTCAAAGTCAATACCCTCCTCTTGGCGGTATCCTTTTGCAACCAATCAAGCCTTGTTCTTTAATACATCACCATGCTCATCAAGTTTTACTTTAAAGATCCACTTTAGAGCATTGACCATAGCTTACGATCGGGGCGGTACTAATTCCCATACATCTAGTCGATCAAACTCATGAATTTCTTCTTGCATGGCATTGAACCATTGTCTTCTTTCATGGCGGTTTAACGTCTTTTGGTTCGATCTTAGGCGATGCGGAGTTGAAGAAGCACCATAAGGCATCGGTTGCAAGTTATTTATGAGTGGATACGAGCGAGAGAGGTTTCCAATGATGTTGTCCAATGGATGGTCATGTGTCCATTTTCTAAGGTGTTCTTGTGGTTGTGTTTGAGGCTGAAGTAGTGAGTCGTTTCTCTCGATGAAGATGGTTACGATGATGATTCGGAGCAAATATATTTTCAAAGGAGCATCTTGAGGAGTAGCAAAGGATTATCTCCATCATAGGTGCCATAAACAATTCCATGATGTACACTCGATGATTGAGGATTTGATGATGAGACAGTGATCACCGCAGCGCTTCTTGACTCAATGACATAGAAAGCGAAGGGTTATCTATGTTGATGGGGATAGGAGCGACCTCTGTTGATGGATTTGATGGATCATTAGCAATTGGCTCATATTGTTCATCAAAGATTGGATCAAATAATTTCTTCAAATCATTTTCTGAAGGAGGTACATAAGGAGTTGCTGGTGAGAGATTTTGTACAAGAGAAGAACTAATGGGACTACTTGATGAAGGTTGTGATACGGGTCCAGAACTTGATTGTCCTGGAGCTATTTACCCGGACAGCTCATCGAACGTGACGTGAATAGTTTTCATGATATCTCAAGTTCTTTTCTTGTAGATTCGGTAACCCTTCTTGTTTGATGCATAACCAACAAAAACTCCAATGTCCACCTTCGCTCTTAATTTACCTAAATCTTGACTGTCATTTGTTGGATAGCACAAAGCACCAAACACACGAAGGTAGGAGAGATCAGGTTTTCGTTTATGGACAAGTTCGTATGGAGTTTTTCCATGAGAGGTATGTATAAGGGAACGATTTTGGGTGTAGCAAGCAGTGGCAATGGCTTCAGCCCAGAGAAACATTGGAACCTTTGAGTAAATCAGCTTTGTTCTTGCAGCTTCCACAAGAGTTCGATTTCATCTTTCAACAACACCGTTATGTTGAGGAGTTCGTGGAACACATCTTTGATGACTAATTCCAACACTTTCATAAAATTGACTTAAGTCTTTGTTAACGAACTCTGTGCCATTGTCTGTTCGAACAATTCTAACAGTATTATTAAGTCGAACACGAAGTCGCTTGATAAGTTTGATGATGACATCCGAGTTTCATCCTTTGTCCTCAAAAACTTTACCCTAGTAAATCGAGAGTAGTCATCCACAACGACTAAAATATATTTCTTCCGTTTATCGTTTGCACTCTCATTGGTCCGCATAAATCCATATGAAGGGTATGAAGAAATTCCATTCTCGAGTTTGTGGGTTTGGGTTTGTGGGCATATTTCTTGCTTTTTCCAATTGGCATCTTGAACAAAGATGATCTTTTCATACATTAATCTGGGTAAGCCTCTTACAAGATCCTTTACGGAAAGATTATTAATGGTGTCGAAGTTCAAGTGATTGAGACGACGATGCCATAACCATGATTTTGTTTTCGATGCCTTTGACAACAAGCAGATTGGAGAAGACTTCATCATGTCTTCGATAGAGATGGTTTAAAGATTTGAACCACGAGTTCCTCTTAACAGTTCTACACCATCAAGTTCTCTAACGAAACAAGTATATTTTCTAAAAGCCACTTCTAGATCGGAATCATAGAATTGACCAACAGAGAACAATTTATGACCAAGACCTTCAACATAATATACCTTGGAGATTACACTTTCACCAACAACATAGTCTCCATAACCCATAATTGCACCAAAATGGTCGTTCCCGAATCTAACAGTCCCGATGAATTTACTCACGAAGTTCATGAGCATGAGCGATCTCCGGTCATATGCTTGGAGCGACTGAGTCCGGTACCACAAAGCGATTTGAGCGATCTGCGGTTGAACACGACAAGAATGGATAACTGGATAATTGGGATCCCCATGCAAGAATGGGTTCCATTTGGTTAGTAACAATGATTGGAACACCCACATCGGAAGTAGAAACAATGGAATCATCAGGGATAAATGCAGTGCTAGTGTCCGTATTTGACCTATTCAAAGTATGTTCACTTCTTAAAGGAATAGTTCTACCAGTAGGCATCCATTTCCTAATGGGAATTGACTTAGCTAATTTAGGGCACATCTCATTAAGATTGAATTTGCGGCCAGTAGGTATCCACTGATAACCTATGTTACTAAATTTCCTTCTTGTGGGTTTCCAATGTTTTCTAACCTTCTTTCTCCACTGCTTTCTAGCCTTCTTAACATGTTTTTTGGCATTAACAATCTTAACAGGGCATTTAACAGCATTAATCAAATCATTCACACCACATTCATGATTAGTAACAGAAACCAAGCAATCATCATTACATGTTTTGCCAAAAGTAGTAGAATTCGAATTAATTACAGTACACTTATAGCTAATACTAGAATCAACAGGATTCATTTTATTCAACTCAAACTTAATGTTCCTAGGGTGGTCTTCTACTTTCTTCCATTACACATTCTTAGCTTGCGAGGTCCTATCTTGCTTTGTATTTCCTGGAGGCTTTGACCCGCTTGCTTTAATGTCACTGATTACTCCTGTAGAGGGAATTTTGGGAACATTAGTTGGTTGGGCTACCTTTTGCATTCCTGAACTAGAAGTGCAGGGATCTGAACTACTTGAAGGCACTTTAGAGTTCACTTTCTTAATACTGGACATAGGATGGGATGCATACTTAGCACTAGGCATAAAACAAGGCATCACAACTTTATCTTTCTCACATAAGGATTTAGGACATGTTTCTCTTAAACATTCTAACAGCTCCTGAGATCGTTTGGCCTGAATACAAGCAAACCTAATTTCACTATCAAGTGGCTTATTTATGAAATCCTCTTCTACAATCTCACGGAGACATTCTAGACTATCCTTAAGGTGAGCAAAATAGTTATGAAACACAAGTACATTATTTCTAAGATGAGGAGGAATGTATTTAACAGTCACAATATATTTGGAGTCTGCAGATGACTTTGATGCAACATTCTCAATAAAGACAAGTGGCATTTTCCCTTTTACCTGACTCCTCAAATTCTCAATTTCCTTTTGAAAAGACGTTATTTTTTCGTTGTTCTTGTCACGAGTGACTTTCATTGAATCATATAACTCTTTAAAGTGTCGTTTAACTTTTTCATTTTCTTCTAGAAAACTCTCATTTTCCTTTTGTAAAACATTAACAAAGTTTTGAAGATGAAAAGTTTGAAAACACTGAGAATCTAAAGGAGGAGGCATTTGGGGGCCAGTCACAATGTTCTTTACACCCTTTAATTGTAAAATTTGGGCTTTCAACTTTATGATCGTGTTACAGTGAGCTTGAATCTGTTCGTCACGTTTGTTTATCTCAAAAACTGCATCAAACTCTAGAACATTTGAGGATGTCTTGATGTTTGAGGTTTTGACATTTTCTTTTAGATGTTGATATTTTAGTTGCAAATCAAAATGTTCAACTTCTAGCTTAGAAAAGTGTTTTACCAAATTATCGTGATCATACTGATAAATTCTCTCATTTAGTTCTGAGCTTTTGTTTTCAAGCTCAATGACACGATCATGAGAAACTTTCAAAGCAACAGATAATTCATGAAATTGAGAAGCAGTAATAGAATGCTTAGTAACAATATAAAACACATCTTGAGCCACACAACTCAATAATAAGTTCTCATTTAAGATATGCAGGTTCTTCCTTTCAATTTCATTATATTTGAGTTCCCGTTCATAATCATTGACCTCAACTATCATTGCATCAAATTCCTTTTCCATTTCTTTAGTATCTAAATTTATCCCCTTTTGAAGACTCTCAAATTGACCTTTTAATTGTTTAAAGAAAGGCATGACTTCATTTAAATAGCATTCTTTAGTTTGCTCAAAACCTCTTTCCCCTTCTGTTATCCCTGTAGGTGCGATTCTCTTCTTACATGTCTTCTCAAAATAAACAAATAATTGATAAACTACATACATGCTGATTAAGGTCTTGCTATTAGTGGAAATAGTTCTAGGAACTAAATGCATTGGTGTATTTGGAGGATACATGAGTGGGCAAACACTTTCCTAAGGGAGGTTTGTTTCAACAAGTTCACTTGCCTTTTGCTTATCCATATCTTTCTTCCAAAAATTTGTTACGGGGTTAATTGGGTTTGAGGCTTAAACTTTGTTTAGGAGATCCAATTTTTTGTGTAATCATGAGGTTTGAGCGTTATGTTTTGCTTTTTATACTCGGGATCTTTTAGCTTCTTATCCATTTTCTCCTATTGACTTCTTCAAATTGCATATCTTCCTCGGTGCACTTAGCGCAACTAGGTTTCTGCCTAGGCTTAAGGATTTCATTACCATCATATATTACCTTACGAGCCTCTTTAGCTATTTTACCATACTTAGGATTGGGTTTCTCAACGAGGGGAATACTATGCTTATCGCTTAAGACTCTATGCTTAGTGATCATGTGAGCAGTCTGAATGGTATTCCCTTGTACGTACAATTTATTTTCAAGCTTGTTTTTCAAAGTTTTTAGATTGGAAAAATCATTCAAAAGTTTTGATTCCTTAGCATTAAATTCTTGTTTAAGCACTTTAACATTGTCTTGAAGTTTTTGCTTTTGCTTAACAGTTTTAGAAAGCTTTTCTTATAAGGAATTTAACTCTTGTTTTTACACTTCTTCTCTAAAATTCCTTTTTCTAATGATTGTACACATTTGGTCATCCATTTCACGCTCACGGGTAGTTAACTCATACTTAGCACGTTGTTCATAAATAGCAACTTGTTCTTTATAGGCATTCGATTCGGAGATAACGAGAATCATCGAGGCGCATGCGGTGTATTCATCAAAAACATAGTCATCATTGACTGCAGAAGATGCATCACTTGGTACAATCTCACTTTCACTTTGTGTCACATATTGATCATATGGGAAAATATTGCTATTACCCTCATTATCAATATTTGATTCATAAGTTTCAAGAGATTGTGCTTCGTTATGTATCTTTTGCTCATCAACTTCATCGTATAGTTTTAATACCTCTAAAATGATTGAATCTTTGGATGGACCAGCCTATTGTGGTGACGAGACCTTTGGAGAGACCATTGGTGAAATGCTAGCCATGAAGATTGTGCAGGCGATGGGTTCATCATCGACATCGAGTCAAATGCATCACGATCGGCAACTTGAAAGGCATTCGATGATTGTGACCTATTTCTGAATTGGTCGCTCATCAATATCGACATAATAGGTTTTGGCATTTCCTCGAAGAAGCAAACAACTCTTCTTCATCCAAAACCGCTCCACTATCCCGAGCTTGCACCGGCAACATCTTGTCCTCAAGTATTACGCATTTTAAGGCGTTTTGGAGATGTGCGTTCCTTGCAATGTGTCCATCACCACCACGGTTGTAGCACTTGATTGGCTTTACTTGTCCTTGATTGGCATTCCTTCCACGATTACGATTAGCCACATACCTCCACTACTGCAGTATTAACATAACTGCTCCAATCATCCCTTGTTCATACCATCTTCCTTGCACATTTCGCACCACTACCTTACCATCTCGGCGGTAGCTAGATTATGTGGATTGGATCTTTGTTACGAGGTTATTGTTGTGTGTGTAGTGGAATTCATATTTTGACTAACCATGAGAGGCAGTTGATTGATGAAGTTCTCCATGAGTGTGTTTGAATCGGAGGCTTATATCTTGGATCGGGAATGATCTTGTAATTACCATTACCCGTGGGTATGACTTGAGAAGCTTTGGTGGTAATTCCAACATTGGTGTAAAAGCTATTGAATCATTTGAAGAACTTGTTTCTCCTGTTTAGATTTGAACTGTTCAAGAATCATTCGTTCAAAAATAGCATGTCTCTCATTCAAGCGAGGAAGGCATCTGAGTTGCTCATAGTTGGTGTTCTTTAATCCTTTGGTTAGCTTCACAGAGGTGACAAATTTGTGCCATTCGAGATTCATGTTGTTCACAAACTTTGAGTTCAGTTGAATATTTGGCATGGTCATTTTGATATTCCTCATGTTATTCACAAGCTTGTGGAATCTCTTAATATTCATAGACACTTTATTCTGGTTTCATCTTAAAGTGCTCAAATTCATCATACAGTTGTGATTCTCTGTCTTCCTTGGTTAATTTAGAACTCGAGAGAAGCATCTTGACATTATCCCAAACCGCCTTGGCTTCAGTGTTGTGATTGATAAGCTTGTAGATATCTTTTGGAAGACCACAGTATAATGTTTGAAGCCACGATATCAACATCGTATCTCTTTTCTCATTATCACCGAGCTCATCATACGTCTTTGGTGCATCCAAACCTAAGATCACAATACCATCCGCAGCGGTTTCAAGTGTGTCTCTTGTAGTCTCAATCGATAAGGTCCTTCATCAATTGACTTGAGAATGTTGACCCCATTTTCCTTTCCCAAACAAGACAACCTAATTCGTTGAGCCCACGAGTCATAGTCGATTCATCAAGCATGGGTGGGCGAGTATCCGATCCGGTGGCAGGCGTCCTCGCCTCTGAAGAGGCGATTGTAGGCACGTTGGTAGACATAATTACAGATTTAACCGGATTTTATAACTCTATGATTAAACCGGGAAATAGATTCTTTCACGGGATTTTACTAAATCAAGAGAAAACCGTATCAAAAACAATAATCAACCAAGTCGCTATAAATCTTGAAGACAAGTCGCTAAGTAACCAAGTCGCTAAGTATACAAGTCGCTAGACACAACTCGCTAATAGTACCAACTCGCTAAGTAGACAAGTCGCTAAAGAACAACTCGCTAATAGTACCAACTCGCTAAGTAGACAAGTCGCTAAAGCAACAACTCGCTAAGCTGACAAGTCGCTAAAGAACAACTCGCTAAGTGGGCAAGTCACTAAGGAACAACTCGCTAAGAGGCCAAGTCGCTAAAGAGCAACTCGCTAGTCACAATAAAGTTAAGTCGCTGAGAATAGTAAAGACAAGTCGCTACATTGAGCAAGTCGCTAGCCGAATTGGTTCATCCACTACTTTGTACTATTTGTCACCTTGTCTCAATTGAAAAGTCGCTAGAGCTCAAGTCGCTACCACTTCAACTACATGTCGCTGAAAAATATCGAAACAAGTCGCTACCATGAAAACAAATCCGAGACTCAAGTCGCTACCAAGAAAAGTTTAAACGCAACACTTTTCAATCCAAAACTAACCCAACCATAGTGATTCAAGCTTTCCAAATCAAAACCCAAGCACTTACAATGATTCTAAACATAAAAGTACAATCAAAATTCAAACTTTAACACAAGAATGATCCAAATGATGCAAAAACCACTAAACTTTTTCAAACCCAAAAACCATATAAAACCTGTTGGATCGATGTACTCTAACCAAACTAACTTATATAGCTTGTTAAGGGTTTAATAACCTCGGATAAATCCTAAGTTATTAACAATGATACACTGAGCAAACTCTATTAAATATGCGGAATTTACTTAACAAAGCTAAGAAGAATTAACTTTAACTTTCAACGATTTTATTAATAACTCTGAATCTGCTTGTTATACAGATTCTTTAAAAACTCTAAAACTCTAATATTGTATTCTCTAGAAACTCTAATAATGCACGTACGTCTAATGCCAATCTAGGGGTCCTTTTATAGGCTTAAGGATAACTCTAGTCGGTTTACAATTACAAACCTTGTAAGTCAAGTAATATTATATTAAACTTAGAACATTCTAGAATTACAAGATAATCCTTAACGATTTTACATGTCAGTCCTTCAAGCATGCAATACTTTGATGAATCGAGCAGTACTTTGACTTCATTCTTTAGCAGTACTTTGACTTGATGCTTTAACTCTTGAAAGACTTTGACTTTATATATCCCAACAATCCTCCCCTAACTTGAATTCTACTTGCTTGACTTCAAGTTCCTTTGTATATTCAACTTTAACATCTTTTGTCTTCAAAGAGAGATTGTGGCTTTATCTTCAAATTTTATCTCTGTAGATTATGTGCTTATATCATCATCATCAAAGTAATTTTTTTATCAGTAATTCTTTTCAGCAACAAACAGCAAGCACCATCTTTTCAGCAACTCAGCAACATATGACAAATTGTACATCAGTTCAGTTTAAGTTTCAGTCTATTCTCATCACTTCCAAGTGTGTAAACTCCTGTGAGAGGTGAATCATTGAAATTTTAATGGTTTTGATGTCTCTTTACCAAAGCCATTAACTCTGTAGTAGCCAAATGTTTAGATGTGTAAAACCATGGTACATTGATAACCATATGATTTTTAGCAAATCATCAGCTATCAACAAATTTGATTTTTCTTTACCAAAAGCTGTACCCTTTTGGACTAGTTAGTTCTTTCAACCATGGTGAACTAATTACCATATAAATGGTTTTTCCACAGCCTTTACCACAAGACATTTTCTTGTGGGCTAGCCAACTCTTTAAATTGCTGATATGGTTAGTTGATTACCATTCAACTTATTAGCAAGTTGTCAACTCTATAACGGATTTGAGATATCTTTACCAGAGCCGTTTGCTCATGGATTAGCTAGTTCTTTTGTAAACATGGTGAACTGATAACCTATTGTTATAACCATCTCAAAAACCATTTATTGCAGTTAACTTTTGTTTCAAAATATTTTTCACTTAACAAAAGTTTTCTTTCAAAAACATTTACTGGTTTATGCTGCAAGCAGTACTTTGATTAAAGTACTGTTTGTTCAGCAGTACTTTTAATAAAGTACTGATTTTTCAAAAATTTATACAATTATAAATCATACCAGTATTTATGCTTCATCATCAGTCATACTTGTCCATCTGGTATATAATTCAATCACTATCAGTGCTGTTTCATTCTCCTCTTCCACTTCCATTCCATGAACCAGCATTCTTCTCATGAGATCACTTGTCAAAGGATATCTTCTTTCAGCAAGCATGTGGATCATAGTTCCATCTTCTAATTCTAAAGCATGAACTCCTGATTCTTCAAAGAATCTCCAGCTTGTAATCTCCCAGTTCTCTTGATTTTGCCAGAGTTCATCATTGCCTGTTTCCTCAGTTTCGAAGATAGTTGTCAGATCTCCTAGTAATACTAAGCCAACTCCACTTGATGGAATATGTTCAAAGTATTCTTGCACTAGTTGGTATAGTTGAAACAAATCAGCTCTATCAATAATATGCAGTATATCCCATAGTAAATTGAATACTCTGAAACTTTCATCCTCCTTATGGAACATCAAATAATTTCCATCTTTTGACTCTACAACTTTAAAAGTGGTTATCTTTGTCTTCTTTACTGCGTCAGCATCTTTGGATTTAGGATTCTCAAAGTCAACAAATCTTATGTAATTTCTCAGTTCATCAACTGTATCTGATCTTAACTCAATCTTCTGTGATTTCTGTTCAGCTTCAGTTGTCCTTTTTCTTTTTAAGCTTCTTTTATTGAAATCCTCCTTGTGCATATCATCATCTTTAAAATAAATAATACTTTCAAATTTCTTCTGATAAGCTTCTCTTACCAAATCATACAACTGTTTCATCTCAAAATAATTCAGCTTCTGTAATCCTGTATACCCTTGACTTTTCAAATAAGCCATCATAGCATTTCTTTCTTTTGCTTTACTTATTGGTCTTCTAGGTATAACAACTTCAGGTTCCTTTACTGGTATAGCAGTTTCAGCATTTAATTTATCTTGTAATTTCTTAGCTACTTCTTTATTCTTAGCTTCTTCAATAGCAGCTTCAGCATCCAATTCAGCTTGTACATTTTTAGCAGCTTCTTCATTCTTAGCCACTTCAATTCCTCTAATTTCTACCAAAGTCAGCTTTTTCTTCTTCCTTGTTTCCACCAGCTTACCTTTGCCTTTATCATTTGGATCTATAACTGGTTGAGAAACTTGTGGTTGTTCTTCAGTAACTCCCGGAATGCTAACACCTCTTGGTTTTGATAAGTTGTGCAATATCTCAGCTATAGTTTCATCATCACTTGCAGTGTGCACTACTTTTGGTGTATCAGCTTCCTCTTCCTGAATAATAGTAGAAGGACCAGCTTCTTCTTCATGTATAACAGTCGAAGGACCAGCCTCTTCTTCATAATCTAACACCCTTAGTGTAATTAGCTCTTGCCTATAAGTTCCTTGAATACCAGTACTTTGATCAGCAGCACTTTGATCATGAGTACTTTGAACACCAGTTCTTTGTAATTCTGTTCTTTCAGGCTCAGTATTTTCAATATTGACTTGTGCTTTAGTACTTTGAACTCCAGCATCTTCTTTCAAATTCTCTTGCTCTAAATTCCTCCCTAATTGGATAGAAGATTGCTGGTGAACCTTTTTGCCTGTAGGAGCCTTCTTAAAATGCTTTCGTTTCTTCTTTTCAGCCTTGACCCATAATATGTGATGTTTTACTAAAGGCCAGACAGACCTCTTAAGTTTTCTAAACTTGGTCTTCAACTGGGCTATCTGTGCAGCTTGAGCCTCAGTTGTTTTCTTCAATCTGACTAGCTCCCTTTTCAGAATATAATTATCCAGTACTAATCCTTTAGGAGATATAGTAGCTACATCTCCTCCAGAGGATGATGAGGGAATAGGGAAATCTTGTTCTGACTCAATAGGTAGAGTAGCATGGTGAGATGAGGTAGGAGAAACTGCAGTACCTTCGTTGACATCAGTACCTTGAGAAGCAGTTCCTTGAGATGCAGTACCTTGAGAAGCAGTACGTTGAGTTGAAGCAGTACCTTCTCTTTCATCACTAGCTGCAGCCTCATCTCTAATAGCTTGAACAATCTCCATCATTGAAGTAGTCAATGGAGTGTTCCTACTAGTAAACAAATCACTCTTCCTAGCCATGAAGGTGAAAATCTTGGCAGGTTGTACCACAACAGGTAATAGGCTTGAAGGCTTTGGTACATCTTCAAGTTGTTTATTCAAGAACACTTGAATAAATCTTGGATACATCAACCAGCGCGATTCATGAGAGATGTGAGAGAGCATTCCACCCAAAATGAGCCTTGAAAAATTGAAAATTCAATTTGTAGCCAATCCCACTAAAGCAGAAGCTATATTCGAACCAAATTACTCCCATGAAGTACTTTTAGCACTAATACAATGAAGCAATACATGAATCAAGTACTTCCAGTGGGGACTAAATAAGGGTTTCTTGAAAGTTTGTTCTGTTAAGGACGCTTCATACCCAATGTCTCTGAATGTATCCCAAATCAATTGTTTATCAAAACGAACAGCTCCTTCTTCATCATTAAACAATAGATCTTCACGAATTGAAGCTTCAGAAACCTTCACTATCCTTCCAGCAACTTTAGCTTGAATATACGAATCATCATTCTCCATATGATTCCTAGCAGTTGCCCAAAACTGTTAAATCTATGGCTCAATAATATCTGGTTCCACTAAAAGTGCATAACTAATTGGAGATCCAGTGAGAAAATCAATGATGTCATGGAAGATGACATTAGCTTCAGTTTTATCCAAATTTGCCACCATGTTGTGTTTCGAAACTGTATTACGGTATTGTTCATCTGTCATTGGAACCAATTGAAAACCATTTGAAAATCAATCCAGATACTTGTGATATATTATCAAAGCATTTTGTACTTGAATTCTTTTTTGATATTTTTAGAACAAGAGCTCCCCCTCAACATGTGCTTCATATATTTGAAATTGTTTTAGCACATGGAGGCAAGAGGAAGAATTAACTTCTTTGATTTCCATTTTCTAAAAGATATCAACAACACTTCCTTGATCAAAACAGGTAGATAAAGCATATAAGGGAAGGATGAGGTTTTCATAAACTTGCTCCCCCTCAATATGTGCCTTGAGGTTTGAAAGAGTTTTGCACATACAATAGGGAACCTACACATTGAAATAAATTGATCACGTTTCAGATCTTTGTGGTTTAAGATAGATGCTCCCTCTCAACATGTGCATGGAAAATTTGAAATCGTTTGGCACATGTGGGAAGGATAGCTTGTACATCCTTATAAAACCATTTACCGAATTATCAGATTAAATCCAAATTAAATCACAAATTCTCCCCCGATCACAATTATCAAATCATTTGATATTTGTGATCTCTGTAGATTTAAATTGATTTTGAAAGCTTTTAAGGAGAATTGTGACTTGATTATGAAAGCGTTTTATCGATAAGGATCGGATTTAAGACTTTAAACTCCATTGAATAAACATGCATGATTATCTTTTGAAAACAATTGTATGACAAATAACTTTTTGATTTAATTGAAATCATTCTCCCCTCAATCAATGACATAAGTTGTTGATTGAGAGATAGATATTTTGACAAACTTTTAAGTCCGACGATTATCAAAAATAGAGTCGAGTTATTTTGCAAAACAACTAGTTTTCATTAGATAGTAAGGATTAGTTTAAAGAATCGAGCAAGAGATTTGAAAACCAAGATAAAGTATGGCTCGTTCTATCTTTGAAAAGCGGGTTCTTGCTGAAATGACAATAAACCATTGTTTCTCTTTCTCCCAAAATATATATATATATATATATATATATATATATATATATATATATATATATATATATATATATATATATATATATATATATATATATATATATATATATATATATATATATATATAATTATATATATTTTTAATTTAAGATTCGAACAACATCTAAAGTCCCGTGTCATTCTTTGAATGACAACATCAAGACCGTAGATATTATCGAATCGAGAAAAACATGACAAAAAGACAATATTTTTTTGAAATTTTTCAAGATTTTCAAATTTTTATGGATTTTTGAAAGTTTTATATTTTTCGATTTGCTTTTTGAAGGTTTTGAAATTTTGTATTTTGCTTTTCGAATAACTATTTAAAGAGATAATTTAGCTTAGGAGGATGATGAAATGAGTACCGAGATAAAGATATCGTTCAGCACGTTGTAGAAAAAAAAAGAATCAACATCTCTTAAACTTTCACCACCAAAGCATTCGAGGCTTTTCATGAAAATCGTCTGAACATGAGCCTTCTAGATGTGAATCTTTGGTAGCTTCCCCCCAAAATGACAATCTTTGAAGTTAGACCACTTTCCCCAAGTAATAGAAGTGAAGAAAACAATCTCATTGAATGAAGCTCAACAACCCAAAGAAACATGAAAACACCGAAGTAACAAGTTGAACCAGTGATCCTTTCTGCTGTTATCAAACTCGGGATACATGATTAAGCCCGATCACATGAACCTGTTGTCCATCCCGATGTAAACATCATTCTGCGGTTTGTGCGATCGCTCAGACGGGAGAACAATATATCAACACCTTCATTTCACCAAATGCATTCCAGTTATCTTCCATATAACCAATCAGCCCATAATGTACACAAGTACCCAACAAGAGTAGAGACGATGACATCCAAGTAACATGTTGAATCACTGATCATCTCTGTGGATATAATCTCCGGAATAACTGAATAAGCTCGATCATGTGAACATGTTGTGCGTCCCTGATGTACACAAATCTCCCCCTGATGGTTGCGATCTCATTGAAATCATCATTACATAGTGTACATGAAGCAATAACCAGAATCACTTTATCATAACCATATCGAAGATGTCGATAAGCAATATCATCTCACGATCCAAATATTCTTCTCATATTTCTTCCAACTGATCACTGAGTTCACATACCAAAAGTATCCAGAGACCACTTCCTCCCAAATGGATGGAATAATACATCCTTCCCCCAAATAGTTAGAATAATATATCCTTCCCCCAAATAGTTGAAATAATACACCAAAGGCTACGATTTAAACACTGAGTTTCTCTACGGTTATGACCATTGTCTTTTCGGGATAACTTCAATCAGGTAGAAGTGTTAAGTTCATCAAGTGTACTCGTTGTGCTTTTAGATATATGTCTCCTTCCCTTCTTGGTTTTGTTACCTCGTAATCAAGAAACATAATATACCCATAAACTTGAAATCTTGTGAGAAGAACTCAAATAGCCAAAATGAATCTGTGAGAATCAATCTGCTACATAAACTCTCTCGACTATCTTTATCAACCCATATGTAGACAATTTGAAGTGACCCTTTGTTGAAGATAACCCGATATACCAAACTTGAAGCGAAGTCAAATTCCCGCATTTGTATCTTAAGCTTGCACTTAATGATGGAAGAACGGTGTCGAGAATCTATGCTTCAAGCAAATCTCTAAGTACTCACTACTCAAACAAAGTATGACACATTAACACCTCTTGAGATTATCCACATCGTCGTCTGCATGTGTCACTGAGTAAAACAACGTAACTCCTAATAGTGATAGTTAACCAGGTGTTCAACCAACCACCCCGACTACTGGTAACTAGATAAACCAAGTCTTCAACTCAAAATCTTAAGCCCGAGCAAGTTATCAAATAAGAACACGCCATTGTTGAAAGTCAACTTCAATCTCAAATAAGTGATAAATGATTAACTCTGAAGTCATCCACTTGTGTCAAATGCCCAACACGTTAAAACAACATACAATCGGATGTACATTGACCCACAGAATGAACCGAAACATATGATTCCTCAATATCAATGCATTCTTCCTAAAGGTATACATGTAGAGACTGAATTGAAGATTCCACAATAATGTTTTCAAGCGGATGAGGAAGTCATTTTCCTTAATGTTCATGTGGTTGATTTACAGAGTGCACATTTAGGAAAGAACAATGAAACAATGATCCGTGAAGATTCGGCAAAAGGATACCAAAGAGCGGATCACTATTCATGAGTGCAACGCAAAGATTATGATAGTTATTATCCACGCCTTGTGAAGTATGGCGGAGATGAGGTTTCTTGAGAATTCAGAAGTACTTCTTATATGGTGAACCAGTTGAGTCAAGAGGAACCGGAGCATGAGCTTCAAAATCGGATGATCAAGATTCACGGAGATTGGAAGTACACATCAAACATCTCTTAAAAAACAATAAATCCCAAATAGTATATCCCAGTTATCCTTAGTGAGTGAAGACATTAGGCGTTGGAGAGTCGTATGACCATAACTCAAGCATTCATCACCATGAAGTATATTCCCTCTTCCCCCTCCTCAAAAATTGCAAATGAAGTTTGCCATTTTTGATTGATCAAGTGAATAAGAATATACACCAATGAACGTAGATCCACTTGAAGGTTGACAGAGCATGGAAAAACATGAAGCTTGTTGATGAAGAATGTCGATGAGAATGGTCATAAAAATGAAGATTTCTCTTCTTCTGAAGATAAAGCGCACTGAGGCGTACACTTTTCTTTTCTTTGAGGAACGGGCTCAAGTGTCATCTGCAGACGCCATAATGGTGAAGTACGAGGCCGAATCGATGTGAGCAGACGTCATAGCGGTTGAATATCAATGTTGAGTAACTTGAACCCGTGAGTTATGAGATATCAATCCATTTGTAATCCATACTTTAAGCCGATCGATGTATTGAAGGATCGAAGTATCTGCAACTGAGTAAGGAGTACTTGCACTAACATTACAAGCTTGATTGCATATATAAGGGTTAGTTACATTAGTATCCAAACTCTTTTGGGTTTCACGGTCAACCTTGATTTTTTCATCAGAAAATAGCTTTCCGGTAGGAATCCACCTAAGTCCAGCATCCTTAAACATTCTTCCAGATGGTATCCACTTATGGCAAGGTCCAGGATTGTAAGGCTTCTTATGCATAGTGGAGGACTTATCCTTGTTCCTAGTTTCCAGAGATTTAGCAGTTGGTATCCATCTAGGCGAAGTTTGTGGTTTGTTTTGTTTCACAACATGTTGAACCGTAGTCACGTTAGTAGTCTTAGTGGATTGTACCTTGGCATGTGAATTAGGAAAATGTTTCTTATGTGGAAAAGACTCAGAATTTCTAGTTTTGTTTTCTACATGCTTAGCATTCTTATGCACATAACTACTTTTAGATGCAAGCCAATCCCTAGTCTTTTGAGTGTTCCTAGGTAGTGGTTTACAACTACTAGTAGTGCCATGAAATCAGAGAATTCCTCACCCTAGGTCTTGCACCTAAAATTCCGTCTTTTCGAATCATGCCTTTTTCCTAGCTTCTTCTAGATAATAGTTCTTCCACAAGTCATTCATATCATATGAATTTTGGGTTTTAATGCTTGGTTTTGACCTGTTTCGAACTAATCCTAGAGGTCTTGGGAGTAAAAGTAGTTGCATGTTGAGGTTTAGAGGAACTAGAAGCATGACTCTTAGGTAACACAGTGAAGTGATTGGTTTTGACAAAACTTGTTTCTCATCAACTTGGGAGGCAAACCGTGTTTTGAAAATTTTGGTCTTTCGATATAAACGCAGAGGGTCGCCTAACAATGCACCGGTTTCTAATGGGATGAGAAAATGGTTTCCCAAGGTTGATGGTCTTGTAAACTTAGTGTTCACACTTTTACCTCTGCTTTTCCTAAGCTCATTCTTTAAGGCAACAATAGCGAAACTATTATCCCAAGTTGAGCTTTGAGTTCATCAATTTTTCTATCAAAGAGTTTGTTTGTTCCATTGACTTAGTTCTAGCTTCTTTGTGAGTCACTTAGTTCTATGTGATGCTTTCTCAAAGACTCATTTTCCTTTAGTAATTTAGCCACTAAATTACTTTTCTCATTCAAGATGTAAATATGTTTCTTGATTGTAAATGGTTGACTCTTTGTCTTGAAGTCGAGCTTTCAAAGTGTTAATTTTAAAAGTTCACGAATTCGTGAATTTCGGTTTTTACATGGTTTGTTAAGTTGAAAACTTTCTTCTTTACTCAGTATCGCGATTTCAAGTGAAATGCAATGTTTTCAAGATTTGAGAATTTTTGAAAGTTCATCAAAACCTTCTTATCAACCATATCTTTTGTTTTGAAACACTTAATCTCGGACTCAAACCTCGAATGTAACATTTATGAAAGTCATGTTCGACATCATGATCGGTTGTTTAAGTACTTTAGCGGATGCACTATGTTGAACGAAGAAGGGTACCTCATTACATGACACCGCTCAATTTATGGTATGATATCCGCATCCACATCATGTGTAACAAGAGTCACCGGACATTGGATGTGTCAAGCTTATCAATCTCGAGCCTCTATATTCAGTGCCGTGATCCAACATCCGGTGCTTTACCCGACTCATCATTATATGTTGACTCGACATTCTCGCATTCAAGAACACCCAATTCTTCAATGATACATTACCCAACTTATCACAACAATCTCTCAACTGCACTGACACTCATTCACGCTACATCTTTATGTGTAACTTCCTCAATGTACTTCTCCACATTATCCATGAGTTGTATGAATGTCTCAATGAACACGCTAATTTCCATTCCAAGATGTCTCTTGAAAGACATTTCACCATGTCTTGATCATAATCGATGTAAATTCCCAATCGATGAATGACCGAAATTGGTTGTGGATCACTTGAAGTGCAAGACCTGGAACTAACCTTTTGAACCTTCTCTTTATCAAGTTGTTGTTCCAATTTTTCTAAGTTCAATAGTATTGTTCCCGTTAATGTGGATAAGTCTTGACGAAAAAGGGCAATGCATGTTCGTTCCATTCCAATCGGTGTGAGTAACATAAGGTGTGAGTGAAGTTGTTGATAAGATTCTATGCTACTTTCCTTTTGTATGGCATTCTGTAGTCCAAGCAGGTGCAATTCCTTTTCATTGGACTCAGAGCATGAAAAACTCAAACCATCATTGATTGATTCCATCATCTGTATTCGATCAGTATAGCTAATATTCTCATGGTTGTCTACAGCATCATACAATTTGAGTACTTCTGAAATCACTGGGTCAGTAGAGTAAGACATGATGTGGTAGAATGAACGGGATTTTACATGTCTATGATTTAAACCGAGAAATAAAATCTTTCGCGAGATTTTACTATAATCAAGACCAAACCGTTAAGCAATGACCAATGGAATGTGTTAAGATGACTGATGGATCGACACAATGATAGACAATTGTGTGTTAGGATATATGGTTGTTTGTAGGATTAGCAAAGATGTTGTTTGGTTGAGATTTAGATTGGTTTATGCGCATTTTTACTGAGAAATTTAGGTCTAAAAACATAA
The DNA here is from genome assembly GCA_022545495.1 of Chrysanthemum lavandulifolium. NCBI lineage: Eukaryota > Viridiplantae > Streptophyta > Magnoliopsida > Asterales > Asteraceae > Chrysanthemum > Chrysanthemum lavandulifolium. Next base: position 185,415,786 of record CM040242.1, read on the forward strand.
AAACCTCAATAACTTCTGTTCGAAGCGGATTTAGGCCTCGAAGATTGACCCAAATGAAAACGCAGTTACGGATCAAAAGTTATAGCCGTTTGAAGTTTTGTCAGGAAAATTCAACAAGTAGCTAGAGACAAGTCGCTATAAACCTTGAGAACAAGTCGCTAAGTAACCAAGTCGCTAAGACCAAGTCGCTAGGACCCAAGTCGCTGGACATATGTCGCTAAAGCACCAAGTCGTTACACAGTCAAGTCGCTAAAGAGCAACTCGCTAAGCACCAAATCGCTAAGTTATCAAGTCGCTAAATAGCAACTCGCTAGGCACCAAGTCGCTAACATCAAATCGCTAACAAACTTAAGTACAAGTCGCTAACTTTCACCAAGTCGCTACCCGTAGTGGAGAATCCACTAAGTGTACTGTTTGTCGGCTTGTCTCAATAGACAAGTCGCTAGGATCAAGTCGCTAAGAACTTCAACTACAACTCGCTAACAACTTACAAAGCAAGTCGCTAGCTAGAAAAACAATCCGTGGCTCAAGTCGCTAGCTAGAAAATCTCACAAACACCACTTTTCAATCCAAAAACAACCCAACCACGATGATTCAAGCTTACCAAATCAAAACCTAGATACTTATGATGATCCTAAACACAAAAGTACAATCAAAAGCAAAACTTTAACACAAGAAATCAACCAAATGATGCAAAAACCACTAAACTTTCTCAAACTCAAAAACCACCTAAAAACCACTAGGAATCCAAAGATATGTAAGAGATGATCTAACCATGGCTCTTGATACCATTTGTAACATATTGGATTTCATAAACACACTAAACCATAAGATCAAATAGGCGTACAAAGAGTTCTAGAGAGAGAAAGTTAGAGGTTTAGGGAACTTTAGTGAGAGAAAGAAAAGTCTTATTATAAGCTCCAACTCTCTACCTTGGGAGGTAGAGAGTATTTATAGTCATTACATAAATCGCCACCTATCGGGCTGTGGATCAGGCATACAGTGGGTAAAGACCCGTCCGTCCTCCACGGTGTTACTTAAACTAAATACTACTTAACTTATAATAATCTATGACTACGATCTTTCTAACGTTTACATATACTTGAGGTGACCGACTCTTTAATACATGGATTTACTAAATCCTAACAGGTTTCGGGTATTAAACTTTCATACGCTTCAAAGCTCAAATTTTTACACTTAAAAACTCAAGATTTTTGTGGTTTAAGGTTCATTTAGTGTTAAAGTTTAAGTTTTTAGCATCAAGTTTCAAACTTTACGTGTGTAGAGTCACTTTAGAGCTTGGTTTTGTTCGTGTATTCTGTTTTACGCATAAGGGTAAACATTAGTTTGGATCATCAAGTTTTCAACTTTCTTGTTATTTTTGTGATTTTGAAGCTACTTCATCCAACAAATCAGGTTTCTAAACATTTTTTTGCTTACAAATCAGTTTTGGTAACTTTTGGTACTTTCTACGCATAAGTAAACCCTAGTTTTACTCGTATGCTTCAGAGTCTACGCCTAAGCAGTTTTTACACATAAGCGTTCCTTCATTTGATCTTCAGTGCTGCTGGTTTACTCAGTGTTTTCTTGCTTGGATATGCGTGAAAACACTTCGACTTTGGATATCTTTTATATTGGTATAAGTGTAAAGGATTTTTGGGCAAAACCCTAGTTTTACGCCTAAGCTAAACCTTACGCGTAGAATTCTCTCTGCCTAAGCATTTTTTTACGCCTAAGGCTGTCTTACGCATAAGCTAATCTTACGCATAAGGATTCTACTAATAAGCCTTTAGGTTACGCCTAAGCTAAGCTCTATTCCTACGCGTAAGTTCTATTGTTACGCGTAAGTTGGTTTCTACGCATAAGGTGCTTTCTACGCATAAGTTGGTTTTCTACGCTTAAGGTTACTTCATCAACACAAGTTTCAAGATGTCTCAACCACCATACTCTAGCTACTTTCCTCATATGTATCCTCAACAACAACAACAACAACAACAACAACTCTATCAACAATATCCTCCACCATCACCACAACAAATGCAACAATTTCAACAACAATTTCCTCAAGGAGCAATTCCACCACAAATTATTTAACCACCCTCTAGTTTACAAGTACAACCTTATACAAACTTTCAAAATCAGCATCCATCCAAGTATGCTATAAAGGAACCGTCTTGGTTTGCAAAGATGTGTGAAGCTTTAAGTAGCCAACAATCCATTCATGAAGCTGGATCACTTGATAGACCTCCAATGCTCACTCCCAGAAAATACGATCAATGGGTGATAAGGTTTTTTAGGTTTTGTGATCTAAAGAAGCCACATGGAAAGTTCTTAAAGAAGGTCATCCTTGAAGGTCCATTTCAGATGCCTCACCGTCCTTTGCATGCCGGAGATCTGAATGCTAATCCACCAAGAGATAATATCACCAACGTTGTCGGTCTTAATGAACTTACTACTGACCAACTTCTACACTTGGAAGCCGATGAACTTGCAATGTAATATATCCTTTTAGGATTACCCAATCCAATACTTCGAAGTGTTGATGCTCAGAAGACTGCTAAAGCAATGTGGGAGCACATTCATCTTTTAATGGAAGGCACAGAACTATATCAAGAAGACATGGAATCCAAAATCTACTTAGTATATGAACACTTCATGATTGAACCAGGGGAGACATTAGAGTCATATCATCATCGATTCTCAGACATCATCAAAGACTTGGAAAAACATAACATCATTATGCCAAGAATTGCAGTCAACACTAAGTTCCTTATTAGTCTTGGTCCTGATTGGGAAAAGTATGTTATTTTCATCCGTCAAGCGAAGAATCTTCATCATGCTACATATGGACTGTTGTATGACTACTTGAAACCTCACCAAAAGGAAGTTGACAGAGAAATGATCATCCATGGAGTCCCTGCTTCGCTTTCACTCCCGGATAATCAAACTCTAGCTTTGTGGGCTCAAGCTCATTATCCTCAATTCCTGACCTTACAAACTGTCTTCACAAATCCTCCATAACCAACTACTCAGATCACACCATATGATCCCTCACAAGAAACTCAACTGGTTCCATACAACAACAACAATGATCAAGCACTTTACATTGAATCTAATGAGGATGCAGAAGCTTTCGATGCATTGCAACAAGGGTTTGTCATGATTTCTAGAGCCTTCGGTCGATACTCTAACAAATCTAACAATCGCATTCGCACCTCATCAAACACAAGGAATCACGCTGTTGTTAACAATGGACGTGTTGAAGTTCAGAATCGTGGTAATGTTTGTCAAATGGTTAGTGGTCAAGGGTTTAATGCTGGAAGGAATAATATGGGTGCTCCACAACAACGGGCTCAAGTGGTTGATTAGGGAAATGCTCAGACTAGGGTTAATGGTCTACGTTGTTATAACTGTAATGAGAAGGGTCATCTGGCTAATGCATGCCTTAAGCCGAGGACAAGAGGAAGTGCTTATCACAAAGAGGCTTTACTCTTGGCTCTCAAGGATGAAGCTGGTGGAACTCTTACCAACAAGGAACAGAGCTTCATGGAAAATGCAGATTCTGATGATGACATGGAGGACTTGCAGGCTAATGCAAGAGCTCCACATGAGTGACACAGGCCTAGTGTATGACACTGGCGGCTTGTCTCAGGTACCGGATCAAACTATATTTATTACTGATCTGATATCTCGGCCAACATCTGCATCCGACGAGGATCAGAGTGTTTAACATGAGCCGTCTACATCTCATTCCGATGATAATCAAATAGACCCCGTAGTTATATTTGACGATCAAGATGACCTTATGGTTAATTCTGATAATCAAGTAGACCCCCTGTGTCTAATCCAAATATTGAGCTCATGACCTTAATTCAGACCCAAGAATCTCGAATGGAAATGTGTCTAGACATCAACAAGAAATTAAACGATAAAATTGCACTGTTGACTAAGGATAATGAATGCTTAAAGTTCCAACTCAATATTTTTCAAAAAAAAGAGAAACATGAAAAAGGTTTTGAAGTCGCACTTGCTAAATCATACCAAAATGAAAAATCTTTGGAAAAACAGATATGTGATCTAGTTGCATCCAAGAATGCTTTGTTGTCTCAAATAGAACAACTGAAATATGATCATAAACAACAACTTAATGCTCTCACTTCGGAAACTCAAAAAGCCAAGTATGAGTTTTAACTTGTCAAAAACAGTTTTGTGAATACAAAAAGCATTCAAGGAAACAATTAGATGACTATCTTGAGGAAATTGTCGACTTACAAAACAAAATCAAAGAGTTTCTAAATGTTGTTTATAAACATGGTGAGTCAATCACAACTATTCAAAAGTTTACTTTTAAACCAAATCCAAATGGATATGGCCCGAATCTTGCTGATTACAAACCACGTTTTTCACATAGAGCATTCAAACCAAATCCACAAGTCTACAGTGCAGAACACAAAATTGATGATTCCATTATGAGTGTTGTTGAATATAATCGCATGGAGGAATTAGATGCAGATGACGAGAGTCGGTAAAAAATGGAAAATGTTGTTTATAACAAACCATTTAACTATTCAAAAGCTATAACTTTCGTCGCACAACAGGATAATTCTAACACACATTGGGTTATCACGCCTACTTTTGAGTCTTCTAATGTTGGTACCCAACCCAATACTGCACAACTTAATGGTCCTTTACCTTCACTCAGTGAAGTAAAAACATTACCCGAACGTTGTCAAATTCTTAAATATTTTGAAACATTCATATCGGACATCAAACTTTTGGAACGTGAAATTGAAATCAATTCTGAAATAAAAGTTGAACATTTTCAATCGCCTCATGCGCGAGAACAAAGAGATATTTTTCAGAAAAGAATTTTACCTCATGTCCGGAATTTGAAAATGTGTGCAATATATTGGGAACGAGATTTTCACAAGGAGCTTGGACTTATGAAAACATTTTTCGAGAAAACAGAAACATCGATTTCAAATACTAAACGTAAAAAGAAAATGTTACGAAAAGATGTTGATTGACACTTGGAAGATGTTATCTGTGATGATACCATAAATGTTGTGTTACTACATACTGTTGCATATGCATTTGATTATATTTCTGTTGATTCTGTTGAAAATGTTGAGAATACCGATAATGTGTCACAAATCAAATCTTTAAAAGTTGAAAATGAGCGATTGTTAAACGAGCTTTTGAATGCAAAACGTCGTCTTCAATGGTGTCAAAAAGATTGTTAAAATCGAGAACTTGCTTTGCAAAACAAAATCAACCAGTTGCATACCAAAACTCTTAATCCAAAACTTGAGCAACTGCATGATGAAAACGTGTCTTTAAAGTGTCAAATTTCAAAATATGAACAAGAAATTTCAAAAGTTAAAACGGAAAATGGAAACACTCGTTCTGAAAATCAAGATTTGTTACACTATCCATGATCTAAAAGCAGAGTTGGTAAATCTTAAGCAAGATAGGAAAAGAAACACACACGTTATTGCACCAGGAATTCTTAGACTGCCTAATGACACATCACAAGAAACTAATGTGCTTCCCTCTACTGAAACAGGAATAGTTGCCTCTTTTCCCAACGCTAGCACTTCACAGCTTAAGAGCACATCAAGGAAGAATAGGAAGTTGCGACGTAAGAAAAGAACAATAAAGACCTTTGAAGTAGAAGAACACCTTAGGGCTTTGAATAAAACTCATGTTACTCCCACTTTGGATATTGCGTCTAACAAATGTAATGGAAAAAGTGATGTAACGAATGTTGAACCTTTAAGTACTTTAAATGTTATGTTTGAAGCTTCTTGTGTTGGTTTTCGTAAAAGTATGTTTTCTGGTTGTCATGATAAATGTGTTTCTAACACTATCTTATCTCGTAAGCGGAATAATAGAAAACGGAATACCTCTAGGCCCACTAATGCTTCTAAATCTGTGCTAGGTAAACCTCCCTCTAGTGTTCCAGCTACGATCATTGATGTACCCATAGAACTCCCTTCACCTCCTAGGAAGAAATTATCACCTAGTGCATTTACTAAGACCAAAGCTAAGACTAGTTGGAGATGGCAGAAATGGTTACATAATACACTTGGCTTTAAATGGATACCTAAAATCATAAACATGTGTGTTTCAACTATAACTGCTTTGGAACCCTCTAACTCTTCGGGTTCCACATCTACTTCTATTCCATCTTTGTCGTCTGTGTGTAATGCAGGTGATACAGATCATCCTCTGGATTGTTGATAGCGGATGTTCCCGACACATGACAGGCAATCTCAAACTGTTATCAAACTTTGTTTCAAAGTTCATTGGCAATGTCAGGTTTGGGAATGATCACTGCGTATCTATCATGGGCTATGGAGATTACATCAATGGAAACATCAAAATTAGCAGGGTTTATTATGTGGAAGGTCTCGGTCACAATCTCTTCTCGGTTGGTCAATTTTGTGATGGAGATTTGGAAGTTGCTTTTAGGGAGAAAACTTGTTTCATTCGTGATCTACAAGAAAACGATCTTATGTCTGGAACCCGCACATCAAGTCTTTACACAATTTTAATGCAAGACATGATTGCTTCATCCCTCATATGTCTACTTTCAAAGGCAACATCTACAAAATCTTGGCTATGGCACCGTCGACTTTCACACTTAAACTTTCAAACCATAACCAATCTTGCACGTTACAAACTTGTTGAAGGTCTCCCAAGATTTCGGTATTCTAAAGATCACCTATGCTCAGCTTGTCAACAAGGGAAAAGCACTCGTGCTCACTTTCCTTCAAAGGTGGAACACAGCTCTCAGCATGTGCTTCATCTTCTTCACATGGATTTGTGTGGCCCGATGCGCGTGCAGACGATTAATGGCAAAGGCTACTTTTTGGTAATTGTCGATGACTACTCAAGGTGGACTTGGGTTTATTTTCTTCGAACTAAAGATCAAGCTCCACAGATGATCATCACCTTTCTCACGAAACTTCAAGTTTAGCTCCGGAACACAGTCAGATAAATCAGAACAAACAAAGGAACTGAATTTGTGAATCAAACTCTTCGTGCATATTATGAGAAAGTGGGAATTGAGCATCAAACATCAATTGCACGAACACCAGAACAAAATGGAGTTGTTGAAAGACGAAACCGTACGTTAGTGGAAGCTGCAAGAACGAAGTTGATAAATGTAAAACTTCCAGATTACTTATGGGCTAAAGCCGTGTCAACTGCATGCTACACTCAAAATCGTTCAATGATTACTAAACGCCACAACAAAACACCTTATGAGCTTATCCACAACCGCAAACCGAATCTCAATCACTTTTATGTATTTGGATCCTTTGTTACACAAATAATGATCGTGAGGACTTTGGTAAGCTCAAGGCTAAAGCTGACATTGGAGTCTTTGTTGGATACTGTGAAAACTCTAAGGGTTTCCAGATCTGGAATCGTCGTACAAGGGAGATTATGGAAATGATTCATGCAAATTTTGATGAGCTTACAGAAATGGCTTATAAGCAAAACAGCTTGGAACCCGGTCATAACCATCTAAACTTCCCCCAAACCCCATCATCACCGAACCAAGCTTACAAATTTTACTCACAACAAATGGAACAAATTATTTGTTCCTCTGTTTAGTGATGATATTGATCAACGTGCTCGGATGTATCAAATGCTTCCGCTCAACCCGATAATAATCCAATACCGATACACCTAAAACAACAACAATGTTGAAGAAATACCTCCAATTGATTCTACAACAACGGCCGAACAAACCGCATCCAATGACGCTGAACCAGCTGATGATCTTCTGAACCATGAAGTACCCCAACCTACAGATTATGATCCAAATGCATTCTTCAACCCTTTTGCTAATGATTATGCCATTTCTGATGTTGCGGAATCATCTACAAGTCATTTGAATCCTCCTAATCTGCATAATGTATATCAACATCAACCCTCCACACATCGTTGGACTAAAGACCATCCTATTGTGAACATTATTGGAAACCTGAATCAACAAGTCGTAACCAGACAACGCCTTCAGACAGACGGTGAACATTGCATTTATGCACTTACCGTCTGCCAAGCTGAACCCAAAAATATTAAGGAAGCAATAACATATGACAACTGGATCGAATCCATGCAAGAAGAACTCAATCAGTTTAAACATCTTGAAGTATGGGAATTGGTTGCAAAACCATCAGGGGTCTATATTATTGGTCTGAAATGGATTTGGAAAAACAAGTTGGATGTCAAGGTACGGTTATCGAAATAAGTCACGTCGGTGGCTAAGGGTTATAGACAAGAAGAAGGATTGACTACGAGGAATCATTCGCACCGGTTGCTAGACTTGAGGTCGCTCGGATTTTTCGGCATTCGCGGCTTACATGCACATCACGGTCTTTTAGATGGACGTTAAAGCGCTTTTCGAATGGTAAACCGAAGAAACGGTCTATGTTAGTCACCGGAAGGATTTATTGATCCGAGTTCCCTAATCACGCCTACAAACCGAATAAGGCTCTCTACGGTCTCAAACAAGCCCTCGGTATGATAAGTTGTCATCCTTTCTCATCTCTCATAATTTCGTCAAAGGATCGGTCGACCCTACACTATTCATACAATATCACGGGAACACATTTTAATCGCTCAAATTTATGTGGATGACATCATTTTGGGTCAACACATCTAAAGTACTCTAACGCTTTTTCAAAACTTATGAAAAACATTTTGAAATGTCAATGATGGGTGAACTTACGTTCTTTCTAGGACCGCAAGTTCATCAATCACCCCGTGGTATTTTCCCGAGTCATCCAAATATGCTCTTGAAATTTTAAACAAACATGGAATGTAAACTGTGATACCTATGCCCCACCTATGGCACATACCAAGAAACTGACGCCGATTTGCATGGGAAATTGGTTGACCCTACCAAGTAATCAAGTATTATTGGGTCTCTCATGTATCTAACACCAAGAGACCCGATATTGTATTTGTTGTATATATTTGCTCCGTTATCGATCGCGACCAATGAAACTCACCTCTCGAGGCTAAAAGAATCCTCCGATACATCAAGGGAACCATTAATTTGGGAACTGAATCCGAAGGATTTTGGTTTTGAACTAATAGCTTTTTCAGATGTCGATCACGCAGTTGCTTAGATTCTCGGAAAAGTACTTGAGAGCTTTACAATTTCTTGGTGATAAACTAGTGTCATGGCAATCGAAGAAGCGGATTGTACATTGTCGTTCTCAATCGAAGCAGAATATGTAGCCATGTCGGTGTGTTGTGCTCAAGTCATTTGGATGAGAACACAACTCAAAGACTATGGTTACGATTTGATGTAATCCCGATGTCTGCGACAATCGAGTGCTATTGCGATCTCGCAACTTCGTCCAACATTCAAAGTCTAAGCACATCGATCTTGATATCATTTCATCAAGGAGCATGTGGAAAAAGGTACCGTTGAATTATATTTTGTGGTATCGAATACCAATCGCGATCTTCTCACCAAAGCTTTAGCTCTGCTAGGTTTACTGAGTTGGTCCACCAGATTGGCATGAGGTGTTTAACTCCAGAGGAACTGGACGAACTTTTAAAACAATCTTAAAACCAGTCAAACACCAAAACGTCTTTCGTAAATAAATTTTTTCAAAAAAAATTAGAAAAATATAAAATCTGATAAAATACAAAAATATTCTTCTATCTAATTTCTTTCAAACATTGCAAGTACAAAACTTCCGTCAACACTTTGTTCTATCAAACTTTTCCCAATTTTCCCGAACAAGTCTTGAGGGGGAGAAAGTAAATATTTTGTGTTTCATAAAACCTTGTACTTGCATGTTACCCAGATTTGGTTGTATCTTTGATAATGGTGGATACGTTTCTTGTTTCTTGACACTCCTCAGACCCAAAGTTGTAAAATTTCTCTATGTTTAAAGTCGAGGGGGAGTGTCGTCATGTTTCTTTCCAAACTTACACTTCATACTTAACCAAATTGGAAGTTATGGGCTATGGATGAAACTGGTTGAGGTGGAGGGACCAAAATGGTCAAAAATTTAAATTTATTTTATACAAAACCTTCACCTAAAACACTTAACATTTATTACACTTATTTATTACTCCAACCACCTGCATCCCACGCATAAGATTCATACTCAAATCCGTGTGAAAATCTTCGAATTTGTAAGTGTATTAAGCTTCACTGAGTGATTCTAAACAAAGGTTTTTAATGGCATTCAAATCTAACGGTTGGATGTTAAACTAGGGATGATTTTGTGTTCTACGCATAAGCGTATGAACACGAAATCACCATGGGATGTTTTGTCATGAAAAAGGTTGTGTCATTATGTTTAAAAACAAGTTTTATGTACATTTTCATCATGAGCATCAACCCAGATAACGTTTTAGATCATAATTGTAACCTAGGGTTTATGCGTGGATTTGGGTATTTCTTATTGTGAGTGTTTTTGGACTATTAAATGCTTGTAAGATGTTTGTTTCATGTTCAATTAAACTAATTCACCATTGAATCAAACCCAGAAACATCTAAACTGCAGAATTTAAACTTTAGGGTTTATGAACAAATAGGTTTGGGTATTTTTGATTCAGGTGAAGTTAGATGTTAATACTTGTTGGAGTCATCTCACATAGCTTCTAAGATATCCCAGAATTAATTTGGTGCAAATTCCATGGCTAAATCTCTTAGGCGTAGGATTTGAATAAGTTAGGGTTTAAACTTTACGCCTAAAGGAAATATCTACGCGTAACCTTCATAAATTGTGATACCATGTGATCTGTGAATAATAATTGAATAAAGGGTTAATGGATATGTTATGATGAATTTATTTCAGGTTTTACGCGTGAAAAATCAGAATCAAGGTTAAGATTGGAACTCTACGCTTAAGGATTACCTTACGCGTAGAAGGTTGCACGTAAGAGAAATCTTACGCGTAACTCTTACGCGTAAGGTTCTACATGGGGACTACGCGTATCTTGTGAAGGATATGCGTAAACTTGAGTCTTACGCATAAGGTTCACTCTTACGAGTAAACCTTACGCATAAGCTCCCACATACGCTTACGCGTAAGCCTTATGCCAAGAGATTTTTCCTACGCGTAAGATTTCTTAAGCCTAAGAGGAACTCCTACGCATAAGCTTATGTCTACGCGTATGGTCACATACTGTTTAGGCATAAGCTTGCTTTCTTACGCTTAAGCCTTATGTTAACCTCACTTATGAATTTTTACGCGTACAAACTTGTAAATAAATAACTCATAACGTCACAAAACCAAAATGTCACTAATAAACTTTAATGGTTAAATGTTGTGTGAATGACTGGAAATTTGGATTTTAAAATTCAAAATTAATATACTCACGAAACTTATCACGACTACTTTGGACTGTTGGAAAACATGTGACATTGGATATGTTGGTTCTTTTGGCTAAAAATCAACTTTTGACTAACGTAATGTCTTTCGATATGTTGGTTCTTTTGGCTAAATATCTTTCAGATCACAATGGAAAACGTTAACGCACCAAACGAGCTCACAATAGAAGACATTTTCCCTACTGGTTATAAAATGAAGATTGGAAAGAACAACCTCAGGGTGGATTTTGATAACTTCACATGCTCTGAGTCTTCATGCCGAATAGCCGTGGATATTCTAAAGACTCATCCTTACGACAACATAGTCACCAACACAGCAACTGTATCAGTAATTTATATTCATCAGTTCTGGCATACAATGAGGAAAATTGATGGTCAAGATGTTGTTACAGTGATACTCAACAATAAACAAGTCACTATCACTGTTGCTGATTTACAAGCAATTCTTCTGCTCCCTGCCCTCCAGCCTGCTGAATATGTTGCTACTCCTAATGAAGAGGCTACTCTACAATGATGAAGCTACGGGGAATCATTAAAAAACATTCTTCAGTAGATTTAAAGAATATTCCTCAGCCGTGGAGAACCTTATACATCATGATCGCCAAGTCTGTTTCCGGCAGAGATAGCGGTTATGAGCATCCAAAGCTAATGGAACTACAAGTTTTCTGGGGCATGGTCAACAAGATGCATATTGACTTCGCAAGTATGATTTGGGAAGACATGATGATATACCTCAAGAAGCCTGGCACCAAGGTCCCCTACATCAGATACAGTAAGTTGTTGATCTAAAGGATACTCGGGAATAATCAAGACATTCCCTTGAGGCTTGATGACCCCAAACAACACTCGGCATTGTTTGAATCTACTTTAAATGTTGTCAGATTCAAAGACTCATCAACAAAGAAGCAAGGTGTAGTTTTGACTGACTGTCTACTCACTGCTAACGTTAAAAGCCTTTAATCGTATTCACGATATCAAGAAGCAGTGACATTAGGCAAGGTCGGCTTTATGGATGAAAAGTCTTCTGCTATCCCAGCCAAGAAGACCAAGAGATCAGGCGGTGTAGGAAGTGTAGCAAGCACTGGAAGTGCCCTTAAGTATCCAAAGAGAAATCCTTCCCGAAAAAGAAAATTTCCATCAAAGGTTGCCATTCCTAATACTCAAATGGCACCTAAATTAATGGACGAAGACTCCGAGGATACTGAAACGGATGAGGTGGTTCACTATTCTGAGTCTGTTATGGATGAAACGACAAAAATTGAGAAACCTTCTAGTCCCAAAACTGAGAAGGGTAAAACTCCAGTTGAAGAGCAGGAAGAAGAAGAGAGTTCAGATGAAGAACCAAAGGATGAAGACAAAGAATATCGCAAAACACTAAAGCATCTCAGGCAACAACATGCTGCTAAGGAATTTAATCTTCAACAAACTCGTGGCCCTGGAGGTTCCAGTGGTGGTGCACTTACCATACCAATTCGTGATGCGGTTAATCAACCCGATAAGCGAATTGGTGCCCCCGCTAAGGAATCTACCGAGCAGCACCAGCAATCTTATGAGGTTCTGTTTACCTTTGAGGAAGAAGAAGTACAGGAACAGGATGAGAGGATCACAGACAAAGATATTGAGGATGCTGCAAAAAAAAGAGCTGAAGAGGAAGCTCGAGCTAAAGCAGAAGAGGCCAGGTTAAAAGCTGAAGAACAGGCTAAAGCTAAAAAAGAAGCGGATGATTATCTTCTAGATAATCCTGAACATAACCCGGAACATATTTCTGAGCCACCAAATGACCCAGAGCCTTCCCATGACTCATCTTCGTCTGACTCATCATCTCATTCATCACCACCACCATCCAAAGATGCTACCACCAGATCCACATCCAAATCGGTCAAGAAACCGACCAACACTTGGGCATCACGGGCAAAGACCAAAATTGTCAAGGCTGTCAGGCAAGTACAGAAGCTAAACGTGGTCAACAGGAAATTTAATCAACTGGCAGACAGACTTAATTTACTCCAAGACGTGATGAACGAGTTTTCAGATGAAAGGGAATAGATTCAACAGTTTCGCAATAGAGATATACAAGGGGAAGTGGACAAGACGATCAGAGAATATACTCACAAGTTTTTTCTCGACACCGTCCCTGGAGTGACAAGAGAGATGTTCGCCAGACAACTCTATCCAAATCTCATGTGATTGGTCAAGCATACATTGTCAACTACTCTTGTTGTTATGCAAATCAATCCAGTCACACCTCAGGTTGTCTCCGATGATGAATTGATATCGAAGCTGGTATTGCAAATGTCTCAACGATCTGGCACTTTCACTTCTGACGAAGCTAAACTATTTCAGACATTGCTGGAAAATCAACTAAAACATCGTGCAAAGAGTCAACTGAAAGGGCTAAACGACCAAGAGATGATGACGATGCTGACAAGGATTCCTTGCCTAAACGTCCAAAGAAAACTGGCGAATCCTCTTCTATGCCTCCACCACCCCAAAGGACCACCACCACAACAAGATCTCTGCAACGTCCTCCTACTAGAGATAAACCTCAGGACTCTGAGTCTCCACCACCAATGGAGAAAGCTGGTGATCATTTTGAATACACTGGTGTTGACGACGAAGAGATTCCTGAGCCCCAACAACAACCTCCTTCTTCCACATCAACTAAGCAACCAGCATCATCTTCGAAGCCAAAGAAGAAAAACTCAACCTGAGTTGTATCATGGCTAGATGAAGATGAAACTAAAGAATATGAATGGTTTTCAAAGCTTGTTGATTCAACCCCTCAATTACCGGAAGGCCAAGAACCGGTAGATGGTAGAACTATGGAGCATGCCAAGTTAATTCATGAAAAGTTTAAGGTGAAGAAGATGACGAAAGCAGAGTTAAGACGAATCAAGAACGAAGCCTTTCAACTACTAAAAGACAGCTCTGATAGTGCAATTGAAGTCGAATATCATCTTGACAACATTGCACGAGCCATGCCCAACAATATTGATTGGCTCAACCATGAATCAAACATCGACTTCACCAGACCTGACAAGGCTACATACTACACCGACTGGACAAAGCCACTACCCACCATTGGCCGACCTGATCAACCGAAGATTCCCTACCGATATTTCTTCAACAATGAACTGGAATTTCTTTAGCACGGTAGCGAAGTTAGCACAAAATATGCTACCTCACTCACCTTACCTATCCCGGCAGCAATCTTCTCCAACAATGTCGCCATCGAGGAAGAAGCCACACATATGTTCGTTGATATTGTGGTTAAATATCACCTCGATGCACTATATGGAATTCATCATTGGCCTGAACGAAGAAGAATCTACTACGTGTCGCGGTACTCAAATCAAGAAAGAGGTGTACAAATGACCAATGGATAGTTGCTATAATGCATGTCAGCCTGTCTACTAAGTGGGACTACTCATTCCTGAAGAAAATCGTAGTCAAACGCCAAGACGAACAGGAATATGACTTTTCTGAAGCGGATTTTCTGAGATTGTCACTCAATGACATTGAAGACATGTATCTTGCTAAGGTACAAGGTCGAATGCGACATTTCTCCACCAACATCCAGCTCCAGTACATCAAGTCATTGCTGATATTCATCAGAAGCATCATCATCCAGGAACATGTTGAAGACCTTCAACATGCCGTGGAATCATACCAAAAATGTGTTAATCTCACCAAACCACAACTAGACCTTCCCGATATCAACCACCTGGCTCAGTACACCATTCTCACGAAACCAAAGTTGGGCGTGTCTACCGCAGTAAACTTCACCGTAACTGTTTCATGGCATGTAATGAGCTTCACAAGTTTTGTGATCATACGTTGAAGAAAGTTCGGAATGGGATGGCATATAGGTTAAAGGAGATTCATGAAGACATAGGGTCGAAGAAGAGGTGGAATTTGAGGCAAAAGAGGGATGCGAAGAAAATCATCACAAGGATTGATTAAAGGTTGTTTCGTCGTGATCAGATAAGGACATTGGAGAGTTTCGTGGGTGGACGTCCGAGTATTTCTCTAACAGGCTACCAACGTCCAGAAAGAACTCCTGGTGTTATTGACGGACTTCCTGGTACTCCTTGATTTGTTTCTTTCATTAATATTTGGATGTGTTGATCTATATTTGACTATGGCTTGTGCACACATAACAGTGTACAACCCGTACTTGTAATGAAAGGACCCTGTGGTACGCATCAGTGCCACAATCCTATAAAAGGAGCGAAAACTTCTTATTTTTTAGTAAAACTTATCAAAACTTTCACTTTTCAAAGTTTTGCTCAAAAGAACAAGTACTTCCCCTTATGATTTTCAAAACCTCAAAAGTTTATATCACTTGTTGAGGGGGAGTACTTGCTTAAAACCTTTGTTCACAAATGATTCTTCATGGAAATCTTCCAACAAAACTCGAAATGGACATATTTGATATCAAAATTTCGTCAAAAATAACATTTATATGCCATTTTTTAGGGGGAGAAAAAATGTGTGATACAAATATGTTGTGATAATTGTGAGTGAATCTTCGTGCCAAAGACCTAACCCATGAATTGACGAGATCTAAACTGACATACATCGAAAAGATTTGTCTTCCAATACTTATCCGAGTAGACTATACCTTTCGAGAAACTCTTGATAGACATGAACTTTGACGGGTTTGACAACCTTTCGAGGTTTGTCCACACCTTCAAGGTAGTTATTAGAGCTAGTTGTCACCTAATAGCTGACAACGTAACTCTTTAACTATGCAACGTAACAGTGTCTCGCGGGGAATTGTCTATCTTGAGTCGATCAATTCAAAAGTGCGCACTCTTCTCTCACCGTGTAGATTTCTGTCAAAACACTTAAGCACGTGTTAAGGGGGAGTATTTCTACTTAATACAAAACTCTCACAGTGGTACAAAATGTTTTTTACTCATAACCACTTTGAGAGATTTTTCATGAAGTTGGTTTTATGGCAACATAGGTTAGTCATGGAGTTATAAGGTGACTAAGGTTAGGAATAACCGTCCTATGATCTGCCAGAGCCGGAGGGATCTACACAAGGACATCACCAATAGTTAGAACTTAGAAGTCCTTAGGTATGATTATAAAAAGGAGAATATGAGAATCGGAGAAAGAATGAGTTGAAGAATTAAAAAGAAACGTAATGAAAAGGGTGAAAAGAAATAGCCCTCCAGATTATTCAACTTAGGCAGACACCGGGTTCAATACATGTGCTACTGGCTGTCACTAGATGACACCGGTATTGAATATCAAAGTCGTCATGGACCCATTGACGCATGCACTAAACCTTCTTAGCTACTCAAGTTTCTCTCAACAGAAGCTCGTTTCATTCTCACAGGGAACCCTACGCAAATTATCGGCTCTCTTTTAGAGATTGCTGGTATTGAAAAAGGAGACCCTCTCCATAGTATCTGCTCAGGAAAACCAAAGCGCACTATTGAGTCTAGAGCCACGAGATTCATCAAAAGATCTCTTAGGAACACTCGACATTTCATCACTTGTCGTTCAACAATAAGGACGCAAGTGATACATTCTAGAGTCCTTCACAGATCTTAGCAATCTGTCGAGAATATTTTTTAGAGGTTCACATCAGTGATCCTCAGTGATTGAATGGAAACTCCTGCCAGGGTCAACATCAAACAGCCCTGACAGCAGGTCACTTCGGTAACTCCTTGTGGGTTACGCTTAGTGTGTCTCAAATGGTCTACAGTCGTGAGGTGATGCTTTGGTGTACCTCATCGACTCACCTGAACCGTAGATATACTTCGGTATATCGTGTTAGCCTTCTTGAGGGCATCCGGTTTCAGGAACAGCCTTTGCTAGAATTAGAGATGTGTTTTCACATTATGTTGTTAACACTCTCAAACTTGGAACTTGTAAGTGCTGGAAATCCCGCTAAGGAGATTCCTTTCAAGAATCGAGTCCTGAATATGTGGGTCATTACTTGAACTTGTTCAATGTAAAGCCAACTGTCCCTAACGGGATTCGGACGGCTGATTCGCCCGACCAAAGTGAATGGAATCAAGACATTGATCAGTAGAACAATTGTAGTAATCAATTCTTTATGAAAAGATTACAATGATCAATTGGTGTTCGTGACTGTTCCTGAGATGCTGCTGCTGATGAATGCTTGTGGGAGGAAGAGACCGTGTAGATTCTCCACATGCTCATATCAACAACATCATCAAAGAGGTTCTCTCACTATCAAAGGCAACACGAAGTCAAAATGATTCTTCTTCAAATCAAAGAATCTACAAAGTTATAAAGACTCGAGAACTACTTCACATCTGAAATTCACTATAAAAAGAAGTGTGAGCATGTTGGAGAAAGACGTGGAGACACTAGAGCAACGAAGCGGACCTGATGCAGATTACCACAACATAACATCATCATATCCACACCAGATCAAAGAAAAAAGATATATGAAGACGTCAAAGCTGAAAACTTCAAAGAAAACAAGATCCTCACATTGGAGAGATTATTCAAATCAAGGCACTTCTTCTCACAAGAAAGAAGAATGTCAGAAGACGTCAAAGCATCTATTACATCAGCACCAACAACGTTTCAAATTACTTAAGTCATTAATTACCATCACTTAGGGGGAGATTGTTGGAATCACTCCTAAACTATATTTCAAGTGTTAATAATCAATATGTAATAGGTTGCTTAAATAGGATTTTATGTTAGTAATTATGGCAAGGCTTATGTAGAAAGCCCATAAGCTTTGACCCAAGCCCAATAAGGAAATGAAGGGAACTTGTGTGTTTTCCTAGTTTCTTCCCTATAAATAATGTTGTAAACCTTCATTTGAAGGTTGGTTGTTCACTTCATTCAATATCCTACGCATAACTCTTCTTATTCATTCGTGTGTATTGTTTGTGTGTGTTCATCCACCTTCTCTTTATCTTATTTCTAACATATTGATGCCTGTGTTACAATATGGTGACCTAACAGGGACGATTGGGACTCATGGGTAAAGTTAAATTTTATGGAGTGACGGGAAAGAACGTTAAATTCAAATTCCCTTTATTTGCGTAATAATGTACTCCAAGTGTTTTGATCTTTTCAATTCGGGTCAAATTAGTGTTAGAGAATAAAAACTCAAGTGTAGGGATGTGCCTATAAATTCCTTATATTTTGATGTTATCATATAGGATGGTAGAGTAAAAGTGTATGAGAAAAAAAAATAAAAAATGAAAAAAAAAAACATACGAGCTACCATCCTACATCTATCTTTATATTTATCTTTGTTTGTTTCAAATTATCTAGAGTTTAGAGAGTCGAGTCTTGGCTTAGCAACGCCATTCTTCTCATGCTTGTAACATAAAGATTTTTTACTTGCCACCACTAAATCGCCTATCCAACCAAACCCTTTGTTTCCCTAACCGTAAGCCTAACGTTACAACCCTTTTAAAGACCTCTTAGATAGTTGTTCCTAGGTGCTTACGCCAAAGCGGTGAAGGTTTGATCTAGTATTAAGTCTATGGTAATCTATGTATTATGACCGGTTAATGAGTGTTTATCTTCCATTTCCATTTGATATATTTCATATACACCCGAGAGATGAGAGAATCCAAACACCCTTTGTGAGGTGCTAGCAAATAATTTACGTGCTTTATATGACTGTTGTGGTGCTTTTAATTGTTGTGAATAATGTTAAACCAATGCTTTAGGCCCTCTAACTTATAAAATGATTGGCCAAAATCACATTTGCTTGAGGACAAGCAAATACCAAGTGTAGGGATATTTGATAAGGATTTGAAACGTACACTTTTAAGGGGTCATTTAAGCCCTTAATCGCCCACTTTTATATCCGTTACTGCTTAATTTAATTCCTTTTCACTTTTTAGGTCTCTTGGAAGCAAAATGCTGGAATGATGCATTTTTGGACGAAAAGGAGTGAATATATGAAGAAAATGGCTAAGTCAAAGATCAAGACACTTAAACTGCTGGAATAACACCTGACGGCGTCCCAAACAGAGGGCGACGCCGTCCCTATTTTGTGACGACTCAGGATCGAATTTGCTATTTTGCACCTGACGGTGTCAGGCTTTGAAGAGTAAAAGACTTTTCTTCTCAGACGGCCTAGATCGAGATTCAGACAACGTCACAGCTGAAGACTGACGGCGTGACAACCACAACGTGACGCCGTCCCAGTGATGACGTGGCCAAGATGAAACCCTAATGGCGGCGATCTGACGGCGTCCCAACCATAAGGTGACGACGTCGCATATGTAAAATTATATATAGAAATCAAATTTTCAGACTTTGAAGAGGTAGACTTGTGGAGTAAAAACCTAAAACGATTTTGGTCCAGTTTGGACAGTATTTTAGGGTTCTCATACCCTATTTTACATCAAGATAATTAATTTACTTCATTGATTTAATTTTGTCTTCAATTGTATGTGTGTATATTTGCATGTTTAACATGTCCGGCTAAATTTCTTGTGTGTTTGCTTAGATCTATGAAACCTAGTTATTAATTATTTATTGGTTGTCTCTTATCTTAATTATAATTGGCTTAGGATTACACTAGGCCATCATTGTGTTTTTAATGTTTGAGTAATCTTTGTGATCCTTAGTTTATAACCACCTAGCGTAATTGTAGGCTAAATATCCAAAGATAACCTTAGTGTTAGTTTATGAATCCTAGAGATCTCGTAGGCAATAACCTTAAGGTATACTTAAAGAGTTAGGGATAAAAGAATACCCTACAACCTTAGAAGACACAACGCGTTAAGAATAAGGACGTGACAATTCAACTACCAATAAAAGATAACTAGGGAGTAATAGTATCGAGGTAGACACATTTTTAATCATCATACGAACACACATCAATAGACATAGACTACCCTTAGTTTAGATAATTAGAGTAATCGGTAGAAGTACCAAACCCCCAAATCCAAACCCCGAGATTTTACCCTTAGCTTTATAAAAAAATATAAAAAGATGAAAAAATATCTTCCTCAACCTCAAACCTTAGCGTAGTACACTTCTCACTAGCATTCCTATTCCCCTAGAGAACAATATCAATACCCGAGGCTTACCCAATACTACACTACAACAATTAGATTCACTGCCTAGGGTGTTGAAAAACTTGCTCGAAGAAAAGGAAGTTTCCTTTGACCCCGAACGCGTTATACGTGCATCAGGAATGAATAGTAATCTAAAAATACGAATTGTTATAAATAGGGTATGGTTTTTGGGTTATGGACGAAGGGCTGGTGTTGGGCCAGTGGGGTTGGGCTAGTAGGGGGAACTGTATAGGGGAAATTCATGCGAATCATGCGTTCAGATTTTTCATTTTATTGAGATGTCTTGGGGCACGAGAATCGCATTTGAATACCCTGGGTCGCAATTAGACCAAGGATTTTGGTGTTGTCAAACTCACTGCCATGGTCACATTGAAATGAACTAATATCACATTTAAATTGATTTTGAACATAAGAACGAAAAGGCAAAGACTTATTAGAGACCCCGGAGTTTTTACGAAGAGGATAAATCTATAATTAATGGGAAAAATGATCAAGAAATAAATCATAGTATTTAAACCCACTAGCATTCACAATAAGAGATGTCCAAATATTTGAATAAGCAATTTCAAAACTACGAGAAACAATAAAGTTTGAACTAACAAATGGCAGACGCACACGTATACCAAGCTGACAAACATGGCAAATATAAGACGACTTTTCCTTATTACACGAAACATAATTATGAGAAGCAAGAGACCATAGAACTTCATTACTTGGGTGATCTGGTCGTTGATGCCACGTGGTAGGACTGATAGAGAGCAATGCACTTGGAGTGCATGACGGCTTGGTAACTGGATATAGATTGTCCAAACTGTCACATCTGAGGAGGATATGGAGACTCAAGACATATTTCACAGACAAACCAAATTCATCAAACTCAACAATACATTTATTATCTATAGTATATTCACAAACAGAAATAATATTTTTAATAATATTACGGTGACAAGTACATTATGAAGATGTAGAGGGCGATTAAGAGTTGGAAGATTACTATGACTCGTGTTGGTGATGGGTATGTTAGTACCGTCACCAACACGAACAAATGGATAAAAAAAATTATTAAAAATATTACATAAAGTACGAGTATGAAAAGTAAGGTGAGATGATGCACCCATGTTCATGTTCCATTACGTGTCTTGCAATGTCATGGTACTGAAATCATGTGGAAGAAGAAACTCTTGAGTCGGTGTCATAGCGGGTGCGGGACCGAGTCTCCACAATTGGTATGTGCACTGAATTATTGGTTGAGGGGAGACAAAGCTTGTTGGGCCGACTGAGTAACAATCCACTGATGGGTTGCCTTATGTGCGGACTGTAGTTCAGTAGATGGGAAGGCTAGGTAGGCTGATTGGGTGAGTGTTATTTGGTTTATCCAATTTAGGCTAACTATTAATTGTGTCTGACGAGCCAAGTAAAGACCAGGAGGTGTGTATGGCCTTTGTGGTTGCATTCGTGAAGTACCAGATACACGAGAATGGCCACTATTTTGTCCCATGTTGGAATTTTGATTATTTTTTGTTTTGCACGGGCATGATGATCATGAGTAAAACTATCCCTAAACTTACACGAACCATTTGAAAATGAGTGAAAAATTGGGAAGTAATTTGTGTATTTTGTTGAGTTCGGTTATTGTTATTATGGGACCGGTTTTGGTTATTAGAATTATCTAGATGCCACAAGTATAGTAGGAGATGATGAAGATGTAATAAGATTGTGTTTTTCCGTTTGGCCATCCTCATTTAATTTGATTTCTTCCAATAATGCATGTTTTTAGTTGTAGCAAAAGTAGGAAGTTGATTGGTATGTCGATTATTTTTTCAATTTTTTGGAATGGAGTCCAATCCATTTAAAGCATACACTACTAGGTTTTTATATTTAACCAAACCACCAAGGTTTTTCAATCTATCTGCCATATTTTGAATTTTAGAGAAATAATCAAAAATTGAAAGATTACCTAGTTTGATGGATTGGAGTCGATTATCGAGAGTTATGGCCCGACAATCTTCATTACCGTGTAAGAGGTCCTTCAAATGTTCCCATGGATCCTTTGCACTACCTGGAGTCGTAACTACTTGATCTTGCAATGATTCGGTACATGTTCCAAGGAAATCCACATCTTGACTTGATCATCAAGCGTATCCCAATTGGGATCAATGGTGGTCGTACTAGCGGATGCATCTTCAATATGTTTCTTGAGGTCTAGGGCACCGAGCTGAATTTTGAAAAATGAACTCCAAGAATTGTAGTTCAACTTTTCAAGGCTAAATTTTACGGGTACGATTTTGGAGGTTTGTCATGATGGGATGAATGTATCGGGTGAGTAGGTGGGCGATTAGGAGGAGCATTGCCATCACCCACCATGAGATAGATGAGATTTGGGTTTAGGAAAAAGAATTTTTGGACGTGAGGGAGATATAGGGATGGGACAATTAAGTAGAGAGATTTTAGGATGGGATCAGTTTTGCTCTGATTACCATAATACTTTGCTAATTTACCATGATTCTCATTAAACTCAATAAGTCAATGTATAATACATTAGAGTAATCTAGAAGTTAAACAAGTGGGTCAAGCCCATTACAACATAATAATATGGGCTGATAATATACAACTAACAGCCGGGAGTCTTTTTTGGGTAAAAGGTTTTTACACCTGATGACATCAAATAATCCTAATTTTTAAGTGTCAATTTTCCCCTATTATGCTTATTATTTGTATCATTTATATGGATATATGCTTTGATTTCTTTATATTTATTTTCCAGGTTATAAATAAGCATTAGAACTGAAGAGACGTGGAATTGGAAAAAGACTTACAAAGACACACATTTTAGTATGCTGACTGAGAAGAAGTTACGGCGTAGTTCTACTCTCCACTTACGTCGTAACTATAAATTCAAACATAACGACTAAGTCAACGTTAACCATGGATTACGGTGTAACTACCACACAAAGTTATGCCATGATATTCTGAAGACTTTGAGATTTCTAATGCCTATGAAGGTTACGCTGTGACCAATGTATAAGGTTACGGCGTAAAAAGGGAACAAAAAGTGACTTGTGATATCGACGAGATTACGGTGTAACCAAGAATGAAGAATACGGCGTATATCAAACCCTAGGCGGTTACGACATAACTACCTATCTTAGTTACGTCGTAAATATCTATTTTTGGATAAGATCATGGATAATTACACTAGTTACGGCGTAACCACAACCCAAGGTTATGTTGTAGCTATGTCGGGTCTATAAATACATACCCTATTTCCAGCATTTAACACATCCTTTTCACCACAAAACATCAGAGAACGAAGTAAGGTTCCACAAGGAAGATCTACAACAGCATACAGAGCCATTTCCAAGGGAGAAATCACACGATAACATCAATAAGTTTTATTGATTCTTGTTTTAATTATATTTATGATTCCATGTCTTTCACTTTCAGGCAAAACATTGAATCTTGTGTTCTTATTAATATGATCGGCTAAGCACCTCTGGTGCTAGCCTAGTTATGATTCTTTTCATATCTTGATTATGTTTTCATGCTTTTATTATTGCTTCTAGTGTGTACATGCATAGTTTTTTGATAGATCCTTTAGTTTCGATAGTTTTGAAGACCGGTTGTATCTCTTGCACTAATTGACCATAGGACCTTAGTGTGATTGGTTGCGAAGATTGACAACCCTTGTGTATGAATTGACCATAGGATCACCCTCCGGGTTGGATGAACTTAAGAAGTTAGATGTGTGGCCTAAGTTCCGACCGACCATGCCACACAAAGAAATAATCTAGCATGTAGCGGCACTTAATGACTCAAACTAGTCTAACGTACTTCCGCTTACTACAGAGGAGAGTGCCTTTGGTTCCGGAAAGGATTCTAGGGAGATAGGCTAGGCGAATTGACCATAGGATTCTAGTGACACTTATGCTCCACTTGAAGCGATAGAAGGCTTATTAGAACACATAGTCATTACGTGATAGGAAGAATGATTAGGCTAGCACACTTTCTCTTTACTGCATTCAAATGAATTTAATTTCTGCTTTTCATTTCTTTTTATTAGTTTAATTAATTAATCAATCAAAACCCCCTTTAAAACATGACATTAGACTTAAATTAGGATCCTAGCACATAGTTCTTGGGACGACCTCGGCTTTAGCGAATACTATACTACACACGACCGGGTACACTGCCCGTTAGTGCATAAGGTAGACCATAGGTATATACGACTATTATAAATATTAAAACCTGGTCATAAATCCTGCATCAACACCCGATGAATATATTACTTCAAAAAATATGTAAGTACATAGGATGCAGGTGAATCCGGTATCTCAGCCTGTTACATAAGTGGTAAAGCTAACATAACATAACACTACTATTTCTATACAAAGAAAACATACGACTACATACTAAAATACATTTGACTCAAGACCAAACATAAACTAATGTCTAATTTGACCATAAAGATTTATATCAACCGCATCACAAAATACTAGTTGCTCTTCAGTTAAATCTTCACAATCATAATCATCATATGTATGTTCATCATAATCCTCCTTCCAATGCTTATCTTGTTCCCAATACCACTTCTACCTTTTGGATTTTTTGAAGCCATAAAGTTAGCAGTTTCATCATATACGTTGTTATGTTCCTATTTATGTAACACAAGCATCAATATGTAAGAAAGAAAGATAAGATGATCGGTTGAAGAATAACAAACACACACGAATGCTAATATGAAATGTTTATGCGTAGAGTATGAATGAAATGAACAACCAACCCTCAAGTGAGGGTTTACAAGGATTATTTATAGGGCAAGGAGCTAGGGCAACACTACTAGCATCCTTCCCTTCTTATGGGCTTGGGCCAAGGCTCATGGGCTTTCTACATAAGCCTTGGCATGATAACTAACATAAAACCCATAATTAACTTAATTATTACATATTAATTACTAACACTTGAATTCAAGTTTAGGAGTGATTCCAACAATCTCCCCCTAAGTGTTAGTGATTGATGGTATAAACGTTGAAGGTGCTGATGTAATAGTAGCTTTGACGTCTTCTGACATTCTTCTTTCTTGTGAGAAGAAGTGCCTTGATTCGAACAATCTCCCCAGTGTAGAGAAATTGTTTCCTTTGAAGTATTCTGATTTGACGTCATCATTTTCTTTGTTCTTTGATCTTTGTTCTTTGTGAAGGATGTGATAGTATGTTGTGGTAGTCTGCATCAGGTTTGCTTCGCTGCTCCAGTGTCTCCACGTCTTTCTCCAACATGCTCATACGCTCTTTAACGTTGGATTTCAGTACAAATGTAGTTCTATTAGTCTTTAAACTTTGTAGATTCTTTTACTTTGACAAAGAATCGTTCTAACTTTGTGTTGCCTTTTGAGAGAACTTCAATTAGTGATGTTGTAGGTATGAGCATGTGGAGAATCTGCACGATCTTTTACACCCGCAAGCATCCATAAGAAGAAAACATAAGACATGGGTTAGAAATAATCTAGCGCTTACAAGTTTGAACTTTAAGAGTGTTAACAGCATAGTGTGAAAACACAACTCTAATTCTCACAAAGGTTGTTCCTGAACTAGAGTCCCACAAGTGAGATAACATGATGTACCGAAGTACATCTACAGTTCAGATGAGTCACTGAGGTATACCGAAGCATCACCCCACGACTATAGTTCGTTTGAGACACACTAAGCGTAATCCACGGGAGTTACCAGTGACTGCTGTCGGTCTGTTTGATGTTGACCCCGGCGGAGTTTCCATTCAATCACCGAGGATCACATTTGTGAACCTCTCATAAATGTTCTCGACAGATTGCTAAGATCTATGAAGGACACGATAATGTATCACTTGTGTTCTTATTATTGAACGACAACCGATGAATTGTCAAGTGTACCTAAGAGATCTTTTGATGAATCTCGTGGCTCTAGACTCAATAGTGCACTTTGGCTTTCCGAGCGGAGACTAGGAGAGGGTCTCCTTCTTCAATACCAAAGAATCTCAAGAGAAAGCCGATAGTTTACGATGGTTCCTGTGAGAATGAAACAAGCTTCATTGAGAGAAACTTGAGAGGCTAAGAAGGTTTTGTGCACGCGTCACTGGGTCCATGACGACTTTGATCTTCAATACCGGTGTCATCTAGTGACAACCAGTAGCATATGAATTGAACCCGGTGTCTGCCCTAAGTTGAATAGTCTGGAGGGCTATTTATTTTCACCATTTTCTTTAATTTTCTTTTTAATTCTTCAACTCCTTATTTCTACGATTCTTAATTACTCCTTTTTAAAATCATACCTAAGGACTTCTAATTCTAACTATTGGTGGTGTCCTTGGGTAGATCCCTACGGCTCTGGCGGATCATAGGACGTTTATTCCTAACCTTAATCTCCTTATAACTCCATTGCCACAAAACCAATTTGCATGAAAATCTCTCAAAGTATTTATAAGAAACATTTTGTAATACTTCGAAAGTTTTATATTTTGCAGAAATACTCCCCCTCCACACGTGCTTAAGTGTTTTTGTAAATCTGACGGTGAGAGAAGAGCGCACTTTTGAATTGATCAACTCAAGATAGACAATTCCTCGTGAGACACGGTTCGTTGCATAGTTAAAGATTTACATTGTCGCCTTTAGGTGACAACTAGCTCTAGTAACTACCTTGAAGGTGTAGACAAACCTCGAAGGTTGTCAAACCCACAAAGTTCATGTCTACCAAGAGTTTCTCGAATGGTACGATCTACTCGAGATAAGTCTTGGAAGACAGATCTTTTCGATGTATGACTGTTCAGATTTTGTCAATTCATGGGTTGAAGTCTTATCACACGATGATTAATTAGCAATTCACAACATATTTCTTATCACATAATTTTTCTCCCCCTCAAAAATGGCATATAAATGTTATTTTTGATGAAATTTTGATATCGAATATGACCATTTCGAGTTTTTTGGGAAGATTATCATGAAGAACAATTTTGTGAACAACGTTAGTAAGCAAATACTGCCCCTCAACAAGTGATATAAACTTTTGAGGTTTTGAAAATCATAAGGGGAAGTACTTGTCCTTTTGAGCAAAACTTTGAAAAATGAAAGTTTTGATAAGTTTTACTCAAAAGTAAGAAGCTTTCGCTCCTTTTGTAAGGATTGTGGCACTGAAGCATACCACAGGGTCCTTTCATTAAAAGAACGGGTTGTACACTGTTATGTGTGCACAAGTCATTGTCATTAAAAAACACACATCCAAATGTTAAGATAATGAACTAAATCAAGGGTTACCAGGAGAATCCGGTAGTCCAAAGAATAACTCGTGAATGCGTTCGGACGTTGATAGCTGTGAGAGATATGCTTGACGACCACCTACGAAACTCTCCAAAGTTTCGAATTGATCCCTTTCGAACAACCTTTCATCGATCCGTGTGATGATCCTCTTCACATCCCGTCTCTCCTTAGAATTCCATCTCTTTGGTGACCCAATGCCTTGTTGTATCTCCTTTAACCGATAAGCTAACCCATCCCTGACTTTCTTGAGAGTATGGTCCCCAAACTTATGAAGCTCGTTACACGCCATTAAGCAATTTCGGTGTAGTTCACTGCGGTAGACTACTCCAAATGGTCTGCTAATTAGGGTGTACTAAAGAAGGTGGTTTATGTCAGGAAGGTCAAGCTGAGGTCTAGTGAGGTTGACATGTGTCTGATAAGATTCCACGGCAAGTTGCAAGTCTCCTACACGTTCCTGGATCACTATGCTTCTGATGAAGATGAGCAAGGACTTGATGTATTCACGTTGGATTTCTGTCGAGAATTGTCTCATTCTTCCCTGTACCTTGGCAAGATATAGATCTTCAATGTCTTTGAGAGACAAATTCTGAAAGTCCGCTTCACAGAAAACATAGTCCTCTTCGTCTTGTCTTTTGACCACGATTTTCTTGAGAAATGTGTAGTCCCATTTAGATGAGAGAGTTACATGCTTAACAACAACAATCCCTTTATCACTATGCACTTCATGTGTAGACTTTTGAACCTGGCAGCTTTTGTAGAAGATTCTTCGGCGTTCAGGCCAATGGTGAATCCCATACATCGCATCAAGGTCATACTTTTCTACGCTGTTGGCAAACATGTGAGTAGCATTTTCCTCGATGGCTATGCAGTTGGAGTATATGGTTGCCGGGAACGGAAGTGTAAGTGATGTAGCGTATTTCTTTGACACATCGCTACCATATAGAAGAAATTCCAGGTCTTTGTTGAAGAAGTAGCGAAATGGTATTTTAGGATGATCTGGTTGGTCAACGGTAGGTAGAGGTCTGGTCCAGTCAGTGTAGTATGGAGCCTTGTCTTTTCTGGTGAAGTCAATGTTCGCTTTAGGGTTGATCCAATCGATGTTGTTAGACATGGCTCGTGCTATGTTTTCAAGATGATATTCAACTTCAATAGCACTTTCCGAGCTGTCTTTGAGCAGTTGAAAAGCTTCATTCTTGATGTGTTTTAACTCTGACTTGGTCATCTTCTTTACCCGAAACTTTTCTTGAAGTAACTTAGCATGCTCCAATGTTCGACCTTATACCATATCTTGACCTTCAGGTAGGGAGGGAGTAGCATCAACAAGTGTAGAAAACCAGTCATATTCGGTGTAATCTTCGTCTAGCCATGAGACGACATCAGCCTTAGTCGTCTTCTTCTTCTTCTTTGGCCTAGATGAGGATGCTGGTTTCTTTGCTGTGTCGGGAGAGGTGGGTTGTTGTTGGGGCTCAGGGACTTCCTCATCGTCACCACCAGTGTATTCGAAATGATCATCGGTTTTCTCTGTCTGGGGTGGTGACTCAGAGTCCTAAGGTTTGTCAGCAGAGGAGCGTGGAGGAGATCGTGTGTCTATTGGAGTCCTTTGGGGTGGTGGTGGCATTGAGGAGGGTTCACCAGACTTCTTTGGACGTTTAGGCTCCTTATCCTTATCCTTATCCTTATCTTCATCGTCTTTTGGACACATAGGCCTTTCAGCTTCTACTCTGCATGTTGTTTTGAGTTGGTATTCCATCAATGCTTCAAACAGTTTACCTTCGTTAGAGGTAAATGTTGCAGATCGTTTTGACATTTACGTTACCAGCCTGGAAACCAATTCAGCATCGGAGAACACTATAGGATCAGTTGGGTTGATTGTTACGGTTAGAGGTGGATAGAGTGGATAGAGTGGTCTATTGAACATCTCTCTTGTCACTCCAGGGACAGTGTCGAGAAGAAACTTGTGAGTATATTCTCTAGTTGTCTTCTCCATTTCCCTTTGGAAATTTCCTTTGAGAAGCTCCTGGATTTGCTCCCTTTCTTTCAACATCTCGTTTATCCCGTCTTGAAGAAAGTTGATCCTGTCAGCCAGTTGATTCAGTTTTTTGTTGATCACATCTTTCTTCTTGACTTGCTTGATAGCTTTGACAATTTTTGTCTTAGCTCGGGATATCCAAGAGTCTGTTGGTTTCTTCACCGACTTGGATGTGGATCTAGTTGTGCCTTTGGATGGTGGAGGTGAAGAGTGAGAAGGCGAGTCGATGATGATGAGACATGAGGAGACTCGTGGTCTTTTGGCGTTCGAAGTTTCTTCCTTGGAATGTCTTGGACTATCGAGAAGAAAATCATCATAATTAACCGTCATCTTGTCCAGATTTTGCCTTTTCTTGACCTTAATCACGGCTTCTTCATCTGCTTTAGCTTGAGTTTCAGCCTCTTCATCAACTTTTTCTTTCTCAGACTTCTCCTTTTCTGGTTCCTCAAAGTCATAATTGATAGAATCCTCAAGCTGCCTTTGTTGTTGCTCAAGAGTTTCCCTTATCGGGTTGATTAACCGCATCAGGAATTGGTGTAGATTGGACACCACCACTTGACCCTCCGGGGCCACGCATTTTTTGTTTTTCGAACTCTGTGGCAAGATGCTTGAGTCTGAGGTTCTTCAACTTCTTCTGATAGTCTCTTTCCTCATCAAATGGCTCTTCATCTGAGATTTCTTTTTCATGCTCAAGCACTGGAGTTTTCCCTTTACCTTTTTCGGCTTTTGGACTGAGAGGTTTTGCTACTGTTTGAGTGTCATCAATTGGTGTTTCGGAGAAGGTGACCTCTTCATCTGATTCATTATCCTCAGAGCTATCATCCATTAGCTTTTGTTGAGGTTCAGGCTTGGGAATTGTAATGGCATCTTTAGAGGGAATTTTCCTTTTGAGAACATGTGTCCTCTTAGGAAACTTTCTCTGACTCTCAGTGCTCATAATGCTTCCCGAACTGCCTCTCCTAGTTTTCCTAGTAGGTGTACCAGAGGACTTTTCATCAAGAAAACCTTCTTTGCCTTCATCAACCGCTACCAGATACCTTTTGTATGAATAAAATTGTTTGACCGTATCAGTAAGAAGGTGATATGGCAACACTGCACCTTGTTTCTTTGTTGTTGATTCCTTAAATCTAACTGTGAGTGTAGGTTCATACAACGCGGAGTGATTGTTGGGGTCATTGAGTCTCAAGGGAATATCAGGATTATACCCTAGAGCTCTTTGGATCAACAGTTTGGTATATCTGATATATGGGATCTTGGTGCCAAGCTTTTTGAGGAAAGACATCATGTCGTCCCATATCGAGCTTCAACTTCAATGTGTTTCATGTTGACCAAAGCCCAAAAGATCTCGTAGTTCCATGAGCTTGGGATGCTCATAACCACTATCACGCCCGTAAACGGATTTGGTAATCATAATGTAGAGGGTTCTCCATGGTCGGGAATATTCTTAAGATCCACGGATGAATGCTTTGTGATTACCCTATGACTTCGTCATAGCCAATGTCGACCATGAATTGTAAAACGATCTCTTGATTGGTATGGCATTGTATTCATTGGCTCGATGACGGGAATAAAAGAATAGCCCTTAAATGCTGGGTTGATGGTGACTTGTTTGTGGTTGAGCGTCACCCACAAAGATTTTGACCTTTGATCTTCGCATTGTATGCCGAATTGGTGAATGTAGATCTCCAGACCGTAGCGAGTTGGTGAGCATGTTCGATAAGGGTGATTCTTCGAATGTCCACAAAGAATCGACAAGAAGACTACGGCGGTGAAACTATCAAAATCAACTCTAAGGTTGTTCTTTCCAATCTTCATTGGGTAACCATGAGGGAAGATATCTTCAACGGTGAGAACATTTGGTGCTTCCACATTTTGCATTTGAGCGTCCATGTCGTGATCTGAAAGATATTTAGCCAAAAGAACCAACATATTGAAAGACATTACGTTAGTCAACAGTTGATTTTATTGTCTATTTATTGAATGTGATATGTCGATGATTGTTACGAGTCCAATGTCACTTGTTAGTCCAATAGTCCAAAGACGTAGTGATAAGTTTCGTGAGTTGATTAACTTTAAGTTTTAAAGTCCAAGTTTTCACTTATTTTTCACAACTTATTAAACATTTAAGCTTATTAGTGATATTATTTGGTTTCGTGGCGTTATGATTTATTTATTTACAAGTTTGCACGCGTAACAATTCATAATTTAGGTTAAAACTAGGCTTAGGCGTAGGTTTTGTAAGCTTATGCGTAAACAGGAGTGGTTATACTCGTAAACATAAGCTTATGCGTAGGATCTTGACTTACGCGTAAGAAATATTATGCGTAGGAAAAGAGGGCCTTAGGCGTAAAGCTTACGAGTAAGCGTATATGGAACCTTACGCGTAAGGCTTACTCGTAAGAGTGAACCTTATGCGTAGAGGTTACTGTTTACGCATATCCTTCACAGGATACGCGTAGTCCCCATTGTAGAACCTTACGCGTAAGATTTCTCTTACGCATAACATTCTACGCGTAAGGTGATCCTTATGCGTAGATGTTCAAGTAACCTTGATTCTGAATTATTCACGCTTAGAAACCTGAAATAAATTCATCATATCACCAATATTAACATATGCATTCATTCCTTTTCAGTTCTAAACATGAATACTCATTAAAGCAGTTATGCGTAAAATGACTTATGCGTAAAACTTAAACCCTAGTTTTCATGAATTACGAATAAGGATTCTAGCCATAAGATATGCACCAAAGTTTTTCTGAGATGTCTAGGAAGCTTATTGAGTTGTTTTATCCAAGTTTTATCATCAAAACCTAAGCGAATCAAAAATACCCAAATTCTATGAACATAAACCCTAATTTTCAATTTTAACACAATTGGTGTTTCTAGGTAAGTTCTAAGCCTGGATATGATCAATTCAACATGTAAAAAACATCAAACAACTATCTTTTTAACCAGAAACACTCACATTTGAAAATACCCAAAATTACGCATAAACCCTAATTTTTAAAATCAATCAATTCATGTTTCTGGGTGAGTTTTAATGATAAAAATGGTATCACAGAGATTAGACAAACGTTTTGACACTACCATCTTAACCAAAAACACTCACACTTGATTATGTGTTCATACGCTTATGCGTAGAATACAAAATCACACCTAGATAAAAATCTAACCGTTGGTTTTAATAACGATTCAAAACGCATGTTTAGATGATTACAAAGAACGTTTTAACACTTACAAATTGATGATCAGAAACACGGATTTGATGGTTGAATGTTAGGCGTAAGATATGGGTGGTTGTGTAATAAATGTTGTGAGTAAATGTGTTTGATAAAATTAGTTGGAGTGTTTTTGTTAAAAAATACTTTGAACTTTTGGCATATTCAGTCCCTCCACCTTAAACATTTACATCCAACGTCCATAACTTCCATTTTGGTTACCAATCGAAAGATATTTGGAAAGAAACTTGACGACACTCCCGCTCGACTTAAGAAATAATGAAATTTTATAAATTTGAGTCCGAGGAGTGTCAGTAAACCAGAAATGTGACCACCTTTATCAAATACACAATAGGGAAAAGGTAATATGCAAGTACAAGGTTTTATGAAACCGAAAAATATTTACTTTCTCCCCCTCAACACTTGACCGAAAAATATTGAATTTTGAAATATAAAGTGTTGACGGAAGACTTATACTTGCCATGTTATAATAACATAGATAGAAGAATATTTTGGTTGTTTTATCTGATTTTATAATTTTGTATTTTGTTTTTAAAAAATATTTACAAGAGATGTTTTGGTGTTTGACTGGTTTTAAGAATGTTTTAAAAGTTCATCCAGTTCCACTGGAGTCAAACACCGCATACCAATCCGGTGGACCAACTCATTAAACCTAGCAGGAGCTAAGGCTTTGGTAAGGAGATCGCGGTTGGTATTCAAGACCACAAAGTATAATTCAACAAGACTGCTCCACGTGCTCCTTGATGAAATAATATCAAGATCGATGTGCTTTGATTTGAATGTTGAACGAGTTGCATGAGATCGCAATAGCACTTCGATTGTCGCGAGACATCGGGATTCTGTCAAACACGTAACCATAGTCTTTGAGTTGTGTTATCATCCAAATGACTTGAGCACAACACCGACATGGCTACATATTCGCTTCGGTTGAGGACAATGATGTACAATCTTGCTTCTTCGATTGCCATGACACGGTTTATCACCAAGAAATTGTAATGCGCTCAAGTACTTTTCCAAGAATCTAAGCATCATGCGTGATCGTCGTCTGAAAAATCTATTAGTTCAAAACCGAATCCTTCGGATACTAGATCCCCAAGTTAATGATTCCCTTAATGTATCGGAGGATTCTTTTAGCCTCGGAGAGGTGGGTTTCGATTGGTCTCGATCGATAACGGGAGCAAAGATATCTGGCAAAAACAATATCAGCCCGCTAGTTGTTAGATACATGAGAGACCCAATGATACTTGGTATTTTGTAGGGTCCACCAATTTCCTATGTAAATCGTCTAGTTTCTTGGTATGAGCCTTTGGTGTGGCATAGGTGTCCTGCTTTGCATTCCAAATTTATTTAAAAGTTCAAGGGCATATTTGGGTGACTTAAGAAAATACCACGGGGTGATTGATGAACTTGCATTCCAAGAAAGAATGTGAGTTCACCCATCATTGACATTTCAAAATGTTTTGTCATTAGTTTTTCAAAAGCATTTGAGTATTTTAAATGTGTTGACCCAAAAATGATGTCATCCACATAGATTTGAACGATTAAAATGTGAGCCCCGTGATATTGTATGAAAAGTGTAGGATCGACCGAACCTTTGGTGAATGTGACAATCCGTACTTTCAGGTCATTTCTTGACACGATACATATCTCATTATTTCAACATTTTTAGTAAACTTGGTTTACTTGTTTCAAATTCGCGTAACCTTGGAGGTTTAGCGGCGAATTCATGATCATGACATCACGTACATTTCATATGGACTATGATTAGTCTACATTTCATGGACATCATGTGCATCTCATTAGTACATTCACGACATTTCATTTCACCTTCAACGCGTAATTTTTATTTAATAAATTTTATCGCGTGAGTTTTTATTTTGATTATTTAACCCGTTACTTTCAAAAATGATCCCGAGGTATTTTTAAACTCACATTTAGTTTATAAAAACTATATTTTTAGTTCTCCTAGTGTTTCAAATTTATTTGGTACTTAAATCGTTAAAATTTAATTATTACGTCGTTTTCTTAAAAATTATCGATAATTATATTATCACTCAATTTTCACAAGGAAAGTATTTTTACAATTTTATCACCTCAATACAATCTATTTTGATTTACTAAAAAAACTTACTTGTACCTAAAGACTACCTTTTACCTTACAAGTTACAACAAATTACACATTTTTATTAAACAAGTTTTACACAAATATATACATATACTTACTTTAAAAAAAAAAAAGATATTTTGTGAGATGCATCCCCCAAAACCGGCCTTAGGGGGTTGAGTCAAAAGAGGTTAGCATTAATTGGAGGCATGGTCTTTGATTTTATGTCTATACATTTCCTCAAAAGTCTTACTTACTCATTCATTTTCTCATACAAGTATCTCAAATAATTCACATAGTAGCAAAGTCTTCTCTTGGTTTCTCTTCATAAAACCGGCCTCATCAAGTATTCTCAAAGGGATCCAAAATTTTTCTCAAGTGGTATAACAATCTAGTTAATACTCTTTCTAAGATTTTGAAATAAAAATCTAGAGTATTTAGGTAACCTTGTTACTATCACCTCATCATTTTCACTAGTAAGTTAGTTTTATCATTTTATGTTTCTCTTCATTCTCATATGTTTCTTATCATTTTGGAGCTTTTATGCATGTTATGTGATTTATACCATTTATTTCATGATTTTAGAACTTATATATATATTTATAGTCATCCTATAATTATTCCCAAGTTATTCTTTGGTCTTGATGGTGATTAGGAACCCATGACACCCTAAGAAGGTGTATGGTAGGATTAGATTAGCTTTGGAGTTGATTTGAAGGGATTAGAATAGGTTTTGTCCGAGAAAACTATTTTCGTAAACTATATTTTACGTTCTGTCCTTAAAACAATTTCTGGAAAAACCCACTGATGGTACGGCATTTTGGCCTTGATAATTAGAAAATATACTTTAAAACGAATCCGTGGCCTTTTGAGCGGACAAAGCGGAGTTATAACGAAGCCGTGGTGAATTTTTAAAGTTTGACGATTTAAGCGTATATTTTTTTTTCTTCGAAAAACAGCTTGCTGTTTCTATATATTCGGGTCAAAACGAGCCTTAAGCTTCACAAATTATTTCGACTAGTCAAAATATATTAGTTTACTTGATACGAAGCTAAGGACATATTTTACGTGAAAGCGGTTTAAAGCGACAAATATATGGCGTTTTCATAAAGTTGCCGTAAATATTATTTTACGAAAAATTATATTATTTCTACGTTACAAGTATTTCATTAGCTACATCGTCCATGTTTTGTGCGTTTTTAACTATGATGCAAAACTTTTTATAACGAAGTGTCTTCTAGTAAAATCAAGTTCATCGGCCATATTTTTCAAAACAAAAAGCCGTTTGTCAAGCGGAGTCATAATAAATTATTTACGGATGCTCAAACATTGGCCGAAACTTATTTTCTGCACAACATTAACAAAAACCACCATCTTTAGCCTTTGATATCTTTATGATCGAGACCTTTTGAGCGAAAACTCCGAACTAAAACTTTTAGATATCGATACAAACTTTCCAAAACCGTCGAGTTCGTTCTCTAACGATCGGCGTGCACCGTTTACTGACTAGTTTTCCAAAGTCATTTTGTTGATTTCATGGTTTTCCGGCGACCTTTGTTTTGCGACGAAAAGTGTTTATTTCACCAAAATCATTATAAAACCATTGTAGGATGACATTTTGACGTAAAAACATGTAAAGTCATTTTGAAGGGTCAAGGCGTCAAAAGAGTATTTTTAAATCGACGAGTAATATTTTCAAAACTCGTAAATGGTATAAATAACATCTGAAGTGCATGCATAGCATTACATTACAACTCATGACATATCATATCATTCGTCATAGGTCGCGGATAACGCATCTCATTATACCTCGGTGTACTCACTCTTGTCATCTCTTGGTTTACCAAGTGAGTTTCGTAGCCCTACTTTTACTTGTTTTCATAAGCTGTTTTGGGGAGATACATGCTCAAACTGTTTTCATTTGCGTTCATAAGTACTTTAAATTTATCATGAGTACCATTGTTTCTAAATCAAAGGTTATACTATATAAATTGTTCTTGTTTGCGTGCTAAGGTACTACGTCGTATAACGTTCTAAATCGATTGACTCTTGATATACATTGAGTTAGGTGCTATTGATTATGTGCTATGGTCCTATTGATTAAGTGCTATTGTTCTATGTCGTGTTAGGTACTAGTGTGAATTCATTTGACATCATATGTTTGGAACATAAACTACACACATTACGGCGGTGGGTTGTGAACACAGGTTGCAAGTTTTGTATGGGCGGGACTTGGGCCGGGTGGATTTACAATGCCTTTGCTACATAAGCGATTTTGAAAGTCTTTACATTTCAACAATTACAATGCCTTAGCTGCATAAACAATTTTGGAAGGCTTTACATTTCAAAACAAACTCTATGAACTCACTCAACCTTTGTGTTGACACTTTTAGCATGTTTTAATCTCAGGTATCTAAGGCATTCACTTCATGGCACGCATTGGGACACATCATGGAGTCGTGATGACGACGCGTCTCACTTGGGTTTTACTTACTTTAAAACATCGTTTGTATTGTATCAAACTTATTTCCGCACAAATTGGTTTTCATTTGGGACCTACTTTGTAAACTCTGATTATTTTATTAAATCAAGCGATGTATTTTCCAAACGACACTTTAGGTCGTTCAATATAATGTGATCGTGATGCTATGACGGTCAATCCCGTGAATTCCATTCCGGCGCAAAGCAGTAATTTGGGGTGTGACAGATTGGCATCGAGCTTGATTATAGAGAACTAGGTTGCATCATTGACCCTAGACTATAACTACATCATCATAGCATCTCATCATTTCATCATAAGTGAATGTTCACTTTACATGTGGATTATACGTACATTTTTCGAGTTATTTACTTTCATTTCATATCGATTGTCACATGGATGCCCTTAAATGCCCATTCCATTATCTTTTCCTCATACTTTAACGTGGAGAATTCCTTGTCATTCCCTATCACAATTTCACATCAGCTGATTCATCACCGATAACGTCGAATGCCGGGATAAACTTTTAAATAGGGCGAAGTCGCTCTCACTCCTTTGTTTCACCACTAACATGTCGAGTTACACTTTATTCACACATTAAGTCACTAAACCACTCTACATTTGAAGCACCTACAACACCTCATGACCCATCTTTTCAGAACCCATCTATCACTTCTCTTTAGAGCACTTATTATTAACATCGGATTTTGCTACGTCTCACATTTCCTCTTGTTTTGAAGAAGATATGGCATCAAGAAAGCTACAGTTGAAATGACCCAAGCGGCTATTCGAAGTTAGTGAATGATAGCATTGCTAATGCTCTAAGAGTTGAAAGGAAGCGGTGGTGCTGCTGCCTGCCGAGGCATGATCTTCTTCTTGAGCAGCTAGGTTAGATCTTTGCTCTTGGAAATGCCGGAGGATCCGGAGTTAAGAAATGTTCGTACAAGGATTTCAAAGTTGTGAGCCCACGAAATTTAGAGGTACCGAGGAGCTACAGACAATGGTTCGATGGTTTGAAAAGTTGGAGTCGGTGTTTTGCTTTGTATTGTCCGGATGATAGTAAGGTCAAATATGCTACAAGTACTTTACTCGATGGAGCGTTGTCATGGTGGAATTCATACGCTCAACCGATTGGTATGGAAAATGCTTCTAAGCTTACGTGGGAGGAATTTAAGAGCTTGGTGACTAAGAAGTTTTGTCCTCGAGTAAATCAAAAAGTTGGAGACGGAGTTCTATGAATTGGTCACGATTGGGTGCGACATTGACACATACATTCGGAGATTCCGAGGAATTAGCGCGTTATGCCCGTCGATGGTTTCGATAATGAAAAGTTGCTAGAGGCTTTTATTGGAGGACTTCCGAGGTCATTCAAGGAGATGTGACATCTTTTGATCCACAAACAATCGAGGAAGCTATTCGAGTTACTCGAAGTTGATGGCACAAGTGGTGAAGCGAGGTAAGTACACCAACACCAACCGAAACAACAACAACCCCAACAACCGCACCAACTACAACAATGACCAAAACAACAACAACAACGGCGATAACCAAATCAACAACAACAAAAGAAAATGGGAAAATGACCGGAAGGTTATGATAACGACAACCAAAACCGTAACACTAACCATCATCAACAATGAATAGAAGACAAGAAGTCGCGGGGTCTATGTTCTTTGCACCAACAAGGGAAGAGCTTATGCAGAAACTTACCACGATGCCACCAATGCACGCTACATCATAATGGTCCATGTGGTATATGTTTTATTTGTCACAAAGTAGGACACCTTGCTAAGGACTGTAAGGGCAAGACCATAGTTACGTGCTTCGGATGTGGGGAACAAGGACACTATCGGAACCAATGTCCTCAAAACCAAGGTCAACAAGTCGAAGGTGCTCATGGGAATGTATATATGTTAGAAGGAACTCGTCAAGGTATCAACGACGCGGAAGACTGAAGAAGTTCGGAAACTAGCAGCCTTAGTTCTCCTATTGTATTACGTTGTACTAAGTTTATGTCTTTCATCGTATTCGAAACTTTATAATCTAAGATGTACTACTTTTGCTAAACCACTTGTTGTAATATATTCTCATCTATCGTACTTTATTTCCTTTCGATTCGATATCATTTACGAGGATTTTAATTCTTTTTACCTTAACTATCATTTTAACGACACTTCTCCATGTCTTTTCTCCTCGATGTTCATCACAATTTTAACAACAGTTGACCCAACACCAAACAAACATATGAGTCGATTAGTCCAAGCATTGCATAGTTACTCCTAAATTATACATAGCACGATCACCTATGTCTAATTCGGGAAGAATCATGCAATGAAGGGAGTAGTAGTCTTATATGAGTAAGCAATTCGTAATCGAGCCAAATTTTCAAAAGATTTTCTTCAAAACCACTTGTTTCCAGTTTGATCCGCGTGGCAGTTCTTGTTTGATGAGTTGCAAAGATCGAGCTAGAAACAAGTTGTTACTAAACCGATTTAGCCTAATCTCATGGCAGTTCTTGTTTGATGAGTTGTGAGATTAAGTAAAATCGGTTACCACAAAGTCTTTTGAGGGTTTTGCTCGGGAATGGGAAAGTTTGCTACCTCAAACCCTAAACTGTTAGACCTAACAACGATTGAATTCAGGATTGAATTCCTTTTTGATGGGCGAATGTGACAATCCGTACTTTCAGGTCATTTCTTGACACGATACATATCTCATTATTTCAACATTTTTAGTAAACTTGGTTTACTTGTTTCAAATTCGCGTAACCTTGGAGGTTTAGCGGCGAATTCATGATCATGACATCACGTACATTTCATATGGACTATGATTAGTCTACATTTCATGGACATCATGTGCATCTCATTAGTACATTCACGACATTTCATTTCACCTTCAACGCGTAATTTTTATTTAATAAATTTTATCGCGTGAGTTTTTATTTTGATTATTTAACCCGTTACTTTCAAAAATGATCCCGAGGTATTTTAAACTCACATTTAGTTTATAAAACTATATTTTAGTTCTCCTAGTGTTTCAAATTTATTTGGTACTTAAATCGTTAAAAATTTAATTATTACGTCGTTTTCTTAAAAATTATACGATAATTATATTATCACTCAATTTTCACAAGGAAAGTATTTTTACAATTTTTATCACCTCAATACAATCTATTTTGATTTACTAAAAAAACTTACTTGTACCTAAAGACTACCTTTTACCTTACAAGTTACAACAAATTACACATTTTTATTAAACAAGTTTTACACAAATATATACATATACTTACTTTAAAAAAAAAAAAAGATATTTTGTGAGATGCATCCCCCCCAAAACCGGCCTTAGGGGGTTGAGTCAAGAGGTTAGCATTAATTGGAGGCATGGTCTTTGATTTTTATGTCTATACATTTCCTCAAAAGTCTTACTTACTCATTCATTTTCTCATACAAGTATCTCAAATAATTCACATAGTAGCAAAGTCTTCTCTTGGTTTCTCTTCATAAAAACCGGCCTCATCAAGTATTCTCAAAGGGATCCAAAAATTTTTCTCAAGTGGTATAACAATCTAGTTAATACTCTTTCTAAGATTTTGAAATAAAAATCTAGAGTATTTAGGTAACCTTGTTACTATCACCTCATCATTTTCACTAGTAAGTTAGTTTTTATCATTTTTATGTTTCCTCTTCATTCTCATATGTTTCTTATCATTTTTGGAGCTTTTATGCATGTTATGTGATTTATACCATTTATTTCATGATTTTAGAACTTATATATATATTTATAGTCATCCTATAATTATTCCCAAGTTATTCTTTGGTCTTGATGGTGATTAGGAACCCATGACACCCTAAGAAGGTGTATGGTAGGATTAGATTAGCTTTGGAGTTGATTTGAAGGGATTAGAATAGGTTTTGTCCGAGAAAAACTATTTTCGTAAACTATATTTTACGTTCTGTCCTTAAAACGAATTTCTGGAAAAACCCACTGATGGTACGGCATTTTGGCCTTGATAATTAGAAAATATACTTTAAAACGAATCCGTGGCCTTTTGAACGGACAAAAACGGAGTTATAACGAAGCCGTGGTGAATTTTTAAAGTTTGACGATTTAAACGATTTTTTTTCTTCGAAAAACAGCTTGCTGTTTCTATATATTCGGGTCAAAAGCAGCCTTAAGCTTCACAAATTATTTCGACTAGTCAAAAATATATTAGTTTACTTGATCGAAGCTAAGGACATATTTTACGTGAAAGCGGTTTAAAGCGACAAATATAT
This sequence comes from Chrysanthemum lavandulifolium, assembly GCA_022545495.1. Lineage (NCBI taxonomy): Eukaryota > Viridiplantae > Streptophyta > Magnoliopsida > Asterales > Asteraceae > Chrysanthemum > Chrysanthemum lavandulifolium. The sequence goes on from CM040242.1 coordinate 185,457,614, forward strand.
GGCGTTTTCATAAAGTTGCCGTAAATATTATTTTACGAAAAATTATATTATTTCTACGTTACAAGTATTTCATTAGCTACATCGTCCATGTTTGCGGCGCTTTTAACTATGATGCAAAACTTTTTACGAAGTGTCTTCTAGTAAAATCAAGTTCATCGGCCATATTTTTCAAAACAAAAAGCCGTTTGTCAAGCGGAGTCATAATAAATTATTTACGGATGCTCAAACATTGGCGAAACTTATTTTCGCACAACATTAACAAAACCACCATCTTTAGCCTTTGATATCTTTATGATCGAGACCTTTTGAGCGAAAACTCCTGAACTAAAACTTTTAGATATCGATACAAACTTTCCAAAACCGTCGAGTTCGTTCTCTAACGATCGGCGTGCACCGTTCTGACTAGTTTTCCAAAGTCATTTTGTTGATTTCATGGTTTTCCGGCGACCTTTGTTTTTGACGAAAAGTGTTTATTTCACCAAAATCATTATAAAACCATTGTAGGATGACATTTTGACGTAAAACATGTAAAGTCATTTTTGAAGGGTCAAGGCGTCAAAAGAGTATTTTTAAATCGACGAGTAATATTTTCAAAACTCGTAAATGGTATAAATAACATACGAAGTGCATGCATAGCATTACATTACAACTCATGACATATCATATCATTCGTCATAGGTCGCGGATAACGCATCTCATTATACCTCGGTGTACTCACTCTTGTCATCTCGTCAGTTTACCAAGTGAGTTTCGTAGCCCCTACTTTTACTTGTTTTCATAACTGTTTTGGGGGAGATACATGCTCAAACTGTTTTCATTTGCGTTCATAAGTACTTTAAATTTATCATGAGTACCATTGTTTCTAAATCAAAGGTTATACTATATAAATTGTTCTTGTTTGCGTGCTAAGGTACTACGTCGTATAACGTTCTAAATCGATTGACTCTTGATATACATTGAGTTAGGTGCTATTGATTATGTGCTATGGTCCTATTGATTAAGTGCTATTGTTCTATGTCGTGTTAGGTACTAGTGTGAATTCATTTGACATCATATGTTTGGAACATAAACTACACACATTACAGCGGTGGGTTGTGAACACACAGGTTGCAAGTTTTGTATGGGCGGGACTTGGGCCGAGTGGATTTACAATGCCTTTGCTACATAAACGATTTTGAAAGTCTTTACATTTCAACGAATTACAATGCCTTAGCTGCATAAACAATTTTGGAAGGCTTTACATTTCAAAACAAACTCTATGAACTCACTCAACCTTTGTGTTGACACTTTTAGCATGTTTTAATCTCAGGTATCTAAGGCATTCACTTCATGGCACGCATTGGGACACATCATGGAGTCGTGATGACGACGCGTCTCACTTGGGTTTTACTTACTTTAAAACATCGTTTGTATTGTATCAAACTTATTTCCGCACAAATTGGTTTTCATTTGGGACCTACTTTGTAAACTCTGATTATTTTATTAAATCAAGCGATGTATTTTCCAAACGACACTTTAGGTCGTTCAATATAACTGTGATCGTGATGCTATGATGATCAATCCCGTGAATTCCATTCACGCAAAGCAGTAATTTGGGGTGTGACGGTGAAATTATTGGCAATGAAGAAGGATGATAACTTATCGTACCACGCCGAGGAGCTTGTTTGAGTCCGTAGAGAGCTTTGTTCGGTTTGTAAACATGGTTCGGGAACTCGGATCAACGAATCCTTCCGGTGGTGACATAGATTGTTTCTTCGATTGACCATTCGAGCGGTTTGGCGTCCATCCGAAAGACCGTTACATTCATATGAGCGCAAACGCCGAAATATCCGAGCGACCTCAAGGCGAGCAACGGAGCGAATGATTCTTCAAAGTCAATACCCTCTTCCTCTATAAACCTTAGCCACCGACGTGACTCATTTCGATTCGTTCCTTGACATCAATTTGTTTTCCAAATCCATTTGAGACCAATGACATAGACCCTGTTGGTCTTTCAACCATTCCTATACTTCAAGACATTTAAAGCGATTGAGTTCTTCTGCATGGATTCAATCCAGTTGTCTTTGGTCATTGCGTCTTTAATGTTTTTAGGTTGATTGGCGGAGCGGTGAGTGCATAAATGCAATGTTCACCATCTGTATGAAGACGTTGTCTCGTTACTGTTGGTTGATTCGGGTTACCAATAATATTCTCAAGAGGATGGTCTTTTGTCCAACGATGAGTGGAAGGTTGATGTTGATATACATTCTGCAGTTGGGAGGATTCAAATGGCTTGTAGATGATTCCGCAACATCGTACAACAGTTTCATTAGGAAATGGGTTAAAGAAGCATTTGGATCAAAATCGTGGTGGGGTACTTCATTGTTCGAACATCATCGGTGGGTCAACGTCGTTGGATGCGGTTTGTTCAAGCTGTTGTTGTAGAGTCAACTGGTGGTGCTTCTTCAACGATGAGTTGTTGTAGCAGTGTATCGGTATTGGAATATGATCGGGTTGATCGGTGAAACATTGGATACACCGAGCACGTTCATCAATATCATCACTAAGCGGAGGAGCAAATAGATTTTCCATTTTTGACGAGTAAGTGGGGGCATGGTTCGGTGATGATGGGGTTTGAGGAAGTTTAAGCGGTTATGACCGGGTTCCAAGTGTTATGCTCGAAGCCATTTACGTAAGTTCATCAAAATTTGCGAATCGTTTCCATAACTTGCTTTGTCACGATGATTCGGATCCGAAACCCTTTGAATTTTCACAATATCCTATAAAGACTCAATGTCGACTTTGGCTTTGAGCTTACCAAAGTCATCACGATCATTATTCGGATAACAAAGGGATCCAAATACATGAAAGTGTTTTAGGTTCGGTTTATGGTTGTGGATAAGCTCATAAGGTGTTTTGTTGTGGCGCTTGGTAATCATTGGCGATTCGAGTGTAGCATCTTTGTTGACACGGCTTGACCCATAAGTAATCCGGAAGTTTAGCATTAATTAACATCGTTCTTGCGACTTCCACTAACGTGCGGTTTCGTCTTTCAACAACTCCGTTTTGTTACGGTGTACGTGCAATAGATGTTTGATGCTCAATTCCACTTTCTCATAAAATGCACGAAGAGTTTGATTCACAAATTCGGTTCCTCATGCATTACGATTTGTCATTGTGTTTCGGAGTGAACTTGAATTTTCGTGAGAAAGGTGATGATCATCTGTGGAGCTTGATCTTTACTTGAAGAAAGTAGACCCAAGTCCATCTTGAGTAGTCATTGACAATTACCAAGATGTAGCATTTTCCATTAATCTTTTGGACGCGCATCGGGCCACACAAATCGATGTGAAGAAGATGAAGCACATCTTCGAGAGTCGTGTTCCATCTTTGAAGGAAAGTGAGCACGAGTGCTTTTCCCTTGTTCACACGAGCATAGGTGATCTTTAGAATATCGAATCTCGGAGACCTTCAACTAGTTTGTATCGAGCAAGGTTGGTTTTGGTTTGAAAGTTTAAATGTGAGATCTGACGGTGCCATAGCCAAGATTTTGTTGATGTTTCCTTTGAAAGTAGCGGATGGGAGATGAAGCAATCATGTCTTGCATGGAGATAGTGTAGAGACTTGAATTGCGAGTGCGGACATAAGATCGTTTCCTTGTAGATCACGAATGAAACAAGTTTTCTCCCGAAAAGCAAATTCCAAATCTCCATCAAAGAATTGACCTCTCGAGAAGAGATTGTGACCGAGGCCTTCCACATAATAAACCCCGCTAATTTTGATGTTGCCATTGATGTAATCTCCGTAGCCCATGATAGGCATGAAGTGATCATTCCGAATCGCGAGTGCCAATGAACTTTGCAACAAAGTTTTATAACGATTTAAGATTTCTGTCATGTGTCGGGAACATCCGCTATCAACAATCCAAAGGATGATCTGTATCACCTGCATTACACACGGACGACACATATAGAATAGAAGTAGATGTGGAACCCAAAGAGTTAGAGGGTTCCGAAGCAGTTATAGTAGAAATACACACATCAACGATTTTAGGTATCCATTTAAATCCTAGGGTATTATGTATACATTTCTGCCATCTCCAACTAGTCTTTGCTTTAGTCTTAGTGAATGCACTAGGTGGTACTACGTTCCTTGGAGGTGATAATGGAGCTACAGGGACATCAATACGTTTCTTAGAATCTAAAGAGGGTGGTTTACCAAGCACAGACTTAGAAGCTTTAGTGGGCCTAGAGGTATTCCGTTTCTTAGGATTCCGTAAACGAGACAAGATAGTTTTTGCAACACATTTGTCATGAAAATCAGAAAGCATACTTTGATGACATATAACACAAGAAGCTTCAAACTTAACATCAAAAGTACTTAAAGGTTCAGCATTCGTTACAACACTTTTTCCATTACATTTGTCAGACGCAATATCTAAAGTGGGTGCAACTTGAATCTTATTCAAAGTCCTAGGGTGTTCTTCTACTTCAGCATTCTTTATAGCTCTTTTCTTAGGTCGCAACTTCCTATTCTTCCTTGTATTGCTCCTAGGCTGTAAAGTGCAGACGTTGGGAAAAGAGGCAACTATTCCTGTTTGAGAGGGAAGCACATTAGTATCTTGTGATTTGTCAAGAGGCATTCTAGTGTCACTTTTTCTAATTGTTACAGGTGCAAGATTCTTAATGTTGCTAATCTGAACTTGTTCATACTTTCCTAACTTCTCTTTTAACTCAATGACAGTGTGCAACAAATCTTGATTTTCAGAACGAAAATTTCCAAAACAATTCAAGACTTCTTTAGTGTGTGCAAGATAATTATCAAGTTTGTTTGATGCTTCATCACGAGTCTGTTTGAGTAAATCAAATATGACACCATATTCCTTTTTAACTTTTGCAAGATCTTGTTCATATGTTGAGATTTCACATTTCAAAGACGCATTTTGATCATCCAGTTGCACAATTATAGGATCAAAAGATTTTGAACGCAACTGGGTGATTTTGTTTTGCAGAGCAAGTTCACGATTTTGACAATCTTTTTGACACCACTGAAGACGACGTTTTGCATTTGAAAGCTCGTTTAACAGTCGTTCATTTTCAACTTTTAAAGACTCGATCTGAGGCACATTATCAATATTCTTAACAATTTCAACAGAATCAACAGAATCAGCAGAGATATAATCAAATGCATATGACAAAGAATGCAATAACACAACATTATGGATATCAGCACAGATAACATCTTCCAAGAGTCGATCAACATCTTTTCGTAACATTTTCTTTTTACGTTTTGTATTTGAAATTGATGTTTCTATTTGTTCGAAAACTCTTTTCATAAGTCCAAGCTCCTTGTGAAAATCCCTTTCCCAATATATAGCACAATTTTTCAAATTTCGGACATGAGGTAAAATTCTTTTCTGAAGAATATCTCTTTGTGCATGCGCAAGAGGGATTGAAAATGTTCAATTTTTATTTCAGAATGAAATTCAATTTCACGTTCCAAAAGTTTGATGTCCGAAATGAATGTTTCAAAATATTATATAACTTTACATTGTTCAGCTAATGGTTTTATTTCATTAAGTGAAGGTAAAGGGCCATTAATTTGTACATTATTGGAAAGGGGACCCTCAGAAGTAGGTGTGATAACCCAAGGTGTGTTAGAAAAATCCTTTTGTGCAACGAAAGTGACGGCTTTTGAATAGTTAAATGGTTTGTTAAAAACAACCTTTTCTAATTTTGATCGACTCTCGTCTTCTGCATCTAATTCCTCTTGACGGTTATATTCAACAACACTCATAATTAAATCATCAACTCTATGTTCGCTTTGTAAACTTGAGTTTGGTTTGAATGCTCGTTTGAAAACTTAGGTTTGTAATCGCAAGATTCGCCCATATCCATTTGGATTTGGTTTGAAAGTAAACTTTTGAATCGTTGTGATTGATTCACCATGTTTATAAACAACGATTCGAAACTCTTTGATTTTCTTTTGTAAGTCGACAATTTCCTCAAGATAGTTATCTATTCGTTTCGTGGAATGCTTTTGTACTCGAGAACTGTTTTTGACAAGGTAACAACTCGACTTTGATTTTGAGTTTCCAAGGTAAGAGCGTTAAGTTGTTGTTTATGATCATGTTTGATTATTCTATTTGAGACAACAAAGCATTCTTGGATGCGGCTAGATCACGTGTCTGTCGTTCTAATGATTTTTCGTTTTGGTGTGATTTAGCAAAAGCGACTTCAAAACCTTGTTCACGTCTTTCTTGAGTTTTAAAATAATTGAGTTGCCGTTTAAGCATTCAATATCCCTAGTTAACGATTGCATTTTCTTGTGTAATTGCTGATTCGGGCACAACATTCTTCCATTCGGATTTTTGGTCTTTAAGTAATAGATCAACATCGGATTAGGCAAAGGTTCGGCGTGTTCAACGTGAGTCACAACATGATCACTATTCGGATCCTCAAGTATAACCACGGAGTCAATTTGAGTATCAAAGGTAACCATAAGGTCGTCTTGATCATCAAATGTAACTACGAGGTCTAGTTGAGAATCGTCCGAATGAGATGTGGACGGCTCATGTTGAACATTACAGCCTCGTCGAATCGGATGTTGGTCGAATATAAGATCGATGATGAATATGGTTTGTTTGGGTACACGAGACAAGCCATCGATGTCATATCTTGGGCTGTGTCACTCATGTAGAGAGCTTGCATTTGTGCCATCAACATCATCTGCCGCATTAGCACTGCAAGTCCTCCATATCATCATCCGAGTCGCATACGCCATAAAGCTCATTATTTGTTTACGAGAGTTCCACCGACTTCATCCTTAAGAGCCAAAAGTAAAGCCTCCTTGTGATAAGCACTTCCTCTAGTTCTTGACTTTGGGCATGCATTAGCCGGTGACCCTTCTCATTACTGATTGTAGCGGTGAAGACCATTCATCCCATTTCGAGCATTCCCTATTCAACCACTTGAGCTCTCTGTTGTTGTGGAGCACCCATGTTATTCCTTCCCATAGCATTAAACCCTTGACCACCTCCCATCGACGACCATAACCACGATTTCGAACTTCAACACGTCCATTGTTCACATGACTGATTCCTTGTGTTTGATGAGGAGCGAATGCGATTGTTTGATTTGTTTGTATACCGGCCGAAGGCTTTAGCAATCATAACAAATCCTTGTTGCAATGCATCGAAAGCATCGGAGTCCTCATTAGCTTCACTGTAAAGTGCTTGATCATTGTTGTTGTTGTATGGAACCAATTGAGTTTGTTGAGATTGTTGCTGTGACGGATCATATGGTGTGATTGTTGTAGTTGGTTGAGGAGCGGGTTGAGGAGGATAACTAGTTTGAGCCCACAAAGCAAGTTGTTGATTGTCCGGAAGTGACGGTGGGGCCGGGAGTCCACGGATAGTCCTTTCTTTGTCAACTTCTTTTTGGTGGGGCTTCAAATAATCGTACAACAATCCATATGTAGCATGATGGAGATTTTTAGGTTGACGGATGAAAATGACATACTTTTCCCAATCAGGACCAAGACTACTTAGAAACTTAGTGTTGACTGCAATTCTTGGCATAATGATGTTATGTTTGTCCAACTCATTGATGATGTCAGAGAATCGATGATGATATGACTCTAATGTCTCTCCTGGTTCAATCATGAAGTGTTCATAAGCCAAGTATATTTTGGATTCCATGTCTTCTTGATTGAGTTCAGTGCCTTCCATGAGAAGATGAATATGTTCCCACATTGCTTTTGCAGTCTTTTGAGCAGCAACACTTCGAAGGATTGGATTGGGTAATCCTAAAAGGATGTATTGCATTGCTAGCTCATCAGCTTCAAAATGTAGAAGTTCATCACCAGAAAGGTCAGCGATAGTTTCAATGTTTGTGAGATCATCTCTTGGTGGAATAGCATTTGGATCACCGGGTATAATTACAATAGGCATCTAAAATGGTCCTTCCAAGATGACCTTCTTTAAGAACTTTCCATGTGGCTTCTTTAGATCACAAAACCTAAAGAACCTAATCACCCATTGATCATAGTTTCCGGGAGTGAGCATTGGAGGTCTATCAAGTGATCCTACCTCATGAATGGATTGTTGGCTACTTAAAGCTTCACACATCTTTGCAAACCAAGACGGTTCCTTTATAGTATTCCTGGATGGATGTTGATTGTAAACGTTTGTGTAAGGTTGTACTTGAAGACTAGGTGGTGGTTGAACCATTTGTGGTTGAATTATTCCTTGTTGTGGATAATGTTATTGATTAAATTGTTGTTGCTAAATTTGTTGTTGTTGATTGAATTGTTAATGTTGTGGACTGAGTTGTTGTTGTTGTTGTTGATTATACGTGTAAGGAAAGTAGTTAGAGTATGGTGGTTGAGACATGTTGAAAACTTGTGTTGTAAAATGGATCTTTGTAGTCGAATGAAACGTTGTTGATGAAGTGTCCTTAGGCGTAGAAACCAAGTATAGGCAAAGTAATGCTTAGACGTAAAATACCAAACTTACGCGTAAAAGCAGTAGTTACGCATAGGATTAGCTTACGCGTAAGAATTGAGAAACACTAAGATTAGGCGTAAACTGAAAGTTAGACGTAGAAAACTTATGCGTAGGATTAGCTTATACGTAAGACAAGGCTTAGGAGTAAGAAAAATCTTAGGCTTAAAGAGTTCTACGCATAAGTTTGAGCTTATGCGTAAAATTAGGGTTTTGCCCAAAAAAATCCTTTACACTAATCTCAGTGTAAAAGATATCCAAAGTCGAAGTGTTTTCATGCTTATCCAAGCAAGAAAACACTGAGTAAACCAAGAAAACTGAAGATCAAGCCACGGATTACTTACGCGTAACTCTAGGGTTTTGTTACGCGTAAAACTTAACCAAAACGGATTTTTTGCCCAAAGTGATTCTAAGCCAGATTTTTGTGATGAAACAACTTCAATATCACCAAAATAACACAAAAGTGTGAAACTTGATGATCCAAAGCTTATAAACACCTTACGCCTAGAAATGAACACACGTATAAAACCAAGCTTAAAAACAATGAATTACACGTAAAGTTTGAAACTTTTTGCCAAAAACTGAAATTTTAACACCTAAAAACTTTGAAAGTACAAGAATCTTGGATTGTAAAGTGTAAAAAATGAGTTTTTAAGCTTGTAAAAGTTTGTATTCCGAGACTTACGCGTAAAACCAAAAACAAAAAAACCTTTTCACCCAACTATTTGGCGATTAATACCACTGTTAGGTTCCTATTTATGTAACACAAGCATCAATATGTAAGAAAGAAAGATAAGATGATCGGTTGAACAATAACAAACACACACGAATGCTAATATGAAATGTTTATGCATAGAGTATGAATGAAATGAACAACCAACCCTCAAGTGAGGGTTTACAAGGATTATTTATAGGGCAAGGAGCTAGGGCAACACTACTAGCATCCTTCCCTTCTTATGGGCTTCGGTCAAGGCTCATGGGCTTTCTACATAAGCCTTGGCATGATAACTAACATAATAACCATAATTCAGCTAACTATTACATATTAATTACTAACACTTAAATTCAAGTTTAGGAGTGATTCCAACATACGTCTTCCACGTCACTATCTCTTTCTTCAACAATCTTTTCAATCGACTTCTCACCCTTATTAGTACAACTACTACTAGTAACTATATGCTCAACATAAAAGCCGACAATAGGTTTACTAGACGCTTCTTGATCAACCTTTTACTAGCCATTACCTTTATTTGCTCCTACATCTTCATCATTTGCAACCGAGTTTAGAACATCAAAATGATTTGAAGCAACTACCTTAGAACTAGCCATTTTTTAAATCTTCTTCGTGCCATTCAAACTAGCCTCATTCTTTTTTGACACATGTTTATACACCTATTTAGGTGGTTTAAATTGGAATTTTGGACCAGCATTAACAAATGGGCCGCAAAATGCCTTTCTAGAAGCATATTGAAAACCGTCATTTGACATCATATTTTGCTTCTTAACTTCATTAACAAGGCTTTTCTAACAAGTTATGTCATCGTGACCAAAAACGATACACACTCCACATCTAGGTGGTTTTCATTCATATTCCACTATAACAGTATGAAGCACAACACCATTATCCTCCAAACTCGGTGTGGAAAACTAGAAGGGGGGTTGAATAGTGATAAGTTCTTATTTACTCATCGTTTTTACCCACCTAAGACCACAAAAATGACCAAAAACACCCAAATATGATCAAAATATGTTACAAATATTCTTGGAGTGTGTTTTTTTCTCTTGCAGGTACCAAAGGATTGAAAACAGAGCGAAAACGGACAAAAACGAGCCGAAATCAGAGAAGTGTTGAAGCAGGGCGAGCCGGGAAGAGATTTAAATCAAGACCCGGACACGTTTTTGGAGTGAGTTTGGGAAAAACATCTTAAAACCTAACCCTGAATCCAAAATTACCAAATTACCCTTCCCTGATACCAAAAATGACCAAATTACCCTTTAAACCAAAAATCCAAAAATCCCTATTTTCCCTAAAATCCAATTTTAAACTCGTTTTTTTTTATCTTAAAACCAACTTTTAGTTTTCAAAAAATACAAAAAAATATAAAACTTTTAAAAATCCAAAATACCAAATAAAACTATTTTTTAAAAATCCTTCTAATTTAAACCCTTTCATTTCCCCCATTAGAACCCTTTCATTCCCCTTTTGGACCCCTGCCATATTCCCCAAGAACCCTCCATTTTATCTGTGACAACTCGTAAATTCCTCGACGCGTCATAATTAGAGGAACGTCGATTAGAGCGATCGTTTGATTTAATTTGAGATACGAGTCGTATTTTATATCGTTTTTATTGGAAATAAAATTCTAAGAACGTTGGCGTAACTCCCCGTGTCATGAATCATTCGTTTACTAAGCTAAACGAGTCCCGAATCATTAAAATACAAAAGATAACAAAATTTACAACAATAGTCCTTTCGATAATTTCAATCTCACCCTTGTGGTTTTGAGTGTACAAGTTTGGCCCTCCTGTGTATATAAATACCCACACAACTCACCCTTCTCTCATTTTATCATTTTCTTCCTCTCTCTACCCAAACACACACAAATAAAACCTCCTATTTCTCTCTCTAAAAATCCGGCCACCCTATTAGGGTTCCAGCGCCGTCAAAGTTTTCCGGCCAACTTCCGGCCACTCCCTCTTCTTACACCACCTATCTCAAACGATAGATCGGTGTCTCGTGATCACGTTTGTGCAACGTACGCACCTTGAATCATCCACACGCGCCTTAAATCTAAATTTAAAGATTCGGATAACTATGGTTTTGGTATTAAACGTTTTCATGGGTCTCTAGAGCGGCTTGGTAACGAGTTATACTCGTAGAAGACACCACGGCCCCTCGACTTTTCCCTTTTCTCACGGTAAACACAACTCACTCATTTTTATTTATCTTATATTCGTACATATATTATGTTGTTGTTTTTCGTGGGTTAACTTGGAATAAAAATCACTCTTGGTTTTCGTGGATATGAATGTGTTAAAACAGAAGCTAAACGTGTTTTTAATAATTAGTCGTGTGGGGATATGGGTTTGTTGAATGAACATGGGTTGGTTAATACGAAAAAGGGTGTTGAATGAACATGGGTTTGTTAAATCACAGGTCCTTAATAGTTATGGTGTTTCGTTAATGGTTGTTGTGACGAGTCAAGTTTCCAAGATTGGTCACATATTAGTTTTTACTTTCTCTTTTCGTTTTCATCATTTGTTGGTCGTGAATGTGAAAATGGGTAATATTATTTTGTGCTAATGAGGTATCGATGCGCGAGGCGGGTTAAAACCCGTGTATTGTCGATCCGAATGGAAACCATATTGGGTGACTTTTAATTTTACCTTGATACGGGTCAGTTACATGTTCACGTATATCCTTTTGGTTTTGGTTGGATGGCCTTGTGCGGACATACTGAAATTCTTTGGGCTATACATGTTATGTCCAGTTATAAAAAGTGAGTATTGAGATTTTGTATAAACTAATTAAAGGGTGTCGTTTGCCTTGGTATGCCTCCATATGAGTTATAAAACTAAATATCATCAAGTGCTATAATTCTCATGTAAATTAAAAAGGGAACTAGACTAGGTAAGTAAATTCAGAATGCATGAATCTAATGTTCATGAATATGGATAATACACTTTGATGCGGAATACGATCCCAGCATTGGTAATATACAATCGGATTGAGATCATAATTTAGACTTGATTATATAATGGGCATAATAGATTTAATGGATCAATTATATGTATCGATACCGGAATAAAATTATTGTGTTATACGACATACAACTCGATCGGGTAACGAGTAAATTATTTATAAAACGAGCTGATAAACGTTAAGAAATAGCTACTTGATTTATAATTAGTAACGGATATTACTTACATGTTATGAGATTTAATATGGTTTATAAACTTGGAATAACTATTGATAACAAGTTATAATGATTAATAAATTAGATTTTAGTAAACGTTTTGGCCTAAACGAGTACCACATATATAAAATTCGGAAATGAGTTTGATATATTTATTTCGCGACATGCTTAAGTATTATATTTTCACATTTTAACTAATAACGAGACATATATCTATATAATGTCGATAAATAGGGTTTTATTTAATTAAAAACCTTTATCAACTACGAGAATAACTTGTGTCTTATATAAACAAGTTAACTTTTATAAACTTGTTGGGAAATGTTATTTTGGGAGGACGGTATGATTAAAACGTTATGTTTTGGAAATATTGAATAATGAATATGTCGTTATAAAATACTATGATAATATACTTTATATGACGTACTTTATTATAAACTTGTATAATTAAGAATAACGATTGAGAAACCTTTAGTAATTGAGCGATAATTGGAAACTTGTCTTTCATTATTAAACATGTACGTTTGGGGATTATTGGATAAATTTCCGAAACTTATCAATTAACCTATTTATGTTACATAAATAGTTGTCGTCATTTCCTAGTCTTTGACTAGCTTGAGTATTGTCGGTATTTCTTGACTTTGTCGATGTCCTTTTTCACATTTGGTGTGCGTTATAGTTGGTATGTCTCGGTCATGTCAACGTCTTCTTTTCTTTTGGCGTGAGTTGATTGTTGAGTCATGGTTCCTTACCACCACACAAACGGTTATGTACTTTTGAGAGATTTATTTATAAACTTTTGGGAACGATTATGTACTTTTGAAAGTAACGACATGAACGATCCACGAAAACTATAACACATTACTTTCTATTGATCATGTTTCAGTTATTCTATTTGAGACAACAAAGCATTCTTGGATGCGGCTAGATCACGTATCTGTCGTTCTGATGATTTTTCGTTTTGGTGTGATTTAGCAAAAGCGACTTCAAAACCTTGTTCACGTCTTTCTTGAGTTTTAAAATAATTGAGTTGCCGTTTTAAGCATTCAATATCCCTAGTTAACAGTGCATTTTTACTGTGTAATTGCTGATTCAGGGCACAACATTCTTCCATTCGGGATTTTTGGTCTTTAAGTAATAGATCAACATCTGGATTAGGCAAAGGTTCAGCGTGTTCAACGTGAGTCACAACATGATCACTATTCAGATCCTCAAGTATAACCACGGAGTCAATTTGAGTATCAAAGGTAACCATAAGGTCGTCTTGATCATCAAATGTAACTACGAGGTCTAGTTGAGAATCGTCAGAATGAGATGTGGACGGCTCATGTTGAACATTCTGAGCCTCGTCGAATTCAGATGTTGGCTGAGATATAAGATCAGTGATGAATATGGTTTGTTTGGGTACCTGAGACAAGCCATCGATGTCATACACTGGGCCTGTGTCACTCATGTAGAGAGCTTGCATTTGTGCCATCAACATCACTGCTGCATTAGCCTGCAAGTCCTCCATATCATCATCTGAGTCTGCATCTGCCATAAAGCTCTGTTATTTGTTTCTGAGAGTTCCACCAGCTTCATCCTTAAGAGCCAAAAGTAAAGCCTCCTTGTGATAAGCACTTCATCTAGTTCTTGACTTTGGGCATGCATTAGCCAGGTGACCCTTCCCATTACAGTTGTAGCAGTGAAGACCATTCATCCCATTCTGAGCATTCCCCTATTCAACCACTTGAGCTCTCTGTTGTTGTGGAGCACCCATGTTATTCCTTCCCATAGCATTAAACCCTTGACCACCTCCCATCTGACGACCATAACCACGATTCTGAACTTCAACACGTCCATTGTTCACAATGACCGATTCCTTGTGTTTGATGAGGAGCGAATGCGATTGTTTGATTTGTTTGTATACCGGCGAAGGCTTTAGCAATCATAACAAATCCTTGTTGCAATGCATCGAAAGCATCGAGTCCTCATTAGCTTCACCGTAAAGTGCTTGATCATTGTTGTTGTTGTATGGAACCAATTGAGTTTGTTGAGATTGTTCTTGTGACGGATCATATGGTGTGATTGTTGCAGTTAGTTGAGGAGCGGGTTGAGGAGGATAACTAGTTTGAGCCCACAAAGCAAGTTGTTGATTGTCCGGAAGTGACGGTGGGGCCGGGAGTCCACGGATAGTCCTTTCTTTGTCAACTTCTTTTTGGTGGGGCTTCAAATAATCGTACAACAATCCATATGTAGCATGATGGAGATTTTTAGGTTGACGGATGAAAATGACATACTTTTCCCAATCGGGACCAAGACTACTTAGAAACTTAGTGTTGTTGCAATTCTTGGCATAATGATGTTATGTTTGTCCAACTCATTGATGATGTCGAGAATCGATGATGATATGACTCTAATGTCTCTCTGGTTCAATCATGAAGTGTTCATAAGCCAAGTATATTTTGGATTCCATGTCTTCTTGATTGAGTTCGATTGCCTTCCATGAGAAGATGAATATGTTCCACATTGCTTTTGCGTCTTTTGAGCGACAACACTTGAAGGATTGGATTGGGTAATCCTAAAGGATGTATTGCATTGCTAGCTCATCGACTTGAAATGTAGAAGTTCATCACCAGAAAGGTCAGCGATAGTTTCAATGTTTGTGAGATCATCTCTTGGTGGAATAGCATTTGGATCACCGGGTATAATTACAATAGGCATCTGAAATGGTCCTTCCAAGATGACCTTCTTTAAGAACTTTCCATGTGGTTTCTTTAGATCACAAAACCTAAAGAACCTAATCACCCATTGATCATAGTTTCCGGGAGTGAGCATTGGAGGTCTATCAAGTGATCCTACCTCATGAATGGATTGTTGGCTACTTAAAGCTTCACACATCTTTGCAAACCAAGACGTTTCCTTTATAGTATTCCTGGATGGATGTTGATTGTAAACGTTTGTGTAAGGTTGTACTTGAAGACTAGGTGGTGGTTGAACCATTTGTGGTTGAATTATTCCTTGTTGTGGATAATGTTATTGATTAAATTGTTGTTGCTAAATTTGTTGTTGTTGATTGAATTGTTAATGTTGTGGACTGAGTTGTTGTTGTTGTTGTTGTTGATTATACGTGTAAGGAAAGTAGTTAGAGTATGGTGGTTGAGACATGTTGAAAACTTGTGTTGTAAAATGGATCTTTGTAGTCGAATGAAACGTTGTTGATGAAGTGTCCTTAGGCGTAGAAACCAAGTATAGGCAAAGTAATGCTTAGACGTAAAATACCAAACTTACGCGTAAAAGCGGTGAGTTACGCATAGGATTAGCTTACGCGTAAGAATTGAGAAACACTCAGTTAGGCGTAAACGAAAGTTAGGCGTAGAAAACTTATGCGTGGGATTAGCTTATCGTAAGACAAGGCTTAGGAGTAAGAAAAATCTTAGTCTTAAAGAGTTCTACGCATAAGTTTGAGCTTATGCGTAAAATTAGGGTTTTGCCCAAAAAAATCCTTTACACTAATCTCAGTGTAAAAGATATCCAAAGTCGAAGTGTTTTCATGCTTATCCAAGCAAGAAAACACTGAGTAAACCAAGAAAACTGAAGATCAAGCCACGGATTACTTACGCGTAACTCTAGGGTTTTGTTACGCGTAAAACTTAACCAAAACGGATTTTTTGCCCAAAGTGATTCTAAGCCAGATTTTTGTGATGAAACAACTTCAATATCACCAAAATAACACAAAAGTGTGAAACTTGATGATCCAAAGCTTATAAACACCTTACGCCTAGAAATGAACACACGTATAAAACCAAGCTTAAAAACAATGAATTACACGTAAAGTTTGAAACTTTTTGCCAAAAACTGAAATTTTAACACCTAAAAACTTTGAAAGTACAAGAATCTTGGATTGTAAAGTGTAAAAAATGAGTTTTAAGCTTGTAAAGTTTGTATTCGAGACTTACGCGTAAAACCAAAAACAAAAACCTTTTCACCCAACTATTTGGCGATTAATACCTTTGTTAGGTTCCTATTTATGTAACACAAGCATCAATATGTAAGAAAGAAAGATAAGATGATCGGTTGAACAATAACAAACACACACGAATGCTAATATGAAATGTTTATGCATAGAGTATGAATGAATGAACAACCAACCCTCAGTGAGGGTTTACAAGGATTATTTATAGGCAAGGAGCTGGGCAACACTACTAGCATCCTTCCCTTCTTATGGGCTTCGGTCAAGGCTCATGGGCTTTCTACATAAGCCTTGGCATGATAACTAACATAATAACCATAATTCAGCTAACTATTACATATTAATTACTAACACTTAAATTCAAGTTTAGGAGTGATTCCAACATACGTCTTCCACGTCACTATCTCTTTCTTCAACAATCTTTTCAATCGACTTCTCACCCTTATTAGTACAACTACTACTAGTAACTATATGCTCAACATAAAAGCCGACAATAGGTTTACTAGACGCTTCTTGATCAACCTTTTACTAGCCATTACCTTTATTTGCTCCTACATCTTCATCATTTGCAACCGAGTTTAGAACATCAAAATGATTTGAAGCAACTACCTTAGAACTAGCCATTTTTTAAATCTTCTTCGTGCCATTCAAACTAGCCTCATTCTTTTTTGACACATGTTTATACACCTATTTAGGTGGTTTAAATTGGAATTTTGGACCAGCATTAACAAATGGGCCGCAAAATGCCTTTCTAGAAGCATATTGAAAACCGTCATTTGACATCATATTTTGCTTCTTAACTTCATTAACAACGCTTTTCTAACAAGTTATGTCATCGTGACCAAAAACGATACACACTCCACATCCAGGTGGTTTTCATTCATATTCCACTATAACAGTATGAAGCACAACACCATTATCCTCCAAACTCGGTGTGGAACACTAGAAGGGGGGTTGAATAGTGATAAGTTCTTATTTACTCATCGTTTTTACCCACCTAAGACCACAAAAATGACCAAAAACACCCAAATATGATCAAAATATGTTACAAATATTCTTGGAGTGTGTTTTTTTCTCTTGCAGGTACCAAAGGATTGAAAATAGAGCGAAAACGGACAAAAACGAGCCGAAATCAGAGAAGTGCTGAAACAGACGAAGCTGGGAAGAGATTTAAATCAAGACCCGGACACGTTTTTGGAGTGAGTTTGGGAAAAACATCTTAAAACCTAACCCTGAATCCAAAATTACCAAATTACCCTTCCCTGATACCAAAAATGACCAAATTACCCTTTAAACCAAAAATCCAAAAATCCCTATTTTCCCTAAAATCCAATTTTAAACTCGTTTTTTTTTTATCTTAAAACCAACTTTTAGTTTTCAAAAAATACAAAAAAATATAAAACTTTTAAAAATCCAAAATACCAAATAAAACTATTTTTTAAAAATCCTTCTAATTTAAACCCTTTCATTTCCCCCATTAGAACCCTTTCATTCCCCTTTTGGACCCCTGCCATATTCCCCAATAACCCTCCATTTTATCTGTGACAACTCGTAAATTCCTCGACGCGTCATAATTAGAGGAACGTCGATTAGAGCGATCGTTTGATTTAATTTGAGATACGAGTCGTATTTTATATCGTTTTTATTGGAAATAAAATTCTAAGAACGTTGGCGTAACTCCCCGTGTCATGAATCATTCGTTTACTAAGCTAAACGAGTCCCGAATCATTAAAATACAAAAGATAACAAAATTTACAACAATAGTCCTTTCGATAATTTCAATCTCACCCTTGTGGTTTTGAGTGTACAAGTTTGGCCCTCCTGTGTATATAAATACCCACACAACTCACCCTTCTCTCATTTTATCATTTTCTTCCTCTCTCTACCCAAACACACACAAATAAAACCTCCTATTTTCTCTCTAAAATCCGCCACCCTATTAGGGTTCCAGTAGCAATCAAAGTTTTCCGCCAACTTCCGCCACTCCTCTTCTTACACCACCTATCTCAAACGATAGATCGGTGTCTCGTGATCACGTTTGTGCAACGTACGCACCTTGAATCATCCACACGCGCCTTAAATCTAAATTTAAAGATTCGGATAACTATGGTTTTGGTATTAAACGTTTTGCATGGGTCTCTAGAGCGGCTTGGTAACGAGTTATACTCGTAGAAGACACCACGGCCCCTCGACTTTTCCCTTTTCTCACGGTAAACACAACTCACTCATTTTTATTTATCTTATATTCGTACATATATTATGTTGTTGTTTTTCGTGGGTTAACTTGGAATAAAAATCACTCTTGGTTTTCGTGGATATGAATGTGTTAAAACAGAAGCTAAACGTGTTTTTAATAATTAGTCGTGTGGGGATATGGGTTTGTTGAATGAACATGGGTTGGTTAATACGAAAAAGGGTGTTGAATGAACATGGGTTTGTTAAATCACAGGTCCTTAATAGTTATGGTGTTTCGTTAATGGTTATTGTGACGAGTCAAGTTTCCAAGATTGGTCACATATTAGTTTTTACTTTCTCTTTTCGTTTTCATCATTTGTTGGTCGTGAATGTGAAAATGGGTAATATTATTTTGTGCTAATGAGACTGTCTGATGCGCGAGACGGGTTAAAACCCGTGTATTGTCGATCCGAATGGAAACCATATTGGGTGACTTTTAATTTTACCTTGCTACGGGTCAGTTACATGTTCACGTATATCCTTTTGGTTTTGGTTGGATGGCCTTGTGCGGACATACTGAAATTCTTTGGGCTATACATGTTATGTCCAGTTATAAAAAGTGAGTATTGAGATTTTGTATAAACTAATTAAAGGGTGTCGTTTGCCTTGGTATGCCTCCATATGAGTTATAAAACTAAATATCATCAAGTGCTATAATTCTCATGTAAATTAAAAAGGGAACTAGACTAGGTAAGTAAATTCAGAATGCATGAATCTAATGTTCATGAATATGGATAATACACTTTGATGCGGAATACGATCCCAGCATTGCATTGGTAATATACAATCGGATTGAGATCATAATTTAGACTTGATTATATAATGGGCATAATAGATTTAATGGATCAATTATATGTATCGATACCGGAATAAAATTATTGTGTTATACGACATACAACTCGATCGGGTAACGAGTAAATTATTTATAAAACGAGCTGATAAACGTTAAGAAATAACTACTTGATTTATAATTAGTAACGGATATTACTTACATGTTATGAGATTTAATATGGTTTATAAACTTGGAATAACTATTGATAACAAGTTATAATGATTAATAAATTAGATTTTAGTAAACGTTTTGGCCTAAACGAGTACCATATATATAAAATTCGGAAATGAGTTTGATATATTTATTTCGCGACGTGCTTAAGTATTATATTTTCACATTTTAACTAATAACGAGACATATATCTATATAATGTCGATAAATAGGGTTTTATTTAATTAAAAACCTTTATCAACTACGAGAATAACTTGTGTCTTATATAAACAAGTTAACTTTTATAAACTTGTTGGGAAATGTTATTTTGGGAGGACGGTATGATTAAAACGTTATGTTTTGGAAATATTGAATAACGAATATGTCGTTATAAAATACTATGATAATATACTTTATATGACGTACTTTATTATAAACTTGTATAATTAAGAATAACGATTGAGAAACCTTTAGTAATTGAGCGATAATTGGAAACTTGTCTTTCATTATTAAACATGTACGTTTGGGGATTATTGGATAAATTTCCGAAACTTATCAATTAACCTATTTATGTTACATAAATAGTTGTCGTCATTTCCTAGTCTTTGACTAGCTTGAGTATTGTCGGTATTTCTTGACTTTGTCGATGTCCTTTTTCACATTTGGTGTGCGTTCTAGTTGGTATGTCTCGGTCATGTCAACGTCTTCTTTTCTTTTGGCGTGAGTTGATTGTTGAGTCATGGTTCCTTACCACCACACAAACGGTTATGTACTTTTGAGAGATTTATTTATAAACTTTTGGGAATGATTATGTACTTTTGAAAGTAACGACATGAACGATCCACGAAAACTACAACACATTACTTTCTATTGATTTCTTTATCGTATGAGCCATATTCTAAGAATACCGTATACGCATTAGGTTGCGTCACAACTA
Organism: Chrysanthemum lavandulifolium; assembly: GCA_022545495.1. Classification (NCBI taxonomy): domain Eukaryota; kingdom Viridiplantae; phylum Streptophyta; class Magnoliopsida; order Asterales; family Asteraceae; genus Chrysanthemum; species Chrysanthemum lavandulifolium. Next base: position 185,478,119 of record CM040242.1, read on the forward strand.
TTCTTATGTACTCGTCGTACAATCTTTTGGATGCCATGGAGATTAACTTTAGATGCCAGTTGTGTCAATAGTGAATAGTGCATTGTTGTGCCGTGATTACCTGTTATCTTCTGCTAGTGTTTATTCTTGCATTGCTGTGGCTAAGGTTAGTTTCATAGCCCCACTTTTATCTACGTTTTTAACTTTATTAGGGTGAGAATCATGCTACTATTTTTGGACCGTGAAAACTATTTGGATTTGCTTATATGCTTGATTGTTTAGATAGATGTGCGGTAGCTGTTGCTTAGACTAGGGTCGCAATCCTAATTCCTATAACTGTTGCCTAGCTAAGAATAGACTTCTACCTCGACCTAGTCCGGGGTTGGCAATTGTTCTAGATTTTGCCACGGCAGGTCTTTGGACTAGAGTCATTGGGCCCGAGTAGTCCCTGGATGCGGGACATGTTTATGGTTGGTGATCCGGGTAGGATCGGTATCTATCTATCTTAGGTATTGCATAGCAAATCAACTCCTACTGGTCCACTATGATTTTGTTGAACTTAACCTATGAACTCACCAGCGTAAGCTGACCTTTTAGCATGATTTCTGTAGGATCGTAATATTTATTGTGTTGATGATTCGGGTGGTCTTGGATGATGGAAATACATGTTAGCCATTAGAGAGAGAAAGGATAAGAGAGGGTGTTCTTGGTAGAGACTTGTAGCACAAATTATGAAAGGTTAGATTATGAAAGAAAGCACCACCCCTTCCATGGATGGAAGGGGTATTTATAGTTACAAACATAACGTCCTCCTGTCGAACTGTGGATCAGGCATACAATGGGTAAAGACCCGTCCTTCCTCCACGGTGTTGCACTAAACTAAACTACGCTACAAACTAACTAATAAACTACTAAACAACGTAAATAACGACATGTCTACGAGCTAACATATGCTAGACCATAATTAGGGTGACCGACACTTTAACATGGAATTTCTAATTCCTAACAATCTCCCCCTAAGGGAGGTCACCCCATGAAATACATTTTGCATCCTAGCATTCTATTCTTGACTTTGTTCTTGAGCTCGTAGACTTCAATTCTTCAATTCCGCAATCTTTGTGCTTTAGTAGCGATTCTTCAAAGTCCGCATTGATTTGTAATTTTAGTGGAGGCCTTTAAGCGATCCACATCTTTCATGATCTTGAGCTTTCGTTGAGATCATCACCACGATAAATCTCTCGGATCATCCATAGTTGTGTTGCCTTCATGTGATGTTGTGACTTTTCAACCGACATGCTCACACTTTACGGATCATGACATCTTTTCATCGAGTAGCGGAAGCTTTCTTGGCTCATGATATTTGCGATGGCGTGGCGGAAACATAGTATAAAAATACCAAAGCCGATGTTAGGAATTAGAAATTCCGTGTATTAAAGAGTCGGTCACCTCAAGTATATGTAATCGTTAGAAAGCTCGTAGTCGTAGTTATTTTAAGTTAAGTAGTATTTAGTTAAGTAACACCGTGGAGGACGGACGGTCTTTACCCATCGTATGCCCGATCCACACCCGTTGTGTGGCGCTTATTGTAAGACTATAAATACTCTACCTTCCAAGGTAGAGAGTTGGAGCTCATAATAATATCTTTCACTTTCTCTCACTAAGTTCCCTAAACCTCTAACTTTCTCTCTAAAACACTCTTGTACGCCTACTTGTGTTAATGGTTTGATGTGTATGTGAAACCAATATCTTACAATTGGTATCAAGAGCCATGGTTAGATCATATCTTACATAGCTTTGGATTTCTAGTGGTTTTAGGTGGTTTTGAGTTTGAAAAGTTTAGTGGTTTGTGCATCATTTGGTTGATTTCTAGTGTTAAAGTTTGGATTTTGATAGTACTTTTGTGTTTAGAATCATCTCAAGTGTTTAGGTTTTGATTTAGAAGGTTTGAATCATAGTGGTTGGGTTGTTTTGGATTGAAAAGTGGTGTTTATGTGTTTTCATGCTAGCGACTTGAGCCACGGAAAAGCTTTCTTGGTAGCGACTTGCTTTACAATTTGGTAGCGAGTTGTAGTTGAAACCGTAGCGAGTTAGGGTTAGCGACTTGTCTAGTGAGACAAGTCGACAAACAAGACAATTAGTGGATTCTCCACTACGAGTAGCGACTTGGTTTAAGTTAGCGACTTGTACTTTATATTGTTAGCGACTTGGTGTTAGCGAGTTGGTACCTAGCGAGTTGCTATTTAGCGACTTGAATATTTAGCGACTTGGTGCTTAGCTTAATTGTCGCCAAAATTTTGTTAACGACTTGGTTTGTAGCGAGTTGTTATATAGCGACTTGGAACTCTAGCGACTTAGCACTTAGCGACTTGGTTCACCGTGTTGTCCTAGCGACTTGGGTGATTTCCTTTAAATACGGTTTTCTCTTGATTCAAGAAAATCCGTGAAAGAATCTATTTCCGGTTTAATCATAGAGTTTTAAAATCCCGCTTAACTGTTAACATGTCTTCCAACGCTCCTACAATCATTTCCATCGCTGTCGAGGACGCTCAAGCGGTGGCTCGATACTCGCCCACCGATGCTTGATGAACCGACTACGACTCTTGGGCTCAACGAATCGATTGTACTATCTTGGAAAAGAAAATGGGGTTAACATTCTCAAATCCATTGATGAAGGACCTTACCGAGTTGAAACTACTAGAGATGTACTTGATATCATCAAGATGGAACTTTGATTTACGGAATGGATGGACCAAAGATGTATGATGAGCTTGACGATAAGGAGAAAAGAGATTCGATGCGATATCCGAGCTTCCAACATTATACCGCAAGGTCTACCAAAGGACATCTACAAGCTTATCAATCACAACACCGAGGCAAAAGTCAGATGGGATAATGTCAAGATGCTTCTTTCTCGGTTTCGAGCTAACTGTTGAAGATCGAGAATCACAGTTGTATGATGAATTTGAGCACTTCAAGATGAAACCGATGAAAGTGTCTATGAGTACTATGTGAGATTTCATAAGTCGGTGAATGACATGAGGAACATCGAATGACTATGCCTAACATTCACCGAACTCAAAATTTGTAAACAACATGAATCCCGAATGGCACAAATTTGTTACTCGTGAAGCTCACTAAAGGATTGAAGAATACGAATTATGAGCAACTCTATGCCTTCCTTCTTCAAAATGAGAGGCATGCCATGTTTGAAAAGAGGATTCTAGATCGCTCAAAGCTCGTGGAGAAGCAAGTTCAACAAATGACTCAACCGCCTTCTACTCAAACATCGGAATCACAACCAAAGCCTCACAAGTCATACCCATGGGTAATGGTAATCACAAACTCATTCCCGATCCCATGTTCAAACAAGTCGATGTCGATGCACACGTGGAAACTTCATTAATCAACTAGCTCTTCCGATTAGTCAAAACATGAACTCTCTTCCACACACCAACAATAATCTCGTAACCGCGCCCAATCCACATAATCAAGCCACCGCCGAGATGGGAAGGTTATGGTGCAACCAGCTCAAGAACGACAAGACGAACAAGCAAGAGGTGGAGTGGTAGAGGTTATGTTGGTAATCGTAATCGAGGAAGGAATGGAAATCAAGGTCAAGCTAAGCCGATCAAATGCTATAACCGTGGTGGTGAGGACACATTGCAAGGAACCGCACATCTCCAAAGCGCCCATGAATCGCCGATTACTTCAGAGATAAGATGTCGCTTGTACAAGCTCGGGATAATGGTGCCGCTTTGGATGAAGAGGAGTTGTTGTTTTTGTCGAGGCAATGCCAAGACCTATGATGCGATGTGGATGAGCAACCAATTCGTGAGATAGGTCACAATCATCGAATGCCTTTCAAGTCGCCGACCGTGATGCATACGACTGATGTGGATGATGGACCCATCGCACACACAATTTTTATGGCTAGCATTTCTCCAATGGTTTCTCCCAAGGTCTCATCTTCACCACAAGTGGCCCATCCAAAGACAAACTCATCTCGAGGTATTAAAACTATACGATAATGTTGATGTGCAAAAGATGCATGACAAAGTACAATCAATCGAAACTATTGAATCAAATATTGAAAATATGGGTAATATCAATGTTGTCCCATATGATCAATATGTGAAACAAAGTAATAGTGAGGTTGTACCAAGTAATGCATCTTCCGCATCAATAATGACTATGTCTTTGATGAATTCACCGCATATGCTCCTCGATGATTCTATTGCCTCGAACTAAATGCCTATAAAGAACGTGTTGCGATTTATGAACAACGTGCAAAATTTGAGTTGACCACCCGTGAGCAGTGAAATGGATGACCAAATGCGCATAACTATTAGAAAAGTAGGTTTAGAGAAGAAGTATTAAAACAAGAGTTAAACTCCTTACAAGAAAAGCTTTCTAAAACGGCTAAGCAAAAGCAAGAACTTCAAGAAAATGTTAAAATGCTTAAGCAAGAATTCAATGCTAAGGAATCAAAACTTTTGAATGATTTTTCTAATCTAAAACCTTGAAAACAAGCTTGAAAATAAGTTGTACGTACAAGGAAATACCATTCGATCGCTCACTTAATCACTAAGCATAGAGTCTTAAGCGATAAGCATAGCATTCCCTTGTTGAGGAACCAAATCCAGAGGTCATTAAAAGGCTAGAAATGCTCATAAGGTTCTTTATGATGGCAATGAAATCCTTAAACCTAGACAGAAACCTAGTTGCGTTGAGTGCACCGAGGAAGATAAGAAATCGATGAAGTCACTAGGAAAAGATGAACAAGAAATTAGATGATCCTAAATGTAAAGAGAAGAAAATAAAGATCACACCCCATGATTACAAGAAGGAAAACTGGATTTCCTTGAACAAGTTTAAGCCTCGACATTGTTGACTCCGAACAAGTTTTTCGAAAATGGATTTAGATAAGCGTAAAGTCGAAAATATTGTTGAAACAAACCTCCCTTTGGAAAATGCCTAGAGCGACGTGTATCCTCCTAATACACCAATGCATCTTGTTCCTAGAACAATTGCCACTAAAAGCAAGACCTTAATTAGTCAATATGTTATCTTTCAACTATTTGTTGATTTTGAGAAAACTTGCAAGAAAAGGATCACACCCATCGGTATAATCAAGGAGAAAGGGTTTTGAGCAAACGAAAGAATGTTATTTAATCGAAGTCATGCCTTTCTTTAAACCGCTAAAAGATCATTTTGAAAGTCTTAAAAGGGAATGAACTTAGACATTAAAGAAATGGAAAAGGAGTTTGATGCAATGATAGTTGAGGTTAGTGACTATGAGCGAGCACTAAAATATAATGAAATTGAGAGAAAGAACTTGCATACATTAAATGAGACTCTTATTATCGAATGTGTTGCTCAAGATATGTTTTTCATCGCTACAAATTGTTCTATTAATGCTTCCCAATTTCATGAACTATCTGTTGTTCTCGAAAGTCTCCCATGATCGTGTCATTGAGCTTGAAAAACTAATTCGAACTAAATGAGAAAATTGAACCGATGATCACGACAATTTGGTTAAACATTTTTCTAAACTAGAAGTTGAGCATTTTAATTTACAACTAAAATATCAACATCTTAAAGAAAATGTCAAAACTTCAAATATCAAGACATCCTCGATGCTCCGAGTTTGATGCGCTTTTCAAATTAACAAACGTGATGAATGATTCAAGCTCATTGCAACACGATCGTAAAGTTGAAAGCCCAAATCTCTCAATTAAAGGGTCAAACGAACAATATGACAGCTCCCAAATGCCTCCTCCTTTAGATTCTCGAATTCTCAAACGTTTCATCTTCAAAACTTAGTAAATGCATTACAAAAGGAAAACGAAAGTTTTCTAGAAGAAAATGAAAAGGTTAAACGTCATTTCAATGAGTTATTTGAATCTTTAAAGGTCACTCAGAATAAAAATAACGAAACGGTAGCCTCATTATAAAAAGAAATTGAGAATCTAAAGAGTCAGGTAAAAGGGAAGATGCCAATGACCAATGGGGAGAATGGTGTATCAAAGGTACATGTCTGTAATAAATATGCTTTGTCTGTGAAATATGTTCCTCCTCATCTTAGGAATAACAAACTTGCTATTCAAACATATTTCTCACATCTTAAGGACAACCTAGAATGTCTCCGTGAGATTGTAGAAGAGGATAAGTTAGAAAAACCAGATGATAATGCAATTGGCCATGCATGCTTATATGCCAAACGATCTCAAGAACTTCTAGAATGCCTAATTACAATATGCCCTAAATCCTTAGGTGAGCAAGTCAATCCCTTGATACCGTGCACTATGCCTAGTGCCAAGCATGCAAGTCATTCAATGACAAATGTTATGAAGGTGAACCCTAATGTGCCTTCAAGCAGTTCAGATTCCAAATCTGTTAGTGCTAAGAATGTGAACTCGAGTGTGCCCTCTAGGTGTTCAAATCCCAAAGAATTCAAGCGTTAAAAAGTTAATCTTAGTGTGCCTACATGTAGTTCAGATCCCAAAGACATCTAAACAGTGAAGCAAATAGTAGCAAAACCAACTAATGTTCCCATTCCTCTACAGAGTAATCGTGACATTAAAGCAAGGTGTCAAAGTCTCAAGACAATACAAGGAATGATAGGACCTCGCAAGCTAAGAATGTGCATTGGAAGAGAGTAGAAGACCAACCTAGGAACTTTAAGTTTGAGCCGAATAAAACGAATCGTGTTGATTCTAGTATTAGCCATAGGCGCATCGTAATTAATTCAATTCGATACTATTTGCAAACCTTGTATTGATGTCCGCTTGAATTCGCTTTCTAATCATGAATGTGGTGTTAATGTTTTGCCTAATGATGTTAATTGTCCATTAATATTGTTAATGCTAATTATCATGCTAAGAAGGCAAAAGGCAAAGGAGAAAGAAAGTTAGAAAACAAAGTGGAAACCCACAGAAGAACATTTAGTAAGTTAGGCTATCATTGGATACCGTTGGTCATAAGACTAATCGACAATGCCCACTAGAAAATGGATGCCCACCGGTAGAACTATTCCTTAAGAAGTGAGCACACTTTGAATAGGGCTAATACGTACACTAGTACCGCATCTATTCATAATGATTCCATTGCCTTAATTTCGATATGAATGCTTCTATTTCGATGTGGGTGTTCCAACCATTGTTACTAACCAAATGGAACCCATTCTTGCATGGGATCCCAATTATCCGCTTATCCACTCTTGTCTCGTGTTCAACCGCAGATCGCTCAAATCGCTCGTGGTACCGGACTCAGTCGCTCCAAGCATATGATCGGGCGACCGGTCACGGCTCATGAACTTCGTGAGTAAATTCATCGACGCTTAGATTCGAAATGATCATTTCGGTGCAATTATGGGTTATGGTGATTATGTTGTTGGTGATAGTGTTATCTCTAGAGTATACTATGTGGAAGGTCTTGGTCATAACTGCTCTCTCGTTGGTCAATTCGTGATTTCGATCTAGAAGTAGCCTTCGTAAAACATACTTGTTTTGTAAGAGAACTTGATGGTAAGGAACTTTTAAGAGGAACTCGTGGTTCAAATCTATACACCATCTCTATCGATGATATGATGAAGTCTTCTCCAATTTGCTTGTTGTCAAAGGCTTCAAAACAAAGTCATGGTTATGGCATCGTCGCCTCAATCACTTGAACTTCGCACCATCAATGATCTCTCCGTAAAGGACTTAGTTGTAGGTTTACCTAGACTAAAGTATGAAAAGATCATCTTTGTTCAAGATGCCAATTGGGAAAAGCAAAAGTATACCCATAAACCCAAACCTACAAACTCAATTACGTAAGTTCTTCATACCCTTCATATGGATTTATGTGGACCAATGAGAGTGCGTAATATCTTTGGGAAGAAATATGTGTTAGTTGTGGTTGATGATTACTCTAGATTCACCGGGTCAAGTTCTTGAGGACAAAGGATGAAACTCCGATATCATCATCAAACTCATCAAACAATTGCAGTTCGACTTAACAAAACCGCCGTAATTATCCGAATGATAATGGTACCGAGTTTGTTAACAAACAACTTAGTGAATTTTATGAAAGCATTGAATCACCATCAAAGAAGTGTGCCCACGAACTCCTCAACGTAACGGTGTAGTTGAAAGACTAAATCGAACTCTTGTGGAAGCCGCTAGAACAATGCCGATTTACTCAAAGGTTCCAATGTTTCTCCGGGTCAAGCTATTGCCACCGCATGCTACACACAAAATCGCTCCCTCGATTCACACTGCTCATGGAAAACTCCATATGAACCGGTCCACAACAAAACCTAATCTCTTTCCTTCGTGTGTTTGGTGCATCGTGTTATCCAACTAATGAGGGTCAAGACTTAGGCAAACCGAGAGCTAAAGCAGACATTGAGTTTTTGTAGGTATGCACCAAACAAAAGGGATACCGAATCTACAACAAAAGAACCCGAAATATCATGGAAACAATTCACGTTACATTTGATGAGTCGACCGGTCAAATGGCTCCGGACAATCCAGTTCAGACCCGCGACTTCAAAACAGTCCCATTGGTTCATCCCTTGTTCCAAACTCTTCTCAAGAAACTCCATATGTACCTCCATCCAAGATGATTTAAAGAAATTGTTTGATCCTATGTTTGATGAACATTATGAGCCAAGTGCTAATGAACTGACGACTCCTCAACAGAGGTCGCTCATATTCCCGTGAATGAAGTCAATCCTTCGCCTCAATATCATTAAGTCAAGAAGCGCCGCCGATCCTTCGCCTCATCAACAAATCATCATTCTTCAAATGTACATCATGGAACTGCTTCGCATCAATGATGAAGTTAATCCCTTTGCTACTCCTCAAGATGCTCCATTTGAGAACATATTTGCTCTCGAATCTTCATCGTAACCATCTTCTTCGTGAGACATCAACTCGCTACTTCACCCCCAACCACCGCCACATGAACACCTCGTAAAATGGACTCATGATCATCCATTAGATAACATCATTGGAAATCCTTCTCGTCCAAGATCAACACGGAAACAACTTGCAACCGATGCCTTATGGTGCTTCTTCAACTCCGTACTCTAAGATCGAACCAAAAGATGTTAAAACCGCCATGAATGAAGATAGTTGGTTCAATGCCATGCAAGATGAAATTCATGAGTTTGATCGACTTGATGTATGGGAGTTAGTACCGCTCCAGATTGTGCTATGATTATTGCTCTTAAATGGATCTTCAAAGTGAAACTTGATGAGCATGGTGATGTGTTGAAGAACAAGGCTCGATTAGTTGCTAAAGGATACCGCCAAGAGGAGGGTATAGACTTTGAAGAATCTTTTGCTCCTGCTTGCTCGAATCGAGGCAATCGTAATCTTTTGGCTAATGTCGCTAGTAAGAACATGGTAGTCTATCGATGGATGTAAAGACGGCATTTCGAACGGAGATCTTAAAGAAGTCGCTCACGCCACCAACCCAAGGATTTGTGAATCAAGAGCATCCTACTCACGCTTATCGCTTGAAGAAGGCTCTTTACGGTTTAAAGCAAGCTCCAAGGGCATGGTATGATACGCTATCAAAGTTTCTTCTATCTACCGGATTTAGCAAAGGAGTAGTTGATCCAACATTGTTCACAAGGAAGTCGCAAACATTTAATTCATGTTCAAATTTATGTTGATGATATCATCTTTGCCTCGATCGACCCCAATGAGTGTGACCGCTTTTCAAATGAAATGAGTTCAAAATTTCAAATGTCAATGATGGGACAAATGTCATTTTTCTTGGGATTACAAATTTCACAAAGTCCCGAGGCATTTTCATAAATCAATCTAAATATGCAACCGAGATCTTAAAGAAATTTGGATTTGATTCAAGTGACCGCTGACACTCCCATGATTGATCGAACCAAACTAGATGAGGACCACTCGTGGATCATGATTGACCAAACGAAATATCGTAGTATGATTGGATCCCCGATGTACCTCACGCTAGTAGACCGACATCTTGTTCATTGTTTGCATGTGTGCTAGATACCGTGCTAAGCCTACTAAAAGCACCTTGAAGCGGTTAAACGGGTCTTCGGTATCTCCAAGGAACCATCAATATGGGACTTTGCACCAAGGACACCGGTATGTCACTAACAAACCTATGCAGATGCCGATCATGCAGATGTCAAGATACTCGTCAAGTACATCCGAGGTGCTCGCTTTTGGGTGATAAGCTTGTGAGTGGTCTTCAAAGAAGCAAATGAGTACTTCTATTTCCTCTACAGAGGCAGAATACATAGCCATGTCATCTTGTTGTGCTCAAATCTTATGGATGAGATCTCAATTATCCGACTATGGCTTTGTATTCAACAAAATCCTCTCGCATCGTGATAATAAAAGTGCTATTGCTCTTTCATGCAATAACGCTCAACACTCAAGAGCTAAGCATATCGACATTCGACATCATTTCATCGTGGAACAAGTGGAAAAGGTGTGGTGGAACTCTATTTTGTGAGGTCCGAATATCGCTAGCGACATCTTCACCAAAGCTCTTCCAAGAGAACGCTTTGAGTTCATACTTCCACGACTAGGCTTGAAAAGCCTTCAACCGTAAACACTCAAACGCCTTCGTGGAGGAAGACGAGGAGTAAAGGTCTATGCTCATCTATCTCTTGTATATATCTATTCGAAAAAACAAAATACAAAATTATAAAACCCTCAAAAATCAAATAGAAAAATATAAAACTTTCAAAATCCATAAAAATCTGAAAAATTCGGAAAATCTTCAAAAAAATATTGTCAATTTGTCATGTTTTTTTTTCGGTTCGATAATATCTACGGTCTTTGTGCTGTCATTCAAAGAATGACACGGGACTTTAGATATTGTTCGAATTTTTTTTATTAAAAAAAATAAAAAAAAAATCAAAAAATCAAAAAATAAAAAAATATTTTGGGAGAAAGAGAAAAAAATGGTTTATTGTCATTTCAGCAAGAATCCGCTTTTCAAAGAAAGAACAGAGCCATTCTTTATCATGTTTTCAAAATTCCATGCTCGATTCTATAAACATTTATCTCATCGAAAACTAATCGCTTTGAAAAATAACTCGCCTCTATTTTTGATAATCATCCGACTTATTTGTCAAAATATCAATCTCTCAATCAACAACCTATGTCATTGATTGAGGGGAGAATGATTTCAATTAAATTAAAAAGTTATTTGGCATTCAATTGTTTTCAAAAGATATACATGCATGTTTTATCAATGGAGTTTAAAGTTTTAAAATCCGATCCTTATCGCTTAAAACGCTTTCATAATCAAGTCACAATTCTCCTTAAAAGCTTTCAAAATCAATTTAAATCTATAAGAGATCACAAATCTCAAATGATTTGATAATTGTGATCGGGGAGAATGTGTGATTTAAATTGATTTAAACCGATAATTCGGTAAATGGTTTTATAAGGATGTACATGCTCTCCTTCCCACATGTGACAAACGATTTCAAATTTTCCATGCACATGTTGAGGGGGAGCATCTATCTTAAACCTATGATTTGAAACGTGATCACTTATCTCAATGTGCAGGTTCCCTCTAGTATGTGCAAAACTCTTTTCAAACCTAGAAGCACATATTGAGGGGGAGCAAAATCATGAAAACCTCATCCTTCCCCAAAATGCTTTATCTACCTGATTCGATTAGGGAAGTGATGTTGATATCTTTTAGAAAATGGTAATCAAAGAAGTTAATTCTTCCTCTTGCCTCCGTGTGCAAAACGATTTCAAACATTTGATGCACATGTTGAGGGGGAGCACTTGTTCTAAAAATATCAAAACAATTCAGTACAAAATGTTTTGATAATATATCACAAGTATCCGGATTGATTTTCAAATGGTTTTCAATTGGTTCAAATGGCGTATGAACAATACCAAATAGACCGACCAACTTTACTTTATGTACGGTGATATAAGGATGATAAGGTTAGGTATTTGTTCCCATGATCCGCCGTAACCGGAGGGATCTACCAGGACTATCCACTAGTAAGTGTAGAGTTCTTAGGTATGATGATAAAAGGAGAAAATGAGATATGGGAAGAGTGCGGATCGAGACCGAGCTAGTAATCGAATAAACCCAACAAGGTTCTAGCTATGAAGTATCGGTAAGCATCAAGGGGTTGAAGAATTAAAAGAATTGAATGAGAAAAGGGTGAAAACAAATAGCCTCCATATATTCAACTTTAGGCGTAAACCGGTTCAATTCATATGCTACCGATGGTAACATCGGTATTGAAGACAAGACGTCATGGACCCAAAGGACGACCGCACTTCAACTTTCCAAACCACTCAAGTTCCTCTTAAAAGGACTTGTTTCATTCTCACGGGAACCGACATTATCTATCGACTTTCTCTTAGAGATTGTTGATATTGAAGAAGGAGACCTCTCCCTAGTCTCCGAGACAGATCCAAATATGCACATATTGAGTCTAGAGCCACGAGATCATCAATAAATCTCATTAGGACACTTTCAATGAAGACTCTCTGCTTCACACAATGTGGAAAGAGAGATTATATCTTGAGTCCCACGATTATCCTTGTGGTATTGCCGTAACATCCGAGTGATATGCAAACATATTCACAATGAAGATGGAAAGCCTCCGAGCCAACATCAAACAAGCTCCCGGTGGGTGGCATGTGAGATCTATTCAATAGATCAACCATGTGACAACCGAATGTAAACAATGGGGCGATTCAATCTTTTGAATCAATCCGGTTCAGTTATGGATTGACGGATACCTTTGAAAACCGGTCATTGTGCTTAAAAACTCTTTTCTTTAGCACATTGACCGTGTTCGAATATTTCAAATCAAAGGTGTTTTATGATTGATAATTGATTTTCATTAAAACCTTCGTTGTATTGCAAAACAATTTCTATTGAGCAATACACGATTGTTTTTCAAATCTCTTTTCATCAATCGCTGAATTTCTATTCATTGGTTCACTCACTCCGTGTTGTCTTCTTTGAGATGTTCGGTTTGAGAACAACTAGAGCAACCGCGAAACCCCGTCAAGGAAATTCTTTGAATTATACCGATCACAGCAAGATTTGTATCGATCAACGGGAACCGTGGGCCGTGTACTCAATTCAACGAAGTGATCAAAGACACTTTCGTGCGCTTTATTGCTAATGCTTTATGCGTGTACACCCGACGCTTTGTAATGATCGTAATGAAGCGGTCAATCCATAGCCGCATGCTCACACTACACATTCATCTCAAAAGAAATCATGATAAGTGCATCAATGACTCGATATTTTCACTCCATGCTTCGCTACGCCGCCAATATCATGAATCAACGAAAGCTTCCGCTACTCGATGAGAAGATATCATGATCCGTAATGTGAGCATGTCGGTCCGAAAGTCACAACATCACATAATACCAACACCACAATGGATGTCTCGTAGATTTTGTTAGTCGATGATCTCAAAAGTCGGCTTAAAATTATTATCACGTGGATCAAGAAAGACCTCCACTTGGATTAACCAAACATGCAATGAGTGGAATCAATGACTACGAGCTTGAGCAAAGTACTACATCAAGAATGCAAGAACAATTGTTAATGTAATATCTGTTTGTATTCAATGTAATTTTAGTATATGTTTGAGGTGACCTCCTTGGGGAGATTGTTAGGAATTAGAAATTCCGTGTATTAAAGAGTCGGTCACCTCAAGTATATGTAATCGTTAGAAAGCTCGTAGTCGTAGTTATTTTATGTTAAGTAGTATTTAGTTAAGTAACACCGTGGAGGACGGACGGGTCTTTACCCACCGATGCCCGATCCACACTCTTGTACGCCCGTTTTGTGTGGCGCTTATTGTAAGACTATAAATACTCTACCTTCCAAGGTAGAGAGTTGGAGCTCATAATAATATCTTTCACTTTCTCTCACTAAGTTCCCTAAACCTCTAACTTTCTCTCTAAAACACTCTTGTACGCCTACTTGTGTTAATGGTTTGATGTGTATGTGAAATCCAATATCTTACATTGTGATATAGTATCAAATCGTTTTGTACCTTAATTGTTTTTATCATTTAGAAATGCTCCCCCTCAACATGTGCATATGATTTTGAAATTGTTTAGCACATGGAGGCAAGAGTTCTTTTGAAATAAATTCTTGATCACAATTTCCATTAAAAAAGCCATTTGATTTTCTTTGGTAAATTATCCCCCTCAATATGTGCATAGGATATTTAAAATCATTTTATCACATAGAGGAAAAAGTTCTTTTGAAGCACAACCATGATCACAAAAGCCATTAAGAAACCCATTTCAAACTCAATCAAGGTACATATGATAAAACATTGATACCTTTGTACCTTGATTGTTTAATTTCTTTAGAAATTCTCTCCCTAAATATGTGCTTCGAGATTCGAAAGCGTTTAACACATATGGGAGAGCTGCCTGCACTTTGAGCCAAAACAATCACTTGTTATCAGATTTCATATTTAAATCACATTTTCTCCCCCGATCAAAAATATCAAATCCTTTGAGATTTTGGATCCCAAGTAATTTAAATAGGTTTAGAAAACATGTGAGAAAACTGTGTTCAGATTAATTTAATTCTGATAGTGGAGCAGATTAAGACATTAAAAGATTGTTAGTGGCAGGTATGATAATTTTTTAAGAGATCTTTTAGGTAAAATAAAACATTTTCACAATCAAACAAGAACAGAAAAAATTTCATTTTGAAAGACCTTTGACCTTTGAAGAAAATCATAGCATGACATAACATTAAATCTTTAGATCACCACTTTTTGTTGTACAAAACGGACTTTTATGAAGAAATATCGTTTGAAAATATTTTATATTAAATCACTCTCCCCCTCAATCGATGACCGTAGTCGATGATTGAGTGACTTAAGTTTTGATAAAATGAAGTTCGGTGATTTTCAAAATTAAGTCCAATTTATTTTCAAAAACAATATATTTCCATTTTTCAAAACAATATTATTTAAAAAAATTGTTTAAAAAATGGTATCATCACAATTATCCTGCACAAAGACACGTTAGGTGGTTGAGAAGCTTATGTTGTTCTTTGTAGGGCTTGAAGAAAACCGTCACGATGCGGTGAGACTTCTTATGTTGCATTTAATGCCAACCGAGGTTAAATTAAGCTCCGTTTCTTCATTTGTCGATGAAGAAAACCATCTCACGATGCGGTGAGACCTCTTACGTTGCATTTTCCATGCCAACTCTCCATAGAAGTCCAATTAAGCTCCGTTTCTTCATTTGTCAACCCAAGATATAGTTACCCTTTCCTTTCGGCATCCAATCATCTTCTATTGTGGGATCCAGATCGGGAACATTCTTATAACCAATATACCTGCATACGTTAGTGAACACCCATACAGATATATGGTGGTCGACATCACCCATAACAGCAATCGACTAATTAAAGTCAATTCAACATAACAATCAGATCATATAAGACATGGGGTTTATGTGTTAATCTAACTCTAAACATCTAATCCTAACAATCATATCCTAAATTCCTAGTCCTTCGACATAGGCAAATATCATTTTTAATTAAGCACGTAGGATAATTAAGAAAGCCCGTTAGATGATATAGATTTGAAAACATTCTCCCCCTCAATCAATGACTTATTTTCTGAAAAGGTTAAAAGCGCTGAAGTCATTGATTGAGTTTTCAAAATTTTTTTTACGAAAAACTCTGAATCTGATTGATTTTAAAGAAACTCATTTACCACCATTTTGTTAAAAAAAATATATTTTTCCGAAGAATTTTTTAGAAGGAAAAATATTTGAGTAGGAACAGCAGTCCTTCGACATACTTTCCTCATTTTGTTTTAGGATAAGTGCACGAAAATTTGAAAACATTCTCCCCTCAATCAATGACTAATTTTTTGAAAAGTTTAAAAGCGCTGAAGTCATTGATTCAGTTTTCAATTTTTACGAAAACTCTGAATCTGATTGATTTACAAGCAACTCATTTACCACCATTTAGTTAAAACAAATATTTTTCTGAAGAATTTTTAGACGGAAAAATATTTGAGTAGGAACAGTAGTCTTTTTGACGACATGCTTTCCTTGTTATGTTTTTAGGATAAGTGCACGAAATATTTGAAAATTTGTTTTAGCGTAGCACTTTCCTTTCTTGAAGAGCGGGTTGCTATCTGAAATAATAGCAAACCATAGTTTTAAGCACGGGTTACAGTCTGAAGTAACTGCAAGCCATTTTTGAGACATGTTTAGAAAGAAATATTTACACCTCCTGCTCGAACTTCATCTAAAGTCTCGTGGCATTATTGAATGACATTTGTAAGACCGTAGATGTTATCGATATCAGAAGACATGTCTTTGAAAACAATATTTTTGGTATTTTTCAAAAAAAAATTGATTTTTATGGGTTTTTGTTGGTTTTATATTTTTCTATTTTCTTTTTGTTGGTTTTATGTTTTTGTATTTTGTTTTTGATAAATATTTACAAAGATAGAGTAGATGATATAGTTTAAGAAGATGATTATACGAGTACCGAGATAAGGATATCGAGCAGCACGTCGTAGAAGATAGAATTCGTCATCTCTTAAACTTCCACCACCAAAGCTTTCGAGGCATCAGAATAGAAGATAGAACATGAGCCTTTGAGAAAGAGAGACTTTGGCAGCTTCCCCCCAAACCGAAAATCCTTATGTTGAGCAGATTCGAAGCTCTATTTCAAGCTTGCTTTAGCCAGGTGCACAAAGAAGCACACCATTATCATTGATCCCGCTGCTCCTTTTAAGAACGATAATCGAGGTTCTCCGTTCGGGGTTATATCATCCAATAGAAGAACAGCAACGTTTCATCTACACTTAAATAATCTTCTCATATTTCTTTTCAACTGACGTCTGAAGCGATCCATTCCAAAAGTTGTCAAGAGAACAATTCCCCCAAGTAGTTGAATTGATGCAGTCAGTCTCTTTGTATAATGCTCAAGAACTCTCCCGAATAAACATCATGAGGGTAATGAAGAACACCTCCCCAATGTTCACATATTTCGCCACGATGATTGTGTATGAAGCTCAAGAACCCAAGTACACCAATATCCAAGAACTCTCCGAATACACATCATGCCCGGGAGAAAACACCTCCCAATGTTTGTGGTAAACAATGGCTTTCTTCCGATGATCGTATGAATCTCAAGGACCAAGTACACATTCCCAAAGAGAGAACAACCGATACGATTGAAGAAGCGGGCGAATCACCGATTATCTCTATGGATGACAATCTCTGCGGATGTCAACTCCGAATAAGTGATTATATCTACGAATCACCGATTAAGCCCTCAAGTGAGACAATTTGGCGCCCCAATGTACACAATTCTTTCTCCCCTGATGATTGCGATAACATCAAGATCATCACACACTTGTGTACCTCTTATATCTTCAGAAACTTTCTCTAACATCACTTCCCCCACATAGTTGGAATAATTACACTAAACGCCTTGATGAGTAAAACCTTGAGTTTCTCTGCGGTCATGACATTCGTCTTCCCGAGATATCTTCAATCACTTAGAAGAATTAAGTTCATCAAGTTTACTCGCCATGAGTCAAACCTTGAGTTTCTCTACGGTAATAACATTTGTCTTCCTGGGATATCTTCAATTACTTAGAAGTTTTAAGTTCGTCAAGTTTACTCGCGTTTAGGTGCTTGTCTCCTTCCCCTTTGTTGGTTTTGACACTTCAGAATCAGCAAAACACAATCCCAAATACTTGAAATCTGTTGAGAAGATCGCTTGAAGTCTTTGTGAGAATCAACATGCTGAATAATGTGAGCAAGTCTAATTGGGGATTAGATTCGACATATCACTCTCCCCCAATTAGTGCTCTCCCCTAAACCGACAATCTGTTTGATAAATGCCCAGATTAAGAAGAAGTCTTTGGATAGTCAAATGCAACTCGTCTTTAGTCTTCTAACATGCAGCAGAAAATGTAGAACAGACTGTAGATTCGACCTTCTTCTAGATTGTCTATTTGGGGAATAGAAAGTCAACATCTTCAACTCACCAAATGCATTCCCGTTAACATACAAATAGCAAATCCCCTTAACTCAAATCCCTCCCAATCAAACAAGAACATAAAGATGTTCATTACGGAAATCAGCCCAGCAACTGGAAGCACTTTGTCATTAATCAAATCAGCCTGTGAAGATGTTAACCAACGGCTCTAGTAGAAAACTCCATGTGAAGATGACCCGATAAGAAGAAGCTCGGTTCTTACATGAGTTTGGAGCCGTTTGACCATTTATTCTCAAGAATCAATCAACCATGCAGTAAAATCACACTTCTTCTCCCCCTCAAGAATTGCATACGGAGTTGCCATTCTTGATTGAATAAGTGAATATCTTCAACAAATGTAGTCTATTCACACTTCTCCCCCGCAAAATTAGCACATGATGTTGCCATCATCATTATAGTTGAGCAAGTGGAATAAGAAAAAAATCAACAGTAGCCCGGTTCACTTGATAATTGAAAGCGCATGGAAAAAACCTGAAGTATGTTGATGAGAATGGTCATAATTGAGAAGATTTCTCTTCTACAGAAGATAAAGCGCACTGAAGCGTACACTTTTCTTTTCTTTAGAGAACGAGGCTTGAACTGAAGTATTCAAACATCATAAGAAGATTTCTCTTCTTTCAAAGATAATGCGCACTGAAACGTACACATTTCTTTTCTTTAGAGTACGAGGCATGAACTATTGTGTTCATACGTCATAATCTCTCTCTTTTCAGCACTCTTGGCAAAACTGGTAATCAACCCCATTATCACTCAGTAGGCTCTTTGTCGTGACAGCTGATGGAGAAAACCCAATATGATGAATTTGACCCTGAACTAAAACATCCCGAACTCGTGACTTAAACTTGCACATATGTAACAAAGAGCGGTGCCGAGACTTCATCGTCCATTGAATCTCTAAGTACGCTATACTCTTCATCCAACCAACCATCAAGTATAAGACGTACATCACCTCTTGAAAATCCACAATTAAATGTGACACTAAGCACTACAACGTAACTCCTTAAAGTGATAGTTATTTTTGTGGTAAAAAGAGCCCAATTCCCCCAAGTGGTAAAAGAGAAGGAAAAGACTCTCAAAAATAACTAGATTTCCAAGTCTTCGTTTTTGGAAAAAGTTCGAACAAGGATCTCGAAGAATCTTCATCCAACCATCCCCGATACCTTCAGATACTAAGTACACTTGCCCGTGATATTTCACTTCAACCTCAAATAAATAATACTGAATTAACGCCGATGTCACATCTTCTGGTTAAAAGCTCAACTCTAGCCTCCTTTGACGTTTTAAGTGAATTCTGATAATGGTTTCCATCCCGACCATGGTTAAAAGCACATAACCCCGTAAAACCATGTAATAACCAAACTGCCATGACGAATAACCAAACACACATCCAATACATGAAGTACACCCTTTTATCCCTTCTTTGAAGTAGAAACCGTAGCACCAGCATCATAAAAGATCCCAAAATACCCTTTCCTTTCTCCAGGATGAATCCATCATTACGGGATTTTACAATTCTATCGTTTAAACTGAGAAATACAATCTTTCGCGGGATTTTACAAAACCAAGAATAAACCGTAAGATAGATTCGGAAATGCACTTCACTATTACCAGAATGTTTCCATTGTCACGGGATTTTACAAGTCTATGATTTAAACCGAGAAATAGATTATTTTGCGGGATTTTACAAAATCAAGACAAAATCGTAGACAATGTCAGCTTGAATGTATTATGACCACTTTGGTTTCAGTGAATATCTGTTTTAGGGGAACATGCAGCGGTTCATCAACGATTCATTATCCAACATCAACAATACCATCAACCATCCAATAAACACTTTGGTAAACACATCATTCACGTATACTGTCGGCTGTTGCTGTGACCACTTGGTGAAGTAAACCCGATATGTCAAACTTGATCATGAAGTGAACTTCCCCAGATTTGTTACTTAAACTTGTACTAGTCCTTGTAAAGAAGAAACGGTGTACCCAATGTACAAAACCTCTTGACGTATCCTCAACTGCGTGAGACACCAAAGTGATAGTTACGTTGTGGGTAAACCGAGAGAGAATCACAACCGTACCTAAATAGCCAAGTCTTTATCACACTCTATAAATGCCCAAACAAGTCATCTTCGCGGAAGGGTAGAAGGAAAGAAGACGAAATAAGTAAACGCGCCAGGAAAATCTCACTGCAAATCCAAATAGGAAATATCATTCAAACAACCCCGTAGTCAACTTTGTACATTCATCAATTCAAGCCATGACATGGTGACTTTCGTGAAAATGTATAAACCAAAGTATCAGATCGCATAACACAAAGAATCTCATCATCACACCAAATCTCATTGTCACCAAGAATCATTCGATCTTAGATCCATTAAGCCCGGTTCAATCCATTCTAAAATTCAGTCCACGACTTAATATCCAATTCAATTCAACACAGTGTCTGGTCTATCTCAAGCCCACATTAAAAAAATAGTACATCAGATAACAAAAGCTCATCCGGAATTAATTACACTTAAAATTCAAGTTCTCTTAAAATTCAATCAAAATACATAACATTGCACCAACTCATGTAGCGTATCCGAATTATAAACCACAATTCACAATATTAATTCTCGTTAAGAGAATAAATTTGCGGATATCCGATTCAAATCGATTGGAACCGAGGCCCAAAAGATACCATAAAACCCGTTCCAGGATGAGTACCATTTAACACGTAAACGTTCATTAAGTGATCTTAAGTGAATGCATAATCACAATACACACATACTTTCGTGGCCAACAGTACATCAGAATTTTTAAAACCATAAATGTTCGGTCCAATACGATTCATAACTACCCGATCCAATTTTAACCAATATACAAACCCACGAACCATTCCAAATCAGTGATAATACAACAAGGCCCATCCTTGAAATTCAGTTCGGCCCACAAACCTTCATACCCTAAATACACGGATATAAAACACACTTATCACACTACAAACATAACCCTAATTACTCACAAATAAACGCCTACCACCACACACAATCTGCCTCTCTCCTTTCTCTGACTAAAACGCACACAGCAAACCCTAATCTCTTTCAACATATTACATCCGCCCCATCTCCTTAAAAAATAGACGCATTCAATCAATCCTCAAATCAGGTCCGCAGCTTCAATTGTAATATGCCAATAAAAATGCATCCATTAAACAAGTTAAGCTCGCCACAGGGATGGCTCGAGATACTTGTGACAGCCACAGGGATGGCACTAGGTTGAGAGACCGGCATCAATTTTGAACCAAAGCATCAAGGTAGGTATTTCATTAATCCTTTTGATGTTTGAATGGACGAATCAAAGTATGTTTATAACACTTATTGTTATAAAACCTTCTTTTCATTCGGATATAAGAATCAAAACTGAGATCAATGAAGATTATCTTTGGAGGTTGTAGGGATCTGAAAAGGTCTTAGTAACATCATAAACCCATTAAACAATATGAGATCTTTAAAAAGCCATTTCATTTTCTTTCAAAAAACCGAATATATTATGAAGGTTTTTTAACAGAAGTTGTTAAAAATCTTTCAAAACAAGATTCGAATATTTTCCAGAACTTATTGGTGTCTTGTTAATGTTTTGAGTTTGGATCTATGATGAATTTTCTTTCGTGTGTTTGATCTTATAAAGGTCTTGATAAATCTCTTAAAACACGAAAGGGATATCTGAGATCTTATACGATTTTCAGTTTTCGAATGGATGTAGTAGAGCAAATGAAGTGTTGACTGAGATTGGTGAAGAGTTAGGATAGATTGAGATGTTGGAGGTCTGATTGTTTTGGTATATGGTATAGTTGTTGAGTCATGGTCTATGGTCATTTGGTAAATGTACTTTTAGGTCAACAAGTCGCTATTGGTTTTGTTAAGTCGCTACTTTTTTAGCTTAGCAAACAAAACACGCTATTTCTGATTTTGACACAAGTCGCTAACTTATAAACATAAGTCGCTACATCTGAATAGACACAAGTCACTATTTTCAAACACAGCAAGTCGCTATTTCATTATCTTGACAAATCGCTACATCATTTTTTATTTTATTTTTTTAGTGAGTCAACAAATCGCTACATGGTATTGTCAAGTAGCTACGACTTGTAAAGACAAGTCGCTACACAGATTACTTACTCAACTCGCTACCCAGTGGTTTTTTGTATAAAAACTCGCTAGTATGAATGACATGACCAATATTTTAGAACCGTTTCAAACTAAGAAAGAGGCATAAAGAGATATACTTTTTACCCATTTTGACCACAAAAGCATGACCAGTTGACTCCAAAAATCATCATGTGAACCATTTGATATCAAAGTTTAACCACAATTTTACCACGAAAATGGTACAAAAATCACAACACAGTTGCAGGTTGAACATGAAACTGACCAAGACAGAAAAAATAAGGATAATGGACCATGACTTATGAACCATAACATGATACAAAAACTTGTAGATACAAGGACATGTTGAGAAACAGTTTGCCAAAGTAATAAACAGAAAATAAATTTCCGACCAATCAAAAGTACAACAATAGTTTACAACATGATCCAAAAACCAACATAACCATGATACAAAACCATACAAATCAACACAACACAATAACCATGGCTCTGGTACCATTTGTAGGATCGTAATATTTATTGTGTTGATGATTCGAGTGGTCTTGGATGATGGAAATACATGTTAGCCATTAGAGAGAGAAAGGATAAGAGAGGGTGTTCTTGGTAGAGACTTGTAGCACAAATTATGAAAGGTTAGATTATGAAAGAAAGCACCACCCCTTCCATGGATTGAAGGGGTATTTATAATTACAAACATAACGTCCCCCTGTCGGACTGTGGATCATGCATACAGTGGGTAAAGACCCGTCCTTCCTCCATGGTGTTGCACTAAACTAAACTACGCTACAAACTAACTAATAAACAACTAAACAACATAAATAACGACATGTCTACGAGCTAACATATGCTAGAACATAATTGGGGTGACCGACACTTTAACATGGAATTTCCAATTCCTAACAATTTCTCAGGTAATTGAGAGGTGTTTGGAATACGTGATCAGTGGAAGCTTGGCAAGAAGGCGGGGTGCAAGGATCATTTCTGACTCTGATAAACTTTGGGGACCTATCTTATTAAATTATGTTTTGGGCCTAATATTTACACTTTTGAACTAAATGTTTTGAATAACCAATTTTAGGATTGGCTTTGAATGATAAATGACTATCTTTTTGCTATACTTGTGTGCGATACCAATCCAATAGTAACGCCCTAAAAACTTGATTAAAACTTCCGTTGTACCGAGATTTGGGGGTGTTACAGATTGGTATCAGAGCTCAAGGTTATAGAGAACTAGGTATTTTATAAACCCTAAACTATAACCACGTTTTAAGAAAATTGATCCTCGACCGACGCACTCCCGCTTGCCAAGCCGAAACTTCTTAATTGATTATGGTATGAACTGCGATTTGACTTATGAAATGATATGTTTTGGGATATGATTATTGATTTTGGATAAATGAGATGTGATTATCGAGATACTACGGATTTGATTTGAGTAAACGATATATTATGATTTTGGAATTTTGAACTCGATTGATTTAATATGGATGATTAAGAACACATTAGACGAATTGATTGATAAGATGATTGATGAGATGTTTAGGGCTGATTTGATGAACGGTTTGATTAAACACTTGATTGAGCATGTGCCCTGTTAGTAGACGATTTAAGTCTGCCTATCTTAGTAGTTCACTATAAGCATTTCACATGCTTATACACTCACAGTAAGCATGTCCTCATGCTTACGCATACCCTATAAGCATTTCTATATTTTTATGCACGCCCTATAAGCATGTCCTCATGCTTATACACGTACATAAAGCATGTCCTCATGTTTTCGCACGCGCTATACCTTTCACAGAGTGTGGAGTCCCAAACCTTAAATCTATAACACTTAACTTATATTAAGTAGTTGCCTTGGGTATATCCCAAAACAATAAAGAGAAAACTTTGTATGAATATAAACAAATACGTGGGATCTATTGGAATGTTTTTGGAAGATTAAAGTGAACAAATGAACACAGAATGTGACAACCAATAATTCAACATTATTTATCAATAATGCGGATACTCTCAAAGTATCGTGGTTACGCAATTTCTGGCGTAATCTCACCACTTGATTTAAAACTTGCACATTAGTAGTGGTCGTGGAAATGATTTGGGAATATAAAGGAAATGGTACTATTGTAACTAAGTCGGAGTCACAACGAGGCCTTTTGTCTCGTGAACGTGAGTTCCATTGTTAAGTTTTGATGAACACGAGTCTAAAACGCGTTAAAGCTAATAAAGCATGTAAACTGGTGTGTTGGTATCGTGTGTGTGTCATGCTCACGTGTTTTGCATCTTATTATGTTTATGTGCCCTTGATCATAACTAGATGATGGATTATAATGATTTTGATGATGTCGATTGGTGATGGTCTCGTGTTACGATTTTGAGTCAAAACCTACTTAAACCATTGTTTTGTTCTTAAGTATTGTCAAACGAGTGATAATCGGTTTTGATTAATAATAATGGATTCATGTCCGCTAGTGATATAATAATATACTGAACCGGTAAGTGTTTTCTGATAATAAATTAGACTAAAGCGTGATTATTTGGTTAACGGTGAATCATTGGTATGAATCAGATTTTGAAATCGGATGACATTTCAGTTAACAGCCTTAATTGAATAACAAATTAATTGTGGTGTTTTGGGTAATTGGTAAGTTATTAACAAACATTAGATTTGATACCCGTTAATCGGTTGTGTTTGGGAAATTGAAAGAGTCGATTGGAAGTGTTTAATGGTGTTGGGTATGTTTGATTGTCTATTTAGATGGCGAGATTGGTATGAGATTGTTTGAAGGATTAATTAGAATTGTGAAAATTGTTTATTTTTGACTTAATGATATATATGTCAATTTTGCGCTACGTCAGGTGTTATCGTGACTTTCTAGTCTCGACTACTCTGACAGCACCATAACATTGTCTTTAGTATTTATTTGGGTAATATGATTTTTGTAAAAAGTCGAGAGTCATGACTCGGACTTGGGAACTCGAAACGAATAATGACTCGAAATTTATATTGGAATTTTTATCGAAATTTATATTGGAATTTTTATCGAAATTTATATTGAAATTTTTATTGAAATTTATAAGTGAGATGAATGAATTTATATTGAAATTATATCGAATTTTTATATATATATATATATATATATATATATATATATATATATATATATATATATATATATATATATCTACAAGAAAATCGTACTAGAAAATATAAATGATAAATGGTTTTGTACTAAGCATTCGATAACAGGGCTCGCCTTGTTATCCAACATTTTAAAAAGGGAACCAACGTTCAAAAATAGAAACGTTTTGTAATAAAGGAGTCATTAAGTGTTTCAAGGGTACGTTTATTGAAGGGTGTCATTTATGAATATATAATGTCATTTATGTGTTGTGCGTGAGTTACGGATGACCTAACATTAATAGCGTCGATCCACGTGGATAACGGACTTATTAGGTTGACGAACCTAATAGGTGCCCGCTATGTACGTAGGATAACGTTATTAATGATTGAATTATCCTTATGCCTCGTTAGGATGTGTTTGGTTTTTGGATAATAAGCGACATGAACAAATGGTTAAGTTTATCGAGTTGACGAATTCGATAAGGTCTAACTATTTATTCCGAAACTTATTAAACTATAAAGTTTATCATATAGACGTCTCATTGTGTCATTATGAGTCTCATTGTGGTTATTTGAGTGCATTCATGGTGATTGTCGAGTCGATACCACACACACACACACACACACGATGATACCTAACGCGAATAACTAAGTGGAGCAACGAGATATTTCTGAGATAAGAAAATGAATACATTTTGGGCATATAACATTGAAGTTAGGAATATATAAATTGAGAATTGGTTATAATAATTGGTTGTGCCTTGCTTGATAAAAATTTATCGAACCTCGATTGGATATAGACAGATCACCTATATTCAGCCAGAGACAGCAGGACATGGACTGATCACCTATGTCCGTCTCAGAGGTAAATTTTACAAATACTGGGAATTGCTATAACAAAATTTTGTTCGGATTTGAGATTGGTTATAAGAACGATAAACTTAAGGTGGACTCGCACACTCACACTCGCTAAACATCACGAAAGCCACACTCACACACGACACACTGGCATCGTAACACCTCTTGAATCGTAACACTTCTGGCATCACTATACGTCTCCGTTTATGTGAAATTCTTGGTTGTAGCACTTGAGCGTAGTTCGCCATAAATCGGGTGAGACCCAATTGGCGCTGTTTTTATCCGAAATGTTTTTTGATGTAAGACTCGTTGATCTTATCCGAGCATTTGAAACTGTTTTGAGCTGTTTTGGATTGGGTCTTGACTATTTTGGATTCGGTTTTGGATTTTGGTCCTTGGGTTTTTGATTTGGTAATTTTGATCTCGTTCCGAGTTTTAACTCGCCATTTGACTTCGAATCATCATTTGGCCTCGAATTATTATTCGGCTCCGTTTCATTGAAAACTTTGTTAAAATCATCTTTCGACCTTTAATCAGTATTAGATTTCGAAACGTCATCCGGTCGTATTGCGATGGTAACCGTATTGGAATTATAATTCCACCGTATTTTGATAAAAATCTTGTTGGAATTATCACTTCACATCGTTTCGGTAGTAACACCGTTGGATTTGTCATCTAGCCTCGTTTCGTTGGTAACTCTGTTACCGACACTTATACCTCAAGCCTAGTCTTGAACAAATTGTTGAGAAAACTTTCGAAACCTTTAGCGACGTCATCTAGTTGACGTTGCTCAAACCGATAATGTTGTGGTCGACATTGCTTCGCCAACAGCTTTCAGTTAAGGTAGTACCTTACGTGTTGTTGATGTCGTACCTTATCCTCTATTTAGGTACCCCTATCGATAACGATCTAACGACTTGTTTTAGTGAAGTTGTTCACCGAGGATTATCCTTAGATATTGTTCCGTCGATGTTGACTCTAGCAAACATTGAACCCTCAACATTGTTTGTCAACAATAGTCTGCTACATCACACCACCAGTAATGGTAATACCTACCCTATTTTATCAATATGGTACCTTACACACCATAGATGAGAAATTCTCTAGCATACCTACTTAGAGCCGTTGACGTTCACTCGTATGTAGGAAATAGTTTGGATATCAACTGGTAGTTGAACTTCTTTTGGAGATTATGATTTTGGAGTTGAACCTTGAAACCTTTTGCGTTAAGTGTTAAGTGCACCAATGAGTCAATCGACAGACTGTGGTTAGTAACCAATACTCTCTTTTAGGAGTCGTACTCTCGTCTCTAACCTAGATATCATGCTAAGTCAACCGAACGATTGATGGTGGTAATCAAAACTTTCTAATAGAGACATACTCTGAACTTCCTAGACTTCTCATCTAGTAGAGATTCCGTATTCAGCAGAAATCTTGAAAATCCTAAAGAGAAACTTGAACCCCGTTCTCTAGGAAAATCACATAATCTTTCTCTCATCCTTCGAGAAGCACCTACTAATCTTTCGAACCTCTCACCAAACGATAAGCTACACCGTAGAAGAAACTTTGGAAGTAGAATCATGCCTTTACCTAAGTGAATGTTAGTAGTCTTACCAACCTATTCACCTCCCGCGAATTAGTAAAAAGGAAAAGTATGGACGACAATGCTCGTCTCTCCTCATATAGTTATAGCAACACTAGAGAGCCCAACTATCTTCTTTTAAGGAGGTGAGGTAGTACCTAATCCTCTCCCTCCGGTAAAGTGACTTGCTCCAATAAGCTAGACCTCACCTTTGAACTCTAGCTCCTTACCTTTTTTCCACTATGGCACTTCTATTGGAAGGAGGGAAATTCCCTTGATGTTTCCCTATCTGAGATTCATTTGGTTAGTATACACCTGATCCTCCCTCCTCAACCTTCAACTCCCTCCGACACTCTTTAAGGAAAAGCGCGATCGGAAAACCTAAGTTACACAAATGGACTTCTTCACACCTAAAGTAAACCGTGTGCTTTAGGAAATGCTAATTTTTATCTTTCCAGATTATGGCAATCGCCACACACCCATATTTCATCTATCACTTCCTAGGTCCGAGAGAACCAATCTGGATATGCTTGGAGTGTATCATCTCCAGACAAATGGCAGAAGTAGAGAAACCATTCGAACCCTAGTAGAACACGTAACGTGTCTTTTAAGTTTGACAATGGTCGGGATAGACACCTTCCCTTGGCCAACTTCTCCTAAAACCATACCTATCACTTTGGTACCTCGAAGGAACCGTAAGAGATCCTTTATGGTCGTAAATGCCGATCCCGATTGTTGGGTAGAAATGGGAATACCCAACCTACCAACTCTGAACCTATTTAAGAAGATACCAAGGAAACCGTTCTAAGTTGAGATGGATACGTAAGTTACTCACAAACCGTTTGGAGGCATAGACAACGTGAATCTCTTGAACCCTCTGAGGTAACCTAGAATTTAGCTTTCGGAGCCACCATGAAATTTTGTGAAGCGAGTAGTGAATGTGAAAACTTAATCCCCGCTATGTCAATCTTTTGTAAAATCCTTGCTAGATTGAGACCAGTAGCTCAGAGCCTTAAGCTACCATCGAGACTCAGTATAGAGTTCCCAACATTTTGTGCATAGTAGGAAGAAATGACTTGCCGTTGAGGCAAATGTAATCCTTTGGAAAATCCTAATTTTAGACATTTAAACTTCGTTGACCTATCGAAACCATAGATGATGAGACCTGGTAACTTTAGTAAAGTTGCCTCCCTGTCTTCGAAAGTTCATAGAAACTCGCAGTAAGATCCTTGATTCACGTAGAGAATGTGAAGATAAGCCCTCGTGCTCTTGCACTTACCCCTTCTAAACTTTAATGGATGACTTGAATTGAATCGCGAGGACGCAATTCCTTTTAAGGAGGTGAGGCTGTGACAACTCGTAAATTCCTCGATGCGTCGTAATTAGAGGAACGTCGATTAGAGCGATCGTTTGATTTAATTTGAGATACGAGTCGTATTTAATATCGTTTTATTGGAAATAAAATTCTAAAACGTTAGGCGTAACTCGGTGTCATGAATCATTCGTTTACTAAGCTAAACGAGTCCCGAATCATTAAAATACAAAAGATAACAAAATTTACAACAATAGTCCTTTCGATAATTTCAATCTCGCCCTTGTGGTTTTGAGTGTACAAGTTTGGCCCCTCCTGGGTATATAAATACCCACACAACTCACCCTTCTCTCATTTTATCATTTTCTTTCTCTCTCTACCCAAACACACACAAATAAAACCTCCTATTTCTCTCTCTAAAAATCCGGCCACCATATTAGGGTTCCGGCGCCGTCAAAGTTTTCCGGCCACTCCCTCTTCTTACACCACCTATCTCAAACGATAGAAAGGTATCTCGTGATCACGTTTTTGCAACGTACGCACCTTGAATCATCCACACGCGCCTTAAATCTAAATTCAAAGATTCATATATCTAGGGTTTTGGTATTAAGCGTTTTTCATGGGTCTCTAGAGTGGCTTGGTAACGAGTTGTACTCGTGGAAGACACCACAGCCCCTCGACTTTTCCCTTTTCTCACGGTAAACACAACTCACTCATTTTTATTTATCTTATATTCGTACATATATTATGTTGTTGTTTTACGTAGGTTAACTTGGAATAAAAACCACTATTGGTTTTCGTGGATATGAATGTGTTAAAACAGAAGCTAAACGTGTTTTTAATAATTAGTCGTGTGGTGATATGGGTTTGTTGAATGAACATGGGTTGGTTAATACGAAAAAGGGTGTTGATGGGGTTTAAATCACAAGTCCTTAATAGTTATGGTCTTTCGTTAATGGTTGTAGTCACGAGTCAAGTTTCCGAGATTGGTCACATATTAGTTTTTACTTTCTATTTTCGTTTTCATCATTTGTTGGTCGTGAATATGAAAATGGGTAATATTATTTTGTGCTAATGAGACTGTCTGATGCGCGAGACGGGTTAAAACCCGTGTATTGTCGATCCGAATGGAAACCATATTAGGTGTCTTTTAATTTTACCTTGCTACGGGTCAGTTACATGTTCACGTATATCCTTTTGGTTTTGGTTGGATGCCCTTGTGCGGACATACTGAAATTCTTTGGGCTATACATGTTGTGTCCAGTTATCAAAAGTGATATTGAGATTTTGTATAAACTAATTAAAGGGTATCGTTTGCCTTGGTATGCCTCCATATGAGTTATAAAACTAAATATCATCAAGTGCTATAATTCTCATGTAAATTTAAAAGGGAACTAGACTAGGTAAGTAAATTCAGAATGCATGAATCTAATGTTCATGAATATGGATAATACACTTTGATGCGGAATACGATGTAGCATTGGTAATATACAATCGGATTGAGATCATAATTTAGACTTGATTATATAATGGGCATAATAGATTTAATGGATCAATTATATGTATCGATACCGGAATAAAATTATTGTGTTATACGATATACAACTCGATCGGGTAACGAGTAAATTATTTATAAAACGAGGTGATAAATGTTAAGAAATAACTACTTGATTTATAATTAGTAACGGATATTACTTACATGTTATGAGATTTAATATGGTTTATAAACTTGGAATAACTATTGATAACAAGTTATAATGATTAATAAATTAGATTTTAATAAACGTTTTGGCCTAAACGAGTACCATATATATAAAATTCGGAAATGAGTTTGATATATTTATTTCGCGACGTGCTTAAGTATTACATTTTCACATTTTAACTAATAACGAGACATATATCTATATAATGTCGATAAATAGGGTTTTATTTAATTAAAAACCTTTATCAACTACGAGAATAACTTGTGTTTTATATAAACAAGTTAACTTTTATAAACTTGTTGGGAAATGTTATTTTGGGAGGACGTTATGATAAAAACGTTATGTTTTGGAAATATTGAATAACGAATATATCGTTATAAATTACTATGATAATATACTTTATATGACGTACTTTATTATAAACTTGTATAATTAAGAATAACGATTGAGAAACCTTTAGTAATTGCGCGATAATTGGAAACTTGTCTTTTATTATTAAACATGTACGTTTGGGGATTATTGGATAAATTTCCGAAACTTATCAATTAACCTATATATGTTACATAAATAGTTGTCGTCATTTCCTAGTCTTTGACTAGCTTGAGTATTGTCGGTATTTCTTGACTTTGTCGATGTCCTTTTTCCCATTTGGTGTGCGTTCTAGTTGGTATGTCTCGGTCATGTCAACGTCTTCTTTTCTTTTGGCGTGAGTTGATTGTTGAGTCATGGTTCCTTACCACCACACGAACGGTTAAAACTAAACTTTTGAGAGATTTATTTATAAACTTTTGGGAACGATTATGTACTTTTGAAAGTAACGACATGAACGATCCACGAAAACTACAACACATTACTTTCTATTGATTTCTTAATCGTATGAGCCATATTCTAAGAATATCGTATACGCATTAGGTTGCGTCACAACTATTCTATTGTACTCGTCGTACAATCTTTTGGATGCCATGGAGATTAACTTTAGATGCCAGACGTGTAAATAGTGAATAGTGTATTGATGTGCTGTGATTACCTGTTATCTTCTGCTAGTGTTTATTCGTGCATTGTTGTGGCTAAGGTGAGTTTCATAGCCCCACTTTTATCTACGTTTTTAACTATATTGGGGTGAGAATCATGCTACTGTTTTTGGACCGTGAAAACTATTTGGATTTGCTTATATGCTTGACTGTTTAGATAGATGTACGGTAGTTGTTGCCTTAGACTAGGGTAGCAATCCTAATTGCTATAACTGCATTGCCTAGCTAAGAATAGACTTCTACCGACCTAGTCCGGGTTGGCAATTGTTCTAGATTTTGCCACGACAGTCTTTGGACTAGAGTCATTGGGCCGAGTAGTCCCCGGATGCGGGACATGTTTATGGTTTGTGATCCGGGTAGGATCGGTATTTATCTATCTTAGGTTTTGCATAACAAATCAACTCCTACTAGTCCACTATGATTTTGTTGAACTTAAACCTATGAACTCACCAGCGTAAGCTGACCTTTTAGCATGATTTCTCAGGAAATTGAGAGGTGTTTGGAATACGTGATCGGTGGAAGCTTGGCAAGAAGGCGGGGTGCAAGGATCATTTCTGACTCTGATAAACTTTGGGGACCTATCTTATTAAATTATGTTTTGGGCCTAATATTTACACTTTTGAACTAAATGTTTTGAATAACCAATTTTGGGATTGGCTTTGAATGATAAATGACTATCTTTTTGCTATACTTGTGTGCGATACCAATTGTTGGGAATTATGCGAAGTAGGATTTCTACTGTCAATTCTGCCTAAGGATTCTACTGAAATAGAAAGTAGAATCTGTGAAGAGATTCTCATTGAAGTATAAAAGTCGTGCCGTGTGTCTGTTTGAAGAGTGGAAGTCGACTAGGATCTGCATGCGCTTTATTAATTACATGCTAACCCATTATTATTCTTGAACTGCCCGAGGTTAGCATGGGTATTATTGTACTGCTCAATATTGTTTAGTGTTTAGTCATTAAATGCATGCTTGCATGCTTAGTCGATTGAGTAGAAATAGTTTAGGGTTCCTTGTCTATAAAAGGAACTTTATAGTATGTAATAGTCACTCATTCGAAATATAGAGTTTTAGTTAATAAAAGATCCATAGAGGATCTAAGTGTTCTTAGTTATAATAGCTTGTATTTACATTCCGCTAAAGAATACGAGTTGTAGAGATCTTCTATTAGTTTTCTTATGATTACATAGGCAACACTAACGATCTACGAGTGCTCAAGATCTGTCAAGGTCTTTGTGTTTACAACAAGTGGTATCAGAGCAAGGATGTGGCAACACTATTTCCAGACATGGGAAAGGATGTTGGGGTACTGCTGTCAAGTCCTCAGCAGGTTGTTCTTGGAATAATAAGGGACCTAAAATTCAATGGAAACCCAAGGACAATGGTGGATCTTTCTCATCTGCTAGACCTAAATCGTGTGATCCACAAGGCAGGTTCAAGTCAGCAATGACTTGAGCCTCCTTTGTATACTAACATTCTTTTGTATATATTTTTGTTACTATAGGATCATCCTCTTAAGCATAAAGATATTGGTATTGTTGATAGTGGTTGTTCAAGAAGCATGTCTGGAAATAGAGATATGATGCACAATTTTGTTCCTATTGAAGAAGGAGGCAATGTGACTTTTGGTGGAAGTGATGGTAAAATTACTGGGAAAGGCACCATCAAGACACCCCTACTGAACTTTGAGAATGTGTACTATGTTAGGGAACTTGACACTTCAACTTGTTCTCGGCCTCACAAATTTGTGACACCAAGAACAAGGTACTCTTCTCTGAAGATGAATGTCTTGTGCTTTCTAAAGAGTTCAAGCTTCCAGAAGATACTTCAATTCTGCTGAGAGTTCCTCGAACTCACAATCTATACACATTCAACCTCAATGAAGTTCATCCTGAAGGTGACCTCACTTGTTTGGTGGCTAAAGCATCCCTGGATGAGTCTACCAAATGGCATAAGAGAATGGCTCATGTGAATTTCAAGACCATAAAAAAACTCTCTAAAATGGGTCTTGTTGAAGGTCTTCCCTCCAAAGTTTTCTCCAATGATCATAATTGGGTTGCATGCAACAAAGGGAAGCAACACAGAGCCTCCTATAAAGCTATCACTACTGTGAGCATTATCTCTGAGCCTCTTCATCTGTTACATATGGATCTATTTGGTCCAACTCAAGTCAGAAGCATCGATCACAATTATTTTTGTCTGGTGATCACTGATGGCTATAGCAGATTTTGTTGGGTGTTCTTTCTAAGGACTAAAGATGAAACATCTCCAGTGCTGAAAGACTTCATCACCCTCGTTGAAAATCAATTGAACAAGAAGGTTAAGGAATTGTGTGATAATGGGACGAGTTCAAGAATGCTATTATTATAGAACTCAGAGGTCTAAAGGGATAAAGAGGATTATAGCAATCCAAGAACCCCGCAACAAAATGGGGTGCCGAAAGAAAGAATAGGACCTTGATAGAGGTGCAAGATCAATGCTTGCGACTCTAGATTGCCCACTATGTTCGGATCAAGTTGTTGGCACTGACTTGCTATGTGCTAAGCAGAGTCTCCATTACTAGACCTCACCTCAAAACACCATATGAGCTTCTCTTTGGGAAGGTTCCACCATTCATTACCTCAAACCTTTTGGTTGTCAAGTGACCATTCTAAACACCGGTGATCCGTTGGGGAAGTTTGATGAGAAAGGCGATGAGGGTTATATTGTGGGTTATTCACTCATAGCAAGGCTTACAAAGTGTACAACTTATCTGCCGAGAAGATAGAGGAGACTTTGAACACGAGATACATGGAAGATAAGCCCAATGTTAAAGGATGTGGTCATGTGTGGTCTTTTGACCTTGACTACTTAGCGATTATTTGGGTAATACTAGACATATGGCTAACCAAAGTGCGGGTTCTCAAGAGTCTCCCACTAACAATGCAGTACTTTGGATGTCGACTCACGAAAGTGAATTTGAAGATGATGAGCGACCTATACTTGTACCTTCTTTCTCCCAACAATATTTCGTGTAACACTTCTAGAGACACTTCACGAGAGTGAAGATGAATCACACTATGTTGAGGACCTTGCTAGACTTCGGACTCAAGAGTTTGCGGCTAAGCTTGAAGTCGAGAAGGTGAATGGGAGCTTGCAAATGAGGTTGTCGATGGAAACCATGTTTCTGCGACACTAATCGATCTCCCATCGTCATCAAATCTGCTGAAGGCTCTACCGTGTCTACTCCTATTCCTTCTAAAGTGTCCATGGACTTTGGTGAACCTATACTCGCTTTCCAAGACCTTCGGATCTTGGAAATCATCAACCCAATCGGCATTTTCACCTCACCTTCCTATGACACAACTTTTGTACCAACTGTGTCTAATCTTGAACCTTCCATTGAAGTCAACCCCATTGCTACTAAAAGAATCAACATCACTCACCCTCTATCCAATATTATTGGTGACATTCTAGCACTGTTAGAACTCGAAGGGCTATCTCTAGTCCTAAATTTGGACGAGTTGCTTTTCTCTTATGTCTCAAATCGGCAAAGAGACAATCACACGACTTCAAGCATTGTCTGCATTTGCGTGTTTTCTTTCTCAAGTAGAACCAACCGGTGTCACTCAAGCTCTTGAAGACTCAAGTTGGATTGAAGCAATGCAAGAAGAAATGCACAGTTTGTAACCAACAATTTTGGATCTTGGTACCATTACCGGATGGCAAATATGTTATTGGAACTAAATGGATTACGAAGAACAAAAGAGATGCAAGGGTGTGGTTATTAAAAACAAAGCAAGATTAGTAGCTCAAGGTTACGAGGCAAGAGGAAGGGATTGATTATGATGAAGTGTTTGCACTGTTGCTAGAGTAGAGGCTATTCGAATTTTCTTGGCCTATGCATCTTACATGGGCTTCATGGTGTATCGATGGATGTTAAAGGTGCTTTTACGTATGGTGAGATAGAAGAGGAGGTTTATGTCACTCAACCCAAAGGATTTGAAGACCCGGATCATCCTAATCATGTTTAAAAGGTGGTTAAAGCTCTCTATGGACTTCATCAGCACCAAGAGCATGGTATGCTAGGCTTTCATCATTTCTGCTTGAAGCATGGCTACGTAAGAGGTGCCATTGATAAGACTCTTTTACGAAGAAGAACTCGCAGACATCATACTTGTGCAAGTGTATGTGGATGACATCATTTTGGATCCACTAAAGAAGCTTGGTGCGTGGAATTTGAGGAAGCGATGAAGGAGAATTTCGGATGAGTGCTATGGGGAGCTTACTTTCTTTTGGGTCTCCAAGTTCGTGAGAAAAAGATGGGATATTTATCGGTCAAGATAAATATGTGAGGACATTTGAAGAAATTTGGTATGGAAGGTGTCGAAGCGCCACAACACCTTATAAAGCTCCAAAACAAAACCAACAATGAACCGAGATCTATCGTGAATGTTCATTTATCTGATCAATGATTGGTTCATTAATGTATCTAATGACTTCAAGGCCCGATATTACTTTTCTTTGTGAGTGTTTGCTCTCGACATCAAGTCACTCCACTTGCTTCCCATCTCAATGCGATCGGGAAGATCTTTAAGTACCTCAAAGGCCAACCTCATTTAGGCCTTTGGTACCCAAAAGAGTCTCCTTTTAAGTTGGAAGCATATAGTGATAGTGATTATCTTTGGTGCAAATCTGGATAGGAGATCCACAATGGAGGTGTCAATTCCTTGGAAAGAGATTGATTTCTTGGCGGCAAGAAACAAACCATTGTGGCTACCTCAAATCTTGAGCGGTAGTGTTGTTGTTGCAAAATTGTGTGGACGTGTCCTTTGGATTCAAAATCAATTGTTGGATTATGGGTATAACTTCATGAACACAACACTTTTATTGATAATCAAAGTACCATATG
Source organism: Chrysanthemum lavandulifolium (assembly GCA_022545495.1). Taxonomy (NCBI): domain Eukaryota; kingdom Viridiplantae; phylum Streptophyta; class Magnoliopsida; order Asterales; family Asteraceae; genus Chrysanthemum; species Chrysanthemum lavandulifolium. The sequence goes on from CM040242.1 coordinate 185,514,791, forward strand.
CATCGTCAAAATCTAGTTTTCACAAGAGAACCAAACATATTGAAATCAGGCACCACTTTATAAGAGATGCATATGAAAACATTTGATAAAAGTGGCTAAAATTCATACGAGATGATAATGTGGCGGATCATTAACAAAAGCTTTTGATGGACCAAGGTTTCAACACCTTGTGGTCAATATTGGAATGCTTAACCCTTAAGCGCAAAGTTTAAGGGAGGAATAAACCTGGGAGGCATATGCCTCGTGGGAGGATTTTGTAGTAAACTTTGTGTATATTTTGTTTGCTAACACTAACTTGCTAATAATTTTTTAGTCTGTTTTGTCTATGTTTTGTTCTTGTGTTTCTCTGAGTTTGTTTTGCAGTATGCCCTGTTCAGTTCAAGTTCATCTAGTGTGGTCCTTTGGTAAATGGTCAAGTAAACTTAAAGCTTGTTTCCTCTGAAAGCTAAGTACTGAAGTGAGCAATTTGTTTCCACTGAAGATAAAGTACTGAAGACAAGTTCTGAAGTTAAAATTGTTCATTCATTTATTCAAGTTCTGACTTCGACTTACAACTTACAATCAACTTCAATGCAACTACAAGAAAAGTACTATACATGATCTACTAATCCTATTCTAGTTCATAGAGAATAGTCCAACGGCTGCTGGATATGCATTTGTCAAGTCTTGCATAACCACCCATTCTTTCTATCTCGATGGCTGGATATGCATGACCGGTACGAGGAAGATGCTAAGGATCAAAATGGGAAGGATGGATTGATGCAAACGATGATGATGAAGATGACCACGTGTGTCCTTTGTGCTTCATCTACTTGGTTTCACCAAAAAGCAATCCATCCACCTTCCTTAAGCTCTTCCTCTATACGATGTGAAGATGCACCAAAACATGGCGTAGGTAGAGCAAGCACCACCTCCCTTTCGCACGACGCCTTTGTTGAGGTTGAGGTCTTTGGAGGTTGGGAGAAGAAGTTATCTCGATGAGTGGGTTCCTCCGAGTCATCGGAAGACTCACTTGGATCCACTACGCTATCATCTTCGGAAGAAGGGAGAAATGGGGATGTCAAGGGCGAGGTCGGTGGACATGACCAAAGCAAGGAAATCAACGGTCGATGATGATGATGGAGAAGAGGTTGGGTTAACAACCTCGGTGTAGTATTCATGGTTAATTTTGGTTGATTGGGTTTGTGATGATACTAGGGTTTGTGATGGTAATTGGGGTAAAATTATGTGAGAGAAGTATGCATTGGGATGATTAAATAGAGCGGATGCAAGGGTTAATGTAATTTAATGCGAGTTAGTTGGCACAAGTAACTCTAGAATCTTACCAAGATATTCTAGTCTTGGGGTGGTTTACGCCAAGTATATTATTTCATTGATTGGCTATTTGTTTTCACTGAGCGTTATTTTGTCGTTGGTCAAGTTGAAATACACGAGGATATGGTCAACTAAAGTTCTCATACTTTTGACTATATTCTTGGTAACGACTACCATTCCTCTAATCGCATTTCTTCCACTTCAAAAGAAACAATTCCTCTTCTCCTACATCCAAAACTCTTGGTTCAAAAATCATAACCCTAAAATCACATATCTCTCATGGCTCTTCAATTCAAGAAAGATCACAATAAAGTTGCATTTCTGGGTAAAGCAAAGGGCGATGAATTGTATGAACCAATGGTGGAGTTCCTGAAGCGGTCTAAGATTCACTTTGCCCTAACACATTCTCCTAATGCGATTTATGAATCGTTGGTTAAACAATTTTGGGAATCTGCTGATAAACGCAGTGAATCAGAGATTGTTGCGTTGATTGATGAAACAGAGCACGTGGTAACGGAGGACCTGATAAGGAGAAAGCTTAGTTTGGATGATGTTGATGGGGTTTATCACTCAAGTGCAGAGGAGATTCTCTCTGGGCTGAGAGCCATTGGGTATCAAGGTACAAGAACGGACATATGGTTGAAAAAGCATTTTTGCCCTATGTGGAGATTTTTAGTTCACACTCTGCTTCAGTGCATTAGCAACAACCGAGCGTGGGATCAATTCTCTACGCAATTGGCTTGTGGTATTGTGTGTCTATCTCAAGGGATAACTTATAATTTTTCTAAATTTATTTTTGATAATATGGTTGAAAATAGAAAAAATTACACGTTTGGTCCCTATGGTATACCCCAAATAACAACTTTAGTCCCTAAGTCACTTTTATTACACCAGCAGTATCTAATTTTGAAACTATGCACGCTTTTGGTCCCTATTTTGGATGGGCGTTAGTTAAGTCCGTTAAGTATTTTGCGCTGTTAGTCCTTCGTTAATAATTTTTGCACCGTTAGTCCTTATTTTTTAAAATATAGTTTTCCCCAGTTAGTCCCTCCGTTAATAATAGTTATCGCCCGTTTTTGTCCGTTTTATCCGTTTTCGTTCGTTTTATCCGTTTCCCCGTTTTTTCGTTTTAAATCCGCTTTTACGTTTTACCCTTTTCGTATGTTTTATATGCTTTCGTCCGTTTTTAACGTTTTGTCCGTTTTATCCGTTTTTGTCGGTTTTTATCCGTTTCATTGCTTTTTACGTTTCACCCATTCTTTACGTCTTTGTCTGTTTTATCCGTTTTCATTCGTTGTTTATTCGTTTCGCCGCTTTTTATGTTTTGTCCCTTTTTTCCTTTTCGCCCGTTGTTTTACGTTTTGTATGTTTTTTCCTTTTGCGTTTGTTTTTATCCGTTTCGCTTGGTTTTACGTTTTTGTCTGTTTTATCCGTTTTGTTCGCTTTTTTTTAAAATTTCCAAAAAATTTGAAATTTTTCACAAATTTGAAAAAAATTCCAAAAATTTTGAAAAGTAAATTGGGAAAAAATATTTTCGAAATAAAATAAAAATTTGAATAAAATTTTTAAAAAAAATTTGATGTAAAAATATTGAAAAAAACGGACATATTTTTTTTAAAGATTTTTGAGAAAAAAATATTTGAAATTTTTTTTTTCAAAATATTTTTTTGAAATTTTTTATTCAATTTTTTTTTTAAAATTTTTTTTTCGGAAATATTTTTTTTCCAAATTTTTTTTTTGGATATTTTTTTTCCAATTTTTTTTTCTTTTTGGAATTTTTTTTCAATAAGTTGAAATAGTACAAAAACGAAAGAAAAACGGACCAAATGTAAGAAAAATGGATGAAAACCGATAAAAGCGTACGAAAAACGGACAAAACGTAAAAAAAACGGACGAAACATATAAAAGCAGATTTAAAACGAAACAACGGGAAAACGGAAAACGAACAAAACGGACAAAATGTAAAAGAAGCTGGCGAAAAGATTTAAAAGCGAGCGAAAATGGATAAAAGCAGACAAAAACGCAAAAAAGCGGGCGAAACGGATAAAAACAAACGCAAAAGGAAAAAAAAATGACAAAAACGAAACAACGGCGTAAAACGGAAAAAATGGACAAAACGTAAAAAGCGGCGGCGGATAAAAACGGCGATAACTATTATTAACGGAGGACTAACGGGAAAACTATATTTTAAAAATAAGGACTAACGGTGCAAAAATTATTAACGAAGGACTAACAGCGCAAAATACTTAACGGACTTAACTAACGCCCATCCAAAATAGGGACCAAAAGCGTGCATAGTTTCAAAATTAGATACTGCTGGTGTAATAAAAGTGACTTAAGGACTAAAGTTGTTATTTGGGGTATACCATAGGGACCAAACGTGTAATTTTTTCTTGAAAATATAAATAGGAAACAACATAAGTTTTTAATGTACCCTAGATTCTTACAAATAATCATAGACACCTCTACCCAAGTCCAAGCCTTTTATCCCATAGAGCTCTTTCATTAAACTATTTGCCTCTATGAGAACTCGCTTTGAGGGGCATCTTGGTTGACATGACTATGTTGCCTCAAGGCAATGAGGCTCGATGAGGAGAATGTTGCTAATATCCCACCCTCTTCAAATGTTGCTACCGATGGCAATCCATCGTTAATATAGATGAGGGTCCTCTTTTTTCTTTGAAGCATCTCATATTGCTCCCGACCATACTCCACCTGTACCATCACCGCATCGAGTCCACCACCTATCTGAGCTTCAATTGATGAGTTTGAGTCGACCGAGCAGGATGACCACACCGGTCCTCAAAGGGAACCTTTTGATGAAGTACCTCCTCATTTTGAGCATGACCATATTTCCACCGAAGGTCCAATGAAACTCCCATTACCACGAGCAATCTGCTGGTGGGCCGAGGACCTATTACTCTTACATCATCTATGCTCTTGTTAGCAGTGTAAAAGGTGGTGATCTCAAAAGGGAGCTTTACAGAGACCAAGTCTACTCTTGGTGATAAGATTGAGGCGCAGAATAAAGTTAAGGACCTAGAGGATCGACTTGAAAAGAGTAGCAAAGGAAGTTAGTCATTTCTTCCGATGAGGAGGATGAGGACTCTCGGCTTGCTTCTCTAAACATCTTAGGCGATGTGGCTCGGGAGATAGTTGTTCCGTCTTGATTGATGTTGAATCATCAAAAGATAAGGCACCAATCTGATTCACTAGGAAGAGGAGACGATCTTATTTGGTTAAGGGATCTGCTTGTAGTCTCCAAGAAACCAAGTGTTGACAATACTACATCTGCCGAGGTTCAAATGGAGGACATTTGCATCGAACCTTATCATCATGCACTGTTCAAGAACCATCATGTCCCACCCTTCAAGCAGATGATCAAGTAGTATTTCATGTTGAAAGAAATTTTGATTTGGATCCTCGAATCGATATCCTTACCACACTGGTGAAGATCTCTCAAAATGTTTCTTCAAGTTCAAATTGGTGTTTCTCCTCCGGTGATGTTGTTCATGAGTCTACTAATAAAGAGAAAGGTGTAATGATTGAAGATGAGCTTGGTCCGGATCCGTATCCGAACAAGAAAGGCAAGGACAAGAAAGCGGGTTCTTGAGTTTGCGGATCGAAGAAAAGTGAAGAAGTGGCTAAACAAATTGCAGATCATTCTACTTCTGTTTTGCCTCCTGTGAGACGAAGAGAATTGGAACACTAACGATCTACGAGTGCTCAAGATCTGTCAAGGTCTTTGTGTTTACAACACCAATCTAATAGTAACGCCCCGAAAACTTGATTAAGACTTCCGCTGTACCGAGATTTGGGGGTGTTACATTATCCCTTTTGACCCTCCTCCATTACTTAGATAAAATAAAACACCCCATTTAGAACCCCATTTCCCTCCCTTTTTTGCCTTCTTCCTTCATTACCCAAAACCCATAACTCACCTCACCCTTTTACCCAGCCAATCCCATTTCCCAAACCCACTGAGTTTCCCCCTCCCCAAGAACAAGTCACATGTGTCCATAGCCAACTTGGCAATCCTGGTGAAACAAAAGTGATCCAATAGCTGTCATTAAATGGAGAGGGCACCAAGAAAGATAAATGGCCAGGATGAATTTGAAGAAGCACAAAATGAGTGTTAGCCTAGTTTGTCTCACAAAAGAAACACAAGACAGCAAGAGAAGAAAAAAATACTTTTTATCTTTTTAGTATATATAGCAAATTAGTAAAAACTTGTCTAGAATTTTTTCCAAGTTCTAGTCCCAGTTAATTTTCATTTTCATTTAAATTGTAATCCTTTATTTTCAATGCAAACTTAAGTGTCGTTTGTTTTTTCTCAATAAACACTTTTTTCCTCTTTTCACTTCTTTTATGCGGAGGAGGCGAGGTTTCATTTGTTTTTGCGAGACATAAGTGCTTCTTTTCACTTCTTTCCTCTTCTAAATTTTAGACATTATCTTTCACCTCTTACCTCTTCTTTCACAACCCCTACATCTCTTTCTCAACATATTACATGTCTTTTACGTTTCATCCGCTTTTTTACGTTTCGTCCGTTCTTTTACGCCGCCCGCTTTTTACGCCGCCTGCTTTTACGTTTTGCCATTTTTACGTTTCGTTACTTTTTTACGTTTCATTCTCTTTTCTTACATTTTCACCCGTTTTTACGTTTTGCCATTTTTACGTTTTCGTCCGTTTTTACGTTTCGCTTTTTTACACATTTCTGCTTTTCTTACATTTTCACCCAATTTCTTAAGTTTTCGTCTGCTTTATTACGTTTACGTTCGTTTTTTATGTTTTCGTCTGTTTTTTTATGGTTTCGTATGGTTTTTTACGTTTTCGTCTGTTTTTTACGTATTCATCCCTTTTTTTAAGTTTTCTCCGTTTTTTTACGTTTCTTCTGTTTTCTTACGTTTTTGTCCATTTTCAACTGTTTTTTTTACGTTTTCATCCATTTTTTTTACGTTTTCGATCATATTTTTACGTTTTCCTCTGTTTTTTACGTTTTCATCCATTTTCTTATGTTTTCACCTGCTTTTTCACGTTTTCGTAAATTTCTTATGTTTTCGTCGGGTTTTTTCGTCCCTTTTTTACGTTTCCGGTAATTTTTATACATTTTCTTATGTTTTCGTCCGTTTCCTTACGTTTTCGCCATTTTTTTTTACTTTTTCGTCATTTTTTACGTTTTCGTCCGTTTTCTTACGTTTTCTATCACTTTTTTACGTTATCGTCCGTTTTTTACGACTTTATTCGTTTTTTTACGCTTTCGTCCCTTTTTTACGTTTTAGTCCGTTTTTTATATTTTCATCTGTTTATTTTACGTTTTCATATGATTTTATAAGTTTTTTGTGCGTTATTTTATCTTACCTAAGAAAATGTAAGATAATGTAAGAAAACGGATGAAAACAGACGAAGACGTAAAAAACATGCGAAAATGTAAAAAAGGTCGAAAACGCATAAAAATACAAAAACGTAAGAAAATCTATGATCCATTTTACCCATATGACAAAAGGATTTATAGCACAAAAAACGGTCGATATTGGTATATTTTGAACCATTATGTATTGTCTTTAATACTTCGTATTTAAGTGATTGCTTGTTTTGCACTCAATAGCACAAAAAACTAGTGGAGAGAAAAAATTAAAAAAAATACTTCAATAGCACAAAAATACTAGTGAAAAAAAAAAAAAAAAAAAAAAAAAAAAAACTTCAATAGCACAAAAACAAATGGTCTTTTTTTCATGGATGAAGAGCTTAAATGTACCTCTTCTTTTGTAGACATGGTTTGCAGATGAAGAGGTAAAAGCTCTGAAAAAACAAACGACACCTTAGTTTATTTGTCAATCCCATTTATTTTAGTTATGCAGTTCTAAAATTCCCTTAATGTTCTTGAGTTTTGTTATTTATGTTTTAAAATTGTTTGTTAAAGAATTGATTAAGTGTAGTGAAGCTTTTTGTTAAAAGTCTCAAATAGTCTCTTTGAAATCAGTTTTTCTCAAGATTTTCTGCCCAAGGCAGTGTTTGGAATAGCTTGTTTCTTGGGTCAAGCTCATCTTTTGACCCATTTTGGTTATTGAAATGGTTCTAATTAGTTGAAGTGAGTGTATTCATCAAGTATTTCAACCATGTTCTAAGTGTTCAAATCAGTTGCCATTTTTTTTACTAAATCTGTTTTCTGTTTTGCCACTGTAACAGCAGCCCATTTATGCTTATTTGTTTAGCTTAGATTTAGGTGGTTTAAGGTTGGATTTAGGATTAGATTCTATTTATTCCAATAGTTAGTAGTACTAGGTCAGCTTTTGTTAGATTGCTTTTCATTTTAGAGCTTATTAGACAGCTTATTTGGCCCTTGAAAGTCCCCCCTCTGCTGCCTTTGTTACTGATCTGCTTCCCCACAGCCCCTTGTTAACAGCTTCCTATACGCTTCATATAAGCTCTCCCATTGATATCTAGTGGGGAAAAAGTTAGTTAGGTGGGTGGATTTCATCCTCCCATAAGCTTAGGGGCTTATGTACTCTCTAGCTTAATCAAAATAAGTTACAAAGAAAGCCATTTGAGGTCATTCTAAGCATTTCAGAGCCATTTATTAAGAAAAGAATTCAAAGAGCTTATTTTAGCTTTTTAGTGTTTAACATTTGCTTATTAGGTTCCCTTTAGGCCTTTTAGATAGTGTAGATTAAGAGTTAGCTTTTGTATTGTTTCATTTGTAGCTTTTGACAGCTTATTTTACTTTAAGCAGTTCATATTCCAAACGTCCCTTATGAAGTTTTAAGTTTTTGATCATTTGTTTTTAATCTTAAAACTACTTAATTCTCAGATCTGTAAGTTTAAGTTTTTGTAAAAAAAAAAAGGTGTTATTTTTATCCTTGTTCAATTTCCAATCCAAAAAAAATATAAAAAAAAGTGCCAAAAAGGCAGGAGGTGGGATTCGAACCCAGGACCTCTTGGCCACGACCACACACCACACACCTCTGTCCAATTTCCCTTGGGTCTTTTTTCGTTATTATTTGCACAAAGTAAGTATTTAACCACTTTTTTCTACTTTAGCTTATATGTCTTTTTGCTTTTCAAAAATAGTTTAGTATTTTTAATAATTTATTTAGTTTAAAATAGTTTTTAATTCGTAATAAATAAAATAAAAGAGGAAAAAATTCCCGGCTTTTTTCTAAAAATCATTTTTAGTCATTTAGAATGTAGAAAAATTAGTTTTGCACTCGTAGGACTTAAATTGCATATTTTTCACTTTCGGGGCTCGGTGCGTTCCCGGTTTTTCGTGTTTTTATGTTTTAGCACCCTAGGATGTAATTTAGCGTCGTTTTATCATTTCTTAGGCTTAGTAGTAGTTTATTTAGAGTTTGCTTTGTTTTACGTGCTTAATTTTCATTCACGTTCTTTAATTTGTAGAATAGCGTAATCAAATCCAAAATTCGTTTAACCAATGCAAGTCCTAATCACGAAACTCAACGAAACCGTCAATTTCACAACGGGGAACCAATCCAACTACACAACTTTAACACAACAACTTTATGAAACAAGATATGCTACTGAGATCTTGTAAGGATAATCATGTCGAGCAAGGCCTTCTTTTGAAGCTTGGATGAGTTGTATGTAAATCATGATCTCGCCTTCGTGAAGGATCTAAAGATAATCAGAAGAAAGAAAACAAAACTATAAGAATGATTAATGATCAGAGGTTAGAAGATAATAAGATAATATGAGAGAGAGTTATAAGAAAATAGGTGAGAAACAATGAAGAAATGGCTATAGACCATTATATCTACTGTTCACCCGGATCCGCCGGATCCCTTCCCAAAGGGATCCGGCTAGTGTAAACCCAGGGATCCGGCTGTCTCATGAAAACAGTCCGGGTCTTGGGTTACAAACCGGGTTATGGATTATGGGTAATGCACCATGGGTCATGGAATTTGGGTCATGAGTACCCAACTAAATACAATGTATTTAGTCAATGGGTTATGGGTTTAACCTAACATGATGTCATGCATGATGTAAATGCACATGGGTCATGGTCATGGGTTATGGGTCATGGTTTTTACCCAACAACACATTATCTTACATTTATTTAATTATAAACACATATGTAACCAACAAATGTATATATTTAGAAAACAATATGTAATCTTAGATTTATAATTGAGATAATTTTATGATTGTTATCAATGAAACTTAATGAGATCAAAAATATAAACAAACATTTTTACAGCTTATTTATATAACAATATCTTTCTTTTTGTTGATGACAAAATATAAAATTATAGTGAGTAAAACTTAAGAGTTAGATGTTTTAATAATTTTGAAAACATGTAAGTTTTACTCTCTTATCCCCTTTTTGTAAAAACAAAAAGAATGTCGAAGAGAAAATATGGTGGAATAAATATTCCAAATTGAAAAACTCCCCTTGACATAAGCTCCTCCTAGAAGTGAAAATACCTACATAAAAGGATGTTAGTGATAATAAATAAACCATGTGAAGAAGATTAGGAGCGAGACGTAGAAAGAGAGAAGACCAAGGTACGTAAACAAGTCCTTTTAATAAAAACAACAAAGATGTAGTGGTATTTACGCCATATACACTTCTAAAACTAAGAACAAGGATTTGTTCTTATAAAGGAAAAAAGATGAAAGCAAAGAAATATAGAAAAATATATTATTACTCCTTTGATGCTTGCATATTGTTAGAGTTGGAAGGTTTGGTGGGTGATGATGTTAATGCGAACTAGAATGTGGTTTAGAATGAATTGCATTTCGTCCCTAATTTCTATGGCAAATTTCCTAGAGCTTTGCAAATGTTTGCAAAAGATATGGTGTGGGAGATGAGGTTGAGTTTCATCCATCCAAGTTGGTTCATTAGATTGTGGAAGGTTTGGTGTAAAGTTTGGTAGATAGTGATCCATATCCATGATTTCGGGTATTGGTGGAGGTTTAGCTAGGTGTTCAAGTAAAGCCGTTGAGAGTGCCTGTTGTCTTTGTAGAGGAACAATACGATCTTGGACTGGCCCCCTTCGCATGACCTAGAAAGAAAAGGAAGTCTGATGGATGGTAAAGGTGAAAAATTTTCAAGATCATTGAAGGGGAGCATTTGGTGAGGTAGGAGGTGTGGAGAAGACTAGCTCTTTTGGATTTATGTTGGATAATAGAGGTGGTGTAGATTTGGATTTTGGAGTTGGAGCGGGTGGCGGAGTGGACAATGGTGGTGGAGTGGTCTTTAGAGTCCTATGGAGTTCTTCTACGGTGGCTATTTGAGAGTTGATTTGAGAGACCGTTGGAGAGCTTCGTGGTGAATTTTGAGGAGATGGTGGTGGTGTCATGTTGTAGTCGGTTGGTGGTGAAAAGTTGCTTGAAGGGGATTAGTTATTGGATAGTGAATTCATAAAGCAACATGGTCGGACACTAATTCGTGTGGTTTTCCTAGTCTTAGGTGGTGGAGGAATCATCGAAGGTGGGAGGATGAGATTTTTTTTTGAGAGTTGGTGTTGGTGATTTTTTGGAAAGGGTTGATTTCACTACCTAATTCGTCACGGTTTTGAGATGATTGAGATTTTTTGGTAGCCATGGTAAGGTAAGTTTTTGAATTTTGAGAGGTTGAAGGTGATGGAAAATGCAAGCATTTTGAGACCTTATTTATAGAGAAAAGGAATGCATTGCAATGAATGCTAAAACCACAAAATGAGCTAAAATATCATGATTAGATATGAATTTAAGGCTTGTGATCATGAGAACACAAGCATTAAGTAACATATTTAGTCAATTTTAAATATAAAGTAGTGAAATTAGATAATTTGAAAGAAAAATGTCAAAGGAAGTATAAAAAATGCCTTATGATCTGCCGGTTCCCCCGGATTCATCCTAGAAGGAATCCGGCCTGCCTTAACGCAGGGATCCGGGTAACTAGTAAATTCAGACAACAAAATTGTGTAGAAAGACGATGATGCCTAGTGTGTGTCTATATAAAAACCATGTAGAGTTGCGGTTATCTCGATTCTTAGAAAGAAAGAAAAATAGAAAGAATATATATATATATATATATATATATATATATATATATATATATATATATATATATATATATATATATATATATATATATATATATATATAGGGTTAATATACAAAATGTTACTAAACTTTCAAAAAAATTTGTCCTAAGTCACTAATGTTTGTATTCTGTCATCTAGGTCACTATACTTTACGGGTTTTTCACATATGTTACTAAACCTTTTTATAAGTGTCACCCTAGTCACTCGAAGGATTGGTAACCGGTTGTGGCACATACATTACTAAACCTATACAAACAAGTCACTAAACTTTGAGAAAAATTTGTCTTAAGTCGCTAATGTTTCATTCCTGTCATCTAAGGTACTAAACTTTGCTAAAAATTTGTCCTAAGTCACTAATGAAAATTTTGTCCTAAGTCACGAGTTGTGGCACATGTTACTGAACCTTTAAAATTTTACGTTTTATACGATTTTATACACCTTTTATACGTTTTCATTCATTTTTATTCGTTTTATCGTTTTGTTTGTCTTTTACGCTTTTGTCCGTTTTATACGTTTTCGTCCGTTTTGTCCCATTTTTACGTCCGTTTTATACGTTTTATGTTTTCATCCGTTTTATACGTTTTGTCCGTTTTATATGGTTTTGTACAATTTTTATACGTTTTATTCGTTTCATACGTTTTATTTGTTTTCATCCGTTTTATACGTTTTAAATGCTTTTTACGTTTCCGTCCATATTTCTTATGTTTTGCCCGTTTTCTATGTTTCATTCGTTTTCATCCCTTTTTATGTTTGAAAACATAAGAAAATAGGCGAAACGTAAGAAAACGGACGAAAACGATAAAACGGATGAAAACGAATAAAACGATAAAAGGTGTATAAAATTGTATAAAGCGTATAATTTAAAGGTTCGATAACATGTGCCACAACTCGTGACTTAGGACAAATTTTTCATTAGTGACTTAGGACAAATTTTTCGCAAAGTTTAGTACCTTAGATGACATGAATGAAACATTAGTGACTTAGGACAAATGTTGGAATCACTCTAAACTAGATTTCAAGTGTTAGTAATTAATATGTAATAGTTAGCTTAATATGGCTTTTATGTTAGTAATCATGCCAAGGCTTATGTAGAAAGCCCATGAGCCTTGGCCCAAGCCCATAAAGGAAAGGAAGGGAACTTGCATGTTGCCTAGTTCCTTCCTATAAATAACTCTTGTAAACCCTCACTTGAGGGTTGGTTGTTCATTCACTCATTCACACTCTACGCATAACCTTTCTTTATATCATACGTGTGTGTGTTTATCTTGTTCATCCGATCATCTTCTTCTTCTATTTCTTATATTGATGCTTGTGTTATAAATATGGGAACCTAACGGTGGTATCATTCGCCAAATAGTTGGGTGAAAAGGTTTTGTTTTGAAGTTGTTTTTGGTCTTCAGCGTAACTCACGGTTTCAAACTTTGTCACGCTTTAAAACTCAATTTTACACTTTTCAATCCAAGATTCTTGTACTTTCAACGTTTTAGGTGTTAAAATATCATTTTTGGCAAAAGTTTTGAACTTTCGTGTATTTCATTGATTTTAAGCTTGGTTTTATCGTGGATCTTTTCTCGCATAAGGTGTTTCTAAGTTTTGGATCATCAAGTTTCACACTTTTGTGTTATTTTGGTGATATTGAAGTTGTTTCATCACAAAAATCGGTTTAGAATCATTTTGGGCTAAAAATCGGTTTTGGTTAAGTTTTACAGCGTAACAAAACCCTAAAGTTACGCATAACTTTTCCTTGGATCGATCTTGATTTTAGTGGTTTACTCGGTGTTTTCTTGCTTGGATAAGCACGAAAACACTTCGACTTTGGATATCCTTTACCTTTGTGATAGTGTAAAAGATTTTTAGGCAAAAACCTAATTTTACGCATAAGCTCAAACTTACGCGTAGAACTCTTTCGCCTAAGATTTTCTTACGCCTAAGCCTTGTCTTACGCATAAGCTAATCCTACGCATAAGTTTTCTCGCCTAACTTTCGGTTTCGCATAATCTTAGTGTTTCTCAATTCTTACGCGTAAGCTAATCCTACGCGTAAATATCACTTTTACGCGTAAGTTTGGTGTTTTACGCCTAAGTGTTACTTTGCCTAAACTTGGTTTTCACGCCTAAGGATACTTCATCAACAACGTTTCATTCGACTACAAAGATCCATTTAACAACACAAGTTTTCAACATGTCTCAACCACCATACTCTAACTACTTTCCTTACACGTATATAATCAACAACAACAACAACAACTAAGTCCACAACATCAACAATTCAATCAACAACAACAAATTTATCAACAACAATTCAATCAACAACATTATCCACAACAAGGAGCAATTCCACCTCAAATGGTTCAACCACCACCTAGTCTTCAAGTACAACCTTACACAAACGTTTACAATCAACATCCATCCGGGAATACTATGAAGGAACCGACTTGGTTTGCAAAGATGTGTGAAGCTTTAAGTAGCCAACAATCCATTCATGAGGCGGGATCACTTGATAGACCTCCAATGCTCACTCCGGAAACTATGATCAATGGGTGATTAGGTTCTTTAGGTTTTGTGATCTAAAGAAGCCACATGGAAAGTTCTTAAAGAAGGTCATCTTGGAAGGTCCATTTCGGATGCCTATTCTCGTTACACAGGAGATCCAAATGCTATTCCACAAGAGATGATCTCACAAACATTGCAAGCTGTCGTGACCTTTACGGTGATGAACTTCTACACTCTGAAGGCGATGAGCTAGCAATGCAATATATCCTTTTAGGATTACCCAATCCAATCCTTGAAGTGTTGATGCTCAAAAGGCGCAAAAAGATGTGGGAACATATTCATCTTCTCATGGAAGGCTTGAACTCAATCAAGAGGATATGGAATCCAAAATTTACTTGGCTTATGAACACTTCATGATTGAACCGGAGAGACATTAGAGTCATATCATCATCGATTCTCGACATCATCAATGACTTGGACAAACACAACATCATCATGCCAAGAATTCTTTGTTAACACTAAGTTCCTAAGTAGTCTTGGTCACGAGTGGGAAAAATATGTCATTTTCATCCGTCAAGCGAAGAATCTTCATCATGCTACTTACGGATTGTTGTACGACTATTTGAAGCCACATCAAAAAAGTTGACAAAGAAAGGGTTATCCGTGGACTCCTGTTTCACCATCACTTCGGACAATCAACAACTTGCTTTGTGGGCTCAAACTAGTTATCCTCCTCAACCCGCTCCTCGACCAAGCGCAACAATTACACCATATGATCCGTCACAACAACAATCTCAACAAACTCAATTGGTTCCATACAACAACAACAATGATCAAGCACTACGGTGAAGCTAATGAGGACTCGAAGCTTTCGATGCATTGCAACAAGGATTTGTTATGATTGCTAAAGCCTTGGCGGTATACAAACAAATCCAACAATCGCATTCGCTCCTCATCAAACACAAGGAATCGTTGTTGTGAACAATGGGCGTGTTGAAGTTGAGAATCGTGGTTATGGTCGTCGGATGGGAGGAGGTCAAGGGTTTAATGCTATGGGAAGGAATAACATGGGTGCTCCACAACAACAGAGAGCTCAAGTGGTTGAGCAGGAAATGCTCGAGAATGGGATGAATGGTCTTGTTGCTACAAGCTGTAATGAGAAGGGGGTCACTGGCTAATGCATGCCCTAAGCCGAGAACTAGGCGGTGCTTATCACAAGGAGGCTTTACTTTTGGCTCTTAAGGATGAAGTGGTGGAACTCTCACAAACAAAAACGAGCTTTATGGCGGATCTGAGACTCGAGATGATGATATGGAGGACTTGCAGGCTAATGCGGCGGTGATGTTGATGGCACAAATGCAAGCTCTCCACATGAGTGACACAGGCCCGGTGTATGACACGATGGCTTGTCTCGGTGCCGAACAAACCATATTCATCAGCGATCTAATATCTCGACCAACATCCGAATCAAGCGAGGCTCGGAATGTTCAACATGAGTCGTCCACATCTCATTCGGCGATTCTCAACTAGACCCGTAGTTACATTTGACGATCAAGATGACCTTATGGTTACCTTTGATACTCAAATTGACTCGTGGTTATACTTGAGGATACGAATAGTGATCATGTTGTGACTCGCGTTGAACACGTTGAACCTTTGCCTAATCCGGATGTTGATCTCTTACTTAAAGACCAACAATCCCGAATGGATGAATGTCGTTCATTAAATCGGCAATTGCACGGTAAAAATGCCTTTGTTAACGGGGATATTGAATGCTTAAAGCGACAACTCAATTTTTCAAAACTCAAGAAAAAGCGTGAAAAAGGTTTTGAAGTCGCTTTTGCTAAATCACACCAAAGCGAAAAATCTTTAGAGCGACAGTTCGTGATCTAGCCGCATCGAAGAATGCTTTGTTGTCTCAAATAGAACAAGCTGAAACATGAACATACAAAACAACTTAACGCTCTTACTTTGGAAACTCAAAATCCAAGTCGAGTTGTTAACTTGTCAAAAGCAGTTCTCTGAGTACAAAAGCATTCCACGAAGCGAATAGATGACTATCTTGAAGAAATTGTCGACTTACAAAACAAAATCAAAGAGTTTGAAATGTTGTTTATAAACATGGTGAATCAATCACAACGATTCAAAGTTTACTTTCAAACCAAATCCAAATGGATATGGACGAATCTTGCGATTACAAACCAAAGTTTTCAAGCGAGCATTCAAACCAAATCACGAAGTTTCGGTGCGAGAACATAGAGTTGATGATTCAATTATGAGTGTTGTTGAATATAATCGTCAAGAGGAATTAGATCGAGAAGGCGAGTCGATCAAAATTAGAAAATGTTGTTTATAACAAACCATTTAACTATTCAAAAGCCGTCACTTCGTTGCACAAAGGATTTTTCTAACACACCTTGGGTTATCACACCTACTAATGAGGGTCCCTTTCCAATAATGCACAAATTAATGGTCCTTTACCTTCACTTAGTGAAATAAAACCATTAGCCGAACAATGTAAAGTCATAAAATATTTTGAAACATTCACTTGGACATCAAACTTTTGGAGCGTGAAATTGAATTTCATTACGAAATAAAAATTGAACATTTTCAATCGCCTCTTGCGCGTGCACAAAGAGATATTCTTGAGAAAAGAATTTTACCTCATGTTAAAAATTTGAAAAATTGTGCTATATATTGGGAAAGGATTTTCACAAGGAGCTTGGACTTATGAAAAGAGTTTTCGAACAAGCGAAACATCAATTTCAAATACAAAGCGTAAAAAGAAAATGTTACGAAAAGATGTTGATCGACTCTTGGAAGATGTTATCGTCTTGATATCCATAATGTTGTGTTATTGCATTCTTTGTCATATGCATTTGATTATATCTCTGCGATCTTGTTGATTCTGTTGAAATTGTTGAGAATCGATAATGTGCATCGGATCGAGTCTTTAAAAGTTGAAAATGAGCGATTGTTAAGCGAGCTTTCAAATGCAAAGCGTCGTCTTCAATGGTGTCAAAAGATTGTCAAAATCGTGAACTTTCTTTGCAAAACAAAATCACTCGAGTTGCGCTCAAAATCTTTTGATCCTAAAATTGAGCAAGCTGGATGATCAAAACGTGTCTTTGAAATGTCAAATCTCAAAATATGAACAAGAACTTGCAAAAGTTAAAAGGAATATGGTGTCATATTTGATTTACTCAAACAGACTCGTGATGAAGCATCAAACGAACTTGATCATTATCTTGCACACACTAAAGAAGTCATGAATTTTTGGAAATCTTAGTTACGAAAATCAAGATTTGGTGCACACTATCATTAAGTTAAAGAGATGTTAGGAAAGTATGAACAAGTTCGACCTAGCATCATTAAGAAACTTGCACTGTAACACTTAGAAAAAGTGACACTAGAATGCCTCTTGACAAACCACAAGATACTAATGTGTTTCCTCTCTTGAAGCAGGAATAGTTGCCTCTTTTCCCAACGTCCGCACTTCACAGCCTAGGAGCAATACAAGGAAGAATAGGAAGTTGCGACCTAAGAAAAGAACAATAAAGAATGCTGAAGTAGAAGAACACCCTAGGACTTTGAATAAGACCCATGTTGCACCCACTTTAGATATTGCGTCTGACAAATGTAATGGAAAAAGTGTTGTAACGAATGTTGAACCTTTAAGTACTTTTGATATTCAGTCTGAAGCTTCTTGTGTTATTTGTCGTAAAAGTATGCTTTCTGATTGTCATGATAAATGTGTTGCTAAAGCTATCTTGTCTCGTTTACGGAATCCTAAGAAACGGAATACCTCTAGGCCCACTAATGCTTCTAAGTTTGTGCTTGGTAAACCGCCTCTTTAGATTCTAAGAAGCGCATTGATGTCCCTGTAGCTCCATTATCACCTCCAAGGAATGTAGTACCACCTAGTGCATTCACTAAGACTAAAGCAAAGACTAGTTGGAGATGGCGAAATGGATACATAATACACTAGGATTTAAATGGATGCCTAAAATCATTGATGTGTGTATTTCTACTATAAGCGCTTGGAACCCTCTAACTCTTGGGTTCCACATCTACTTCTATTCCATCGTGTGTAAATGCGTGTTGAATGCGGTGATCTGAGATCATCCTTTGGGTTGTTGATAGCGGATGTTCCCGACACATGACGAGCAATCTTAAGCTGTTATCAAACTTTATTGCAAAGTTCATTGGCTTTGTCAGTTCGGGAATGATCACTTGCGACTATCATGGGCTCGGAGATTACATCAATGGAAACATCGAAATTAGCGGGGTTTATTATGTGGAAGGCCTCGGTCACAATCTCTTTTCGATCGGTCAATTACGTGATGGAGATTTGGAAGTTGCTTTTCGGGAGAAAACTTGTTTCATTCGTGATCTACAAGGAAGCGATCTTATGTACGGCTTTCGCAATTCAAGTCTTTACACAATCTCAATGCAAGACATGATTGCTTCATCTCCCATCTGTCTACTTTCAAAGGCAACATCTACAAAATCTTGGCTATGGCACCGTCGTCTCTCACATTTAAACTTTCAAACCATAACCAACCTTGCTCGATATAAACTTGTTGAAGGTCTCCCGAGATTTCGATATTCTAAAGATCACCTTTGCTCAGCTTGTGAACAAGGGAAAAGCACTCGTGCTCATTTTCCTTCAAAGGTGGAACACGACTCTCGACATGTGCTTCATCTTCTTCACATGGATTTGTGTGGCCCGATGCGTGTGCAAGCGATTAATGGCAAACGCTACATCTTGGTAATTGTAGATGACTACTCAAGATGGACTTGGGTCTACTTTCTTGAAGCAAAGATCAAGCTCCACAGATGATCATCACCTTTCTCACGAAAATACAAGTTCGACTCGGAACACGGTCCGACAAATCGAGCAGACAAAGGCTGAATTTGTGAATCAAACTCTTGAGAATTTTATGAGAAAGTGGGAATTGAGCATCAAACATCTATTGCACGTACACGAGAACAAAGCGGAGTTGTTGAAAGCGAAACCGCACGTTAGTGGAAGCTGCAAAACGATGTTAATTAATGCTAAACTTCGGATTACTTATGGGTGAAGCCGTGTCAGCTGCATGCTACACTCGAGAATCGATCAATGATTACCAAGCGCCACAACAAAACACCTTATGAGCTTATCCACAACCATAAACCAAACCTCAAACACTTTCATGTATTTGGATCCCTTTGTTATCCGAATAATGATCGTGATGACTTTGGTAAGCTCAAAGCCAAAGGCGACATTGGAGTCTTTATAGGATATTGTGAAAATTCTAAGGGTTTCGGATGCGGAATCGTCGTACAAAGCGAGGTTATGGAAGCGATTCATGCAAATTTCGATGAGCTTCTTGAAATGGCTTACGAGCATAATGACTTGGAACCGGTCACAACCGTTTAAACTTCCCTCAAACCCCATCATCGGTGAACCAAGCCCCGACTTACTCGTCAACAAATGGAAAAGCTATTTGCTCCTTTGTTTAGTGATGACATTGATGAGCGTGCTCGGTGTATCCAATGTTTCATTGCTCAACTGATCATATTCCATATACGATACACTGCTACAACAACTCTTGTTGAAGAAGCACCACCGATTGACTCTACAACAACAGTTGAACAAAGCGCTTCAACGACGTTGAACCGGTGATGATGTTACGAACAATGAAGTACCCCACTGCGATTTTGATCCAAATCGTTCTTTAACCCGTTTGCTAATGAAGCTGTTGCACACGATGTTGCGGAATCATCTACAAGCCATTTGAATCCTCAAAATCGCACAATGTATACCAACATCAACCCTCGACACATCGTTGGACAAAAGACCATCCTCTTGAGAATATTATTGGTAACCCGAATCAACGGTCGTAACGAGACAACGTCTTCACACGAGATGGTGAACATTGCATTTATGCACTCTTTGTCTGCCAATCGAACCTAAAAACATTAAAGGCGCAATGACCAAAGACAAGCTGGATTGAATCCATGCAAGAAGAACTCAATCAATTCAAGCGTCTTGAAGTATGGGGGCGGTTGAAAGACCAACGAGGGTCTCGTCATTGGTCTCAAATGGATTTGGAAGAACAAATTGGATCTTTGAAGGGCGTGTCGAAACAAGTCACGTCGGTGGCTAAGGGTTATAGGCGGGAAGAGGTATTGACTTTGAAGAATCATTCGCGCTCGGTTGCTCGTCTTGAGGCATTCGGATCTTTCTCGCGTTCGCGGCTCATATGAATATAACGGTCTTTCGGATGGACGTCAAAGCGCTTTTACGAATGGTCAAGCTGAAAAGCGGTTTATGTCGACCGACCGGAAGGATTCGTTGATCGAGTTCCCGAACCATGTCTACAAAGCGAACAAAGCTCATGCGGACTCAAACAAGCTCCTCGGGCGTGGTGCGATAAGTTATCATCCTTCCTCATTGCCAATAATTTCACCAAAGGTTCGGTCGATCCCAACTCTTTTCATACAATATCACGGGGCACACATCTTAATTGTTCAAATTTCGTGGATGACATCATTTTGGGTCAACACATAAAAAGTACTCAATCGCTTTTGCAAAACTAATGAAAAACATTTTGAAATGTCCATGATGGGTGAACTTACGTTCTTTCTAGGAATGCAAGTTCATCAATCACCCGTGGTATTTTCTTGAGTCGGTCAAATATGCCCTTGAACTTGTTAAACAAATTTGGAATGCAAAGCTGTGACACCTATGCCACACCAATGGCTCATACCAAGAAGCTAGATTTGATTTACATGGGAAATTGGTGGACCCTACCAAATACCGTAGTATCATTGGGTCTCTCATGTATCTAACGACTAGCGGGCACGATATTGTTTTGCCGTATATCTTTGCTCCGTTATCGATCGAGACCAAGCTGAAACCCACCTCTCGAGGCTAAAGAATCCTCCGATACATCAAGGAACCATTAATTTGGGGATCGGTATCAGAAGGATTACGGTTTTGAACTAATAGCTTTTTAGACGGCGATCACGCGGGATGTTTAGATTCACGGAAAAGTACTTGAGAGCATTACAATTTCTTGGTGATAAAGCGGTGTCATGGCAATCGAAGAAGCGAGGATTGTACATCATTGTCCTCAGCGAGCGAGAATATGTAGCCATGTCGTGTTGTGCTCAAGTCATTTGGATGAGAACACAACTCAAAGACTATGGTTATGTATTTGACAAGAATCCGATGTCTTTGCGACAATCGAGTGCTATTGCGATCTCGTGCAACTCTGTTCAACATTCGAAATCAAAGCACATCGATCTTGATATCATTTCATCAAGGACCACGTGGAGCAGTCTTGTTGAATTATACTTTGTGGTCTTGAATACCAATTGGCGGATCTTCTCACCAAAGCCTTAGCTCTGCTAGGTTTAATGAGTTGGTCCACGGATTGGTATGCGGTGTTTGACTCAAGAGGAGGCTGGATGAACTCTTAAAACATTCTTAAAACCGATCAAACACCAAAACCTCTTTTGTAAATATTTTTCAAAAACAAAATACAAAAATATAAAATCGATAAAACAACAAAAATATTCTTCTATCTATATTTCTTTTAACATGGCAAGTACAAATCTTCCGTCAACACTTTAATCTTTCAAAATTCGGTATTTTCTCGATCAAGTGTTGAGGGAGAAAGCAAATATTTTCGGTTTCATAAAACCTTGTACTTGCATGTTACCTCATCCGGTTGTTTCTTTAATAATGGTGGTCACATTTACGGTTTCTTGACACTCCTCGGACTAAAATTTATAAAATTTCATTATTTCTTAAGTCGAGGGGGTGTCGTCATGTTTCTTTCAAATATTCTCGTTTGGTAACCAAAATGGAAGTTATGGACATTGGATGTAAATGGTTAAGGTGGAGGGACTAATTGTGTCAAAAGCTCAAAGTATTTTAACAAAATACCTCCACCAAACATTAACTTCACATTTCTCATTTATTATATCAACCACCAATCCTCGCGTAAAAATCATCTCACAAATCCGTGTTTTTGATCATCAATTTGTAAGTGTTTTCATGTTCTTTGTGTTAATCTAAACATGGGTTTTGATTTGTTTGAAAATCCAACGGTTAAAATTTTGTGTTTGAGGAAGATTTGTGTTCTCGCGTAAGCTATGAACACAAATCTTCATTTGTGTGTTTGTGGTTGAAAAAATGAGTGTTAAAATGTTTGTTCAAATGTTCATATTATTCCATTTTTATCATTCAAATCCACCCGAAACATGAATTGGACGATTTTCAATTTAGGGTTTATAAGCGTAAGTTTGGGGATTTTCAATTGTGAATGTTTTGGTTAAAAGATAGTTGAGTGATGTTGTTTACAAGTTGAATTGACCATATCCATGCTTAGAATTTACCCGAAACACTAATTGCATGAAAATTGAAAATTAGGGTTTATGTTCATAAGTATTTGGGTATTTTGATTCGCTTAGATTTTGATGTTAAAACTTGGATAGAACAACTCATTAGGCTTCTTAGACTTACGAGAACAAGTTTTGTGCAATTCCTATGGCTAGATAACTTACTCGTAGAAATTAAGCTTTAGGGTTTAAGTTTACGCGTAACTGTGTTCTACATAGCGCTTGAATGTGTTTCCATGATTAGGCGAAAGGATTGAATGTAGATGATAATATTGGTGTTATGATGAATTTATTTCGGGTTTCAGCGTGTATAACTTTCGAGAATCAAGGTTACTTGCCATCTACGCATAAGGATCACCTTACGCGTAGCATGTTATCGTAAGAGAAATCTTCGGCGTAACGTTCTGGCGTAAGGTTCTACATTGGGGACTACGGCGTATCTGTGAAGGATATGCGTGTGATAACCTCTCGCATAAGGTTCACTCTTACGAGTAAGCCTTACGCGTAAGGTTCCATATCACGCTTCTGGCGTAAGCTTTCGCATAAGGCCCTCTTTTCCCTCGCGTAATATTTCTTACGCGTAAGTCAGAACCTACGCATAAGCTTACGTTTACGCGTATAATCACTCTGTTTACGCATAAGCTTGCCATTTCTCGCCTAAGCCTAGTTTTAACCTTAATTATGAATTGTTACGCGTGCAAACTTGTAAATAAATAAATCATAACGCCACGAAACCAATAATGTCACTAATAAGCTTAAATGTTTAATAAGTTGTGAAAAATAAGTGAAAACATAGACTTTAAAACTCAAAGTTAATCAACTCACGAAACTTATCACGGCGTCTTTGGACTATTGGACTAACAAGTGACATTGGACTCGTAACAATCATCGACATATCACATTCAATAATTAGACAATAAAACCATCATTGACTAACGTAATGTCTTTCGATATGTTGGTTCTTTTGGCTAAATATCTTCGAGATCACGACATGGGCGCTCAAATGCAAAGCGTGGAAGCACCAAGCGTTCTCACCGTTGAAGATATCTTCCTAATGGCTATCCAATGAAGATCGGAAAGAATAACCTTCGTGTTGATTTTGATAGTCTCACTGCTCGAGTCTTCTTGTTTAATAGATGTGGACATTACGAAGAATCACCCTTATCGAACATGCTCACCAATTACGCTTTCTGATCTGCGGAGATCTACATTCACGATTACGGCATACAATGCGAAAGATCAAAGGTCAAAATGTTGTGGCGGTGGCGCTCGACCACAAACAAGTCACCATCACACGGAGACTTAAGGGTTGTTCTTCTCATTCACATCATCGAGCCAACCGAATACAATGCCACACCAGCTGAAGAGGCGTTACGCAATTCATGATCGACATTGGTTATGGCGAAGCTTGGGAGTAATCACAAAGCATTCATCGTGGATCTTAAGAATATTCCTCGACCATGGAGAACCCTACATTATCATCACCAAATCCGTTTACGGGCGTGATAGTGGTTATGAGCATCCCAAGCTCATGGAACTACAGATCTTTTGGGCTTTGGTCAACATGAAACATATTGAAGTTGAAGCTACGATATGGGACGACATGATGTCTTTCCTCAAAAGCTTGGCTCCAAGATCCCATATATCGGATATACCAAATTGTTGATCCAAAGAGCTCTAGGGTATAATCACGATATCCCCGAGACTCAATGACCCCAACAATCACTCCATGTTGTATGAGCCTACACTCGCGGTCGATTTAAGGAATCTACAACAAAGAAACAAGGTGCGGTGTTGCGGATCACCTTCTAGCGAAGCGGTCAAACAACTCCATTCATACAAAAGGTATCGGTAGCGGTTGATGAAGGCAAAGTAGGTTTTCTTGATGAAAAGTCCTCGGTACACCTACTAGGAAAACCGGAGAGGCGGTGCGGGGAGTGTTACAAGCGAGAGTCGGAGAAAGTTTCCTAAGAGGTCACATACTCTCAAAGGAAAGTTCCTCTAAGGAAGCCATTCTATTCCTATTCCCAAGCACGAACCGCAACAAAAGCTAGTGGATGAAAGCTCGAGAATCTTGAATCGGACGAAGAGGTCTTCTACTCGAAACTCCAACCGATGACACTCAAGCAGTAGCAAAACCTCCCGGTCAAAAGGCGATAAAGGTAAAGGAAAACTCACGTGCTTGAGCATGATAAGGAAAGTTACGAAGAAGAACCATTTGATGAAGAAAGAGATTATCAAAAGAAGTTGAAGAACCTCGGACTCAAATATCTTGCCGATGAATTCGTAAAGGATCAAACTCGTGGCCCGGAGGGTCAGTGGTGGAACTCAAGCCACACCGGTTTCGATGCGGTTAATCAACCCGATAAGGGGCGGTACCACCATCACCCGAACAACAACAAAGGCGGATTGAGGATTCCATCAACTTTGACATAGAGGAACCGGACATGGAAAAGGCGAGAAAACTCTGGTGAAGATACTAAAGGTGATGAAGCGGCTAAGTGCGGAAATCTTGAAGATCTTGATTATGATGATTTTCTTCTAGATAGCCAGACGCGCTCAAGGAAGAAACATCGAGCCACCGAAAGACCACAGAGTCTCCTCATGTCTCATCATCATCGGACTCGTCTTCTCACTCTTCACTACCACCATCCAAAGGCACAACGGATCCACATCTAAATCGTGAAGAAACCAAGCGACTCTTGGATATCCGGGCTAAAACCAAGATTGTCAAAGGCATCAAGCGGTCGGGAAGAAAGGCGTGACCAACAAAAAGTTGAATCAACTAGGTGGCGGTATCAATCTTCTACATGACGAGATAGACAAGATGTCAAGTGAAAGGAGTATATCGAAGTTCATGCAGCGTGATGTCCAGGGGGGCGAGCGAAATGATTAGGGGCTATACTCACAAGTTCCTACTCGACCTTTGTTCACGGGTTACAAAGGAGATGTTCACCGACGACTCTATCCAAATCTCATGAAATTGGTCAAGCAAACAATGCAATCCACTCCGGTAACAATGACGATCAATCCAATGGAGCTGCGGTTCTCTCGATGCGAGTTGATTTCCAAGTTGGTGCTACAAATGTCTCAGCGATCGCAACTTTCACCTCGATGAAAGTAAACTATTTGAGGCACTCTTGGAATATCAACTCAAGACTTCATGCAAGGAGCAAGGTGAAAGGCCTAAGCGTCCAAGAGGCGATGAAGATAAGGATAAAGATAAAGATAAAGAGCCTAAGCGCGAAGAAAGCGGTGAATCATCCTCCATGCCACCTCCACCCCAAAGGACTCCATCTCAACAACGATCTCCTCCACGCTCTCTGGCGACAAACCTCGGGACTCGAGTCACCACCCAGACAGAGAAAACCGGTGATCATTTGAATACCTTTGGTGGTGACGATGAGGAAGTCCTGAGCCCCAACAACAACCCACCTCTCCGCTTCAACAAAGAAACCGGCATCCTCATCTAGGCCAAAGAAGAAGAAGAAGTCGCCTAAAGGTGATGTCGTCTCATGGCTGAGCGAAGATGACACCGAGTATGAATGGTTCTCTACACTTGTTGATGCTACTCCCGCCTAGCGATGATCAAGATATGGTAGAAGGTCGTACATTGGAGCATGCTAAGTTACTTCAAGAAAAGTTTTGGGTGAAGAAGATGACCAAGTCGAGTTAAAAGCATCAAGAATGAAGCTTTTCAACTGCTCAAAGACACTCGGAAAGTGCTATTGAAGTTGAATATCATCTTGAAAACATAGCACGAGCCATGTCTAACAACATTGATTGGCTCAACCACAAGCAAACATTGACTTCACGAAAAGACAAGGCTCCATACTACACCGATTGGACGGACCTCTACCAACGATTGTGACGGATCAACCTAAGATTCCATTCGCTACTTCTTCAACAATGACACGGAATTTCTTCTACGGTAGCGATGGTTCAAAGAAATCGCTACATCACTTACACTTCCGTTCCGTGACCATATACTCCAAGCGCATAGCCATCGAGGAAAAGGCTACTCACATGTTTGCCAACAGTGTGGAGCGATATGACATCGATGCAATGTATGGGATTCACCATTGGCGGGCAGCGAAGAATCTACTACAAAAGCTGCCGGGTTGAAGGTCTAAACATGAAGTGTCGATGATAAAGGGATCGTTCTTTGTTAAGCATGTAGCTCTCTCGTCTAAATGGGATTACACTTTCCTCAGAAAATCGTGGTCAAAAGACAAGGCGAAAGGGACTATGATTTACGTGAAGCGGACTTTCGAATTTGTCTCTCAGCGACATTGAAGATCATGTATCTTGCCAAGGTGCAGGGAAGAATGAGACAATTCTCATTGAAAATCAACGTGAATACATCAAGTCCGTGCTCATCTTCATCGAAGCATAGTGATCCGAGGCGTGTAGAAGACTTGCAACTTGCCGTTGAATCGTATCAAACACGTGTCAACTTCACGGACCTCGGCTAGAACTTCGACATCAACCATCTTCCACAATACACTCTCATCGACAAACCGTTTGGAGTAGTTTACCGTAGTGAACTACATCGCAACTGCTTGATGGCGTGTAGAGATCTTCATAAGTTTGGAGATCACACATTGAAGAAAGTCGGGGATGGGTTAGCTTATCGGTTAAAGGAGATACATGAAGGCATCGGGTCGAAGAAGAGATGGAATTCTAAGGAGAAAAGGGATGTTAAGAGGATCATCACTCGGATCGATGAAAGGTTGTCTGAAGGGACGATTCGAACATTGGAGAGCTTCGTAGGTGGTCGTCGATTGCTCTCACAGGCTATCAACGCCGGTTCGCATTCTGGCGTTATTCTTTGGACTACACGAATCTCTGGTACCCTTAAAGCTGTTTCATTTTCAATATTGATTTGGATGTGTGATTATTTAATGACAATGGCTTGTGCACATAACGATGTACAACCCGTTCTTGTAATGAAAGGACCATGTAGTGCGCTTGATTGCCACAATCCTTATAAAAGGGCGAAAGCTTCTTACTTTTGAGTAAAACTTATCAAAACTTTCATTTTCAAAGTTTTGCTCAAAAGAACAAATACTTCCCCTTACGTTTTCAAAACCTCAAAAGTTAGTATTACTTGTTGAGGGGGAGTATTTGCTAAAATCTTTGTTCAACAATATGTTCTTCGTGGAAATCTTCCCACAAAACTCGAAATGGTCATATTTATTATCAAAACGTTATCAAAAATAACATTTATATACCATTTTTAGAGGGAGAAAATTAATGTGATAAGAAATATGTTGATTTGCTATTGAATCTTCGTGTGATAAGACTTAACCCATGAATTGACGAGCTCGAGCTGTCATAAATCGAAAAGATTTGTCTTCCTAGACTTATCCGAGTAGATTGTACCTATTAGAAACTCTTGATAGACATGAACTTTGTGGGTTTGACAACCTTTCGAGGTTTGTCCACACCTTCAAGGTAGTTACTAGAGTTAGTTGTCACCTAAAAGCTGTCAATGTACCTCTTTAACTATACAGCGTAACCGTGTCTCGCGGGGATTGTCTATCTTGAGTCGATCAATTCAAAAGTCGCGCTCTTCTCTCACCGTGCGATTTTGTCTAAACACTTAAGCACGTGTGGAGGGGTATTTACGCAAAAGATAAAACTCTCACGGTGGTACAAAATGTTTTCATTCACAAACACTTTGAGAGATTTTCAAGAAAATGGTTTTATGGCAACATAGGTTAGTCATGGGTTATAAGGTGACTAAGGTTAGGAATAACCGTCCTATGATCCGCTTGAGGCGGAGGGATCTACCAAGGACATCACAAATAGTTAGTACTTAGAAGTCCTTAGGTATGATTATAAAAGGAGAATATGAGAATAGGAGAAAGAAGGAGTTGAAGAATTAAAAGAAATGCAAAGAAAGGGTGAAAAGAAATAGCCCTCAGTTATTCAACTTAGGCGGACACGGGTTCAATTCATATACTCTTGGTTGTCACTAGATGACACCGGTATTGAAGATTAAAGTCGTCATGGACCCGATGGCGCATGCACTAAACCTTCTTAGCCACTCAAGTTTCTCTCAGCGAAGCTTGTTTCATTCTCACGGGAACCCTCGTAAACTATCGGCTTTCTCTTAGAGATTCTTTGGTATTGAAGAAGGAGACCCTCTCCTAGTCTCGCTCGGGAAAACCAAAGTGCACTATTGAGTCTAGAGCCACGAGATTCATCAAAGATCTCTTAGGTACACTTGACAATTCATCGCTTGTCGTTCAACAATAAGAAGCAAGTGATATATTATCGTGTCCTTCACGGATCTTAGCAATCATCGAGAACATTTATGAGAGGTTCACATATGTGATCCTCGGTGATTGAATGGAAACTCTGCCGGTCAACATCAAACGACCACGGCGGCGGTCGCCGGTAACTCCCGTGGATTACGCTTAGTGTGTCTCAAGCGGTCTCTGATCGTGAGGTGATGCTTGGTGTACCTCGGCGACTCATCGAGCTGTAGGTGTACTTGGTACATCGCGTTATCTCACTTGTGGGACTCGGTTCGAGAACGACCTTTGTGAGAATTAGAGTTGTGTTTTCACACTATCTTTGTTAACACTCTCGAAGTTCAAACTTGTAAGTCTTTGGAATCCGCTTATCACTAACCTTTCTTATGTTTTCTTCTTATGGAAGCTCGGGCGGATGATCGTCTGATTCTTCACATGCTCATACCAACAACATCACTAATTGAAGTTCTCTCAAAGGCAACACAAAGTCGAATGATTCTTCGTCAAAGTCAAAGAATCTACAAAGTTTAAAGACTAAGAGAACTACATCGATCTTGAAATCCAACGTTAAAGGCGTGTGAGCATGTTGGAGAAAGGCGTGGAACCTTTGGAGCAGCGAAGCGGACACGATGCGAGACAACAACAACATACTATCACTACCATCACAAAGAACAAAGATCAAAGAACAAAGAAAATGATGGCGTCAAAGCAGAACTTTTCAAAGGAAACAATTTCTCTACTTTGGGAGATTGTTCGAATCAAGGCAATTCTTCTCACAAGAAAGAAGAATGTCGGAAGGCGTCAAAGCTACTATTACATCGGCACCTTCAGCGTTTATATTATCAATCACTAACACTTAGGGAGATTGTTGGAATCACTCTAAACTAGATTTCAAGTGTTAGTAATTAATATGTAATAGTTAGCTTAATATGGCTTTTATGTTAGTAATCATGCCAAGGCTTATGTAGAAAGCCCATGAGCCTTGGCCCAAGCCCATAAAGGAAAGGAAGGGAACTTGCATGTTGCCTAGTTCCTTCCTATAAATAATCTTGTAAACCCTCACTTGAGGGTTGGTTGTTCATTTATTCATTCACTCTCGCATAACCTTTCATGTTATTCATACGTGTGTGTGTGTGTATTTTGTTCATCCGATCACTTCTCTTCTCTATTTCTTATATTGATGCTTGTGTTATAAATATGGGAACCTAACATTAGGTTTTCAAAATCAACAAACCCGGGAGGTTGTGATACGTAAACTTCTTCATTTATAAAACCATTAAGGAAAGCACTTTTAACATCCATTTGGAAGAGTTTAAGATCATGAGCACAATCATACACAAGAAGGATTGTAATACCTGGAATTTCTAAAGTTCACAAAAGACCAAAATACCCTACAATCAAAAGTATGAATAACTAATTTAAAGAATACCAAATAAGCTATGTAAATTCAGAAAATTATTAAGAAATAGCACACATGATCTAAATAAATATTAAACAACTTTGTAAAAGGTAATTTTTATAGTTTATGATTTTATAAAATTCGTTTTGTATTTTATGTAATTAGCCGAATATATTTAAATTGTTTTATAAAAGAATTTAATTAATAAAAGCCCAATATAAATTTATAAAATCAAGAATCCATTTATTTTAAGTCCATGACATTATTAAGCCCACAAGAAAAATAGTAAATCATGTATATATACATTATACGGTTTGTATTTTATCCCTAACAATCCTAATCTAGTGACAAACCCTAAAACCGACTCCCAAAACCCTCCAAAATTCAACAATCAGTTTCCAGGGCTTAAAGCCATTTTTCTTGGACGAGGTTGAAGGTAAAGAAGGTGTTAAAAATACAGTTCGAGGCTCTAGGGTGCTGGATCGATCGTGTTTAGTTTTTGGGTCAACTAGGGTTTCGGCGAGTGGAAGGTTTGGTTTCTTTTGTTCTAACGACCAAAGCTCATCAAGGGTATGTTCCTAATGTTATTCTCAGTCCTACAAGTCATATGGAACACGTAAAAATTAGCCATGCATGTTAAATAAGTCGTATGGAATTATTTAGAATTAAAACCCTAAAAGCGTATGGAAATAACTAACGAGCGTATAATAATTTTTGGGACCATGATATTAATTTTCCAAGGACTCTTATATGATATAAGACCTGTATAAAATACATGTTCATGAATTGAAGCTTGTGTGAATTGTTTGGGGTTTTAATTGTTCGATCGTATATAAATAAGGAAAGGTTTTAAAAAGGGACGATTAGGGTTTATAAAAAATTAGGGTTAGCTCGTTATGATTAAGGGTCATTAATACAGTAGTAATGATGAATTAATGGTGGGTTACATCTAGGGTTAGGGCTTGTACTTGAATTATGCATTATTCGGTTCTACATAAAAGGTTTGGGTTGGTTTTGTAAATTATGAAACTTAAAGGTTATTTTTGTGAACAGTAAAATAAAGGTACAAAACGTATAAAAATAAGTATGGGGTTCAACGTGTAATTTTGGATATTTAGAGGCCATTGAATTGTATTTAACTTAAAGGGTATGTTTTGTAAATTCTAAAACCTTTGGGCTAAAAGTGTAAGATCGATAATATAAGGTTAGGTCGTATAATTAAAGATATTAAGGGTGTAATATGTAATTACGAGTAATTATGGGTCAACATGTGTAAATAAATTACGTAAGGACATGCATGATTTTGAGGAAACTTGGTTTGTTTTCATATCGTTCTACGTCAAGGTAAAAATCATTAAAAGAAGTAGCATGTGATTTAAGTGCGTAATAAATGATATTAAAAGTATGGAAACCCTAGAACATAAATAGGAAGTTGACTAGGGTTAAAAGCTAAGTGTGTAATTTCGTTATTTCATGTAAGTTATAGAAGTTGTGTAAACTATTTGAAAGAGAATCCTAAAATCCGTTCTTGACATTTGTAAAACCCTATACTATGAATAATGATCATATAAGTTCTCAAATAAGATAATTATCATATTAAACCCTTAAGTTTACTATTTATCATTTGTAACCCATAAGCTTGGCTAATTAATGATTAAGACTCTAAAACATTGTAATTCCGTCCGTCACTAAAATGAGAATAATCGACAACTCTAAAAGTATTAATGAGATTAATCCGTTATACTAATAAGTATTAAATAAATCATAATCGTGTAGATTCGTTTGGAGGAGGCGCGACGTTACCTCTTCGTATTCGTTCATTCGTTTGCTTTCTTCTCATTTTGCTCTAAGGTACGGATATTACATCTTACTTTAAGACACTTGTGTTATCGTCTGAGATATTACGACCTTTTCGATAAAGGTCCCTCATGTTTTCCTTCTTTGTCATTTCTTTTATGTTTATTAAGATTCCCAATGCCATTGCTATGAACCCTTTCACGAATGTTTGATCATTACTTATCCGAACTTATGTTCTAGTGAACTATGCAATATCGATGTGAACTTATGTTAGGAAGATTTTGATATGCGCAATTGTTGAACCTTGCTATGGTTGATTATGAACTTACATTTATGAATATATGATATGCCACCGTGATATGAACTTCGACTTCGACTATCGAGTATGAACCTTATGATATGAACTATCGATATGTTATCGTGACCTTGTGTGTGACTATGATCGTGCCATATCGAAAATCTGTTTGACTTAAGTTGGTTGATAATAACCAAATATTTAACTAGTCATGGGGTTCCATGTCCGTATCGATGATGCACCTCGATATGACTCTAGGCGATGAGTGATGTTACGCCACGTCTCGGATGGTGAAGCATATTTTTGTATATGTAGGAAGGGCGTATGGATGCATCCTAGATCGATCATTATCGATATGTTATCGGTGAATGATGTCGGTATGCATCTGGCGTCTTCACAAAATCTGAGAGCTAGCTACTCCATTTATTTTATGAAGTTACTTTTGAAGAAGGAAGATATTTCGATATGATATGTTTGTGAATGTGCTTATGACGTATTTGTTTAAGTGATTATTAGTTGCCATGCTAGGATAGGATTAATATGTTTAAACATGATTCGTATATCGATATTATGATTTGTTATTATTACGTGAATGCGTTGATCTGCGAGATGAATGTGCTAGTGCACAATTGAGTGTTTTGAAGGTTAATTATCATCGCATATGTGACCGCCAAGTTTATACTCGCTAAGGTTAGGATATGAGAAGCTGGTTTTGCTATATTATGCGCCATGACTTGTCGATTTTTCATTGCTATAATATTGTATTAAGTGTATTAAATGTTGATTTATTGATTTGTGTGAATGCCATGTCTATTTTCTAGGAACCGTTTCCGTTAGCTTTTAGACTTTTCGTTCGGCTTATATGTAATCTGTTATTCTTGGTATGTTATGTGTTTGGTTGTTCTGATGTGTTCGTGTTTGTTTCATTAATGTACTATGTGATGTCTAAACTATTATGTGGTTGTTTGGATTTCTGTATATTTGTGCTTCCGCAGAATCCTAAAAGATCCTTCGTCATTATTTCATTTTATTTTCGTTATTCGTATATTTGTTTTGTTTAGCTTTTGTTTCTGTTATATCTGTTCACTGGGCTTTGTAAGCTCAGCCGCACTTTTCTTTTCCTGCGGCAGGTATTTAGCATTCAAGATGAGCTTATGGGATAGCTGATCTGGGCTTGAGAGTAGAGCTGAGAGCAAGATTTTGACCATAGAGATCTTAGATTTATTTTGAAGATTAGTTATTTATATTATCTTTTGTAAGTTTTTGTAAAGGCTTCCGCTATTGTATAGTATTTAAAGTTCTGATATGAAACCGTATTGTGATATCTTTACCCTTGTCGGGTTGGGGTGTTACAATTTATGGTATCAGAGCTCTAGGTTTTAGGATCCTTAGAGCTTAGGCTATGACCTGTGAGAAGTGGGTAGATTTAGGATTTTCCTTTCTGCGTACTTCTTTACGTACCCTATCGTATTTAAGTTTTGCTGATAGTTGGTATTTCTTTTAGATGGTTTTCCCCCGTCGCCCTAATTCATCTGATAGGAGTAATCGAGGACCGGCTAGGCAACATAAGGAGAAGATGAAGTGGGTCGTTGTCATTACTAAGGGCTGCAAGAGGTATGGTAAAGTGAAGCGGGCTAATAGGAGGATAAGAGTTCCGGCCTATATGTGGCCATGCACCATCGAGGAGAAGCTGACTTTGAAGACCATTGACGGAGAGGTGGTGGAGGAGTATGAAACTAAGGTTGTTGACAACCAAGGTTTCACTACTAGGTACCATGATAGGTGTCCCAAGTTCTTTGAGGATGGAGGAATAGGATGGGCTGAGAGTCGCGATCTGTATGCTTTTGTGGATCGTGTGCCGGAGGAGGAAGAGAGGAAGCGGAAAGGTGACTTTGCTAGTCTCTTACTACCACCAGTGAAGGAAACAAGAATGGATGGATAGCGAGGAAGAAGAGGAAGAAGAGGAAGAAGAGGAACCCGAGGAAGAATACGAGGTGGATTCAGATTTGGAGTCTACGGCTACTAGTAGGTTCAATCCGACACAAGAATAGGAGTTTCGTTTCTAATTTGTTACCCTTTTATGAGAATTTTATGACGTTTGATTTTGAGCTAAGTCCTTTTGTTTTCATTTGACTTTTGAATCTGGGATTATTAGGTTTTCTTTTGGAAGTTCATCTTAAGAAGATTCTGCAAATTTTGTATGGTTAATGGAAATAAAACAAAATTTTGAAAGTATAGTTCCTGTCTGTTGTTTCTTTCTGCTAGAGTCGTTACGTTTCCGTTAGTCCTCATAAGTTTCGTCTGCTATTTATTCTCTTAGTGTTGTTGTTTAATTATCGCTTGGATGAAGTATGGCCATCATGATGGTATACTTATGTGGATCTGGTTTGTTATAGTGTGTTACTTGCTATATGTATGTTATCTGTATGTGGTGTGTTTTGTTATGATATTAGTTATGTGTTTTGTCATGACCCGAGACCGAATATAATGACAATAAGAACTTGTTATGTGATGCAAGTATTATGGCCTTTGATCAACGTAATAATACCGAGATCATATAATCTGAACTTATTGAAGGTATCTGACGTCGGGAATGCACATGATTAATGTGTGTATGGACTTTGACTTGTATACATTATTTGGTGCTTCATGTTCGTTTGAATTCGTACCTAATTGTGAGATTTTAAATCGATATCTGTTTCATATAAGTTTTGTACGTTTGGAATCCGAAGTTGTTATGATCTGTACGAACCTATAGATTGCTATGACCGCCTTAAGCTCATATGTCTCCACATATTTCTGCGACTATTGAGGCCGATAGGATTTATTCCGTCTATGCATATGATGTCCTCATCATTAGATATCTGAATAAGTTAGAATTTGTCGTTTGGTTTTCTGCGTCTCATCTGTTCTCCGCCATTACTTGATAAGTATATAATTATCTATTATAAGTATTTGACTATTGATTTAATTTCTGAGTAAGTATGAGTTCGAATATTCTGATAAGAAATCCATTTGTTCCGAGATAAGATTAACGTTCGATATATTCCTAGAAATTCTGAAATCCGATTCGTTTTACATTACATTCGCCTTGTCCAATTTCGGGGACGAAATTTTCTTTTAGAGGGGAAGAATTGTAATACCTGGAATTTCTAAAGTTCACAAAAGACCAAAATACCCTACAATCAAAAGTATGAATAACTAATTTAAAGAATACCAAATAAGCTATGTAAATTCGAGAAAATTATTAAGAAATATCACACATGATCTAAATAAATATTAAACAACTTTGTAAAGGTAATTTTATAGTTTATGATTTTATAAAATTCGTTTTGTATTTTATGTAATTAGCGAATATATTTAAATTGTTTTATAAAAGAATTTAATTAATAAAGCCCAATATAAATTTATAAAATCAAGAATCCATTTATTTTAAGTCCATGACATTATTAAGCCCACAAGAAAAATAGTAAATCATGTATATATACATTATACGGTTTGTAGTTTATCCCTAACAATCCTAATCTAGCGACAAACCCTAAAACCGACTCCCAAAACCCTCCAAAATTCGACAATCAGTTTCCAGGCTTAAAGCCATTTTTCTTGGACGAGGTTGAAGGTAAAGAAGGTGTTAAAAATATAGTTCGAGGCTCTAGGGTGCTGGATCGATCGTGTTTAGTTTTTGGGTCAACTAGGGTTTCGGCGAGTGGAAGTTTTGGTTTCTTTTGTTCTAATGACCAAAGCTCATCAAGGGTATGTTCCTAATGTTATTCTCAGTCCTACAAGTCATATGGAACACGTAAAAATTAGCCATGCATGTTAAATAAGTCGTATGGAATTATTTTGAATTAAAACCCTAAAAGCGTATGGAAATAACTAACGAGCGTATAATAATTTTTGGGACCATGATATTAATTTTCCAAGGACTCTTATATGATATAAGACCTGTATAAAATACATGTTCATGAATTCGAAGCTTGTGTGAATTGTTTGGGGTTTTAATTGTTCGATCGTATATAAATAAGGAAAGGTTTTAAAAAGGGACGATTAGGGTTTATAAAAAATTAGGGTTAGCTCGTTATGATTAAGGGTCATTAATACAGTAGTAATGATGAATTAATGGTGGGTTACATCTAGGGTTAGGGCTTGTACTTGAATTATGCATTATTCGGTTCTACATAAAAGGTTTGGGTTGGTTTTGTAAATTATGAAACTTAAAGGTTATTTTTGTGAACAGTAAAATAAAGGTACAAAACGTATAAAAATAAGTATGGGGGTTCAACGTGTAATTTTGGATATTTAGAGGGCCATTCGAATTGTATTTAACTTAAAGGGGTATGTTTTGTAAATTCTAAAACCTTTGGGCTAAAAGTGTAAGATCTGATAATATAAGGTTAGGTCGTATAATTAAAGATATTAAGGGTGTAATATGTAATTCTGAGTAATTATGGGTCAACATGTGTAAATAAATTACGTAAGGACATGCATGAGTTTTGAGAAACTTGGTTTGTTTTTCATATCGTTCTAGGTCAAGGTAAAAATCATTAAAAGAAGTAGCATGTGATTTAAGTGCGTAATAAATGATATTAAAAGTATGGAAACCCTAGAACATAAATAGGAAGTTGACTAGGGTTAAAAGCTAAGTGTGTAATTTCGTTATTTCATGTAAGTTATAGAAGTTGTGTAAACTATTTCGAAAGAGAATCCTAAAATCCGTTCTTGACATTTGTAAAACCCTATACTATGAATAATGATCATATAAGTTCTCAAATAAGATAATTATCATATTAAACCCTTAAGTTTACTATTTATCATTTGTAACCCATAAGCTTGGCTAATTAATGATTAAGACTCTAAAACATTGTAATTTCGTCCGTCACTAAAAATGAGAATAATCTGACAACTCTAAAAGTATTAATGAGATTAATCCGTTATACTAATAAGTATTAAATAAATCATAATCTGTGTAGATTCGTTGGAGGAGACGCGACGTTACCTCTTCGTATTCGTTCATTCGTTTGCTTTCTTCTCATTTTGCTCTAAGGTACGGATATTCTGTCTTACTTTAAGACACTTGTGTTATCGTACAGATATTCTGACCTTTTCAGTAAAGGTCCCTCATGTTTTCCTTCTTTGTCATTTCTTTTATGTTTATTAAGATTCCCAATGCCATTGCTATGAACCCTTTCCTGAATGTTTGATCTGTTACTTATCTGAACTTATGTTCTAGTGAACTATGCAATATCTGATGTGAACTTATGTTAGGAAGATTTTGATATGCGCAATTGTTGAACCTTGCTATGGTTGATTATGAACTTCTGTTTATGAATATATGATATGCCACTGTGATATGAACTTCTGACTTCTGACTATCTGAGTATGAACCTTATGATATGAACTATCTGATATGTTATCTGTGACCTTGTGTGTGACTATGATCTGTGCCATATCTGAAAATCTGTTTGACTTAAGTTGGTTGATAATAACCAAATATTTAACTAGTCATGGGGGTTCCATGTCCGTATCAGTGATGCACCTCTGATATGACTCTAGGCGATAGAGTGATGTTACGCCACGTCTACGGATGGTGAAGCATATTTTGTATATGTAGGAAGGGGCGTATGGATGCATCCTAGATCTGATCTGTTATCTGATATGTTATCTGGTGAATGATGTCGTGTGCAATACGCGTCTTCACAAAATCTGGGAGCTAGCTACTCCATTTATTTTATGAAGTTACTTTTGAAGAAGGAAGATATTTCTGATATGATATGTTTGTGAATGTGCTTATGACGTATTTGTTTAAGTGATTATTAGTTGCCATGCTAGGATAGGATTAATATGTTTAAACATGATTCGTATATCTGATATTATGATTTGTTATTGTTACGTGAATGCGTTGATCTGCGAGATGAATGTGCTAGTGCACAATTGAGTGTTTTGAAGGTTAATTATCTGTCTGCATATGTGACCTGCCAAGTTTATACTCTGCTAAGGTTAGGATATGAGAACTGGTTTTGCTATATTGTCTGCCATGACTTGTCTGATTTTTCCGCTGCTATAATATTGTATTAAGTGTATTAAATGTTGATTTATTGATTTGTGTGAATGCCATGTCTATTTTCTAGGAACCGTTTCCGTTAGCTTTTAGACTTTTCGTTCGGCTTATATGTAATCTGTTATTCTTGGTATGTTATGTGTTTGGTTGTTCTGATGTGTTTGTGTTTGTGTCATTAATGTACTATGTGATGTCTAAACTATTATGTGGTTGTTTGGATTTCTGTATATTTGTGCTTCCGCAGAATCCTAAAAGATCCTTCGTCATTATTTCATTTTATTTTCGTTATTCGTATATTTGTTTTGTTTAGCTTTTGTTTCATTATATCATTCATTGGGCTTTGTAAGCTCGGCCGCACTTTTCTTTTCTGCGGCGGTATTTAGCATTCAAGATGAGCTTATGGGATAGGCGATCCGGGCTTGAGAGTAGAGTGAGAGCAAGATTTTGACCATAGAGATCTTAGATTTATTTTGAAGATTAGTTATTTATATTATCTTTTGTAAGTTTTTGTAAAGGCTTCCGCTATTATATAGTATTTAAAGTTCTGATATGAAACCGTATTGTGATATCTTTACCCTTGTCGGGTTGGGGTGTTACAAGGATTCTTATAGACACTAATCTAGCTACGGGAGCATAGATCTCATCAAAACATATTCCTTCTTGTTGGTTGTATCCTTGAGCAACAAGTATAGCCTTATTTCTAAACACGACACCATTTATATCTAACTTGTTTTTATAAACCCATTTTGTTCCAATAATAGTTTGGTTCTAAGGAGGAGGTACAAGAGTCCAAACGTCATTTGTAACAAATTGATTTAATTCTTCTTGCATAGCCATAACCCAACTTTCATCTTTGATGGCTTCTTGTGTATTTTTAGGTTCGATAGTTGACACAAAACAAAAAAGATTACTTTGATTTTGAGCTTGTGATCTCAAAGTTGTTTCATTTAATTTTCCTATAACCTTTTCTAGAGGATGATCTTTAGACCTTTTAACATTGATAATTTCTTTGTTTAATAGTCCATCTTCCTTGTTTTTAGTTTCTTTTTATTTTATATCTAAGATTTGAATTTCAATTAAATCGTCGTCGACAAGAGGTAATGATGTTTTAGGAGGACTTTCGTCAAACTTGACATATAAAGACTTTTCAACTTTCATGGTTTCTTTATTTAGTATTACTTATGCTTTACTATTAGGAGAGTATCCCAAGAAAATATCTTCGATTGATTTTGGATCGAACTTAGTGGGGTAGTCTTTGGTGTCAAATATAAAACATTTACTACTGAAAACTCGAAAGTATTCTAATGAAGGTTTTTTGCCTCGCAATAACTCATAGGGAGTTTTTCCTAAGAATGGTCGAATTAAGACTCGATTTAGGATGTATGTAGAAGTGTCGACGACATTGCACCAGAATATTTGAGGAATAGATTGCTCATTAATCATGGTGTGACTCATTTCTTGTAATGTTCGGTTTTTCCGTTCTACTACCCCATTTGATTATGGAGTACGTGGAGCTGAGAAATTGTGAGTAATACTATTCTATCACAAAAAGCTCCGAATTTTACTTCTTTATCAAATTCCCGACCATAATCCGTACGAATCGACACAATAGGACAACCAAGTTGTTTTTGAATTTTTCTACTTAAGATTTCAAAGTCATCAAAAGCTTTAGTTTTATTTTTCAAAAATCTAGTCCATGTGTACCTAGAGTAATCTTTCACTATAACCAAGGTATAGAAGTTTCCTCCATAACTTTGGATAGCCGACATACCAAATGAATCCATATGTAAGAGTTCTAGACATTTAGAGGTAGAAACCATATTTTTAGCTTTATGACTAGCATGGACTTGTTTTCTGACATTACATGCATCACAAAAATGATGTTCGTATTTTAGTTTAGGAAGATTTCTTACAAGTTCTTTGGAAGAGAGCGATTGAAGAAGTCGCATATTGGCGTGACCCAATCTTCGATGCCATAGGGTCGAAGTATCATCCATAAAGGAAAGACATAGTTTATCTTTTGGTGTATTTTCGATTTTAATAACATAGACACCATGTTTTCTAATACCTTTTCCTATAGTAATACCGTCTTTTAGGATTTCACTACCGGTTTCGCTAAAGACGCTTTACACTTTTATCACATATTTGACCTATACTTAGTATTTTATGTTTAGATTTTCTATGTGACATACGTTATTAATAGTTAGAGATTTATGAGATATTGTACCTTTTTCGATGATTTTGTTTTTACTATTTCCGAACACCACATTTCCTCCGTTATAGGATTCATATGTGGAGAACAAGCCTTTATCACCAGTCATATGCCTTGTGCACCCGCTATCCTTGATCCATTCGTCTGGATCCAAGTCCACCTTTAGGCATACCTATTTTGATTCTTTGGCCATGAGATAAGTTTTGTCATTTTCTTCTTCACTCATTCCCCATGAGCCGCTCACAAATGCCTTTTGCTCATCGTTGGAGCTTTTGGGACAATCACTAATGAAGTGATTTGGATCTCCGCACATGAAGCATTTGAGGTCTTCCTTTACCTCCTTGTCTTCTTTGCTTTTCCGTAACCCTTTCTTGTCATCATAGGGTGTTTGACATACCTTCCTCTTCTTCGAAAGAATTTCTTGAAATCTCGTACCGCCATTGCGTACTCTTCATCTTCACTTCCCAAGGACGAGGTTTCATCATCACTTGGGATTTTCTTGGCCTCTAAAGCTAGAGATTTGTATTTCTATTTCTTTTCTTTTGATGCTTCGGAGTCTTTAGCTAGCACGATCTCATAGACTTTTAGATTGCCCATGAGTTCATCGAAAGTGAGAATCGACAAATCTTTAGATTCTTTAATGGCCGTCACCTTCGGTATCCATTTTGATGGTAGTGCCCTTAGAAATCTCCTGACATGATTACGACTTGAAAAAGATTCGTCAAGTGCTTGTAATGCATTAATAATATTATTAAATCTAGCAAATGCATTATAAATCATCATCTGATATTGAAATTTGTTCATATTCTTGAACGAACAAATCAATTTTATTATTTTTCACTTGTTGGTTTCCTCGATGTGTGACTACCAAAGAGTTCCAAATTTATTTAGCCATTTTATGCATAAAAATTCTTTCATATTCCTTTTTAGCTAAAGCATTGTATAAAACCATTTTTGCCTCATTATTTTTAGAAAGCTTTTTCTTTTGTTCTTCATTTAGACGATCATGAGAAATAGTTTATTCTTTACCGGTGTGAGCATTTTTGTTGCTGGTTTAAAATCACCTTCAACAATAATATACCAAAGATCAATATCTTTAGATTTCACATATGTTTCAAAGCAATTTTTCTAATATATAATAATATTAGTTTCGAATAGTGGAGGTCTCTACATAGACTGCCCTTCTTTATAGTTTTCAAAATCCATTTTGATCGAAAAGTTTTTTAAATATAATGTACTTTAAAATACTTTATGAAAACCTTCTCTTGATGTCAATTTTGGGAAACTATAATGAGGGTTGAGTAGTTTTACCGATTAAAATTAGATTTCAAAGTTTATATTTAAGTCTATGTGAAATCTTGTGGATAACTAAGTAGTGACAATGCTATAATATAAGTAAGTAAAGAAAGTAAGTAAAGTAAAAGGATAGAAAGTAGCGACACAAGTGATTTATAGTGGTTCGTCTACTAGGACACCTTCTTTGCCTTACTCCACTCCCCGAGGACCCCACTCGAGAGTTCAAGCACTATGTCAACAAGATCCTTCAATCTGGCAGAGAAGCCTCACAACGTCGCTTACACTTTTTCCGGTACACAGCTAAATACCGAGTTCTTTTACAACGGAGAACCAATCCAACTACACAACTTTAACACAACAACTTTATGAAACAAGAAACACAAGATATGCTACTGAGATCTTGTAAGGATGATCATGTCGAGCAAGGCCTTCTTTTGAAGCTTGGATGACTTGTATGTAAATCGTGATCTCGCCTTCGTGAAGGATATAAAGATAATCAGAAGAAAGAAAACAAAACTACAAGAATGATCAAGGATCCGAGGTTAGAAGAGAATAAGATAATATGAAAGAGAGAGTTGTAAGAAAAGGGGTGAGAAACAATGAGGAAATGGCTCACTATTTATAGACCATTTTATCTACTATTCACCTGGATCTGCCAAAGGGATCCGGCTAGTGTAAACCCAGGGATTCGGTTGTTTGATGAAAACAATCCGGGTCTTGGGTTACAAACCGGGTTATGGATTATGGGTAATGCACCATGGGTCATGGACTTTGGGCCATGGGTACCCAACTAGATATAATGTATTTAGTCAATGGGTTATGAGTCATGGGTCATGGGTTTAACCCAACATGATTTCATGCATGATGTAAATGTACATGGATCATGGGCATGGGTTATGGGTCAAGGTTTTTACCCAACACATTATCTTACATTTATTTAATTACAAACAAATATGTAACCAACAAATGTATATATTTAGAAAACAACATGTAATCTTAGAGTTATACTTGAGATAATTTTATGATTGTTATCAACGAAACTTAACTAGATTGATAATATAAACAAACGTTTTTACGGCTTATTTGTATTAACACTCGGGATAGTAATAACCATGGTATCCTAAGCTCCCTATCTGCTTTGATATCAATCAAAGCTCGAGCATAATTAAGACAACCCTAAGACTACATGCACGTAGAGCTAGTATAAGAGTCAAGCATAATCGAATTACCAAGTCGAGTATCCATTGCACTCAATCCATCCTCAGTAAAAGCCATAATGGGAATACCATGAAGTTTAACCCAAACAGGAATCGAGCACAAGTATTTTTTTTATAGCAAATTAGCATTTGTTTTCAACTTCTTCAATATAATAGGTGAGCTCATCATGACACGTACTGTTAATACAAATAATGTCTAAAAACATTATTCGTTTTCTCTACGTTTTGATAATAAAAAAAACATAAAAACATTTTACGTAAAAGTTAAGGTAAACAAAGTTTTTAGTCGTAAATCTCCATCTCGACACCAATCGCTAAAAGTATGAATAATAAACACCAAACCTTGTAAATGATCAAAGAAATATTTTTATTTTAAATGTGACACAAACATTTTTACACAAATTAGTTAGACAAAATATTTTCTAACTAGAATGAAATATTTTATTCAAAGAAAATAATATAAAATTCAAAATCTGGTTTTCCCCTCAAGAAAATAACCACTTCCACCAGATTTTAACTTACCAACTAAAATACAAAAAAGGGAGCGTGGATGGTACCTTTATCTCTGGATGGTACCCTTAAATATTTAAGGGTACTGTCTAACCGTTAGACGCCCAATTTTTCATATCCTATAAATATTGCATCATATTACACTTGTCACTTACTTCTTTGCATTGATTTTTTTTGTTAATATTTCCACACATACTAGAAACATCTCTATAATCATAACCTTGTTTGATTTCATTCTAAAGTGATCCAAACATTATGTCATTCCAAGTGCAAGAGAACAACACTTACATCCATCAAGATTTCAAGTATTTTAGTATAGTTAGTGCATTAGTAACATTGGTTACTTCCTTTTTGTATTTTAGCATACATCAAGTCCATCATTTCTCATTCTTGTGTAGTTGTATTATTGGGTAAATTGAGTTGATCATATGGATCATGTATAT
This sequence comes from Chrysanthemum lavandulifolium, assembly GCA_022545495.1. Classification (NCBI taxonomy): domain Eukaryota; kingdom Viridiplantae; phylum Streptophyta; class Magnoliopsida; order Asterales; family Asteraceae; genus Chrysanthemum; species Chrysanthemum lavandulifolium. The sequence goes on from CM040242.1 coordinate 185,558,530, forward strand.
TGTGTAGTTTGTGTGGTGATTGGGTAGATTGTGGTCATGATCAGTTGATCTTGTGATTTGTGTAGTTTGTGAGAAGATCGGGCATATCGTGCGTGAGATTGGTTCTAACTTGATTAGAACTCGACATTTAGCTTAGTGTTGGAAATAGGTATAAGCTACATGTACGGTTTTCTCCATCTGAAGGGAGCTTGTTGACATAGTGAAGTGAGATCTCAAGTTAGGTACTCGAGGAGTGGAGTAGGGCGAAGAGGAGCTTCGTTAATTAACCAATATAAATCACGGTGTCATCTTTCTAACTCTTTACATTTATCTTGCATTCTTTATTTTATAGTAACTAGTTGTTATTGCTTATTGTGTTGAGTGTTCATATTGTTGTCGATTGATCTCACGTTAACTCAAATCTAAAATTTTTGAAAAACATAATTTCAAAACGATAGATTGGTAAAACTATTCACACCCCCTTCTAGTTTGTACAACACCATCTTTTTCCCATGTATTTCGAGCATAATTGTCAACCACCGAAAAAGAAACTCTCTTGCCCATTAAATACCCATATAAGGTATATTCAAATCTCGTGTGAACTTTCAAAACCGACAATAAAGAAATCTGAACCTCATCCAATTCATTGGTCGGTTTACCAGTGTCTAACGATCTGAAATTAACCTTACGCGTGCACGGCTCATTACAGACCAAACTAGCAAAGCAACCACCTGTTATGTAACAACATGTACCTGTTCTTGCAACTTCACACCAGAATCAAAGACACTCGTCCTATTTTTTAAAGGTTCTCAATCATCTCCCAATAACACGATTTTACCTTCAAGCTGAAGTTCAACATTACGAATCTTTACAGCTAAAGAACTCGTGTCCTCTTCATTCGTCATTTTAGCCTTTGGAGACGACGCAGATTCCACAACAACACCACCATTAGCCTATGAAGGCATGGCTGTCGAACCATCAGTATTACTTTTCTTCTTCTTATGATTATTGTTCCTCCCTCCCGAATCCAAAAAATACACTTCATGCTTATATCATGCGATCACAGTAAGATGCATATGAATCAATATGTCATATACCCCACAACTCACGCAACCCTAGTTTCACCCACGAAAACAACCGGACCGGTAAGAAACCTAACTGGATAAGGGTTTTGGAACTGAAGAACGAATATGAGCAACAAAATAGTCAATGTAAACGACTTAAAAACCCTAAACAAATCGTTAAGGTTTAAAGTCATCATAACGAAAGCACAAGGTTCAGTTATAGGTTAACAAAAAACGATTAGAACCAATTCACAATAACAAGGGATAATTAATGAATCCGCTAAAAAGAAAACCCTGCAACGAATGAAAACCCTAAGTGACAAATTATTCTAACCACGAATGGTTAAACAACTGGCTAAATACAGTTAACCAATGAATTATGGAGTCTTCAAGCATGATTAACCTTTGAAACTGTTAGAATTTGAAAGCCGATTAGGGTTGCAGTTTTTCTCCAAAGATCACCGAAAAGGCTTGCCGGAAGTCTTGTTGGAAGCATTTTGCCTACTCTTAAGCTTATTTTAAGATAGGGTATCATTTGTTTACATTTCACCTCTTCTATATCTTGCTCAAACTAGATTGTTATTGTTGTTGTATTTAAAAATAAGTTATATACTCCATACAACATTAATAATTAACTTTTCTTGAAAAGCCTACTCACATTGTTATAAACATTAATATATTAGGGTAAAGTTAAAATAAAAAGACAAATATCCGTAAAAAGAATAAAAATATTTGTTTTTTAAAAAAAATTCTCTAAAAATTCCAAAAAAATTCCACAAGATCGGGTATGTTGGTGCATAAAACTTTTGTGTATACATTTTTTATAATTATGAGTTTTGATACGTTTTTTTTAATGCACAAAAAACGAATTTTGATGCGCAAAAAAATTTTAATGCACAAAATTTTCAACTTGTTTTAGTTAGATGCTCAATGTTATTTTGATGAAAAAGTCAAAAGAAGTTGGGTGCAAAACCAATTTTGATGCACAAAAAGCGATTTAATCTTAAACGTATTTTTCAATTTTTTCGGAAAAATATCCACTTTTAGAAAAAAGTTTTTCACAACTTTTTTCATGCACTATCATACCCGATCTTGTGAAATGTTTTTGAAATTTTTCGAGAATTTTTTTCTAAAATTTTTCGAGTATTTTTCGTCTTTTTATTTGATCTTTATCCTTGTCATACCATCTAGCAAGGAGCTAGAGGCTAATGAAAACATGTACGGCTGTAAAGAAATAAGACATTATGTAAATGTAACTTATGATATTTCTATAGCGAACAAGATACTATGATAAAAAAAAGTGAAGTTTAAATGTGAAACATAGGGTTAGTTTTTATTCATGAAAAATAGGAGGAAACCAAACCTAATCTAAGGCTACGCTAAGGCATTTTTTTTATCAAAAATGGTTGAGTTTAGCTGAGACAGACGGCCACTTTCTAACAATGTGATTGATGGATGTATCGTTGCACAGAAATTTATAATTAGTAAAGAATAATTTAGAACTTTACCATTTTATTGTTAAAAAGATTGAACTTTACCATTTAGAACTTTACCATGAATATTCTATATGAAATCATGAGAATAGGAGACTGTAGTCACTTAAGAATGATATTTCATTAGTAGACATTTTATTGTAAGTTTTCTCCTTTTGCTTTCTTTCCGATTAGTAAAATTGCGAATATCATTACTTATGAGTTAGAAAGTTAAACTCTATAATGTAGCTTGTCCAGGTATTCATGAAACAGATTCATTATCATTTTTTCGAACAACGAAATGCTAGAAAAACACAAAACTGCTAACAAAAAGCTAGACAAACAATCAACAAGGGAAACGACCCAAACATACACTATAGAAAAAGGATATGATAACGGAAAAGTGGACAACATTGACAAAGGATTGCAATAAGTTCGTCGGAATTGTCGACGAACATGAACAGGATGAGTGTTGAAAATGTTGGACATGGCTAGCTCGTTGTACAAAATATTCAAAGATATGTGAGAGTTTGTATTTATCCACTATGAAGGATGGGAGGTCTTAAAAGATCAGCACAAATGGCGTGGTGCCAAAGCCATTCAACCCGAAAGACGCGTTCGCATGGCCGATGACTTAAAAGAACCAAACGAGCTATTTCGAGATGATACAATACCATGTCCTCCCAGCAAGCCAAGGCCTTCCAAGCAATGTTTTGAAAGACTCAAGGCGCACTAAGGCGTAAAGGGCTTATGGAGTCTTGAGGCGAGACGCAGATCAAGGTGCGGGCAATATGAAGCGCATTGAATTGAATAAAAATTAAAAGTTTTGCGCGACAATTTATGTATTAATAATGACTTAAATAATGCTAAAATACTTAATATATTAAAAAAAAATCTCATATTCAAACCCAAAATATCAACCAATGTATTAAAATGATTGGTATGATGACATTCATTATCTTATGCTCGAAATTGAAGGAGAGATCTTTATGCATATACACTTGAATTAAATAATAAAACTCTCAAATTGTCTGATTTAATTAGTTTCTAGGTTAGGTTTCACTAACATATGAGGTCGATTAATGTTAAATTTAAAAAAATAAGGTTCAAAACTCGTCACATCTCCTAGGCGCAAGGCTTTAAAGCCCAAGGCACCGCGCCTTTTGTGAGCCTTAAGCATGTGTGAAGCCTTGATCCAGAAAAATCCCTAGAGCTTGAGCCTTGAGCCGAGGAGCACCTAGGCATGCCTCAGGCTCGCTGTTTAAAACTATGCTTCCAAGAGTTAAAAATAGGACTTTACGTGTTCGGCGGGATCTTCGTCTAATAGAGAAGCTTTCAAGAAAATGGTGCAAGAATAGTTGCGACAAGAACATGCTAGAAAACTTGATTTTATCAAAACTCAAAATAAATTCGAGGAACTGAAGTTTCTTAATTTTAACATCGACGGAATGAAGCCGGAAGATACGACGGGCATCGAAAAAATCAAAGACGAGATCCGCGCAAGACATTTTGGCTCAAATTAGTATTTTTCGTATCGTAGTTTTAATATTTGTTATATTGCATCATATTTTTAATATTTGTAGTATCGTACTTTTTACTTTTTATGTATTTGTAGTATCGTAGTTTTTATATATTAGTCATATAAGTCGTATCGTATTTTTTTTGGGTAAAAGGTCAAAAGAACCGGTAAATATACTACTCCAAAAAACGTTTAAGTACAAAGGATATGGGTGAATCACATATCTCAGCCCGTTAGGCGAAAAAGCTTACATAACAAGATACTTACTATTCTCAAAACAAGAAAATAAACCACTACTCAAAAGATAACATTAGACTCTTATGAAAACAAATTTACTTCCTACCAAGGCCTTGAGGCTTGATACCATACGTGTCATAAGAAGCATCCAAATTCCTTGGAAGATCGTAGACCTGATCCGCATAGTCATCAAAAATATAGTCATCATAATCATATTCACGATCATGACCACCACCAAATAGGTTTATTGACTCATCAAAAGTGTTCACAACCTCCTCTTCATCACTGTCGGAATAAATAATCTCTCCCACCTTAGAGAATGGATTAACCCTCTTAGTAGAAGAAGTAGACGGAAAATCCTTTTTAATAGGATCACCATCATCATCCACAAGAGTAGTTTTTCCATCAATAAGAAGCTTTTCAAGCTCCCCAATTTTCTCAACAATAGGGGTAGTACCAACCTCGTTAGCTTCCATCGAATCACTCACAAGCGGTTCATGCAATGTATTACTAGTCTTTAGAGACTCATTCTTCTTTTCTTCCATTTTACTACCAGCATCCACATCCTTATTCACTTCCTCCTTAGTAGGAATACCAAAGTCATGAGTATCATCCATACGAGCATCAAATTTATTGGATGTAGCAACCTTCGTTCCACTTTTACTAGGCACATTAGCAGTCTTTTTCTTAGTGACATCGACTTGCTTAGGTTCAGCAGGAGGCTTTATGGGTTGATATTGGAATTTCTTACCCACATTAGGTTCATGCAACGTATCGTATTTTTAATACATCGTATTTGAATTTTAGTTTAAAACGTGTTTGTATAAATAAAAAAATGAAAATATATATATATATATATGTTTGAACTAATAATATGTTATTGGTTTTTTTTTGTTGAGGAGAGTGTTTTAGTTATTGTTTTGTTACTAGAAGAGTTGTGAGATAACCTTGACATAGCACATCAATAACATGTTATTCATCGCCATTGTACCTAGCTTTCTAATATCAGTTTCCACTTCCATCTTAGAATTACACTCCAACAGCAAAGATGTTCATGAAATAATATTCTCTTTGTATCACTATGCTGTCCCTATTTTCTTAACGCTCCATATATAATTAGGTCCTCGCGAGTAAATAAGTAGCATTTCAGTTCACTAACGGGATCAAATACTCATGTTTGTATTTATACTATCCATCCATAAAATTGCCAACATAGTTAACTAATTATCCCTGCTAGTACAACGGTATGCATGGTCAGCCCGTTTCTACTATGGATTCCGCAAACACTTCAACAGTTCATGGAAACGTGGACGTCAGCCCGTTTCTACTATGAACTCCGCAAACATTTCAACAGTCACAGAAATGTGGACCTTAATCCACATACGGTTGATCTATTTATGTATGTATTCATCTTTTGTTAGCACATGAATGTCAACCACAAGTATCTTTGTTATGTTATAACTGTAACAAACACATAGTGGAAGTCATTAGCCATCACATATACGGGAGTACTTATTAAATGAAGACTTTTATCAGTCAAGTTAACAAAATCCTTTAGTAAATATTTTTTGTGAAACATCAACATAAAGTGAGTAACCAAATGACTAAATACAAGTTAGCTAAAGTGTAGGGACGCTATTTTGAAATTCGAAGAAAAAACCAAACCAAGAATCTTTTGGGACTGAAGCCAAGTTATTTCTAACAGTAGACAAAAACGTCCAGCTCAAAACTTTTCCCAAAAATAATTACAATTATCTTTACACCACATGTTCACTCTTTACCTAATTAAGAAGTCTACATTCATAGTATGAGATAAGTAAATGTATCTAAGTTAAACATAACTATTATCCAAAAAAATTAATGAATATTTATAACAAAAAAATAATAATGACCTAAAAGAATTGGACCATTAGTTTGTTTCACCTCATTAACCACACGTTTAGGACATTGGTCTTGATCGTGACCAAACACAACAAACTACCACACCTTGAAGGTTTCCACTCATATTCCACCTTGATTGTATGCACATAAGATCTCGAGCCCTCCACATAAGGAATAGTAATTGCCATAGTGTCATTGGTAGGAAGATCAACCCTTATATCGATCAAGGATCGTGGAAAGTCCAGTCTACCCTATGAGTCAATACACATTGTGCTTTTGTAAGAGTCGAGCATGATCGATGTACCCAATCTAGTGGCTATAGCACTCAAACCATCCTATATAAACGCAATAACAGGTACATCATGCAATTTCACCCAAACCGGCACAGATTTCAGTTATTCTTTCAATAAACACTCATTGGGAGACCATTTCTTCAGAATGATACAGGTATTTCGGATTAACCATGGCCAATTTTCCAATACCCCATCCCTACTTGTTGTAGACGTGAATTTAAAGAAGAAAAAACCCTTAGCATTCATCATTGCTTTTACAATACCATACTTCTTCCAAACATTCAACACATAATGTTCCACGATAGGAATGCAATTCCTTTTCCAATAAAATAGCCATATAATGAGTTCTCATACCTAGCGTTTGTAGAAAGATAGAAAACCCCGTGAGGATCACTTTATTAACATGCAATATTTATAGATACTGTTAATAAAAATATCGTTCAAAAACGTTATTTATATTTTACGATCTTTACCTTGCTTTGTTATCAACAAAAGTAAATTTCATTTTTGCAAAGTATAAAGCTTGTCAAGATTGTTAGATATTATTACAAGCTTTTCTTAAATAGTTTTCAACATTTAAGCATTAGCATTTCATCACTTTTGATTAACTACATATCAATCTACATTATTAGCCAATCTTTGATAATTTTGTCATCATCTAATTGTTCTCGGATAGGCCCATTCAACGATGTAAAATCAACCAATGTGATAAAAGAATCAATAAAAAAGGACATGTTCATTCCAATTAGGAATTTGTAAGGCCCCTTAGGAATTCTAAATTAAAATGTGTCTCAACATTTTAGATCAATCATTTTTAGTTACTTTAACAAGACATTACATAAGTATTTACTTATATAACATGTAAATTCTAAAAATAAAAAACTACATATTACATCATGTCTTGCATCATCTTAGAAATCTTTAGAAGATTTCATGAAATATTTTGTTTAGATATTCACTCAACATATCTTGCATAATCTTGGATAGATTTGGTAGATCATTGAAAGATGTTTTTATGATTTTTCCTGTCAGACTGACGGAACCAAAAATTATAAAGGGCAGACCCTTTTTTTGGTTCTGTCCAGTCCGTGGTCGTCTGATCATTTGACCTATAAATAGTAAGCCAACCCAAGTTATTTTCTCATCCCTCATAAGCATAAAACACATACATTCTCTCATTCTATTACATCTAACTCAGTTTTATTTCATTTTAGTGATCATCTTTTGTAGCAAAAACGATCAAGGCATAATCAAGCTTCAACGAATAGTTAGAAGTCTTGTTTGTTTTGTTGTTGTGTGAATCGTTATTGTTCATACGTCATTGTTGTACCAAACCATCTTAAATATCTGAGTGTGATCGGTTAGTATTTTAGTTCTTAAAATACATAGTGTGTTGGGAGTGGTTGTACCCTTGTAAAAGAACTCGACATCTAGCTTTGTGTCGGAAATATTGTGTAAGCCACGTGTAAAGGTTTTCTCCGCCGGTTAAAGAAGCTTGTTGATTAGTGAAGATAACTCTCGAGTTGGAGACTCGGGGAGTGGAGTAGGGTAAGGAAAAAGAGTCCTTGTAGACCGAACCACTATAAATAACCTTGTCGTAGTTTGATTATTTCTTTCCTTACTTGCATATTATTTATTACTTCCATATTATTTATTACTTGCATATTATTCATTCTTTACTTGCATATCATTTATCCTTTAATATCTATATTGATTGATCTCACAATAAGTTTTCAAAACAATTTAAATTTTAATGGTAAAACTATTTAACCCCCTTCTAGTTTTCTACAATTGGTACCAGAGCTTCGTTGCTCAAGGTTTTCTAAAATATATTGTATTTTATAAACTTGAAACGATCCATGGATTCCGAAAACTTTAAAGAAGTGCAATCTATGCAAAGACCACCACTTTTTGAACCCAATTGATTTATCTATTGGAAAAACTGTTTTGAAACATATGTGAAATCAAAAGATATAGATATTTGGTATGTTATCATCAAAGGTGATTACAATCCTACAACAAAAGATATTTCAAATGATGAACAAAAAAAATTAATAGGTAAAAACAATGAAGCTAAAATGATGCTTTATAATGCTTTTTCTAAAAAGGAATATGAAAGAATTTTTATGTGTGAAACCGCTAAAGACATTTGGTAATCTTTAATAATCACACATCAAGGAAATTCACAAGTCAAGGATAAAAAAATTGATCTTCTTGTTCAACAATATGAACAATTTGTTATTCCTGAAGATGAAACCATTGACTGTAGATTTGCTCGTTTTAATACTATTATCACTTCTCTTAAAGCACTTGATGAATCTTTTCGTAGCAAGAACTTTGTCAGGAAATTTCTTAGAGCACTCCATCCGAAATGGAGAGAAAAAGTACGGGTATTGAAGAATCAAATGATCTCTCAATAATGTCACTTGACGAGCTAATTGGAAATCTCAAACTCCATGAAATGTTAATGGAGAAAGATTCGGAAATCATCAAAGGCAAAAGAGAAAAAGTAAAATCCGTTGCTTTAAAAGCAAGAACGGAATCAAGTGATGATGAAGAATCTTGCTCGGATAGTGAAGATGAGGAGTATGCCATGGCCGTAAGAGATTTCAAAAAATTCTTTAGAAGAAGAGAAAAGTTTGTAAGGCAACCTCGAGATGACAAGAAGTCATTCCGGAAAGACCATGATGACAAGAAAGGAAAAGGTGAAAGGAAGTGCTTTAGATGTGGAGATACAAGTCATCTAGTAGGAGATTGTCCCAAGCCACTGATGAGTGTGTAAATACTCATCATTTTTGGTCAAATCTGAACTGCAAAACATTTAAAAACGCTCATAAATGCATCAAAATACTGAAAATATCCCAAAATTATATTTTATATGTTTCAGATGCAAAATGTTTAAAATCAGATGAAAAACGAGCTAAGTTTGCATAATTGGCGGTTCAGGTCCCAGACTTTCAAATCTTGACAAAATCGGTCCACGAGCATTTGTTTTGGAATAAAAGTCAACCCAAGTCCTTTCAAAATCAAAATTTGTCAAAAATGATCCTTGGGTAAAAGTTTGGAGAATTTACAAGTTTGGTCCTTGAGTTTCAAAAATGGCAAAAATAGTCCTTGGAAGTTTAAAATATCTTTAATGGTCCTTGTACTATTGAAACTTGTCATAATTGGTCCCTTGGCATAACTTTGCAAAATTAGCGATTTGGTCCTTGGTTTTGGTGAATTGCAAAATGGTCCTTGTATTAATACCAAGCCATGACCTTACCCTCGAGCCTTGACCCCGCCAATATACCACTTGACCCCCCCCAAAGCCGGTGACCCCCAACTTGAACCCTTCCCCTTAATAATACCCCCCGGTCAAACCAAGTCAACCCCATTTCCCTCCTTTTTTCTGTCTTCCTCACCCACTCTCTGCAACTCTCACCTCAACCTCACCTCCAGCTCACACTCCACCCCTTATCACTCCACCTCACCTAACAAAACAAGAAGCATTTAAAGCTTCTCCTTCCTTGCACTCAAACCCCCCCCTGTTGATATCTCATTTTTGGCGCCAAAACTCATCAATGGCCAAAAATAAGTCAAGTGATCCAATGGTCCAGAAAAGGAGTGGGATTTGCTCAGAGGAGAGAGGGGAAGCCTTTTGCATATAAATAGAAGAAAGAGGAGAAGAGCAAAGTAGTAGTCTTTAGTTTTAGTTTTCTTGTATGTCGTTCTTATTTCAATTGTCTTAATTAGTTTCAAAAATTGTAATCTTAAGTCTTCCTGTACTGAACTAAAGCTATTTAGTTATTGTAATTTGCTTTCAAGTATTAATCCAAGGTTTTATCAAAGTTTCATGATTTTATATTGCCTGTTATAAAATCAGTTTACATGTTCTTAAATTCAAGCTTCAATTAGCTTAATTCTAGTTCCAATAAGCTTATTTAAGCTACTGATAGCTTTTAGTAAGCTTATTACTAAGGTTCAAGCAAACTTGGTACTTGGTCAACAAAAGTCAACATCTGAGTTTCATTTATGACTTATTTACGAATTCTTGATATGGAGTTGGATATGGGTTGATTCGAATTGGATATGGGTTGAGAACGATTTAGGTAGTGGTTCATTGATCCTCGATTGCAAATTGGACCTCTTGTAAGTTCATAATCGATCTCAACTTTGCTCAATACCATTTGAATTTGCTTGCTCTAGATCTATTCTTTGTCATAGTTAGCATCTGTTGTGTCTGCATTAGTTGTTTGTAAGTTGGTGTTGGTAGTGGTTTATATTAAGGATTTGATTGAGTAACTTGCATATCGATCACATAAGTAGTGTTTGGATTAGCTTTGCACAACCAAGTCTCGAGCTTCTATATGACTTAGGATCGGTGGTTTCACTTGCGGTTAGCTATTAGTAGTAGTCTTTGGTTACTAATTTGTGCTCCTTTTCACTTAAAGTCAAAATCAACTTATATCGTCCTAATTGCATATCATTGGAATTTTGGATCATAAGCTTGATTTATGTTTAGAAACTAGTTAGAGTAGCTTAATATAGCTTTAGTTTAGCTTACAACATCACATTCAGTTCACAAATTGAAATCAAAAGTCATTTTAGTCAAACTTTGCAAAACTGTCAAAAGTCAAAAAGTGAAAAACTCAGTTTTCATCAAACTGGATAGATTTATCATAACTTCATTTCTGGTTCAAAATCATTGAAATTTTGGTTTTCTAGTTCGGTTGGTCAAGTTTCTTAAAGCGATTTTGTTGAATTTTAAAAGCTTATTTAAGGTCTAAATGAGTTGCTCGATAAGCTAAATATGCCTGTTACTTTCATTATCTTGAGTGTGCGCAGCACTTTATAGATCTTGCACAGGATTCAAACAAGCTTTTTAGTGGCTGAAACTTGGTCCTGAGATAGTTCAGCTGGTGGTCTTGAGATCCTCAGTTCTATTTTTCACATAAGCTTTTTCAATAAGCTTGTGCTTAAGCTAGAAGTAGATAGAAAAACTGTTTTGGCACTTAAGCTTTTAAATCATCAAATCAGTGTAATTCGCATTTTAGAGGTTTAGACTATTTGACATGGGTCAGTTTTAAGTAGTTTTAGCTAAACTTAGGTCTTTGTGATAATTTGGTACCTTTATGTGACTTTTAGCTTATTTTGAAGTCTTATTCATAAGCGGTTTCCTCTGACCTCATATTCTCACACATAAGCTATAGTTTTATATTTTCATAGACTTAGAATATAATTTTAGACTTTTCCTGAATTTTTCGTAATTTTTCATCCTTGTTTGCTATTTTTCCTATTTTAAAAGCAGTTTTAGGACTTTTAATTAGCCTTTATTGCAATTAAATCGGAAAAGCTTCAAAAAATAAGTTTTCAATTTTCATAGATTAAGATAAATATAAAAGCAAAAAATAATTTTCAGATTTTCTTAGTTAAATTTGTAATTTTAGCAATTTAATTAGTTTCAAATAGTTTTTAAATCATAGAAATTAGAATATAAATCAGAAAAATACAAATCCAATTTTCAAAAGTTTGTTTAGTTATTTTAGATTTTTTAAAAATAGTTTTACAATTTTCCTCTTTATTTTCATAATTTTTAGTATTTTAATTTAGTTTTAAAGCTTAAAATTAGTTTTTAATTTAAATTTATAATAGAAAAATCAAGAAAATTCAATTTTAAAAATAGTGATAGCGTTTATTTAATATAATCTAGCTTTTTAACTTTCTCTAATTTGCATTTAAGCCCCTGTAATTTACAAACTTTTTCTTTAGGTATAATTATTCAAATCATAACCTTTTCCGTTCAATATCACCCGATCACTATCGTTTGATTATTGATCGCCTGACTCGTTGGGACTTAACGACACAGGAAACACTATACTCTCACGGACTTAATTGCATTGCGTTCTCAAGTCATCGGCTTTTATTACGGTTGACCATTCACAGTGGTTGACTTGTGTAATAAACGACCGTTTGGGAGCAATCAAATTTTAGCGCCATTCTTGGGGGCTGTGCTAATAGTCTTACGTTTAGCGATTAGTGATTTGAATATTCACTCCTTGTTCATACCGTCTATATATATCTATATTTTCTTATAAAATAAAAATCCAAAAATATCTTAAAACATATAAAACACAAAATATTTTTCTTTTATTTCTACATATATATAAAACCATAAAAACCAAAAAGATTCTTCTTCCCCATTTTCATAATTCCCTTGGCTCGAGATTCCTTAGAGTTAACTCTAGTGCATGCGCACTCGTTCTTCTAGATCATTGAGTCCTTTTCGTGATCTAGCGAAATTCCTAGAAGGCGTTCTCATAGGCGTCTTTGCCCGAATAGTCGAACCGAGATTCGTACTATTCCAAGCAACAATATGGCGACGAGCGAACTATGGCGGAAATTCTCCGGGCACCCACCGAGGGTTATGGAGATGCCATCATTTACCAACAATCAATTCGATCACTTTGAATTGAAGACACATTTGATCGACTTGTGTCTACAAATCAATTCCACGGGTTTGATCGAGAAGACCCGTATGCACACATCCGTTGGTTTAACAAGTTGACCTCAACGATCAATTTCAAAGATGTACCACAAAAAGTGATCAAGTTGATGCTATTTCCATTCTCACTTGAGGGGCGGCCGGTTTGGTGGAAAAAGAACCCCTCGATCCATCGAAACTTGGGAGGATCTTGTTCAAAAGTTTGTCAATTATTTCTTTCCTCCATCAAAGACGACTAATCTTAAAAATGAAATTTCGGATTTCGTCAAAATTTCGATGAAAACTTTGAGAGGCATGGGAGAGATTCAAAGATCTCCTCGGAAATGCCCCATCATGAATTCACGGAGCTTGACAAGTTAATATCTTTTATAATGGGTTGAGCGGTAGCGATCAAGATTCTTTGAGCATGACCGCGGTGGCAATATCTTGAATCGTAAGCCTAAAGATGTGATTGAGATTTGCGAGCAAAATCAAAAGTTCCTATTTCTCATAACAAAGTCAATATTCGAACACTCCGCTTCTTCATCCGGTAACTCTTACGAGTTAGCCGCCCGTTAGCCGCTCTAACGGACGTCATCCGTTGTATGATGAAAGAGGTAAAGGAAATCAAAGCGAAATTCATAAGCGGAACCAATCAAAGTCGTGAACAAGGTGTGTGAAACTTGTAGTGGTCCACACGCGTATTATGATTGTCAAGCAACCGATGCTTCTTTTACCAAGCTCCGTAGCTTACGTAAACCACAATCAATACCGACCACAGGTGATCCTCACTACCGTGCACTGGCGGTATGACACCACTGGTTTTCCTCTGTGCAAAACCATGGCAATCAAAATCGCTTTGTTCGAATCAAGGACAAAACTTCAATAACTCTCAAAATTTCAATCAAAACCGGAACAATTTCAACCAACCATATCAAGCTCCAAATCGGCAAAGTTATCAACAACCTTCTCAAGCTCCCTACCAAATGACTTCATGAAAATTCTTGAGTCAAGCATCGTTCAATGCAAACTCGGATCAATAACATGAGAGTTGAGCTAAAAAGGAAATTGATACCACAATGTCTCGGCAGACAAATGAGTTGAAGAATATGATGAGCGGTTTCATGAACATGAATATGAACAAAGCTTCGTCATCTTACGGAGGACTCCCAAGCAATACATTTCCAAATCCAAATGCCGAGTTAAAAGCCGTCACCACTCGTAGTGGTAAGACGCACAATGGACCTTCGACTCCAATGCCTCCTCCACCGGGAGCAATGAGTCAAGTTACCAAGGATACAACGGACAAGGTGCATTTCTCAAGCCCACGAAGTACAAGACACGTCCCACCCCGGTAGTCAAGCTTTAAGTCCGGAACCCGAAGTTCCAAAGACAAATTCGAGGCGAAATGACTTCCGTCCGGCTCAAAAGTCTAGTCGACTTCCTTACCCATCAAGATTGCATGATGAGAAGCTCAAAGACAAAACCAAAGAGCAAATGGAAAAATTTTTCCAAATTTTCAATGAACTACACTTTGATATAAGCTTCATTGATGCTCTCATTCTAATGCCCAAATTTGCATCCACGCTTAAAGGCTTCTTGAGCAACAAAGATAAGTTATACGAGATGGCTAAAACCCTCTCATTGAGCAATGCTCGCGGTCCTTCTCAAGAAGCTTCCCAAAAGCTTGAAGACCCGGCGAGTTTTAATCCGTGTGATTTCTTGGGGATGGTTCAATGCTCCGCCTTGGCGATCTTGGCGCAAGCATTAACCTCATGCCACTCTCGGTATGGAAGAAGCATCTCTTTCTAAACTTACATCCACTTGTATGACACTCGAGCTAGCGGACCGTACCATAACTCGTCCACTTGGGATAGCCGGGATGTCGTGGTAAAAGTAGGAAAGTTTCACTTTCCTCCGACTTTGTTGTAGTAGACTTTGATGCGGATCCTAGAGTTCCCTCATCTTGGGAGAGCTTTCTTGAGAGCGAGCCGTGCTCTAATTGATGTATTCTTTGAAGAGTTGACCATACGGGTTGACAACGAAGAACTCACGTTTAATATCAACCAAAACTCCAAACCTCTATCCAAGCAGTGTTGCCACAATTGATCAAAAATCGAAAGAATCAATGCAACACTCTCAAATTTCACAGTTAAGAGGAGTCACCAAAAGCGTCTTGAGCTAAAAGCTTTGAAAATCAACCTGGTTCAAACAAATGGTTTGAAAGTTGTACCGGGGAAGTCAAGAGTGTTCTTGATGATGATGATCTAGAATCGGAGACTTTATCGGAAGTGGTGGAAATTACTAGCTCTAAGAGCACACCACTTGTCCCACCTCGGAATCGGTTTATCGTATCGAGTTTGTTAACTCGTGGATGAAACCAAACTCTCTTGGTTTCATCCGGATTGGATGATGATATTTGTGACCCAATGGGAGACATTCTTCCCATTGAAGAATTGCTCAAAATGATCCATCATCTCCTAGTCTTATTATTTTCGACTCTTCCATCCCTTCTCTTACTCCGGATGAGGAAGATGACAACTTTGGAATGAAGTCGATGCCTTTCTTAGTGATGAGTCAATTCCAACAGAATTGATAATACTACTTTGATTCGGAGGGGACATCCTTTTACGGAAAATCATTGATTGAAGAACCGTTTCCAACCCTCCTCCCGGACATCTTATTGACAATCACCATATAAGCTTCAAGTTTAAGCTTAAAAATGTCAAAATGGTGATTTGCTTCTTCTCGATGAGGAATGAACATGCATTCTCATGCATCTTTATTCCATTCTTCACAGATGGTGTGGTTGCTCTTTCCTTTTCTCTTTCGGAATGAGGACACCATCTTTGACCCCAGTATCACCCTTTATAGTTTCTACTATTAACAATACCGCGGTTGTATCTCGTCGGTGTGGAACTTTCTGATGTTCATATGTTTATTAACACTGTGAACGAAAGTTCGATCGAGATTGGTTTTCCACGTTGCTTTCCCCATAAACCAATGAATGCGGGGATCGAGTCAAGCTAGCGACTCGGGAATCAAAAAAAATAGCACACTATATGGGTTTTCACCCGTATTTCTGACTTCTTTCTACTTTCTACCACCCTAGTATGGGGGAGTTGCCCCCCGCTCTTGTATATAAGTTTTATCAAAAAAAAAAAAAAAAATCTTTCAAATAATGGCCGTAGTATTTCCTTTTTACGTTCTATGTTTCGGCATAACCGCCGGTACTTTGAATATTGAGGGCAATATTCATTTCTAGTGTGGGGGGGAATTCTCACAAATTTTATCATGTAATTATACCACCCAATTCCCCATTTTTGGCCAAATTTTTTTTGGAGTAAGTGTTTTGCACTTACTCGACTTATAGTTATCGATCCGCCATGTCTAATAAACAAAAGGATTGGCTAATCCGAGAGCAAGCGGCTCTTGGTAAAGATATCTCAAATCCGTTGTGACTTGCAATTTGCCCAAAATTGTATGGTGTTCATTCACCATATCTTTAATTAGTGAAGAGTTGGCTAGCCCGCAAGTTTATGGCTTGTGGTAAAGGCGGTTGGAAAACCATAATTGGTAATCGACTCACCAAAGATAGTATATATTATCTAAGAGTTGGCTAGTCCGAAGCAAGCGGCACGGTAAAGACAAATCAAATCCGTTGAAAGTGGTGATTTGCTCAAAATCATTTGGTTATCGATGTACCAAGGTTCTTACTTGAGCTGAAACATTTGGCTACTCGAGTAATGGCTTTTGGTAAAGAGATTCAAATATATTAAGTTTTCTCTAAAGATTGCTAGGGACTAGCAATAGTTTAGTGTGGGGATTGATGAGTGTGTAAATACTCATCATTTTAATCAATCTGAGCGCAAAACATTTAAAAGCGCTCGAAATGCATCAAAATCTGAAAATATCCCAAAATTGTATTTTATATGTTTCGGATGCAAAATGTTTAAAATCGGATGAAAACGAGCTAAGTTTGCATAATTGGCAGTTTCAGTCACCGACTTTCAAATCTTGACAAAATCAGTCCCTGAGCATTTGTTTTGGAATAAAAGTCAACCCAAGTCCTTTCAAAATCAAAATTTGTCAAAAATGATCCTTGGGTAAAAAGTTTGGAGAATTTACAAGTTTGGTCCTTCAAGTTTCAAAATTGGCAAAAATAGTCCTTGGAAGTTTAAAAATATCTTTAATGGTCCTTGTACTATTGAAACTTGTCATAATTGGTCCCTTGGCATAACTTTGCAAAATTGGCAGATTTGGTCCTTGGTTTTGGTGAATTGCAAAAATGGTCCTTGTATTAATACCAAGCCATGACCCTTACCCCTTGAGCCTTGACCCCTGCCAATATACCACTTGACCCCCCCCTGCCAAAGCCAGTGACCCCCCAACTTGAACCCTTCCCCTTAATAATACCCCCCGGTCAAACCAAGTCAACCCCAATTCCCTCCTTTTTTCTGTCTTCCTCACCCACTCTCTGCAACTCTCACCTCAACCTCACCTCCAGCTCACACTCCACCCCTTATCACTCCACCTCACCTAAAAAAACAAGAAGCATTTAAAGCTTCTCCTTCCTTGCACTCAAACCCCCCCCTGTTGATATCTCATTTTTGGCGCCAAAACTCATCAATGGCCAAAAATAAGTCAAGTGATCCAATGGTCCAGAAAAGGAGTGGGATTTGCTCAGAGGAGAGAGGGGAAGCCTTTTGCATATAAATAGAAGAAAGACGAGAAGAGCAAAGTAGTAGTCTTTAGTTTTAGTTTTATTGTATGTCGTTCTTATTTCAATTATCTTAATTAGTTTCAAAAATTGTAATCTTAAGTCTTCCTGTACTGAACTAAAGCTATTTAGTTATTGTAATTTGCTTTCAAGTATTAATCCAAGGTTTTATCAAAGTTTCATGATTTTATATTGCCTGTTATAAAATCGGTTTACATGTTCTTAAATTCAAGCTTCAATTAGCTTAATTCTAGTTCAATAAGCTTATTTAAGCTCTTGATAGCTTTAGTAAGCTTATTACTAAGGTTCAAACAAACTTGGTACTTGGTCAACAAAAGTCAACATCTGATTTCATTTAAGACTTATTTACGAATTCTTGATATGGAGTTGGATATGGGTTGATTCTGAATTGGATATGGGTTGAGAACAGATTTAGGTAGTGGTTCATTGATCCTCAGTTGCAAATTGGACCTCTTGTAAGTTCATAATCAGTCTCAACTTTGCTCAATATCATTTGAATTTGCTTGCTCTAGATCTATTGCTGTCATAATTAGCATCTGTTGTAATCTGCATTAGTTGCTTGTAAGTTGGTGTTGGTAGTGGTTTATATTAAGGATTTGATTGAGTAACTTGCATATCAGTCACATAAGTAGTGTTTGGATTAGCCTACACAACCAAGTCTCAGGCTTCTATATGACTTAGGATCAGTGGTTTCACTTGCAGCTAGCTATTAGTAGTAGTCTTTGGTTACTAATTTGTGCTCCTTTTCACTTAAAGTCAAAATCAACTTATATCTGTCCTAATTGCATATCTGTTGGAATTTTACAAATCATAAGCTTGATTTATGTTTAGAAACTGGTTAGAGTAGCTTAATATAGCTTTAGTTTAGCTTACAACATCACATTCAGTTCACAAATTGAAATCAAAAGTCATTTTAGTCAAACTTTGCAAAACTGTCAAAAGTCAAAAAGTGAAAAACTCAGTTTTCATCAAACTGGATAGATTTAGCATAGCTTCATTTCTGGTTCAAAATCATTGAAATTTTGGGTTTTTCTATTTTAGTTGGTCAAGTTTCTTAAAGCGATTTTGTTGAATTTTAAAAGCTTATTTAAGGTCTAAGCGAAGTTGCTCGATAAGCTAAATATGCCTGTTCACTTTCACTAATCTTGAGTGTGAGCGGTACTATAGATCTTGCATAGGATTCAAACAAGCTTTTTAGTGGCTGAAACTTGGTCTGAGATAGTTAAATTTGGTGGTCTTGAGATCCTCGGTTTCATTTTTCACATAAGCTTTTCAATAAGCTTGTGCTTAAGCTAAGTAGATAGAAAAAGCATTTTGGCACTTAAGCTTTTAAATCATCAAATCGGTGTAATTGGCATTTTAGAGGTTTAGACTATTTGACATGGGTTAGTTTTAAGTAGTTTTAGCTAAACTTAGGTGTTGTGATAATTTGGTACCTTTATGTGACTTTTAGCTTATTTTGAAGTCTTATTCATAAGCGGTTTGCACTCTGACCTCATATTCTCACACATAAGCTATAGTTTTATATTTTTCTTAGACTTAGAATATAATTTTAGACTTTTCCTGAATTGTTCGTAATTTTTCATCTTGTTTGCTATTTTTCCTATTTTAAAAGCAGTTTTAGGACTTTTAATTAGCCTTTATTGCAATTAAATCGAAAAGCTTCAAAAAATAAGTTTTCAATTTTCATAGTTTAAGATAAATATAAAAGCAAAAAATAATTTTTCAGATTTTTCTTAGTTAAATTTGTAATTTTAGCAATTTAATTAGTTTCAAATAGTTTTAAATCATAGAAATTAGAATATAAATCGAAAAATACCAATCCAATTTTCAAAAGTTTGTTTAGTTATTTTAGATTTTTGAAAAATAGTTTTACAATTTTCCTCTTTATTTTCATAATTTTAGTATTTTAATTTAGTTTTAAAGCTTAAAATTAGTTTTTAATTTAAATTTATAAAAGAAAAATCAAGAAAATTCAATTTTAAAAATAGTGATAGCGTTTATTTAATATAATCTAGCTTTTTAACTTTCTCTAATTTGCATTTAAGCCCCTGTAATTTACAAACTTTTTCTTTAGGTATAATTATTCAAATCATAACCTTTTCGTTCAATATCACCCGATCACTATCGTTTGATTATTGATCGCCTGACTCGTTGGGACTTAACGACACTGGGAAACAATATACTCTCTGGACTTAATTGCATTGCGTTCTCAAGCTGTCTGGCTTTTATTACGGTTGACCATTCACAAGTGGTTGACTTGTGTAATAAACCTGACCGTTTGGGAGCCAATCAGCCACCCAAAAGCAAAACTCAACCAGCCTTTGTAAGTGGTTCTTGGAGTAAAAGTGATGATGATGACAAAGAACCAAGTAAGGAGGAGATCGCTCTCATGGCACATGAACCAAACGAGGTACATTCCGACTCATCTTACTTCTCTATTGATGATGAAACTTTTCAAAAACAATATAATCAATTATGTGAACTTAGCTTAAAAATTATAACTAAAAACAATTTTTAAAATACTAAAAAGGAATTTTTAGAAAATGAAGTTTATGAGTTAAAAAAAAAGGCAAAACGCTTAGAAAAGAGCAAGGCTAATGACGATGGTTGTAAATCATGTCAAGAGCTTGGTCTCGAAATAGAAAAGCTAAAACTCACACAGGAAGTTCTTATCCAACATAACTCTAAATTTAAGAGATTTGACAAAAACATTTCTTGTGTTGATGAAATAGTAAGAATTCAAAAAGTATCAGGGAATAGAAATGGATTAGGCTTTAATGAAGTAGTAATTCCAAGCAGTAAAAAAAAAACGGCCGGAAAAGACAAACAAACTGTCCCAACCAAAACAGAAAACCACGGACCAGACGGAACCAAAATTCCGTCCGTTGAACAAAAGGGTTCTGTGGTTACTGCAGTGGGACAGAAAGTTTGCGAATCGGGCGGTAGTGAATTTGTCAAAGTTACTAAAAAATCTAAAGATGTTATTAAACAAAAACCTACTATTACAATAGGAGTAGGACTTGCTAAAAATGAATTTAGATCTAAAACCACTCAACAAAGGCGTAAAACACCTATTACCAAATGCCCCTTTCCCAAAAGCAACTACAACACACAACCCAACTATCAACACACCGGTTGGAGACAAAAATTCCCTAGACCATATCAAACTCCTAATTATATGCCATGGAATCCATATCAATCGTTTCCATACATGAATCAAGTAAGCGGTATGTTTAACCCAAACGGACCCATGAGATATTGGGGACCAAACACTTGAGTTGTATGTTTCATAGGTATGCTTGAAAGTAAGCGGTATGTTTAACCCCACACCCTTGCGATTTAGAAGTAATTATAATACAGGTTTCAAACAAGTGTAGTCTCACTTAGTTATTCCCGTTACTCCATAAAAATGTGAGGTTTGCCCCTAGATATTTAGGAATAAAAGCATTCACCTTTAATGCTTAGAGAGTGTACCGGTAGTATAATAGATTCTAGAACTTGTTTTGTGATGCATTCCTAGATCGCTAGTGAGACTACACTTGTGTAGTTAGGAATAACTAAGTGATAAGAGGCATTAGGATAACCCTTGTTTGAAACCTGTATTATAATTACTTCTTCCACATCGGTTGAGTAATTACCCCACACCCTTGTGATGTACTCATATTTAGTACACGATACCCCTAGTTAACCCCTCAGAGCCTATCATTTTCGCAGTTCTCGTGATGTTTTGGTTTTCCGGAATATCAATGAAGAACATTGTTTACAATCCACCCCCAAATGTACACCCAAATCGCCTTAGCCTACCTTGTATGCACTCACCTTTAGAGCTCTAGGTGTCAAAACGAGGGGTAGCTTCGTCGTCGTGCCACCTCAGTGCCACATCAGCATCCCATTTTTCCACAACTAACCACAACAAACCTGCTCCTCACTCATAACAAACCTCAACCTCTTTATTTGGGGCCTACCACTACCACTTTATTTTTTTATTCAATTTTCATTTCCAAATAAACTAAATAAATTCATTTCATTCAAATTAAAAATACAATACATAATACAATAATAAAAAAACACTTACTAATAAAAACGATACGAAAAAAAAAACGACACGGGTAAAAAAAATACAACACATACTACTCGTCGAGGATTTGATGATATTTCTTGACTAGACGTTCCTGCCTCTTGCGGATGATTTCTGCTTTTACCGAGTCAGGATTGGTACTCGGATCTATCATGAGAAAATCCATCTCGATCATCTCTTGCCACGTTTTTTCCTTCTCCCGCCTCGCCTCGTAACAAGCCCTTTGAGCATCGGCTTTTTGAGCATATATTTCGGATATATGTCCCGAAAAACTACTCGTTTGACTTCCACGCCCTTTGAGCATCGGCTTTTTGAGCATATATTTCGGATATATGTCCCGAAAAACTACTCGGAGCTTGCAGCGCTTGACGTTGAAGTCGACTTCTGTTTCTTTGCGGCTCGACATGATCATGCTCATTTTCACCACTTCGACGCTGAAGATGTTTGAAAACAGCGTTGAACTTCTGGCAATCACCGTTAATCCTTGTCCATTTACCAGTTATCATATTCTTGCCACGTTGGTTATCGATGGTCTTAGAATTGAACATTTCGAGAATGTCGTTCCAAAAGAACTCCTCAGGACGGTCATTTCCCATATCTCTATCTTGGGAAATTTCTATCCAACTTCTTGCAAGTAACATTTCTTGGACTTGCTCCACTTCCTCACATGCGCTTGTGCTACGACTTCAACATCTTCGTCGTCGTCTGCGTCGAATCTCTGACAAATTTTTTGTCTTCGTCTTTTTGCCCCTGCCTTTCGCCGGTTCACGTGTTTTTGGAACTTTGAATAGTGAACCGGACTGTTGTGATTCTATTTGGGCCAACTGTGGAGGCTGTGACGGGCTAAAAAACTGTGGATGTTGTGACGGGTTAAAAACTGAGGTGATGGAAATCGGCCGGGGTAATTTGCGAAACCTTGTTGAAACTGATATTGTTGGTTAAGCATTATTTCTTGTGGAGACATGTTGGAATTGGTCGAGGAGGGGGTAGACGGGTTTGAAGAACCCCCGTATTGTGGTGAGTTTGAGTTAAGTAGGTTTGTGAAGTATCCTCCATCATTTGGGTTTTGAGACATTGTGAGCTATTTTTTCTTTGGGTTAAGTAAGAACGGAAGATTTTGGGTTTGAAGATGTGTAAAATGATGAAGATGAAGATGGTTTATATAGGGGTGGTGGGTTTTTTTTAAAAAAAATATTTACTTTATATATATCCGTTTAATAACGGATATATATACGTTTTTTTTGCTTTTGTGTTAGTCTATCCCTCGTCGTCCTCACGATTTCAAACCCAACGACGAGCCACGGCGAGCCACCCCGGTGTGGCGGCGGGGCACAGCGAACCGCCAGCTCACCAACGGCGAAGCACAACAAACCCCACACCGGGTGCTCTTAGTGCATTATTGTTATCATTACTAAGCCCTTAGTTCAAATATCTAGTTACTTACATGGTTGTTAAGCTGAGTCATATCTTTTGTACACAGTTTTGGGATGATTGGGACTCATGGGTAAAAGTAATATTTTATGAAGTAACGGAAAAGAACGATAAATTCAAATTCCCTTTGTCTACGTAATTAAATACTCCAAGTGTTTTAATCTTTTCAAATCGGGTCAATTAGTGTTAGAGAAATAAAAACTCAAGTGTAGGGATGCTCCTATAAATCCCTTATATTTTGATGTTATGGTAGAGGATAGTAGAGTAAAAATGTATGAAAAAAATAAAGAAAAAAAATACGGGCTACCATCCTACATCTATCTTTATGTTTATGTCTTTAAATTTATGTTTGTTTGTTTCAAGTTATCTAGAGTTTAGTGAGTCGAGTCTTGGCTTAGAAACGCCACCCTTTTCATGCTTGTAACATAATATTTTTGACTTGCCACCACTAAATATCGCCTATCCAACAAAACCCTTTGTTTCCCTACCGTAAGCCTAACGTTACAACCCTTGCAAATACCTCTTAGATAGTTGTTCCTAGGTGCTTACGCCAAAGCGGTGGAGGTTTGATCTAGTCTCAAGCTTATGGTAATCTATATACTATGCCAGGTAATGAGTGTTTATCTTCCATTTCCATTTATTATATTTCATATAAACCCGAGAGATGAGAGAATCCAAACACCCCTTGTGAGGTGCTAGTGTATAATTTCCATGCTTGTTATGACTATTGCTGTGCTTGTACATGTTGTGAACTATTTTAAACCCATGCTTCATGCCCCCTAACTTATAAATTGATTGGCCAAAAGCACATTTGCTTGAGGACAAGCAAATACCAGGTGTAGGGATATTTGATAAGGATTTAAAATGTACGCTTTTAGGGGGTCATTTAAGCCCTAAATCGACCACTTTTATATCCGTTACTGCTTAATTTCGTTCCTTTTCACTTTTTAGGTCTCTTGGAAGCAAAATGCTAGAATGAAGCATATTTGGACAAAAAGGAGCAAATACATGAAGAAAATGGCAAAGTCAAGATCAAAGCCTCTCAAAGCTGATCAAACAGTACCTGACGGTGTCCCAAACAAAAGGCGACGTCGTCCCTCTATAAAGACTTGATCAAAACATGCACCAGACGGCTCAGTGGAAATTTTGTTCATATAACCTGACGGCATCACATTGTAAAGAAGGAGGGCGTCACTCACAGTTTTCAACTCAGACGGGCCAGATCCAGAATCAAGACGACATCCCAACTGAAGACAGACGGCGTCATAACTCTAAGGTGACGCCGTCCCATCGATGACTTGGCCCAGAAGAAACCCTAATGACGGCGAGCTGACGACGTCCCATGCAAAAGGTGATGCCGTCGCAAGTGTAAATCTATATATAGAATTCGATTTTTCTGCATTTAAAGGGGTAAACTTTTGGAGAAAAAAACCCTAAATCGTTTGTAGTCCGATTTGGACAGTATCTTTGGGTCTCATACCCTATTTTACACATCGAGATAAGTCTTTTAATCCAAAGTAACATTATGTCTGCCCCTTATTCGATTGATTGTGTGTATGCTTGCTTGTTAACCATGTCTAGCTAAATTTCTTATGTGTTTGCTTAGATCTATGAAACCTAGTTATTGATTATTGTTAGGTTGTTTCTTATCTTAATTGTAAATTGGTTAATTGGCTTAGGAGTGCAACTAGGCATCATTCGTTGTATTTAATGCTTGAGTATGCTTTATGAATGTGTAGCTTATGAATGAAATATCCTAGGCTTGCAGATTTCGTATGCCATGCCTGAGAGATAACCTCAAAGAACTAGATACTACGCATACCCTACGACCTTAGGAATACCACGCGTTAAGATAAGGTGTGACATTTCAACCGACCAATAAAAGATAACTAGGGAGTAATAGTATCTAGGTAAACACATTTTTAATCATCATACGAGCACACATCAAATAGACATAAGAGTACCCATAGTAATAGATAATTAGATAATTAGATAAGTAGAAGTAATCGGTAGAAGTACCACCCCCCAACCAATTGCCCCGAGATATTTACCTTAGCTTTCTAAAAAACTCATAAAAAGATAAAAAAGAATCATCTTCAACCCCCACCTTCTCGTCATACATTTCTTGCTAGCATTCCTATTCCCCTAGAGAACGATATCAATCCCCGAGGCTTACCCAATACTACACTACAACGATTAGGTTCACTGCCTAGTTGGTTGAAAAACTTGCTCGAAGAAAAGGAAGTTCTTTTGACCCCGAACGCGCTTAGTACGCTCATCACACACCTTCACCATTACTTACTCTTTCTCTTAGAACTTATCAAGCTTAATCACAATGACAAAATTGTGGAAAACTAGAAGGGGGGTTGAATAGTTTTACCGATTAAAACTTCGTTTTAAACTATTTAGATCGACTTATGTCAATCTATTTAATGTGTATGTTGGATGTTGATAGATAAACATATGAATAAGTAATGCAAAGATAAAGAGTAAGAAACACAAAACTAAAATGCGTGTATTTATAATGGTTTGGCTACAAGGACACCTTCCTTGCCCTACTCCACTCTCCAATTCACCTACACGAGAGTTCGTAAGAACTACACAACACAAGCTCCTTGTGGCGGAGAAGCCTTTACAACGTCGCCTACTCTTTATTCGGTACAAGGCTAGACACCGGGTTCTTCCACGAGGTAGAACCAAACCTATCACAATGCCGCCTACACTTTATCCAGTACAAGGCTAGATACCGAGTTCCATTACAAAGGAGGAACTACTACCCAACACTACACAAAACCTATACCAAAGGAGGCATACTCCTTATAAGAACACCATAAGGATCTCACAATCCTTTGACCCAAACTAATCTATCTTGTACATCGATGCACCATATCGAATGTACACCCTAGGCCCTTTTCACTAATTCCTTTGACACGACCCTTAGGCACCTTTTACTAATGCCTTTGTCTTGAGCCTTCGATACCATTCACTAATGCCTTCGACATGGACCTTTGGCACCTTTCACTAATGCGTTCGACTTGACCCGTTTGACATCTTTCACCTATGCCTTCAACAAAACACTTCTAAGGTGGTAGGAAAGAACTATCAACAAGATAACTTCAGTAGTCTTGATGATGACGAAGCTTGGCAACCTATGGACTTAAGCTTGCTCGACTTCAAGAGGTGGTGATCTCGCCTTTAAGAGGAACCTAGAGAATCACATAAACACAGAACTACATAGAAAGATCCTTTGGATCTAAGGTTAGAGAGTTTACAATACTAAGAGATAGTATGTGTAAAAAGGATGAGTTACAATGAGGAAATGGCTCACTATTTATAGGCAAAAACCTCTACTGTTCCCCGGATCCCACGGATCCCTTACTTGAGGGATCCGTCTAGTGTAATCCTAGGGATCCGTGGACGCTCCTCACTATTTGGGGTGTGGGTCATGGATCATGGGTCATGGGTCATGAACTTTGGGTCATGGGTACCCAAATAGTTACAATGTATCTAGACATTAGATCATGGGTCATGGGTCATGGTCCATGGATAGTACCCAACATGAGTTCATACATGATGTCATGCAATGGGTCATGGGTTATGGATCAAGCTCCATGGATATGGGTCACGGGCTTTGGGTTTTATCCAACTACATTCAATGTATTTAGTTAATGGGTCAAGTATTTAGATTTTTACCCATTACATTACCCATTACAATATAAGTTATGCACATTTCCATATTATGTAAACACTAGTTGTTATACATATGTATTTATATAAAATGTAAACAATATTACTTTGTTTAGTGTTTTATATGAAAATATAAGTGTGTTGGTAAACTATTGGCTCAAACCATTTACGTATTTTATTTGTTTCGTTAAAATGATTTTACGTTTGTTATCAAGAAAACAATAGAAGATCGTAAAATATAAATAAACGTTTTTACGGCTTATTTGTATTAACAAAAATCATCAACCTCATCACCTTCAACCAAACCACTCAAGAAAACTGCAAGAATTAGCGTAAGACCATGTTGCTTTGTCAACGTAAGCTCCTCATCAGACTCATCACCACTCAACATCTCATCCCCTATTAGAGATGAGAACTTTATCACCTTAAGTACTCCAACTCCTCCACCAAAATCAACCATTATTGTGACTACTCCACCACCAACCAAAACATGTAATATCATTCAATAAAAATGAGAGAAATGATGTACATAACTCTAAAACTAAGAAAATGACCCAAACATGAAGTATGATTCCTAATCAATCTAAGTTAAGCCTAAGACTTGAGCACCACTTGAATTCCTAAGCTCAAGGAAGTTTAGGTTTGTTGACCTCATCAAAACATTCAAGGAGGTGATAAAACATGAAACATAGTTCGTCACGTACTTCATGTATTAAGCCTTCAACATGTTGACAATGATAACAATCTTTGTCATGGCTTGGAAATGGTGGTGGTAGAAATGGAGTGGTTTGAGGTGGAAGATTGGATGAGGAAGGTTGAGGATCCACAAAAGAAGGAGGGATTTGTGGAGTCACATTTGGAGAGGGTTCAACCAAGGATGCTTGTAGTGGTAGAGATGTGTCTACTTCCATGTGATCCGGTTGTTGATTCCTCATAATCCAAAATGGACTATTTGAGGGTGATGGAGAAAAGGATACCGGTGCTAGTGTTGTTTCAACACCATGGTTTTGTTGTTGCGATATTCTCTCAATTAAGAAGAATGTTGGCAATGGTGGAGGATGAGATGACCTAGAAGGCAAGTCCTCTAAATTGTAGAGGTGTGGAGATGAAAGTGAAGTGGTGATTGATATGGCTCTAGGCACTAAGGGTGATGGTTTAGTGGAAATAGGGGTGTTTGGTTTAGGAGGTATAGTAGTGTTTGGCAAAGGTAGTTTTGTGGGAACAATCCTTTTAGGGATTGGTTTGATTGGTTAAGTTGATTGAGAGGGAATTCTAGCATTTGTGGTTTTAACGGGTGATGATTCGGTTGAAGAGATTTTGTGAACAACCCGAGCAAGTTTCTTGGGTGGTCCTTTGGTGGATGAGTTAGCACTAGGAGCTTTCCTCATGATGAAATGGTAAATGGATAGTGAACTAGAGGCTTTTAGTTGCTGAGAATGATTTTATGAATGGTGACTTAGAGGTACTAATAAAGGAGTTTATAAAAAAAGGAATTGGTAAGTGAATTTAAAGCTTAAACCACTAAGATCCTTCAAAATGCAATGATTTGCATGCACAAGAGTCAATTTCAGAGTTGCACTGATCAAGGAGGTTAATTTAGGCAAGATGGAGTGTTCAAGTTAGCAAGAAAATCTTGAAATGATTGTTTTAGCTAGGATTAGCTGAGTCTATGCAGCCGGTTCCCACGGTTCCCTCCAATGAGGGATCCGTCTAGGCTAAACCTAGGGATCCGGCTCTCAGCAGCCAAGAAAAAGGAAAATGAAGTTTTGTAAGGTTTAGTACCTATACATCTTGAGTGTTTTAGTCTTCTTAGGTGTCTTAAATGAAGAGGGACTTAAATGATCAAGAGAAATGAGTGATGGTAGCTAATGATTGTCTTGTATAGAAGAAATTGGAGATTTCATGAGTACCAATGGGTGATCAAAGATGACACTAAGAAATTTGAGAGTGTCAAGTGGTGTTAAATGATCCTAGAGATCAGATGGTAACTTAAGAGAAAATTTGAAAATTCCTCAAAAATCATAAGAAATGAAAAACTAGTGTTTGGCCTATTTTGAGGTAGAGATAACTAAAATCAATTTGCTAAAATTAAGAGAAATATCAAACTAGGTGTTTTGAGATGTGAGGAACAATGTGTGAGCATTGGAGCGGAAATATGATGAGTTTTGGTGAAATGATAAATCAAAAACAACTTAAAAAAGATCCTAAGTTATCTATGAGTGAGTGTAAGATCTACTGACCTTGAGGGGGACTTAAGTGATCCTAAAGTATCATGTTTAACTAGTAAAATAAGGTCTAGAGGATTGGATTGAAGTGAAAGTGTAAAAAATCCTATGTCTGTTTACCCAGATCCCACGGATCCTTCATATGAGGGATCCAGCTAGTTATAGCCCAGGGATCCGGCTACTGCAGACCAGTAGCTTCACAGAAAGTGTACAGGTTTTGCACTAAGTGTCGTACATTAAAACCAGTGATTTCTAAAGAAATTAGACATCTATAAGCGAGATATCAAATGATCAATAAACGTTTTATTTCATGGGAATGATCATATTACAAAGATAAAAGATGAATCCTAAGGATTGAATCTATTTGGAGAAGAGACTAGGTTTCTTGTGCGTTTTCGTTTGATGGATCATTAAATGGATGGTGAGTATTTGCGGATTCAGGGACGAAGAATGACGTGATGTGAGATGTGTTCAAAGGTTCCATCATTTTGTTCACAAGTACATATAAAGGACTTTGAAATTGAGGATGAAAGTACATGATATGATGATAAAGGCGTGCTAGGAACATTCCATATGGAATTAGTTTGTTCTTTTTTGCCTTGAAGGTTTACAATTCTCCTTGCGAAGAAATAGGCGAGATTGTATGGTTGTTGGCTTAGGAGACAATACATATGTGAGCAAAACAAGCGGAAAGAATCTCTCGATTTCCCCTAAGACTCCAAACATTTTCACGTAGAATGACTGCGAGAGGTTTAAGATCATCTCGGATATCACGTGTATAGATTATGTTTGGATTTGAGTAATTGGATTGAGGAATGCATAAAATGCGAGTTAATTCTTGAGGGGAAGGTATGTGTGAACAATATGGACTGTTTTCTTCATGGTAGTTGAAGAGAGAATCAAGAGACTGATAAGGATTTAAAAGGTACACTTTTGAGGGGTCATTTAAGCCCTTAATTAATCACTTTTATATCCGTTACTATTTAATTTCGTTCCTTTTCACTTTTTAGGTCTCTTGAAGGAAAATTGCTGGAATGACACTTATTCGGACGAAAAGGCGCGAATATATGAAGAAAATGGCCAAAGTCAAGAATTAAGACACTCAAGCTGCTAGAACAGAAGGTGACGGCGTCACAGCCAAATGGCGACGTCGTCGCAACACGCTTTGTGACGAATCAGTAGCCAAATTTCTATTTTGCACTTGACGACATCATGTTTTAAAGAGTAAGGCATCACAACTCAGACGGCCTAGATTTGTATCCCGACGGCGTCAGAGGATGAAGCCGATGGCGTCACAACCATAAGGTGACACCGTCACAAAGTTGACGTGGCCAAGACGAAAACCTAATGGTGACGATCTGACGGCGTCACAAATAAAGAGTGACGCCGTCGCATGTTGTAACTCTATATATAGAATTCAAATTTTCAGAATTCTAGAGAGGTATTTTTGTGGAGTAAATTCTAAACCGAACCTTAGCTGTCTTGGGCAATATCTTAGGGTTCCATCCCATATTTTACAACAAGATAAGTGATTTACTTCATTAATTCAATTATGTCTTCAATTTTTTGTAGTATGCTTGCATGTTTTCCATGTCCGGCTAATTTACTTGTGTGTTTGCTTAGATCTATGAAACCTAGGTATTGAATATTGATTGGTTGTCTCTTATCTTAATTGTGATTGACCTAGTATTGCGATAGGTCATTCGTTGTGTTTTTAATGCTTGAGTAATCTTTGTGAACATTAGTTTATAATCACCTAGAGTTATTGTAGGCTAAACATCCAAAGATAACCTTAGAGTTAGTTTATAAATCCTAGAGATTTCGTAGGCAATAACCTTAAGGTAGTCTCAAAGAGTTAGGAAAAGCATACCCTACGACCTTAGAAGACACAACGCGTTAAGAATAAGGACGTGACAATTCAACCATCAATAGGAGATAACTAGGGAGTAATAGCATCTAGGTAAACACATCTTTAAATCATCATAAGAGCACACAACAATAGACATAGACTATCCTCACCTTACCTTAGATTAGATAATTAGATAAGTAGAGTAATCGGTAGAAATACCACCCCCCCAAATCCAATACCCCGAGATTCATACCTTTCAATTTTCTAAAAAAAATATAAAAAGATAAAAAATAATCTTCCTCAACCCCAACCTTAGCGTAGTAATTTCTCACTAGCATTCATATTCCCCTAAAGAACGATATCAATTCCCGAGGCTTACCCTAATACTACACTATAACGATTAGGTTCACTGACTAGGGTGTTAAAAAACTTGCTCGACGAAAAGGAAGTTCCTTTGACCCCGAACGCGCGTTGTACGCGTATCAAGTTTTTGGCGCCGCTGCCGGGGAATAGAATAGCTAGTTAGGAGTCTACCTCTTTAGGTTCCCTTGCTTGATTCCTATCAAGTAAGATTTTTTTTTCAATTTTAGCTTATGCGTAGTCTATCCCCCTTCTTCGTGACCTTTGTTAGTAATCCCATCACTTTTCATCATGGAAGGTGATAATCAACCACCACTCATCAACGGATTTCATAGTTGTGAATGATATTAGTACGACCATAGATCCTAGCTTGTCCCATGTTATTCTAGGAAAGCCTTTCATAGAAAACACCGGGATGACTTATGATCGGTCGTTAGGAATAGTGAGATTCAAGGATGAGACCGATGATGTAGCTTACCAAATGCCCTTTAAGATTGAGAAATTTTCATCATTATCCAATGATGAAAAAGAACTTAAGATATCGGTCTACTATTGGAATGAGGAAGATAAGGAGAAGGGAGTTGATTACGTGATGAATAAGATTTTTGGGTTCTATAAGGATTGCTTGAAACTAGAACCGGAATATAGAACAAATTGGGGAAAAGATGACTTCTTAGAAAGATGCATAATAGGGCATTACTATAACATGGAAAACCCCAATAGAGACTGTCATGAGGAAGAAGGTGATGGTAATGAAGTCACATAGGGACACGACTTCGAGTCTAGCTACAAGACTCATAAATAAAGAAAAGTGCTTCGTGGGAGGCAACCCATTGATAACGCTCAAATTGTACATGTTTTTAGTAGCGTTATCCGTGCTTTTATGTGTGTTATTTGGCTATAATCATATGATTTTGTTACTTAATCGTACAAAAGTGTGTTCGCTAGTTCATTTGTAGCCAAGTACAGGAAAGTGGAGAAAAAGACAGAAAAAGAAGTAAAATACGAAGATTTCTCCATATACGACGAATTCCCGACAAAAGAAAGACTTGTGGAGTATATTCGAGAAGATAAAGTCATCAATTTAGTGGTCCAAAGACTCAAAAATAAATTTCACGAAGGGAAACGAGAAAGAAATGAAGAAATGAAGCTAAAACGAAGACATTGGAAGACTCGTTGTTCCCGACACACCTTCACCATTTTTGGCCATAACTTTTGCATACGAACTCTGTTTGACCCCCGGTTCGCGGCCACGGAAAGCTAAGAGAAAGATCTACAACTTTGGTGCTTATGATTTTACATCAAAATGCTCCAACCGTTTGGTCGAGCCCATAACGGATCCGGTTGGAGAATGGTCAAGAACACCAACGAAGCGGTTGGAGCCCAACCGATTCGGTTGGGAGGCTGGCTCTGACCATTTCTTCTTCTCTAAGGTTCCAAACTTGTTCCAAACGATTCTAGGTCCTTCCCACTCAGTTTCTAGTCCCTTCCAAACTCCTCGGAGGCCAAGTTGAGAATTTAATACCCTAAGCCTTGGAAGTAGTATAAATAAAGGCCTTTGCAACCTCATTTCATGCACCACAACTTGAGAGATCTTCTCTCACACCTATCTTACTACCACTACTCTCTC
Source organism: Chrysanthemum lavandulifolium (assembly GCA_022545495.1). Taxonomy (NCBI): domain Eukaryota; kingdom Viridiplantae; phylum Streptophyta; class Magnoliopsida; order Asterales; family Asteraceae; genus Chrysanthemum; species Chrysanthemum lavandulifolium. The sequence goes on from CM040242.1 coordinate 185,591,442, forward strand.
TCAAAGCCTAAATTCGTCCATTAAGTTCCAGGAAACTTTGGAGGTCCAAGAAGTCATCATTTGGAGGTCAAACCATCAAGAAGTCATCACCAATACTTGAGGCATCATTACTACATCATTTGTAATCTCATTTCAATCATTATAAGACCTTTAATCATGTTTTCTAATGTTCAAAGTTATGAGTTTATGTTTATGTTTGCTATGAGTGGCTAGTTTCTTTATGCCCTTGCTTAAAGGATGTTGATTATCGTATGATTAGTTTATGATTGTGTTAACATGTTTTAATTCAATTTCAAGTTGATTCTAAGATCCAATTGTGCTAAAGTTTCATAGTGGCATTTGTTAATCAAGTTTGACTAGTTGATAGTAATCGTAGAGGTCGAAAGAACTAATTGTTATTCAACTAGTTATAATCATTTTGTCTATGGATGATTGTTTTTACCCATTATTCTTGGTTAAACAAAGAAACTAAAGTGTGGTTGTAATCTGACGCTTTTTGATTATCAAGTTGGATTGATTGGAAACATCTAAAAGGTCGTAAGATTAGTTGTTTACAATCAATTGTAACCTTTTGTCTATAATCGGTTACCTTTTGTATTGACCATTTCTTAAGAAAATTTGATAAGATAAACGGATGTTTTTGTGTTTAAGTTTATGAAAGTAAACTTATGAAACTTGAATTGATCTTGAATTGATTGGTTAGACTTAATGCTTGTTTTTATAAACTAAACTCTTGATCAAGGTTTAACTTGTAAGAACAATAGATTAGTACACCAACTAATTATCATAACCAACATGTTAAGAAGAGTTTAACACAGTCATACTAATCATGGATAAGAAACTAGTTTAAGCAAGTGTAGTTTTAATCATCTGAATTCGCTTAATCATTATTTTCGTGTTACATTGTTGCTTATATGGTATTTTGGGACGGGACAACCATTTACCACTTTCGTGTTACTTGTTATTACATAGATTCTTCATAATTGAAAACACCCAAATCTAGTGAGCGACCTCGACACCAACCAAAACTAACTACATACGAAAGGGTCATACGTGCCGTGTGTTCTTAACAATTCGGTAATCCTTGTTATAAATTTAAAACTAGTAGTCGCGAGACACATCAAGTTTTTGCGCGTTCTGCGGGATTTTTGTGTTTTGTGTGCTTTGAATCTGTGCTTTAATCATTCCCTCGTTGTGCCGCCTTTGCTTGAAAAAAAAATCTTTTTCTTCACCAGTTCGTCCAGCCGATCGGTACGTCCCCGTAACCGATTCGACTAGACATCGAAACCAAATCCAACCAGATCGGATGGAATCCCAGCCGATCGGTTTCACCATTCTGTCAAAAAAAAATACCATTTTTTTTTTCAATTTTTGTTTAACTTTTAGTTCAAAGCTTAGTCTTGTTCCTATTTGTGTTTTTCCTTGTTTGTTTGTTTGGTAGATTATTTAATAAAAAAAAATTATTCCTCGAAAGTAAGGCTCACCCATTGGAAACAAAGCGTGTGAGAGGTATAAGGCGGGTCTCCCGATTCCCTAAAGAAGTTTGGTTTTAATATGCTTGTGACACCTTCTCCGCTTCTTTGTGCGTTTCAATGGAGCTACCGAGAACTCTTGGGAAAAGAAAAAAGTCATAACTAGTTTTCGATTTAAACAAAAGTAAAAAGTAAAAAAAAAAAAAAAAGTCTTAGAGTTAGTTAAATTATTTACTTTAAGTCATTTTTTTATAAAAAAAAAAAGAAAAAAAATCCAAATGTGTTTTGTCTTTTATTTTTAAAAACTCTTAAAAAAAATGTTTTGTCATGATTAGATTATTTTTCTAAATCTTCTAATAGTAATAATAATAGTCCTATTTTTCTAAAAGTAGATAGTTTATTTTTAGTTTTCATCCCAACTCGAAATGTTTGAAGAGAAAGTCAAACCTCCACCCGATTCCCCAACCATAATCGTCATTGATCCCGATGACCAACCCATATGGTCAAGCACTAGGACCGTTGCACCAACACCTAGTTCCGCTATTATTCAACGCCATTTTCCCAACAATTTCCATATCAAGGGTACCCACATGCAAATGATTCGGGAGAATCAATTTGATAGGAGAATCCGATCCGATCCTCACCGACACATAGTCGATTTTCTTGAGATTAGTAACCTATTCCAATATGGTGTAAATCAAGAGGAAGTGGTTAAATTGAGGACTTTTCCTTTCTCATTAACCGGAGAAGCCAAGATTTGGTTGAACGAATTAAATGAAGGAACGATTACTACGTGGGAACAGACGAGAGAAGCTTTTATTAGCCGATACTTTTCTCCCGCTAAGTTTAAACGTCTCCTAAATGACATTCACAACTTTCACCAAATCGATCATGAAACTCGTTGACGCTTGGCTCCGTATGAAAGATATGCTTCGCACTTGTCATGGACACGGTCTAACCAAAGGGCGATAATTCAAACATTCTATCACGGTTTAGGCGATCCAACTCGAGAAATCTCGGCGGAGGAATCTTCCTCTACAAAACTCAAGCGAAGCTTTCAAAATCCTTGAGGACAAGGTCCAACTCAAGCTCGATTTCTCAGAAAATTCCCAAAACGATTCCAATCCGAATATCGTTGTTTCCGCCGGTGGAAGCAACATCAATACCGATCACGCCTTATTGATCGAGAAATTGGAAGCTCTTTCCACAAACATCGATGCCCAATTCATAAGCATACGGAGAGAGATGATGGAACTGCGAAATAATCACCACACTTCAAACCGCAATGCTGAGGATGACATGCCGATGTGTGGTCCTATGGAAGCGAACCACGTTCAACATGAAGGATATCACGGAAGATATCATGACCAAAATTCCAGAAATTCGTACTCCTTTCCATACCATAACCCAACCCAAAACTATCCTCGATATAAGCCATGGAATACAATACCACATCCATCAAAACATTTCAATACACCTAAAACCTCACCGGAGGAGATGATGAGAGAGTGGATGGCCAGTCAAGCGAAAGCCAATGAGAATATAACGAACTTGTTGGTTGAATTGGAACGTAAAGTCGATCAAGGAAGAAGAAACCAACAAGCGATAATCCAAGACTTGGAGAGGAGGGTAGAAAGATTAAGTGAGGAGAATGAATTCCATCATGCTGAATCTCTTCCTTACACCACATATACCAACTCAAGACACCAATTTGTCTACAAACCATCCTCAATTCGAAATGAGAACGATAAGGGTGAGGTTGAATTTATCGAAGAGGATGAGACCGAGCATATTCCAACCACGCTAAATCCGAACCAAATCAAGTCTAACTCACCAACCGTGTCACCTTTTCTTGAGGATTGCACCATGCATACCCCAATGACTCAATTAAAAGGTTCTGAATGCAATTTATTTCCAAATCATGTTGGTGATGAGAAGTTCAACAAAACCAGTGGCAACTGGAATGGAGAACTGGAAAGAAAGATAGACAAATGGTGCGAGCCACAAAATCCGGTTTCTTTAAATCAAAGCGGTAGGACTAAGCCACCTCCTACAACTCACCTTGAGAATGTGGATGCAATATTCACTGGGAGTGGAAAGTCCAATGACCCTTTGAAAAATCAAAAAGATTCGCCACCTGTCCTCATTTCTAATGAAATCGATCAAGCGTCCAAGATAACGAAGAGGGAATATCACATGGTCAAACCAAAAGAATCAAATGTATCTCCTCGTTCGTGGAGTACATACCAAAGATCCCATACCCTCAACGTTTAAGAAATGAAATTCCCCATTTGAATCGTATTGTCAAAGTATCCGAACCCGGGGAAGAGTCTAGCTAATGACTCATTAATAAATTAAGCGCTTCTCGGGAGGCAACCCGTGCTTTTAATTGTTTGTTTGTTTTAAATAAACATGTATACCCTTTTGCAAAATTCTTTTCAAAACTTGAAAAATATTAAGTGTGGGGGTGTTACATGGTAATGATGTTATTATTACTTGCATTTTGTGTGTTTGTTTGTTTGTTTTGTTTGAATAATGGCAGCAGGTGATGGAGGAGGATGCTTGGATTTGAAATCGATTGTTCTCACAAGCTTATGTTAGCTTATACGTAGCATTTTATCATATGGAGTTCAACCGCGATTTCTTCAGCCCGGGAAGGTTTTGTTTCTCACAGCTTGTTTATTTTATTTTACATGCTTTGAAGTTTTATTTTTCATTGAGGACTTTGCTTAACTTAAGTGTGGGGGGAAGTAAAATAAGAAAAACAAAACTAGTTTTTAGATTCCAAATTTTTGGGTCAATTTTAAATTTTGTGAACTTGTTTGCCCTCGTGATCTAGTTGTTTTCAAGCTTATAGGATAATATATTAGAATAACTGGATCAACCCACTGGTGAAATCGATAAATTTTGAAAAAATTGAGATGTGTCCCGATTATTATTGCAATCCATTCTGGGATCGATGACATTTTCTAGCACATTTTATAGCCTTTTCCACTAAATTGTGAGGATTTTAGCCTATTTCTTATTAGCATACATCTTTTATGCTTGGATCTTTTGTTATGAGTGTGCCGGTGATTTTATTTATTCTAGAACTTGTACTTGTAAATCATTACCGGACCATGATAAGATCACATTAAATGCGATATAAGTGAATTCGTGTGATAAAGAGGCAACTTAGGATTTAACCCAAATGGCCTTCCATTTTTCATATCATGCTATATTAGCTAGCCACATCGGTTAGTTAACCACCCACATGGACCCATTTGTAGTGCTCATTTTTAGCACTAGATACCCATAGTTACACCCTCTGAGCCATCATTTTCATTTTTGCTTCACCCAGAAAATACAAAAAGATTTTACACTTTAAACCTTAGCCAAACCCTTATCAATGTCTAAACGGTTGGTTGCTAGTCACCTGGAAAGTGAAGATTATTCAAATGATTATGAGTACCACATCTTGTGAGATTGATTGAGCCATATCATGAGTTTATGGAAAAAAAATGTTGAAAGTATGGATATATTAGCCAATGTGCTATGTTCGAAGAAAAATTGTCATGGCAAAGCAAAGAAAAAAGCTGTGGAAAGCCGAAAAGAAGAAAATGAAGCTATAATCATTCATTGGTTCGCGGATTGTTTGGTAGCTAGCAACACGGGTATTAGACTTGACTTTATTTTTCTTTTAACACCAATTTAATAAATAATCCCATGCCTTATCCATACCCTTTAATCACCCTAAGCCTATCAATATAACCCAAATAAAAACCCTCTTTAGATGTTTACACTTGGTGCTTACGCCACGTCGGTGGAGTTTTGTTTCTTGTACAAGCCTATGGTAATATTTAGATCATGACTGAGCAATATGAGTGTACTATTCCTTAATACTATCCATCACTAAATAAAATGAGTGTTGAGTGAATTATACATCCGTTCTTTTTCGTGAGGTGCTTAGCCATGTTATCAAGCAAGAGAATCCATGGGGTATTGTCAAACATCTTGATTTTTCACATCCAAAAGCTTAAAACGATGAATCTTATCTTGTACTTGTACTTGGTAGATTTGCATCACATTTTCCTAATCATATTTCATGCACCATGTGGATTTTATTTTTCTTAATTTTTAGATTTGCTTGAGGGCAAGCAAAGTTTAAGTGTGGGGGAATTTGATAACGCTCAAATTGTACATGTTTTTAGTAGCGTTATCCGTGCTTTTATGTGTGTTATTTGGCTATAATCATATGATTTTGTTACTTAATCATACAAAAGTGTGTTTGCTAGTTCATTTGTAGCCAAGTACAGGAAAGTGGAGAAAAAGACAGAAAAAGAAGTAAAATACGAAGATTTCTCCATATACGAAGAATTCCCGACAAAAGAAAGACTTGTGGAGTATATTCGAGAAGATAAAGTCATCAAGTTAGTGGTCCAAAGACTCAAGAATAAATTTCAAGAAGGGAAACGAGAAAGAAATGAAGAAATGAAGCTAAAACGAAGACATATTGGAAGACTTGTTGTTCCAGACATACCTTCACCATTTTGGCCAAAACTTTTGCATACGAACTCCGTTTGACCCCCGGTTTGCGGCCACAGAAAGCTAAGAGAAAGATCTACAACTCTAGTGCTTATGATTTTCTGTCAAAAATGATCCAACCATTCGGTCGAGCCCCGCAACCGGATCCGGTTGGAGAATGGTCAAGAACACCAACCGAAACGGTTGGAGCCCAACCGATTCGGTTGGGAGGCCTGGTACAGCCATTTTTTCATCTCTAAGGTTCCAAACTTGTTCCAAAAAATTCTAGGTCCTTCCCACTTAGTTTCTAGTCCCTTCCAAACTCCTTGGAGGCCAAGTTGAGCATTTAATACCCTAAGCCTTGGAAGTAGTATAAATAGAGGCCTTTGCAACCTCATTTCATGCACCACAACTTGAGAGATCTTCTCTCACACCTATCTTACCACCACTACTCTCTCTCAAATCCTAAATTCGTCCATTAAGTTCCAGGAAACTTTAGAGGTCCAAGAAGTCATCATTTGGAGGTCAAACCATCAAGAAGTCATCACCAATACTTGAGGCATCATTACTACATCATTTGTAATCTCATTTCAATCATTGTAAGACCTTTAATCATGTTTTCAAATGTTAAAAGTTCTGAGTTTATGTTTATGTTTGCTATGAGTGGCTAGTTTCTTTATGCACTTGCTTAAATGATGTTGATTATCGTATGATTAGTTTTTGATTGTGTTAACATGTTTTAATTCAATTTCAAGTTGATTCTAAGATCCAATTGTGCTAAAGTTTCATAGTGGCATTTGTTAATCAAGTTTGACTAGTTGATAGTAAGAAAGAGCTTATTGTTATTCAACTAGTTATAATCATTTTGTCTATGGATGATTGTTTTTACCCATTATTCTTGGTTAAACAAAGAAAATAAAGTGTGGTTGTAATAAGAATGCTTTTTGATTATCAAGTTAGATTGATTGGAAACATCTAAAAGGTCGTAAGATTAGTTGTTTACAATCAATTGTAACCTTTTGTCTATAATCGGTTACCTTTTGTATTGACCATTTCTTAAGAAAAATTGATAAGACAAACGGATGTTTTTGTGTTTAAGTTTATGAAAGTAAACTTATGAAACTTGAATTGATCTTGAATTGATTGGTTAGACTTAATGCTTGTTTTTATAAACTAAACTCTTGATCAAGGTTTAACTTGTAAGAACAATAGATTAGTACACCAACTAATTATCATAACCAACATGTTAAGAAGAGGTTAACACAATCATACTAATCATGGATAAGAAACTAGTTTAAGCAAGTGTAGTTTTAATCATCGAATTAAGCTTAATCATTATTTTAGTGTTACATTGTTGCTTATATGGTATTTTGGGACGTGACAACCATTTACCACTTTCGTGTTACTTGTTATTACATAGATTCTTCACAATTGAAAACACCCAAATCCTAGTGAGCGACCTCGACACCAACCAAAACTAACTACATACGAAAGGGTCATACTTGCCGTGTGTTCTTAACAATTCGGTAATCCTTGTTATAAATTTAAAACTAGTAGTCGCGAGACACATCACCCATGCTTAATTGTTTGCTTGTTTGTGTGTCGTATATCTTTTATTGATTGTTTATTCTCATGTTTGAATTTGTAAAAATGCTTTATTTTGTCTTTAACCTCGTCTTAATTACATATAAAGGTATTTTACAAATGGGATAAGTGTAGGGAGAAGTACACACGTTTTCAAAAAGAATGTGAACATGAGAATTATGATTATTAATAAGATATACATGTGTGTTTGTTTGAGTCAAATGCTTGTATCGGGTCATAATGGATGTTTTGCAGGAAATTTTTCCAGATTCTAAAGATATAAATTTTCCAGAATTTTTCCCAGAAAATCGTAGACCAGTTTCTGTCAGGATAACCTGACGGTGTCAGGGTCGCAACCTGACGGCTTCAGGAGGAGTAGAAACAACTTACTACCTTTTCTCGTTTTCTGTGCTACTTTTAAATTTTTGGAATTTCTCAGGTCTTAATTTTCTAGAAAATCTGTAAACATCCATTCCACAAGCATTATATCCTAGTTTAGTAGAGTCATATATATAGTGTTACCGCCGATTTTACGTGAATGTTTCGTTTGTTTTCTTCAAGTGTGCAGGTTTTATTTATCAAGAAGAAGATACATAAGATTGGATGGATCTTTTCACGCATACGTTCTTCTTGGAGAAGAATTTAACCACTACTTCACACGGATCCTACCGAGCTAATCAGGGGAGTATTAATTTCTTTCGTTTTTAATTACCTTCCATTATCATAACTTTGATACTTTCGGGGAACATTGGGGACAATGTTTAGTTTAAGTGTAGGGAGGGAAAATAAAACGGGAACTTTGAAACTATGTTTATCCTTGACTATTTGCCTTGTCCAATTTCATTTGTGCAATAAACCAAGAGAAATATCGGTTAGGGTAATTTTGGCACCAAATTTAAATTTTTTCATGACATGTAGGAGTGGGCCATTAGTCTTAATAAAGTGTCTCATGGATAGGAAGTTATATGACTAGCACAAAACCCTTTACCACTTAAGTTCCACCCAAAATGTGAGGATCACCCTTAGATTTGTAGGAATTAAGTATTCCACTTTAATGCTTCGAGAGTGTACCGGTAGTATAATAGATTCTAGAACTTGTTTTGTGATGCATTCCGAGATCGCTAGCGAGACTACACATGTGTAGTTAGGAATAACTAAATGATAAGAGGCATTAGGATAACCCTCGTTTGATACCCGTATTATAATTACTTCTTCCACATCGGTTGAGTAATTCCCCCACACCCTTGCGTTGTACTCATCTTTAGTACACGATACCCCTAGTTAACCCCTCAGAGCCTATCATTTTCGTTGTTCTCGTGATGTTTCGGTTTTCCAGAATATCAATGAAGAGCATTGTTTACAATCCACCCCCAAATGTACACCCAAATCGCCTTAGCCTACCTTTTATCCACTCACTTTTAGTGTATTATTTTTATCATACTTAACCCTTAGTTCAATTATCTAGTTACTTGCATAAGTTGCTAAGTCGAGTCATATCCTTTGTACACAGTTTTGGGACGATTGGGACTCATGGGAAAAGTTAAATTTTATGAAGTGACGGGAAGGAACGTTAAATTCAAATTCCCTTTATTTACGTAATAATGTAATCCAAGTGTTTTGATCTTTTCAATTCGGGTCAAGTTAGTGTTAGAGTAATAAAAACTCAAGTGTAGGGATGTGCCTATAAATCCCTATTATTTTGATGTTATCGTAGAGGATGGTAGAGTAAAAGTGTATTAAATAAAATTAAAAAAAAAAAAAAAAAAAAAACATACGGGCTACCATCCTACATCTATCTTTAAATTTATGTTTGTTTCAAGTTATCTAGAGTTTAGAGTGTCGAGTCTTGGCTTAGTAACGCCATTCTTCTCATGCTTGTAACATAAAGATTTTTGACTTGCCACCACTAAATCGCCTATCCCACCAAACCCTTTGTTTCCCTAACGTAAGCCTAACGTTACAACCCTTTAAAAGACCTCTTGGATAGTTTTTCCTAGGTGCTTACGCCAAAGCGATGGAGGTTTGATCTAGTCTCAAGCCTATAGTAATCTATGTACTAGGACCGGTTAATGAGTGTTTATCTTCCATTTCCAACTTGATATATTTCATATACACCCGAGAGATGAGAGTATCTAAACACCACTTGTGAGGTGCTAGTATGTAATTTCCGTGCTTGTTATAACTTTTGCGAGGCTTATACGTGTTGTGAATTGTTATAAACTAATGCTTCATGACCCCTAACTTATAAATTAATTGGCTAAAAGCACATTTGTTTGAGGACAAGTAAATACCAAGTGTAGGGATATTTGATAAGGATTTAAAAGGTACACTTTTGAGGGGTCATTTAAGCCCTTAATTGATCACTTTTATATCCGTTACTACTTAATTTCGTTCCTTTTCACTTTTAGGTCTCTTGAAGGCAAATTCTTTGGAATGACACTTATTCGAGACGAAAAGCGCGAATATATGAAGAAAATGGCCAAAGTCAAGAATCAAGACACTCAAGTCTTTGGAACAAAAGGTGGCGTCACGACCTAAATGGCGACGCCGTCGCAACACGCTTTATGAAGACTCAGTAGCCAAATTGCTATTTTTCACTTGACGGCATCATGTTTTAAAGAGTAGGGCATCACAAATAAGACGGCCTAGATTTGGATCCCGACGGCGTCAGAGGATGAAGCCGACGGCGTCACAACCATAAGGTAACGCTGTCACAACGTTGACGTGGCCAAGACGAAAACCTAATGGCGGCGATCTAACGGCGTCACAAATAAAGAGTGACGCCGTCGCATGTTGTAACTCTATATATAGAATTCGAATTTTCAGAACTTTAGAGAGGTAGTTTGTGGAGTAAAACCTAAACCGAACTTTGGCTGTCTTGGGCAGTATCTTAGGGTTCCATACCCTATTTTACAACAAGATAAGTGTTTTACTTCATTAATTCATTTATGTCTTCAATTGTTTGTGTGTATGCTTGCATGTTTTCCATGTCCGGCTAATTTACTTGTGTGTTTGCTTAGATCTATGAAACCTAGGTATTGAATATTGATTGGTTGTCTCTTATCTTAATTGTTATTGACCTAGTATTGCCATAGGTCATTCGTTGTGTTTTTAATGCTTGAGTAATCTTTGTGAACATTAGTTTATAATCACCTAGAGTTATTGTAGGCTAAACATCCAAAGATAACCTTAGAGTTAGATTATGAATCCTAGAGATTTCGTAGGAAATAACCTTAAGGTAGTCTCAAATAGTTAGGGAAAAACGCATACCCTACGACCTTAGAAGACACAACGCGTTAAGAATAAGGACGTGACAATTCAACCATCTATAGGAGATAACTAGGGAGTAATAGCATCTAGGTAAACACATCTTTAAATCATCATAAGAGCACACAACAATAGACATAGACTATCCTCACCTTACCTTATATTAGATAATTAGATAAGTAGAGTAATCGGTAGAAATACCACCCCCCAAATCCAATACCCCGAGATTCGTACCTTTCAATTTTCTAAAAAAAATATAAAAAGATAAAAAATAATCTTACTCAACCCCAACCTTAGCATAGTAAATTCTCACTAGCATTCCTATTCGCCTAGAGAACGATATTAATTCCGAGGCTTACCCTAATACTACACTACAATGATTAGGTTCACTGCCTAGGGTGTTGCAAAACTTGCTCGACAAAAAGGAAGTTCCTTTGACCCCGAACGCGAGTTGTACGCGTATCAGAGACCAATCTTCAGTGAAGGCACATTGTCCATGATTTGGAATTCAGAGAATGTGAGCAAATTGCCCAAGAGTTAAGACAAACTTTTGGTTTTTGATCCAGAACCATAGTGATAGAGATCGATCCTCGTTACGAACGAGTTCAACTTGACGGACCGTGGACAAATTCTCTCGTTAATTCCGAGAAGGCCTTCTAGTCCTATGGTTCGGAATGAGGTATTGATCCCTTCTTGGTGTAGTAGAGGTGACTCAACAACACGTCCTTCATGAAAGCAACGAGTTTCGAAATTATTGAACCCACGGACATGATTGCCAGGTGTGTTAGGCTCAACGGAGATATTAGAAATGTAGACACAAGTGAGTTGAAAGTCGAATTCATACTCATGAGTCATGATGAGACCTATGGAAGTGAAATGAATAATTTACATGAGCAAGTTAAGATAAATTGATGTATCGAAAGAGAGGACATTTGATATGTGAAAATAGTCTCCTAATATTTTTATTGATTACCCTTATTTTTATTAACAATGACAATTAACTCACTTTGTTCTAACATTCTAGTAGGGTTTTTCCTTTTATGGTAAGTTTTATGAAGTGTTCTTATGTTGCATGAGTTTCTATTTCCCAGTTCCACAGTTCTCCCGGTTCCCTTTTAAAAGGGATCCGGCTAGTTAAACGTTAAGGATCTGTGGATCTGCAGTGTGCCAGAAAAATGATCTTGACGTAAAATTGATTCTTTAGGTTTATAAAAAGGAGTATGTTTTATCCAATATTTACTACTTAAGCATGCATTGTAGATTTCAAAAATATGTCAAGGTTTTAAAGATACGAACAAAAAATAGGACAAACACATTATGAGAAATAAACGAGAAAAACTAAGACATTAATAATATTTCATTTCAATGCTAAGAGCAATACAAAGGATTGAATATATGATACAAATGTATATTAACAACACAAAGTACATGTCTCCATGAGAAAACTTGATCATGGGATACACGAGAGCAATGAGTGTTAAGATGATGATCACGAAGGCGATGTAAACCATGATGATGAAATTCCTCCTTGGTTTTGATTTTTCAAAATTAGATGAGGAGGAAGATGAAGTTTGAATGAGAGGTATATTAAAAGTGGAAGATTTGAAAAATGGGGTTTGGTGGTGTTGTAACAATCGGAAGAGGGTTTTATGGGGAAAGAGGAATTTTTGAGATTTGTGTTTTGTTTTATTATTAGAAAGCTTTGATTTTTAGGTTAAGATAACACATATTTATATACCTAGATTTTAGACGGTAGAGAAACACGTATGCAAGAAGGTTTCCTAATGAAGCCACGTATATCACTAAAGCATATATTAAAACTAAGAAAATAAAATTAAATATAACCATATAGGTTCCTATGCAAGCATACTTATTCTAAGCTAATGTTGTTTAGAGATAAGTTTTAAGAGAATCATACCTTTAATGCAAATTTGAGTGTCCCTTACTTTTGACAAAAAGTATCAATAGACAACTCCGGTTCTTTTGAGATCTAGTTGGTAGTTTAAGATACCTTCTTAGAAAAGGTAATATTGTTACCAAGGGATTCTTATGGCTTGATTAAAATGAGCTTAACTAAACAAAATGACAAAAAAGGTTAGTGCATTTTGTAAGATAAGAAAAAAATAATAATTGATGTTGTCATCCAATCAACATCCTACAAAATTGTTCTTAAGACATGGTGTTTGTTTTTGTAAAAGCCTTCTTTGTATTTTTCAATCATACACGGATCGTATCAAAATTTTAAAGTACAATATACTCTAAGAAACTTGGTAACGAAGCTCTAGTACCAATTGTGGAAAACTAGAAGGGGGTTGAATAGTTTTACCAACTAAAACTTCGTTTTAAACTATTTAGATCGACTTATGTCAATCTATTTAATGTGTATGTTGGATATTGATAGATAAACATATGAATAAGTAATGCAAAGATAAAGAGTAAGAAACACAAAACTACAACGCGAGTATTTATACTGGTTCGGCTACAAGGACACCTTCTTGCCCTACTCCACTCCCCGAGTCACCTACTCGAGAGTTCGTAAGCACTACACAACACAAGCTCCTTGTGACGGAGAAGCCTTCACAACGTTGCCTACTCTTTATTCGGTACAAGGCTAGACACCGGGTTCTTCCACGAGGTAGAACCAAACCTATCACAACGTCGCCTACACTTTATCCGGTACAAGGCTAGATATCGAGTTCCATTACAAAGGAGGAACTACTACACAACACCTATCCCAAAGAAGGCATACTCCTTATAACAACACCATAAGGATCTCACTATCCTTTGACCCAAACTAATCTATCTTGTACATCGATGCACCATATCGAATGTACACCCTAGGCACTTTTCACTAATGCCTTTGACACGACCCTTAGGCACCTTTTACTAATGCCTTTGTCTTGAGCCTTCGGCACCTTTCACTAATGCCTTTGGCACCTTTCACTAATGCTTTCGACTTGACCCGTTTGACATCTTTCACCTATGCCTTCAACACAACACTTCTAAGGAGGGAGGAAAGAACTATCAATAAGATAACTTCAGTAGTCTTGATGATGATGAAGCTTGGCAACCCATGGACTTAAGGTTGCTCAACTTCAAGAGGTGGTGATCTCGCCTTTAAGAGGAACCTAGAGAATCACACAAAAACAAAACTACATAGAAAGATCCTTTGGATCTAAGGTTAGAGAGTTTACAATACTAAGAGAGAGTATATGTAAAAGGGATGAGTTACAATGAGGAAATGGCTCACTATTTATCGGCAAAAACCTCTACTGTTCCCCGGATCCCTTACTTGAGAGATCCGTCCAGTGTAATCCTAGGGATCGGTGGACGCTCCTCACTATTTGGGTTGTGGGTCATGGATCATGGGTCATGAACTTTGGGTCATGGGTACCCAAATAGACACAATGTATCTAGACATTGGATCATGTGTCATGGGTCATGGTTAGGGGTGAGCAAATAAACCGAGAACCGACCGGAACCGAGAACCGAACCGGAACCGAACCGAATTTTAGAACTGCGGTCCGGTTCTCGGTTCTTCATTATTGGAAATTGCAGTTCTCGGTTCGGTTCGGTCTAAAACCGCGAGTATCGGTTCCGGAACCGAAGAACCGCCCGACTTTCATACTCTAGTGTTTAATTATAGTTTTTGTTGTTTATAATATTCACGAGATATAACACTTTTATTAAATAAATCCTTTTGCATGCTAAGACCAATATTATAGATTTACGCAATACATGTTATTAAACTGTTTGTAAACGATGTATACTCACAGACAAAAATTAATGAGGATATATTAAGTTAATATAATTTCTTATATAATAAATTATTATCAAGACATTTACAAATTACAAACTTTAACATGTACGAATTATAATATGATTTAATTTTTTATGTTTTTTTGTATTAAACTGTTTGTGATCATAAGTTCATTACTAGAGCGGGATTTCTACATGGTATGCTACTTATTCTAAGTTGGTATTAATCGCACTATAGATCAAGCTTTTGTCAATAATCAAGTCGAAATAAGAACCAACGCGGCTAATAGATTGTCTATATCATGCTTTGTCCTACAATTTTTAATTTGTACCGTTCGATCAAACAATAAGTCAAAACCATGTCCACATTTAGTTAGGATTATTATGTGGAAGATCAAACATGTTCTAAATGTATTATTTGTAGTTTATATAACGCATTTTTCTTAAAAATTTCGGTTACAATCGGTTAGACCCGCAAAGAACTGAACCGGATCGAGAATCGAACCGGAACCGAGACATGTTACTCGGTCCGGTTCTCGGTTCCTAGGTCATCCGTTTTTCGGTTCTCAGTTCTCGCGGTTCCGGTTCGGTTTCGGAACCGCGCTCACCCCTAGTCATGGTCCATGGATAGTACCCAACATTAGTTCATACATGATGTTATGCAATGGGTCATGGGTTATAGATCAAGCTCCATGGGTACGGGTCATGGGCTTTGGGTTTTATCCAACTACATTCAATGTATTTAGTCAATGGGTCAAGTATTTAGATTTTTACGCATTACATTACCCATTACAATATAAGTTATGCACATTTTCATATTATGTAAACACTAGTTGTTATACATATGTATGTTTTATATGAAAATGTAAGTGTGATAGTAAACTATTGGCTCAAACCATTTACGTATTTTTTTTGTTTCGTTAAAATGATTTTACGTATGTTATCGACAAAAAAATAGAATATCGTAAAATATCAATAAACGTTTTTACGGCTTATTTGTATTAACAAAAATCATCAACCTCATCACTGATAACGCTACACGCGTCGTTCGGGGTCAAAGGAACTTCCTTTTCTTCGAGCAAGTTTAATAACACCCTAGGTAGTGAACCTAATCGTTGTAGTGTAGTATTAGGGTAAGCCACGGGTATTGATATCGTTCTCTAGGGGAATAGGAATGCTAGTGAGAAGTTACTACGCTAAGGTTGGGGTTGAGGAAGATTATTTTTTATCTTTTTATGTTTTTTTTAGGAAATGGAAAGGTACGAATCTCGGGGTTTGAATATGGGGGTTGGTATTTCTACCGATTACTCTACTTATCTAATTATCTAATATAAGGTGTATGTAGTCTATATCTAATTATTGTGTGCTCGTATGATAGTTTAAAGATGTGTTCACTTAGGTTTTATTACTCCTTAATTATCTCCTATTGATGGTTGAATTGTCACGTCCTTATTCTTAATCGCTTTGTGTGTCTAAAGTCGTAGGGTATGCGTTTATCCCTAACTCTTTGAACTTACCAAAGGGTCTCGTCTACAAAACCCTCTAGGGATTATAAACTCTAACTCTAAGGCACTCTTTGGATGGTTTAGCCTACAACCGCTCTAAGTGCTATAGCCCAAGGTTCACAAAGATTAATCAAGCATTAATTACACAACAAATGACCTATCGCATTACTATATCATTAATCAATTAAGATAAGAGACAACCAATCAATATTTAATAATTAAGTTTCATATTCCCTAAGCAAACACACAAATAAATTAGCCGGACATGGAGAACATGCAAGCATACACACAAATAATTGAAGACATAATTGAATTAATGAAGTAAAACACTTATCTTGATGTAAGATAGGGTTTGGAACCCTAAAATCTTGTACAAGACAGACCTTGGTTCGGTTTAGGTTTTACTCCAAAGACTACACACAAATCTTGAAAAATTCGGATTCTATATATAATATTACAATCGCGACGGCGTCACCTTATGATTTGTGACGCCGTCGGGTCGCCGTCATTAGGGTTTCGTCTTGGCCACGTTAGTCTTGCGCGGCGTCACCTTGTGCTTGTGACGCCGTCTCTTGACTTTCGGCGCCGTCTGGATCAAATCTAGGTCGTGCGAGTTGCGACGGCCTACTCTTTTAAAGCGACACGTCACTTGAAAATAAGAAATTTGGCTTCTGTGTCGTCACAAAATGCTCCGAGGGCGTCGCAGTTAAGTAGTGATGCCGTCACATTGTATTTCAGCAGCTTGAGTGTATCGATTCTTGACTTTGGCCATTTTATTCGTATATCCGCGCCTTTTCATCCAAATAAGTGCCATTACAGCAATTTGCCTTCAAGAGACCTAAAAAGTGAAAAGGAACGATATTAAGTAATAACGGATACAAAAGTGATCAAATATGGGCTTAAACGACCCCTCAAAAAGGTACATTTTAAAACCTTATCCAATATCCCTACACTTGGTATTTGCTTGTCCTCAAGCAAATGTGCTTTAATTAATTTATAAGTTAGGGGTCATGAAGCATTGGTTTAAAACAGTCACAACACATATAAGCCCCGCAAAAGTCATAACAAGCACGGAAATTACATACTAGCACCTCACATGGGGTGTTTGGATACTCACATCTCTCTCGGGTATATATGAAATATAACAAGTTGGAAATGGAAGATAAACACTCATTAACCGGTCATAGTACATAGATTACCATAGGCTTGAGAATAGATCAAACCTCCATCGCTTTGGCGTAAGCACCTAGGAAAGACTATCAAAGAGGTCTTTAAAAGGTTGCAATGTTAGGCTTACGGTAGGGAAACAAAGGGTTTGGTGGGATAGGTTGTTTAGTGGTGGCAAGTCAAAAATCTCTATGTTACAAGCATACGAAGAATGGCGTTGCTAAGCCAAGACTCGACACTCTAAACTCTAGATAACTGAAACAAACAAACATAAATTTAAAGGATAGATGTAGAATGGCGTTTCTATTTTTTTCGATTTTTTTTAATTTTTTCATACACTTTTACTCTACCATCCTCTACGGTAACATCAAAATTATAGGGATTTATAGGCATATCCCTACACTTGAGTTTTTATTACTCTAACACTAATTTGACCCGAATTGAAAAGATCAAAACACTTGGGGTTACGTTATTACACAAATAAGGGAATTTAACGTTCCCTTCCAGTCATTTCATAAACTTTAACTTTTTCCCATGAGTCCCAATCGTCCCAAAACTGTGTACAAAGGATATGACTCGACTTAGCAACTCATGTAAGTAACTAGATAATTGAACTAAGGGTTTAGGGTGATAACAATAATGCACTAAAAGTGAGTGCATACAAGGTAGGCTAAGGCGATTTGGGTGTATATTTGGGGGTGGGGTGTAAACAATGCTCTTCATTGATATTCCGGAAAAACTGAAACATCACGAGAACCGCGAATAGGATAGGATCTGAGGGGTTAACTAGGGGTATCGTGTACTAAAGATGAGTACAACGCAAAGGTGTGGGGGAATTACTCAACCGATGTGGAAGAAGTAATTATATTACGGTATCAAACAAGGGTTATCTTAATGCCTCTTATCATTTAGTTATTCCTAACTACACAAGTGTAGTCTTACTAGCGATCTCGGGATGCATCACAAAACAAGTTCTAGAATCTAATATACTACGGTTGACACTCTAAGCATTAAAGATGAATGCTTTAATTCCTACTAATCTAAGGGTGATCCTCACATTTTGGGTGGAATTTAGGTGGTAAAGGGTTTTGTGCTAGTCATGTAACTTCCTATCCGTGAGGCGCTTTTGTTAAGACTAATGGCCCACTCCTATATGTCATGAAAATTTTAAATTTGGTGCCAAAATTACCCTAACCGAAATTTTCTCATGGTTTATTACACAAATACAATTGGACAAAGCAAATAATCAAGGATAAGCATAGTTTCTAAGTCCCGTTTATTTTCCCTCCTACACTTAAACCGAACATTGTCCCCAATGTTCCCAAAATATCAAAGTTATGATAATGGAAGGTAATTAAAATGAAAAAACTAGTACTCCACGATTAGCTCAGAGGATCCGTGTGTGAAGTAGTGGTTAAATCCTTTCCAAGAAAAATGTATGCGTGAAAAGCTCCTTCCAATCTTTTGTTTCTTCTTCTTGATAAATAAATCCTGCACACTTGAAGAAAACAAACGAAACCTTCGCGTAAAATCGGCGGTAATAATATATATAAGACTCTACTAAACCTGGAAAATTCCAAAAATTTATAAGTAGCTCAGAAAACGAGAAAAAAGTAATCTCTTGTTTTACTCCTTCTGGCCGCCGTCGGTTGCGATCTGACGCCGTCGGTTATCCCGACAAAAGCGGTGCGATTTTTGGAAAAATTCGGAAAATTTACATCTTTAGAATCTGGAAAACTTTTCATAAAACATCCATTATGACTCGATACAAGCATTTGACTCGAACAAACACACATATATATCTTTTAACTAATTGCTATTCTCATGTTTACGTTTCTTTTGAAAACGTGTGTAATCCTCCGTACACTTATCCTTTATGTAAAATACCTTTATATGCAATTAAGACGAGGTTAAAAACAAAATAAAGCATTTTTACAAATTTAAACATGAGAATAAGCAATCAATAAAGGATATATGACACTAACAAGCAAACAATTAAGCATGGGTTGCCTCCCACGAAGCGCTTTTCTTTATTTCAGAGTCTTGTAGCTAGACTCGTAGTCGTGCTCCTACGTACCGATATAGGTAAGCCTATCCTTAACAATGTCATAAGGATCAAACTTATCATTTAAGTTCCTAGTAGTACGTTCAGTTCGATATGCCTTTTCAAACTTTTCTCCATTGGGATCATAGATTGTTATCCTAATGTGCCACTCTCCATTACCATCACTAGGCGGTCTATTCCAATCCCACTTATGTTTAGGCTTTTCAATTTTCCACCTATTCATGACAAGGTTGACGGGCAAACTTCCTAGGAACTCGGTCATCTTCCTAAATACTAAGGCGTCCTCGAACGGGTTCACTTCCATGTCCCTAGCCATTTCTTTTTCATGGAAAGTTGCTTTACTAGCAAAGGCTTCATCTAAGTAGAAAGGTCGTTGGGGACCTATGAGGTTCTTATCTATCCAAGGTCCATATCTAGAAGGTGCTCTATCCAACCTAATCTCATGTGGGGTTTCCTCTTCTTTGTAGTACGTATGCTTTTTGACATCGTAGATTGACCTAGCACTCCCCTCCCCTACCACTATCTTGGACATCTTACAATCGATGATAGCACTAGCGGTAGCTAAGAATCCTCTTCCTACTAGTAATGGGCATGTCGGGTCCTTATTCATGCCTAGCACATGAAAGTCGGCCAAAGAGTCAACTCTCCTACGTGTACTACCATGTCCTTTATTATCCCTACCGGATATGCAACACTGCCGTCCGCTAAACCTAAGATGGATTCCGTTGGTTCTATCTTACCTAAGTTAAGGCTTCTATGGAGAGACAACGGAACAAGATTGATGCATGATCCTAAGTCGGCTAGAGCATCGAGAGGTTTGGAAGTTCCAAGCCTACGGAAGAGTAAATAGCCGGGATCGTCTAACTTCTTAGGTAGATTATTTCGCACAAAAGCGGACCCATTTTCTCAAGTTTAAGTTCTAACTCATATTTTTCTTTTAAAGCATTATAATAAGGTGCATGAGCTAAGACTTCAAGAACGGTTTTCTTGATGGAGTTCCTTGTACTCCTCCTCTAGATTAAGTTTGGGTTCTTGGTTCACGGGTTTCTCAAGAGTAGGTTCTACCAATGGTGCGGGGCCTTGGTAACTCATTTTAGATTGCTTGGAACCCTTGTTGATAGCATTTACCGAGTGAACCGTTGGGTGTGAGGGCATGGATGTGCACTCTCCATGGTGAACAAGAACATGAAGTCGATTTAAATCGAATTCACTTTTGGGTTCTTTATAGTATCACTTAGGAGTGCTCCAATTTCCCGTTCATTAAAGGCTTTTAAGAAGGCATCAAGCTTGTTTGTCATCTCGCCTTGTCTTCGCTTAAAATCGGCTTCAAGCTTAGTCAATCGAGTTTCTTGAGATGACATGAATCTAGATACAATTGCCTCAAGATTAGTGGGGTTCCCGGTGTTAAGAGAATTGAACCTATTAGGTGGACTAGATGAGCTTTGGGGCATGCTTGAGTTTTGGTTCCACTTAAGGTTAGGGTGATTTCTCCATGAGGAGTTGTAAGAGTTTCCTAAGTTGTTTTGTTCGGGCTTGAAAGTGTACCACTTCTCTCCCGCTCCGTCGGTACGCACGGAGGCGTAGTCCGTAAAAGCTTGTTCGGGGATTCTTGTGCAATCACGAGTGTCATGGGGACCACTACATAACTCACAAGGAAGAGTGATTTTATTCACTTGATGTGAAGACTTAGGATTTTCGTAGGAATTCATTAGGAATTAAACTTGATCTTCAAGTTCGATCATCCTACGGTCGGAAGATTGCGAGTCAATGGGAGGCAAGGAGATTGCCTTAACGGTTTTGGGCAACTCACGGGGGTCATTCCAACTTTCGTTGTCATAGAGAGCAAGGTCCTCTATTATACCCCATGATTCTTCCGCGGTGAGATCACTAAGTTTTCCACCGGCCGCTTGGTCAATGGATCGCTTTGTGGGGAAGTTGACATGATCATAAAATATTTGGACTTGGAGCCAAAGATCAATGCCGTGATGAGGACTTTATGAAGTAAGTCCTTGAATCGAGTCCATGCTTCGTAGGCGATTCACCTTGACGTTGTTGGAACATCAAGATGTCATTCCTAAGTTTAGTGGTTCTCCCGGTGGGAAAAATTGAGCAAGGAAGCGAGAGGTGAGATCATCCCAACTTGAGATGGAGCCGGCGGGAAGTCGCTCAAGCCAATTACTAGCTTGGTCCCGTAGAGAGAATTGGAAGAGACGCAAGCGCGTGGTCTCCCGAGTAGTAGCATCAAGGTCGATGGAATCGACAATTTTGAGGAAATCCCTTAGATGCTGATTTGGATCTTCGGAACGAAGTCCATGGAATGCACATCCGTTTTGCACCAACCGGATGGTGTCGGATCGTAGGGCCGTAGTTTGGGCTTGATCAGGAAGCTCAATGGTGTTCCTATATCCTAGGTGTCTTGGTCTCGAGTATTCACCAAGAGTACGGGCTCTTGGCAGGTCATTTGGTGGTAGGTTATTGAATGGTGGTTGGTTATCACCTTCCATGATGAAAAGTGATGGGGTTACGAACAAAGGTCACGAAGAAGGGGGATAGACTATGAGAAAGCTAAAAATTGAGAAAAAATTACTTGATAGGAATCAAGCAAAGAAACCTACACGAGGTGAACTACTAACTAGCTATTCTATTCCCCGGCAGCGGCGCCAAAAACTTGATAACGCTACACGCGTCGTTCGGGGTCAAAGGAACTTCCTTTTCTTCGAGCAAGTTTTATAACAATCTTGGAAGTGAACCTAATCATTGTAGTGTAGTATTAGGGTAAGGTACGGGTATTGATATCGTTCTCTGGGGGAATAGGAATGCTAGTGAGAAGTTACTACGCTAAGGTTGGGGTTGAGGAAGATTATTTTTTATCTTTTTATGTTTTTTTTAGGAAATGGAAAGGTACGAATCTCGGGGTTTGGATTTGGGGGTTGGTATTTCTACCGATTACTCTACTTATCTAATTATCAAATCTAAGGTGTATGTAGTCTATGTCTAATTATTGTGTACTCGTATGATAGTTTAAAGATGTGTTCACTTAAGTTTTATTACTCCTTAATTATCTCCTATTGATGGTTGAATTGTCACGTCCTTGTTCTTAATCGCGTTGTGTGTCTAAAGTCGTAGGGTATGCGTTTATCCCTAACTCTTTGAACTTCCCAAAGGGTCTCGTCTACAAAACCCTCTAGGGATTATAAACTCTAACTCTAAGGCACTCTTTGGATGGTTTAGCCTACAACCGCTCTAAGTGCTATAGCCCAAGGTTCACAAAGATTAAGCAAGCATTAATTACACAACGAATGACCTATCGCATTACTAGATCATTAATCAATTAAGATAAGAGACAACCAATCAATATTTAATAATTAAGTTTCATATTCCTAAGCAAACACACAAATAAATTAGCGGGACATGGAGAACATGCAAGCATACACACAAATAATTGAAGACATAATTGAATTAATGAAGTAAAACACTTATCTTGATGTAAGATAGGGTTTGGAACCCTAAAATCTTGTACAAGACAGCCTTGGTTCGGTTTAGGTTTTACTCCAAAAGACTACACACAAATCTTGAAAAATTCGGATTCTATATATAATATTACAATCGCGACGGCCACCTTATGATTTGTGGCGCCGTCGGTCGCCGTCATTAGGGTTTCGTCTTGGCCACGTTAGTCTTGCGACGGCGTCACCTTGTGCTTGTAACGCCTTCCTTTTCCCGACGGCGCCGCTCGGATCAAATCTAGGCCGTCCGAGTTGCGACGACCTACTCTTTTAAAGCGACACCGTCACTTGAAAATAAAAATTTGGCTTCGTGTCGTCGAGAAAATGCTCCGACGGCGTCGCATTTTAGCGATGACGCCATCACCTTGTATTTCAATGACTTGAGTGTCTCGATTCTTGACTTTGGCCATTTTCTTCGTATATCCGCGCCTTTTCGTCCAAATAAGTGCCATTACAGCAATTTGCCTTCAAGAGACCTAAAAAGTGAAAAGGAACGATATTAAGTAATAATGGATACAAAAGTGATCAAATAAAGGCTTAAACGACCCCTCAAAAAGGTACATTTTAAAACCTTATCAATCACCTTCAAGAAAACCTCTCAAGAAAACCGCAAGAATTAGCGTAAGACCATGTTGCTTTGTCAACCTAAGCTCCTCATCAGACTCATCACCACTCAACATCTCATCCCCTATTAGAGATGAGAACTTCCTCACCTTAAGTACTCCAACTCCTCCACAAAAATCAACCATTATTGTGACTACTCCACCACCAACCAAAACACCAATCGGCACCTCTCCTCCTCCGGCTCCAATACAAGCATCTAAAACACCCTCACTACCAAAATCTCCAAAACTTATACCCCTTGAACTTTTTTCAACCCCACCAACATCTCCTCATCCATTTGCGGATGATTTGGATGACTTACCACCTAGGACAAAATATCCACCACCTCTTCCATCTTTTGGCATCATTGAGCGTATTGCTCATGAACCTCCTAGAGCATCCTTTGAACCAAACGAGCCTTTTCAAGATGGACCTAGACCTCTAATTTTTCACCCAATCCACAAAGAAATCCATGGGCCACTATATGGAGATCATGCTCTACCACCTCACTCATTCTCTTCACATATTGAAGACATTGATGAGTCAATGTGGGAAGACCACCCACAATCTCAAGTAAAGATCCAAGCTCACCTAGATAATTTCCATGCTTTTTCAAACATTGTAGATTCTCATCTCAATAAGGCGATGCAAATGCAAACCGCTTTGCTTTCTTCCCTCATTGCTCCATCATTCAACCAATGTTCCACCACCAAACAATGAACCTAGTCTACTACCAAACCAACCTCGCCATGGTTGCTCCCATAGTGAGTGAACCGCTCATCTAAGTGAAAGGACTCGTATTATGGTCCACGAACTTCAAGATGAAATGAGGTTCATACTAAATCACATTCTTGAGCATATTAACGCTCTTTCTCATCCTCCACTACAATAGGATAGTTATTAGTTATTTCTGGGATTTTTATTTTCTAAGTTATTTTTTTTATTTCTAGGATTTTTATTTTCTATGTTATTTTTTTCTTTCTATGCTTTTTTTTATTATGTCAACACATCTCCATTATTATCCATTTTATAACTTTTACTCATAAATTTTTTACGAATGAATGATGATTGTTATAATGATGTTGGTGATTATTTGTTGGTTGTACCTATTTTGTGATTGTATGGTACTTGTGATGATAGTTGATAACATCAAATAGTTCTGAATATTAAATGTCAATTTCCTCCGATAATGCTCGTATTTTATATCATTTATATGGATTTACGCTTGTTTTCCTCTATATTTCACTTTTAGGTAAATTACAAGCATTGGAGCTAAGGAGACGTGGATTTGGAGAGTTTATTGAAGATATATGATAGTATGCCTATTTTGAAGATGTTACGGCGTAACTCTTCTCTCACATTACGCCGTAACAGAAGCGTGGCTCAGAAAACCAACTAAACCGAAGATTACGGCGTAACTCCCCCTAGGATTACGTCGTAACTAATTAGGTCAAATGATGTTCCGCGACGCTGCAAGCTACGCCGTAACTAGTTCCACAAATACGGCGTAACCATGATTTATTGAAGATACGGCATAGCTCATTTATGATGTTACGCCGTAACCAGCTTTTCCAGAGCAAAATACGAAGAAATAGATGCTACGGTGTAACTCTTAACTTAAGTTACGCCGTAACCAGATCTGGCCTATAAATACCACCCAAATTCTAGCATTTCTAATCATTCACTCCACACACCAAATCCAAGAACGTGGGTAGAAGGTTGAAGGCAGATCTTGAGGAGCATACGGAGGCATCTCCAAGGGAGAAATCACTCCCCTACGATAAGCATTAGCAATTTATCATTTCTTTACTTTAAATTCATGTATTTCGATATGTTAAACATTGAATCGATTATTTTAGTTAATATGAGCGGCTAAGCACCTCTGGTGCTAGCCTAGTTATGATTCCTTAATTGTTTTGTTTATGTTTATATTGCTTCCGTATAATTATTTCTAGTGTATGCATGCATAGTTTGTTGGTAGCTACCCTTGTTTCGGTAGTTTTGAATGGCGGTAGTGGCTAGTTACTTATGAGATATGACCAATGACCCTAAGTAGGGTAGGCGAGTGAGAAGGGTAAGAATTGACCAACTGACGACCCTTATTCGCTTGTGCGATTTGACCAACTGATCACCTACCGTTTGGATGAACTTAAGAAGTTAGGGATGAGTGTTTAAGATGCTAGCGCCTGGGCACTCAATGTTATGAATCTTGCATGTAGTGGAACTTAATGACTTGGCTTAGGGGACTAAAAGAAACTGGACTTACAAGGGCAGTAGCTTGTTCTCCGGTGGAAGCCTTTGCTGATAGGTTAGGACGAACTGACCAAATGATGTCCTAGCGACTTTTACCCCCACTTGAAGCAATTGGAAGTAATTAAACGTGAAATTAACTTGATAGGATGAGTAATTAGGTTAGCACACTTCTCCTCTATTGATCACAACCCTCGCCTTTATTTGCTTTCTTGATTTTATTTTCTTGTCGTTAGTTATTAATTAATTATTTCAACCTTAAAATCTGTGACACCTAGACTTAGTTAAAATCCGCACACATAGCTCTTGGGACGACCTCGGTTTTACCGAATACTACACTACACACGATCGGGTACACTACCCGTTAGTGCATTAGGGTAGACCATAGGTATAATGAGACATTATAAATATTAAAACCTGGTCAGTATAACCTGCATCAATAGTATATTTACTAACCTTTGTTTTGTAGCTTTTCATAATCTATGTATCTTTCTCTTGGCACCCAATTAAGGGGGAGTATTCGCCAAGAGAGAGCATTTGGCTCGGGCTCATTGCATTATCCGCCTCGCCTCTTCTTTTTGTTTCGGCAAAAAGGGGGAGAATATTATAGAACTTGAACATTGACTTTCAAAAGTCAACAAAACTTTCTAATAAAGTAAACCAAAAATTGACAAACAAAAGTCAAAAGTAGTTAATTCATATTTTAAGACAAAATAACTTTTAAATTGTCAACTTTAGTTAACTAGTTAGATCTCTTAAGTTAAAGTTAATTTCATATTTTTAAAATTCTTGAACATCTTTATATCTTTGTTAAAAATAAAATTTATGTTTTGTCCTCAACAAAAAGGGGGAGATTGTTAATACAAATATCATCCAAAAACGTTATTTATATTTTACGATCTTTACCTTGTTTTGTTATCGACAAAAGTAAATTTCATTTTTGCAAAGTATAAAGCTTATCAAGATTGTTAGATATTATTACAAGCTTTTCTTAAATAGTTTTCAACATTTAAGCATTAGCATTTCATCAATTTTGATTAACTACATATCAATCTACATTATTAGCATTCTAAATTAAAATGTGTCTCAACATTTTAGATCAATCATTTTTAGTTACTTTAACAAGACATTACAAAAGTATTTACTTATATAACATGTAAATTTTAAAAAATGGAAAACTACATATTACATCATGTCTTGCATCACCTTAGAAATCTTTAGAAGATTTCATGAAACATTTTGTTTAGACATTCACTCAACATATATTGCATAATCTTAGATAGATTTGGTAGATCCTTGAAAGATTTTTTTTATGATTTTTCCTGTCAGAATGACGGAACCAAAAATTATAAAGGGTGGACCCCTTTTTTTGGTTTCGTCCAGTCCGTGGTCGTCTGATCATTTGGCCTATAAATAGCAAGCCAACTCAATTTGTTTTCTCGTCCCTCATAAGCATAAAACACATACATTCTCTCATTGTATTACATCTAACTCAGTTTCATTTCATTTTAGTGATTATCTTTTGTAGCAAAGAAGATCAAGACATAATCAAGCTTCAACGAATAGTTGGAAGTCTTGTTTGTTTTGTTGTTGTGTGAATCGTTATTGTTCATACATCATTGTTGTACCAAACCATCTTAAATCTCTGAGTGTGATCGGTTAGTATTTTAGTCCTTAAAATACATAGTGTTTTGGGAGTGGTTGCACCCTTGTAAAAGAACTCGACATCTAGCTTTGTGTCAGAAATATTGTGTAAGCGACGTTTAAAGGTTTTCTCCATCGGTTAAAGGAGCTTGTTGGTTAGTGAAAATAACTCTCGAGTTGGAGACTTGGGGAGTGGAGTAGGGCAAGGAAAAAGAGTCCTTGTAGACCGAACCACTATAAATAACCTTGTCGTGGTTTGATTGTTTCTTTCCTTACTTGCATATTATTTATTACTTGCATATTATTTATTACTTGCATATTATTTATTTTTTACTTGCATATCATTTATCCTTTAATATCTATATTGATCGATCTCACAATAAGTTTTCAAAACAATTAAAATTTTAACGGTAAAACTATTCAACCCCCCTTCTAGTTTTCTACAGACAATACATGATAAAACCCTAAACCTCTAGTGGACCCAAAGCCCACAACCGGGCTTGAGCCAACTTATTCAATATACCTATCTGATACTCCCCCACAGTTGGAGCGGGAAGTCTTCGAACGATTCAACTGGAGTTAAACTTTGCAAGAGGCAAGAAATCTTTAGAAGTAGCGGAGCTTTCTAAGGCTTTGAGAACCTTGATACAATGATTGCTATTCTCTTCTTTTTATTTTTAATTTTATAGGTTGATGCTTGAAAATAAAACAGATCAAAAGAAACTTTATATAATAATTAGAATGCGATTTATGGATTTTGTAGCCACTACTAGATGCAAAAACAAATGAAGGAAAACCAGAAAAAAACTATAACTAAATTGTCATACGATCTTTCATGCAAAAACCTAAAAACAAATAACATTTGACAAGTGTAACCAGATCTGGAAAAACATAGATGACACTATTTTTTTATCTTTCTTTGACTGCGACTTTTGAAAGATAAATTAAAGAGAATGAAAGAAGATTGATGCGGATAGAGTCTTTAGAGAGGAGTAGATTTGATTGGTGGTAAAGGGTAGCGGCTCATGGTGGCCGACTAGGTTTTGAGGATAGAGATACTGAGATTTGACGGGGTGGCATAGAAGCAGCGGCTCATGGCGGCCGACTAGGTCTCGAAATTAAACCCGCTCTGATACCATGTAGAAAGATAGAAAACCATGTGAGGGTCACTTTATTTACATGCAATATTTATAGATACGTTACATGATAAAACCCTAAACCTCTAATGGACCCAAAGCCCACAACCGGGCTTGAGCCAACTTATTCAATATACCAATCTAATAGTGTTAGCCTCCAGAACTTATGACATGAGTATTTGGACTTCGGCATTATCACAATCTGGTATACCTGCGTCAAAAGTACGAAAATTCATAATCTTGTACCTAGCGTTAACACAATGAAAACCAAACTAGCCAAGGATGAATCCCACAACAACCAAAAATACCAACAACATACCTCGACCAAACTCTAAACAACAAACAATAGCAATTGGGATGTTAATCATTTTCTATAACCCCAAAAGACCAGAAGAATCGACTTAGGGTTAGTATACACAATCAACACAAACAAAATAAAACTTATTTTTGAAAACCCTAACTAAACAAAAATACCGATAAAAACCCTAACAAAAAAATTGATGAAGTTTGATAAAACACGATTTATGTACAAGAATAGGAATTAAGAAAACCAGAACGATTTAAAGGTTAAAGGGATAGGTGATTATGGATTGAAATCAGTTTAACGATTAAGTTATTTTTAGTTCTCCAAAGTCGCCAAGGGGGGGGTATCTAGCACGAATTTTTGTAACTGGGTTAAGTGGTTTTCTGACCGCGAAGCACCCTCCCTAATATTTTGTAATCTCCTTTACAAACATCTTGCTAGGTTTAATCAAATTGTCGTTAAAGAAAAACTAAAACTCTAAGAGAATAAAGGTATGTTTGTTTTATTGATAGCTTTGGGTTAAGATTATAATTTTGGTTTGAAACAGTGTTGCAAAAATCGGCCGAATCAGCCGATTAATCGGTAATCGGCCATACACCTTGTAGAATTTTGAAAATCGGTCAAAAAAATGGGCCAGGTAAACAAATGGGCCAAAAATCGGTCAAAAATCGGCCAAATCGGTCAAAAATCGGCATAATCGGTCAAATTTAAAATAATAATAATTTCACTTATGACGCACAATGAGGATCGTTTATTTCACTTATAATGCACAATGGGCCTCATAATCAGAATTGGAGCCTCTTATTGAGGTTTGGAAACATAGTAGGCTTAGAATCACTTAAGATCGCTAGTTTGGTCTCCAGAAATACCCAAAACTTACAGGAAATGCCAATCCGATTAATCACTGATTAATCCCGCCTTGAACGATTACTCGCTGCAGGGTGGTCGATCGCCCGACTACCGATTCTCGATTTTTGCAACATTGGTTTGAAATTAGGTGATGTAAGAAAAATAATACTGTAATAATAACATATAGTTAATGGAGAAATTTATTCTCTCCGTTTTAAAATTATAGTCTCTATTTTCATGTTGGGATGTCTTAAAATAATAGTTCATTTCTTGTCTCAACCAATAAAAAGATAGTTTAGTGGGTTGAGATGATATTTGATTGACAGATGAGTGTAGTGTTATCATTTTTGTATTTTTTTGTTCTGTAACAGTAATTTTGGGACAAAAGGATTATTACTAGTCAATCCATAGAAATAGAGAGACAAAGAGATATAAAATGCTATAGGGTCCAATAAATGTTTTATCCCTCGCTAACTTGTTGGGTGTTAAAGAACGCCTAATATGTGATATTGATGCCAAAATTCAAAAATCATTTTTCAAAACAAACAATGTTTTTCATCTCTCAGCCTCTAACCTCACCCATCCCTTAAAGAAAACAGACCCTAAGACTTCTTTAGGGTGTATCATTTAGTGCCAGATCCAAGACTTAAAGTAATAAGATGTATTGCTAAAAGCTAAGTCGTAATTTAGTGCCGAATCCAAGACTTTTCGTTATAAGAGGTAACAACTTGTAATAATTTTTTTTTGAAAATATTGCATTTCAGAAAAATCGATATTTTTGACCACGTTTTATATTAAGCGGGAAAAATATAATTGGTTCACTAGCATCCGGGAACGCTTTTAGTCCGGCATTGCAGACATTTTTTATACAAATATTATTAGGGGGTGTTTGTTTAAGCTTATATGTAGGCTTATGAGCTTATTTGATTTCGGCTTACATTTCATAAGCCCTGATGTTTTGGCTTATTTGGAGACTTATAGGCTTATATAAGTTTATCATATCATAATAAACTTATATAAGCCCACAAGTCTCAAAATAAACTGGAAAATTGAGGCTTATGAACTATAAGCCAAAACACAAATAAGTTCATGATATACTAGTACAATCGGTGCCTTCCCCAAAGACTTTTTTAAGCTTTTGTCGACGCCGTGTCGTCGGCACGAGGTTTCCCCGAAGACGTAACATCGGTATGGTGTCGTCGGGGCTGCCTCGTCAGTATTTACATTCCCGACGACAATGTGGGACCCATACGACAAAGATTAAAAATATCTTCATGGAAGAAAAAGTGATGATGAGGAAGAAGAAGAATTAAATAATAGAGGAGTTGAGGAAAGAATTAAACGAGAGAAGAGGAAGAGGAAAAGTGCAAAGTGGTGCTCGTGTAGTAGTCGTTTGTTGTGGACCCTGTGGTAGTGTAGTGGTGGTACGTGGTGGAGACTGTAGTGGTGTGGTGGTGGAGATGATAGTGGTGGTGGGGTGGAGATGATAGTAATCACCGGTGATGTGGTGTGGAGATGATAATTTTTTTTTTTTGCTAAGTGTATGATCTCAGATCTGCTTTTGTGCTTTTTAACATACCGACGACATTCCCCGACGACTTGTCATCGAGAAAATGTAAAAATTTTGTCGTTTTGTGCTTTGGCGGATAATGAAAATTTTGGGGAGAGTTATCAAAATATAACGCGATGACATGTCGTTGGTATTTATTAGCATTTAATATAAAATTAAAATGTATAATTGAAATTAAATAATTTTAATTAATATATAATTAAAATTAAATAATTTTATTTAATATAAATACTTTAATCTAATAAATAATTAAAATTAAAATTAAATATTTGTATTAATATAAAATAATTAAAATTAAATACTTTTATTTAATACTAATACTATAATTAGTATTATATTATTATTTAAATTAGGTTAACAAGTTATTTAGTCTTCAAAAAATATATAATTAGTGTTAAAAAAATTACTTAGTATTTAAAACTACTTTTATTTAATTAGTGTTAATTAAATGCAAGGTTGTAAAAATCGCTAGGCGCTGGTGAGGCGGTCGCGTAGGGCCTAGTGATTAATCGGTTAGGCGAGGATTAATCAGCGATTAATCGGATTGAAATTTTTATGCACAAAGTTGTAATTTTACATATTATCTATACTACATAGAAAAGAAAAACGGTCAAACATTGAAAAGTGAAATGTTGAAAGTCAAATGTGAGAGAAATGTATGATGTAATTAATACTCTTATTAAAACACCTTATTAGCTAAAAGTACAATAATTTATTCACATTTTACAACCAATTCAAAGTATATCTACCAAATTAAAAACAACCAATTAAAACACCCCTTCCAAAAAAGTACAACAAGATTTTCACAATGTACAATTTAAACAAGCTACAACATAATCCAAAATATAAACACAATGTGAATAAATTATTGTACTTTTAGGTAACGGGGTTTTTTTAATAAGAGTATTTATTACACCATACATTTCTCTCACATTTGACTTTTAACATTTCACTTTTCAAGGTTTGACCGTTTTTCTTTTATAGGTAGTATAGATTAAAAAAACACACAAAAAAGAAGAAGTATTCTTCTTTCTAAATTATAAAAATAATCAAATGGGATGTGTCTATTTATCTATCTCTTTACTCACTTCATACAAGCTGACAAATTGATGATACACATAGTTTTGAAAATCGGACCGGACCAACAGGTTCAACTAGGAACCGGTGTAGCCACCGGTTCGGCTAACCGATAAAAGCCATCCGAAAATGAACCAGAGATGACCCGTTGAAACCGATACAAAATGGTGAATCAGGTCTCATTGAGATCAATTTCTTCGGTTAATCGTCACAGGGTACCCTCCTCCGCAACGCGCGGATACCCTGCTATACTATATATAAAGGAAAAACCAAAAAGTAAAAAAGTGAAAAGTTGAAACTAAAATAGAAAATGTTGAAAACATATATTTCAAAAGGAAACTATTAATACATATCGAAAATCGGTTGACCCGGTGGGTTGACCCGGTTTAATTTGACCCGTTTTTGACCCAACCCGTCGGGTTGAATCGGTTTAAATCGACCCATTTTTCGACCGGAACGGTTCAACCGGTTGAACCACTCGGATCGAACCGGGTTTTAAAACATTATGTTTAATCCCTAATTCTTCAAACATTTATTATTTTTCGTTTATAACATAAAACTTTTTTTTAAACATAAAATGATCTATCGCTATAAAATCCCGTTGCTATGCACGGGTACTCGTCTAGTATTATATTTTATGTATGAGATAAGCATAGTGCATCAAAGTTCAAATATTTCAAGTGTTTAAATATAAACATAATACATAATTCTTCAATGTTCAAAGTCAAATATAGATATTACTCGGTTTGTTGACCATCTTTAAGCGATCTTTGACCGATTAATCAGTTTGTTGACCGATTTTTAAGATATTTTGTCCAATTTTTAAGCGATTTTGTCGACCGGTTTTTAAGCGATTTTGTTCGATTAATCCGATTAGACCGATTTTGTTTGATTTTGTCTGATTAATCGGTTTGTTGATCGATTTTTAAGCGATATTTGACCAAACCAATTAAATAGGCCGATTATGATAAATCAAGGCGCTTAGTGAGCGATCAACGATTATGGGGGGGGTTAATCGGCCGCCTGAGCTGATTTTTACAACAGAGATTAAATGGATGATTCAGAACAATTATTTCACTTAAAATATTATGTATATGCATAACATGTTAAAAATATGAGTTGAGATGTTATAGATATGCATAACATGTTAAATGGATGAGTTGAGATGATATTGATATACATAACATGTTAAATGGATTAGTCGAGATGCTATGGATATGCATAACATGTTAAATGGGTGAGTCGAGATGATATGTATATACTAAGATGTTAAGTGGATGAGTCGAGATGCTATGGATACGCATAACATGTAAAACGGATGACTCGAGATGTTATGAATATGCATAACATGTTAACCGGATGTGTCGACATGTTATGGATATACATAACATGTTAAACGAATGAGTCGAGATGTTATGGATATACATGACATGTTAAACGTGTGAATCAAGATGATATGGATATACATGACATGTTAAACGGATGAGTCGAGATGCTATGGATATGCATAACATGTGAAACGGATGACTCGAGATGTTATGGATATGAATAACATGTTAAACGGATGAGTCGACATGTTATAGATATACAAAAAATGTTAAAAAGATGAGACGAGATGTTATAGATATACATGACATGTTGAACGAGTGAATCGAGATGATATGGATATACATGACATGTTAAACGGATGAGTCGAGATGATATGGATATGCATAACATGTTAAATGGGTGAGTCGAGATGATATGGATATATATAAGATGTTAAGCGGATGAGTCGAGATGCTATGGATATCCAAAACATGTATGACTCGAGATGTTATGGATATACATGACATGTTAAACTGATGAGTCGAGATGATATGGCTATACATAACATGTTAAATGGATGAGTCGAGATGATATGAATATACATAAGATGTTAAGCGGATGAGTCAAGATGCCATGGATATTAATAACATGTTAAATGGATGAGTCGAGATGCTATAGATATACATAACATGTTAACTCATATCCGCACAAAATTTCCGCCACATGTTAAACTGATGGTGTCAAAATTTCTCGCCACTTTATGGACACTAGGTTAACTCCTATCCTCATAAAATTGGCGTTAAAACTTCCCCCAAAAGCTCTCTTATTTACCATAAAATCAGATATAACTCTTATCCTCATAAACACATTACTTTCTTATCCTCACAACCACCAACACATTACTCACTCTTATCATTACAACCACCAACATACATACTGTTATCAAGAAGATTGCGCCATATGAAGCTTTTGCGTGTCCTTGTGGGCAAGGAAATGTATTTCTGCGAGAATCACATCAACCTTACGCATGTGGTAAACTATACTATGCATGCCGTTTATCAACGGTGAAAAATTACATTTTTTTTGTAATATATAAATAATTTGGTTAGTTGTTAAAAATAATTTATCTTTACTCTTTAACAGCCTCGGTCAAAGAAATATGGATGTGATTTTTTAAGGAAAGAGGAATGAATCCTTCTACTGGCTGGTTCTCCTGGAGCTTCAACGCCTCCAACTCATTCCGCATGACCTTCAAGAACTCCAACTTATTCTGGATGACCTTCAACACCGAGACCTCGAAATGTAGAGTGCTCAAACTATATAATATCGACTGGAATAGAAGCATTTAGTTTGATTTTTATCGATATGTAATATAATTTGTACACTTTAATGTTGGACATTTATCAATTTGTAAT
The DNA here is from genome assembly GCA_022545495.1 of Chrysanthemum lavandulifolium. Lineage (NCBI taxonomy): Eukaryota > Viridiplantae > Streptophyta > Magnoliopsida > Asterales > Asteraceae > Chrysanthemum > Chrysanthemum lavandulifolium. Next base: position 185,626,426 of record CM040242.1, read on the forward strand.
GTAATTCCGTATGTATTTTACTTATTTCTTGGTTTAATTACCGCGCAACGTAGTGCAACAACAATAGAAGCATTTAGTTCGATTTGTTCCCGCAAAAAGTTCCCTCCAAAAGTTCTACTTCCCGCAAAAAGTCCCACCAAAACTTATGGATGCCAAATTTCCAAGACTATTATAAACAAACATAACCCAAAATTTAATTACCTCGCAACGTAGTGCAACAACAATAGACGAATTTAGCTCGATTTTGAAAGCGTAACAAAAATTAAAAGCATTTTCGAAAGCTTTCGAACCAACTGGAAACTTTGAAAATAACAAGTGGCATGACTTTCTGTTTTAGCACCGTTTGGTTTGAAGACATACCAAATATTGTGGTAATCGTATATAGGGTAAAATAGTTCCCGACGACATGTCGTTTGGGAAAAAATGACACGTATCCGGGTTAGCGCTAATCAAATGCTAATCACAGTCAAAAGTTTGGTCAAAATTGTCCCGACGACATGTTGGCGGTATTCGCTATTATTTAGAGGTGTAGGGTAAGTCAAATTTGACCAAAATTTTCCAGACGACATGTCCTCAGGATAGTTTTTGGTAAAAAAATTCAACGCTCTTTTGTCTTGGTCAAGTAGCTTTTTTCGTTTAGTGGTTTTCGCCGACGATACCGTGTCGTCGGCAAAAACTTCGTTGCCCATTCTACTTTCTCATATAAGCTTAAACAAACACCGCCAAGCTTAAACAAACATCCCCTTAGCTCTTTATTAAACATTGTATCCAAACACCCCTAGTGATTGTAATTGCAATAGTAAAATTCTTTACTCACCCCACCAGCTATCCCCACAAGCGTGTGCAGAGAAAATTGTGACTTCTGTTAAGAATGCTTTTCCTGTTTTCTACTTGTTTCTCCAATATTTACACACACAAGAACCCCCTCTCTCATTTTCAACATTATTTCTTTAACTAGAATATGACGTTTTTGTAGCAGCACCCGCACGCACACACACACAAACACAACACACACTTCAAGACACCTATTTACTTTATATATAGGAGTATATAACAAGACTTCAAGTCTTTAACTACAACAACATTGTTAAAACTTAACTAGTTCTTGTGCATCATCGCTATGATCTTTTCAGACTCATTTCGTTCACTCTCTTTAAACCCTAATAACCATGCCTTCATGCATTCATCATCTTCATCTTCATCATCTTCACTAGACTTTCATCTTAGCATCAACAACCAAGAGGATGATGAAGATGATGAAGAGCAAGAAGAACTTGACCTTAATCTGATTGGTGGTAACAATAACAATGGTACTAGAATAAGACCAACAACGAAAACATGTGCAAGAGGTCACTGGAGACCAGCTGAAGATGCTAAACTTAAAGAGCTTGTGGCTCTTTATGGTCCACAAAATTGGAACCTTATTGCTGAAAAACTTGATGGAAGATCAGGTACTTGATATATTTAGATACCCTTTTAACCATAGCTATTTTTATTTTTAATTTTTGGTGAAGTGTCACTCATAAAAAAAATGTAAACCCTAGAAGATATTGTATTCACTTGCTAGTGATTTAAATTTATTATACTATGGAAAGTTTTTGAAATACACTTTAGATTTAATATTTTAATTTGTTGATGTCATAAGTTGTTCGGAGAAATCTTTTGTTTATTATTTATTAATGAATAAGTTGTTTTAAGTTAAGCAGATTGGAACAACATTTTTTTAAAATTATAATTCAGTGATAAGGATATATTTACAATATTGATTGCATAAACTACTTTGAAATGAGCAACAATGTCTATTTAACTCCTAACCAAAACTGCTTATTTTATACTAAAAACCAAATAATCATTTTTAATGTGGAGTCCCAAACACCCTTTTAAGGAGTGTTTAAGATTGGCATTTTAAGTGAGTATGTTTCTTAAAAATATTAGAAGTTTACAAAGAAAAACCTCGTTTTTAATATAATCTGGTTATTTCGTGTGATCATACAAGGTTGTTGTCATTTTCCAACACGTTTTAATGTGCTTCTTGCTCAATAAAATGTTTGTGCTTTAGGCAAGAGTTGTAGGCTAAGATGGTTTAACCAATTAGACCCAAGAATCAACAGAAAAGCATTTAGTGATGAAGAAGAAGAGAGGCTAATGACTGCTCATAGAATGTATGGCAACAAATGGGCATTGATTGCAAGGCTTTTTCCTGGTAGAACTGATAATGCTGTCAAGAATCATTGGCATGTTATCATGGCTAGAAAGTATAGAGAACAATCTAATGCTCATAGGAAAAGAAGAATGCTCATTACCCAAAACCAAATCCAAACCACCACTCCACCACCTCCACCTCCACCACCTTACCATGGAATGTTTCCTCATCAACCACCTTTTGGTCTTGTCTCTGGTGAGTTCTTTTTTCTACTGTTTGATATCGTGATAATCAAACTGTTTTGTCGTTAAATGACGATTTAAATAAATGTGACTACAAGTTAGTAAGATAATTAGAGCATGTTTTGTTGTAGCTATTTTTAAACTAATTTATTTTTTTGTTCCAAAAAAAAAAAAAAAAATCTGATTTATTTTTTAGATAAGAGATAATGGTATGAAAATATATATAAGTTACACATTTATTTAGCATGAAGTGAAATGATTTTTAATTGATTTCAAGTACTACAATGAATATGTTACACCTGAATATTTAGTATCTAAGTAACAAGTTCATGGGTTTAAAAGTTGTTTCAACTAAAATGATTTTGTTATCTCATGATCTAAAATGACCACTATATAATCAAATAGATCAAAACGTTTTGCTTATCACCTATATATACATGAACCTGTGTGGTAAACAACAAAGAAAAAGTTATTTTAACGAATTTTAGTGTACGTCAAAAGTATTTGGGAATATCTTCTAGCTTGGACCATTCGTGTACATTAAATAAAGTTGTGAAAAGACTAAAGAGACTTACAAACTTGAAAATAATATGTACAAGTTATTTGAGCATAATTGCACTGAAAAGTAGGACCCATGTTAGCATTTTGTTTTCTTTATGTGTCCAAAATATATCTTACTATTTCCGTATGGATATTTTCAGGTGGCAAGAACAACAATCAAATGATGATGATGATGGACAATATTTTCAGTAGCAAAAACACATCATGGATGATGGGTAATACCAATACCAATATCTATGATCATCAACATTACCATCATCATCATCATAATGTGTACTCATCAACAGAAGATAATTCACCCATTTGTACTACACATGCAGAACCACAAGCTTATCATAGCAGTCAGCAGTTTTCTGAGGCTAATATTGACATTTCACCACCTTATATAGACTTTCTTGGAGTTGGAGCCACTTGAAAAATAACTTTTCATATTTAGTATAACACCCTTTATTTCCTAAATTTGTAGCTCTTTTAAGTAGTTAATGTTAATTAAGTTAAACGCTTTGTCATTTTGTTATTAAATGCTTCTATTTTGCATTTGACTATGATGTCCCTACCAAATTTGGTCACATGCTAAAATGTGTAGTTTTATCATAGTTAATGACCCTAGCTACCATTATGGTTTTGTGGAATTAATGCTATCTTGGGATAAAGTTAACTATAAGAAGAAATATAATTGGCATGTTAAAAGACACTCGTATGTAATATTAGACTGGTTTTTATGGGTGTCATGATCACGACTATCATCCTCCTCAAATCTCAATCCTCATGAACGATCCCCATAAAAGCCAAGTACCATCATTTTGCATCACTATCACTCTCCCCACGAGTCATTTTCATAAAAGCTAAAGGGGGTGACAATCGTTTCATTCCATACCTCATCATACCTCACAACCCACAAATAATTTCATTCCACCTAATTTCATACCTCACCATAGTTTTTTAGTGGCAATGGTCATTCCATACCTCACTCATTTTTTTATTTTTATTTATTTATTTTTTTTTTTTTTTTTTTTAATTCATAATTATATTAAACAATTAAATAAAAACATAATATTTCATTAATAATAAAAAACACGGTGTGGAAACTTTGGTCGTTCGACGAAATAGTCATTCATTAAAGTTTCTAATGCTTTATCACGAAAGCGGGTCAAAGATTGCCCCCGAGTATTGCTTGAGCTAGCGGTGTCTTGAAGGGAATCGCGCATAGCGAAATAGGTTTCTAGAGTACTACCGGTGGACAAAATGAGTTCGGACGACTCTTCGGGAAAAATTAATTCGTCATCGGACGAAGAGGATGATGAAGACATTTTTTTTGAATGTTATATTTGATTTGTGTGTGTAAAAATAATGTGATTTGGAATGTGTTGTGAGGAGTATTATTTATAAAGGGAAGGGGATTTTATTTTATTTATTTATTTATTTATTTTTAATGAATGCAACGGTACAAAAATTCAAAAAAACATCACACGCTCCTCTCACAATTTGGCCATACCGCTGCGGTTTGTGAACCCGTTGTGCATGCCGATTTGGCCATACTTGCCGCACCATGCCTATGCATACCGAATCCATACCTCACAGTGTTGCCACCCCCCTAAGCACCATCACGTTTATTTTTGCATATAGTAGTAGTTTGCACCATCTTTATTTTTATTTTATTTCTTGAGTGTGCATGGGTATATTGTGAGATATGTTTATATAATGTGAGTATTTTTTATATTTTTAATTGAGAAATGATACATGGATCTAAACTTAAACCTAAAACCACTTGTCATAATCTTGATGATTGCAGACAGTGACTCACTTATTTTACAACTCATCAGGATAATAACAAGTGTTTTTAGGTCTAAGTTTAGGTCCATGTATCATTTCTCTTTTTAATTTGATAGTTACCATAAAAGATAAAAGGTTGTGATAGTGAAGGTGTGTTGATTAATGATATAGTGCTGACTGTGAATATGATGATAATGATGACAACAAAACTAGTCTTACTGTCTTGATCACATATAATTATCTAGTAGGTATGTTTATATGTTACTACTAATTATCTAGTAAGTATGGCGCGAAGAGTTTAATATTGTTTGTCACAAATAAGGGAACTGACCATCTGATGCCTACATCAATCGGTCTCACGACTAACACGAGAAAACAAATCGTATAATACCACAATTAAAGTGATTCAAGGACTGTATTTGAATTAATTACGTTTGCTTTACACTACTTGCAACAAAGAAATTGCACCAAGACGTACTTAATTGTGGAGTCGAGTACCCCACAATTAGCAAAGTGTTTGTTTTTGCTTTTAATCTTAAATATTGAATTTGCAAAGTGTTAGATATGTTATGATTATATGAATAAGTTATGTGTTTTTGTGGTGATGGTGTGAGAAAATCATTCAAAAGACGAGTAACGGCCAAAAATCCTTTCCTCAGCAGAATCTTCGCAGGTGTGATTGTTCATGTTATTCACGTGGGGAGTGGACAATATATGTAACAAGCTAACAACATTGTCATCATCAAACATATGTTTCTGTAGTATTTCATAACAGAAATAAGTTACATGAGGTTGGCCCCATTTTTGGCATGCATCATCATGCCTTATTTTACGTTATATTTTTCATTTTGACTTGAATTCTCTAAACTTTAATGTACATTGAGACGCTAACACTTGTACTTTTTTTTTGAATGACAACTAACTACATCCATTTGGTTTGTACGATTCCCTTATTAAGGCATTCTTAAAATTAATAAGCAAAATAAAGTAATAAAACTCTATTACGGAGTGAAATGACTAGAAGCCCATTTTAATGAAAAATTTAGGCCCAATTTGTAGGTTGATTAATGTTGGGGAGAACAAATGAAAATATGAATATGAATGTTATTATTCCTGATGCAAAAAAAGTTCAAAATAGTTAAGGAAGCTTAGAATGCAGCATTATGAAAGTAGTTGTTCGATTGGTCTAGTGAATCGATTACGAACTTGACTGATTCATTGTAAGCTAGTTCTTATCGGAGTTTTGTTCCGAGGAATTTGTAAAGAAACTCACTGATAAACACATGCCCCTATAGCACAAGTTAAAAAAATTCCTAACAAATATGTATTTGGCAATTGAACTACTTGGATGCATTTCTAGTTAATGACATAAAAGATGACTTATCATTTATGTCTTATTTAAGTAAGGTTTATTTTCTGGCACACAATGCTTATAGTGATTGCAGTTTCAAACAAGGATGAAAATTCACTCTCAAATAATTGTTCGTTATATCTGTTAAGAAGCATTGCATGAAGGGCCATTAAAATCCAATAAAAAATTTCGAAAAAACATATTACATAAAAAGAAATGATTTCGAATTAGATGTTTATATACAAAATACAATTACAAAAATCCACAACCAATTTCATTATATATAGCGTGCACTTTCCTAGTCACTGCCCAAAAAAAGGCATGCACTCTACTCAAAACAGTAGTTTGTGAACACTAAACGAATGTGAGCACAGTAAGAAAAAATATTTGCAATGGCGCGCGGTCTGACCGAGTTGACTTTGCAACGGATTAAAGTATTCGGATTGATTTCATTTTTATATACACATGCAGCAACTGTCGATATTACCTTACCTCATCAGATTTTGAAACACTGCAAACGAAACAAGGCCATCTGCTTTTTCGCTCATTATACTGTAGCATTGCTTGTGAGATACCAAAACTCTAACAAATATTTTAATGAATTTTTATGTACAGTATTATTTAAGATCACATCTATTTACAACACTAATGATACGTTTTTGTACGCTAAAACTCACATGACAGCAGCAGTTCCTTATAGAAGTGTCCTGAGGCTGCTTCATGTTCCTTCAAAGTATTCTGTGTTATGAAGTAGACTAGCGCAATTGGAGCCAGGTTAGAACAAACAATGAACTCCACAATCTATTAGCCACAAACAAGTTATCCGCTGATTTACATATGCAGCAACATTTTGGCTAACATAACGAGATTTTCAACTGTCAAGTGGCATCATTATGTTATGGTCTTATGGAAAATCTTGCACACTACCATATGACGTATTCCTTATTATATCTCACATATACTGAATTATGGCTAACAAGCAACAATATCTACGAGTGTTTCAAAATACCAAATACTTGCAGAGTTTTGGAAAAACAGCGAAATTGAACTTTGGAGCAGCAAATCAGCTGTTAATGTGTCTAAGTCTGATACTCATATAATTTTGACTGTCCCAGATTTCTATCAGCAGGGCATTTGTAAACAAACAAGTGACTAGCTTTAATTTCCATATATATTGGCTAGATGATGCAATATGGAACATCAATCGGCATAAATTCTGTAAATGTACCAGAACTGAAATAGTGAAATCTAAGGTATCAATAGGCATATGGGTATGTAACTATTAATCTAACGGTCCTAGCGGTCATTAACTAGCAAATATCAGAGGCATTTGACCAATTGTCAAAGGTTCATGACGGCGGACAATATTTATTCGTTTCATTTAAAGAGCATTCATCAACCATGAACTAAGCAAATTTACTATGACAGAACCAATTATAACATCACCTATCTACATGTAAATAAGGCAGTCCACAACAAAATAAAGTAGAACTATCAGTATCAAGTTAAAACAAAAACATCATCTTGATAACCAGTTACATAGTCAAGACACCATTATCATAATTCAGAAATCAGAACCATCATTACATATATGTAAATTTCCAAAAGCGTAAAGGTTCAACCCAACCTGTTAACATGGTCAAATTTCACTAGTTTTCGTAATCGGTTCCGACCAAACATTAAGCCTAAATCTTGACTAGTACTCCACACTTTTCATGAAAATTGTACGAAAGTATAGGCAACACTAGATGAACAATAGAACCTTTATTCAGATCTAAGCTGCAATAGTCAGCTTAGATTAATAGTATACAAATGTTACAAGATTAGATTAATGTCAATGAGACAATAATCATATGAATGTAAAGACAAGACAAGATCAGTGAAATGATCTGAGAGAAGAGAGGAGAGTGATACAAAAGACTGCACACCCAAGTGTGTCTAACCCTAGATTAAGGGACTTATTAAATAGGAGATTAAGTTACACTATAAATGACTCATCAGCAGAAATGAATAACTCTTCAGCAGAAACCGACTTCTTGGAACTTTAAACCTTTATTCTTTGTCCATGAATAACCCTTGTAGAATCTCTGCAATGATCATAACTTGAAAGCCATTAGGAATCGATAGAATGATATGTTTACCATGATTAATACTCCAAATTCTAACATTCCCCTTAATCGATTAGCAAACATATCAAACAATATCAATTTTTCACACAAAATTTATCTTGATAAGCAGAGAGATTTTTAGTGAGAATGTCTGCAGTTTGGTTTGAAGAGCCAATCTTCTTAGCACTTATAACACCTCTTGCAATTTTCTCCCGATGAAGTGAACATCAATTTCAAAGTGTTTTGATCTTTCATGAAAAACATGGTTGATGACAAGTTGTAAAGCGATTTGTTGTCACAAAAAGATTAACGGAAGATTGATATCAACTTTTAGATCTTTTAGGATATTTTGAATCAAATGATTTCACAGCAGCGATGAGACATAGATCTATACTCGCTTCGTGGAAGATTTTGAAAGAGTGTTTTGTTTTTACTTTTCCATGAGATCAAACAATCATTGAAGAAAACACAATAACACGTGATGATTTTTCGGTTTTCTTGCATTTGCCCAATCAAGATCACTATATCCTTCAAGATGATTTTCGAGTTCTTGAAATTGTACCTTAGACCTTTTCCGGAGCTCCTTTTAGATATCTCGAACATTGAGGCACATTCGGATGAGATTTTAAGGAGAATGCATATATTGTGCCGGACAATGAACCGAGTATGAGATGTCGGGTCTTGTATGGGTGAGATAGATAAGTTTCCCAAGTAACCCGATAACCGATGATGTTGACAAGCAATGGGTCATCGGCGGTGGGAATGTATGGAAGCACGAGTTGGGTTCCATAGGAGTGGACACAGTTTGCACTCAAGAAGACCAAATTCTTTGAAGAGTTCAAGACAAGATTTTCTTTGAGAAAGACAAATGTCATTCCCGCTTTTAAAACCTCAATGCCAAGGAAATATTTTAGATTTCCCAAGTCTTTGATATGAAATTTGGATTTTAGAAACTCTTTAAAAGATTTATCTCATCAATGCAATTTCCGGAAGAACAATATCATCCACATAAACAAGCGAGCAATAAACTTGTTATTCTCTGTTTTGGTGAACAGGAGTGATCATTGATGATTGAACAAAGTTATTTTCTTTTAAAACACTCACAAGTTTTTCATTCCATTTCACGGGAGCTTGTTTTAGGCCATATAGAGACTTGACAAGTTTACAAACTTTATTTTATTGTTCTCATTACAGAACCCTTGGGATGGTCATATAGATATCCTCATCAAGATCTCCATACAAGAAGGCATTGTTAACATCAAGTTGAAAAGAGGCCATTTGTTTTTATAGCTAAGGCAATAAGACATCTAACATGAGACATTTTCACAACAGGAAAAGGTTTCATCATAGTCTATTCCTTCCTTTGGTTATAGCCTTTAACAACTAATCTAGCCTTGTATCTATCAACTTCACCATTGGCTTTATATTTAATTTTAAAATCCATTTGTAACCAATGGGAGTTCTATTAGGAGGAAGATCGATTATATCCCAAGCCCGGTTTTCATTTAGGGCCTCAATTTGAATTCATAGCATCTACCCAATTACTATCAAGGATAGCTTCTTCATAATGTAGGTTCAATACTTTTATTAAGACTAGAAGCAAAGCAATAACTATCCTTGTTAAGATTAGAGTAATTAACAACTTTTCAACCCCATATTTGACTTTTCCTTCAACAATAAAGTCATTTAGATTCTTGGGCAACTTAGAAACTCTAGTTGACCTTCTAGCGATAGTGGTTGGCAAGCCTCTTTCTTGTTCAAGAGAATTGGATGATGTATCGCCAGAATCGAAGATGCATCGGCAGGATGTGATTCATGTGATATGTTGCCCTCGTGGTGTGTATTATCATCTATAGATGTTGCAACCGATTCATCAATCCTAGTAGGATGACTTACCACCGTGCTATCATCATAGGATGTCACTCTCCTTCATCATTGGGACTTGTTTGTGAGTCAAAGAAGTTTTGTGGTTTAAATCTTTAGGCACATAAGTTTCAACAAAAGGTTTTGACACGAATTTTTCATTTTGAATGGAAACACAGTTTCATAAAATTTGACATCTCGGAATAAAAGATATTTTTGTTTCTAGGCTCAAGAGTTTATAACCTTTTTTTCATTTGAGTAACCAATAAGAACACTTTTTCAAACCTACTACCAAATTTGTCGAGATGTTGAGAATAGTGGCATAGCATAAGCAACCAAAGACTCTAAGGAGAGAGTGAAGGTCATGCCCATACACAAAGAAGAAGGGGACTTGCAGACAGAATCAAGAGGCAACCTGTTTATGACATAGCAAGAAGTTAGAACACATTCGGGCCAAAGATATAGAGGTAATTCCCACAAACATAAGGGATCTAGCAACATTAAGGAGATGCCTATGTTTCCTTTCTGCAATGCCATTTTGTTGTGGTGTATAAACAAAAGATGTTTGATGTAGAATTCCTTTTCATGAAAGAATTGTTGAAGTTTATTATTGACAAATTCGTCCCATTATCACTTCAAAACTTTGACATTGTGTTCAAATTGATTTGATAGCATATGAGTAAAGTTAACAATGGAAACATAAACATCATCCTTTCCTTAAGCATATAAACCCACACCGCTCGGAATAGTCATCAACTATGGTTAAAAATATTTATAACCATCTCTGCTAGTGATTTTATATGGTCCCCAAACATCAAGGTGAACAAGTTGACCAATTTTAGTGGATTTATGTTCACTTAAAGGAAATGGTTCTCTGGTTTGTTTAGCTTTATTACAAGTATCACGAGATGATCGATTTCAGATGACCTATCAAATTTAAGAGTGGGTTTAAGTATGTGTAGGACTTGGTCAGAGGGATGACCAAGTCTTTGATGCCGAGATTTCTAGAGACATGACAAACAGATATGCGGTTGTTAGAAGTAATCTTACATGTAGAATCTATATCAAATATATATAATCCATTGTGTTGTTTACCAATCCTACAATCCTTTTTGATGTAAATCTCAGATATAGCAATTAGATTCATTAAACCCAACAAACATCTTATTGTCTCTAGCAATCTTATGAACAGATAGTAAACTAACATTGTATTCGGGAACAACAAGAACATCAAAGAGAGTTAGGTCATTATTGAACTTTAAATCACCAATTTTAGTAATTAAGGCACGAGTACCATTGGGATGTCCAACAGTTAACCCAAGATTTGAAATGTTAACAACATTGATTAAAAATTTCGACACAGTCATGTGTTGATTTGCACCGAATCAACAATCCAACCAAGACCGATGTTTCGGATAAGGATTTAGTGTTGTTGTTAAAAACTTGTTGAAGTTTACATTAAACTTGACAATCGCCATTGAAGAAGGTTCTGAAAAATTTTACACCGCTAAGTTGGCATTAGCGGATGACACATTGTTGTCATTGAGGAGACTCATAAGTCTCGAGAGCTGTTCATTAGACAAGGAGACAGGAGAGTTGCTAGCACTATTATCAGTGACACAATTGGTTTCAGCAGAAACATTGTTACTGCTGAAAGGTTTACCATTGAAATTTCTTTTAACATATCCAGCAGGATACCCAACAAGATCATAATATCTATCAACAATATGACCAGGTTTTTTGCAATTAGTACATTTGAGGTTCATGTTTGGTCCTCTGCTATTAGAGCTGTTACCATTATTAAAACCAGAAATTTTGTTGTTAAAACCTCTTTGTTATCAAAAATTTTCCACCATCGAAGTTTTTGCAAAGAAAAGTCGTAGCATTGGGTTTAGCGAGCTATTCCCGGATGAGACATTCGTGAGATTCTTCTCCGAGACAACGAAAAGCAGTTTTGACATTAGGTAAAGGATCTCGGTTAAAATGTTGCTTCGATGGGAACATAGGAGTCATCAAGACCCATAAGAAATTGCATTAGCTTGATTAGCTAATTGTGTTTTCAAAATGTTTTGCGACCTCACAAGTGCGGGGAGGCAAGCTAATCATACAATCAAATTATTTCCATAAGGAGTTAAGATTGTTATAGTAATCGCAAGAGAGGACCCACTTTGACTAAGAGAATTTATGTTTTGTGCAAATTAAAAATAGTTGAACCATCAACTTTATCATAGGTATCTTTAAGATCATTCCACATTTCATAAGCGGCTTTAGAATAAATAGCACCAACAAATAATTCAAGGTTGAGAGTTGAGGATCAAGTGACCACAACAGAGTTACAAGTGTCCCATTGATTAGCAAGACTGGGGTTTGAATCATTTCTTATGCAAGTACCATCAATAAATCCCAACTTGTTATGGTTCCTTAAGGCAAACGTCATGGCCATATTCCATATTTTATAATTTTCAGTTCCAGTGAGTTTAATAGAAACAATGGGAGTACCATTGGTGTTATTGGGGTGTAAATACAAAGCATCACCAAAGGATAAGCTTTTCTCAGTGGAACCACCACCACCAACATTATCATCACCAATAGCCATAATACAAACAATAAGACAGAGATAATAAGACAGACAAAGAATCACAGACAGATATAATAATAAGAGTAAATAGACAAGTAAATAAGACTTTGTAATAAGAAACAACAAGCACCAAGCACATGGACTAGGGTAAACCAGAAAGCGGTATTCGTACCACTCAAAGGTGGCGGATCAAGATGTTAGTCTACCCGTTTGCACCCCAGAGACTTAAGTCTTGTATGTTTAAAGAGAAGATAAGACTTAGACTTACGAGAGAAATATGCGTGGAAGAACAAATCACAATCACCCTAGATTCACTTAGTCTAGGGTAAATTGTAAACAGAAGATAACCAGTGATTACGCCAATAGCAATAACCCCAAACCACACCTTTGTTGCCAAAGAGAATCAATGAGCCTAAAGCTCTGATACCATGTACGAAAGTATAGGCAACACTAGATGAACAATAGAACCTTTATTCAGATCTAAGCTGCAATAGTCAGCTTAGATTAATAGTATACAAATGTTACAAGATTAGATTAATGTCAATGAGACAATAATCATATGAATGTAAAGACAAGACAAGATCAGTGAAATGATCTGAGAGAAGAGAGGAGAGTGATACAAAAGACTGCACACCCAAGTGTGTCTAACCCTAGATTAAGGGACTTATTAAATAGGAGATTAAGTTACACTAAGACCCCTCTAACGGCTATAAATGACTCATCGTGAGTAAATGAATAACTCTTGACATGAAACCGACTTCTTGGAACTTTAAACCTTTATTCATTGTCCATGAATAGCCCCTGTAGAATCTCTGCAATGATCATAACTTGAAAGCCATTAGAAACTGATAGAATGATATGTTTGCCACAGATTAATACTCCAAATTCTAACAAAAATCTCCATATCCGCAAACCTTTTACTGTTCCATTATGTCACTGCTTCTTGGACAACTGTTTGGATATTAAAAAGTGAGGTCTATAACGTATTATAATATCAGTTGGTTACAAAAGATATATAGTGTACCTTCTTCCTTTATGAAAGTAATTGTTTCTCCACATCCATCACTACGCAATGCTGTCAATAATGAATTCAAGTCACTGAAGTGATACTTGGCATTAGAAGAGGACGAAGACACCACAAACCGAATACTAGTGAGGCCGCCTTCTTGTTGAAATAGCTTTGCACAAGTAAACTGTAAAAAAAATAACATGAAAATGTAATAGGCAAATAAAGAATATCTCTATAATTACTGCCTAAAAACATAATCGGCATATTCACTGTATTAGTTTCATACTACATTTTTGGGTTAATGGTCTGAAAAATACATGAACTTGCCACGTTTTACTATTGTGACAATAAACTCTTAATTTTCCTATTAAAACCAAAATGTTTCTTAATGACCCTTATTGTAACCAAATTGCTTACGTGGCACCCTTAATCCGTTTTTTTACCTGGTTAATTATCTCCTTCCCGTTTTAAGAGTTGAGGGGTCTGTTTTGACAACATTCGAAACTAATTAAACATCAAATTTCCCAAGGTCTAACTCACTTTCGTCATCATTGGTTCATAGTTTTCTCTAATCCAATAGAACCCACCTCAGATCTTCCAAGATAATCAGCACCAACTTTAGGTTCAACAAATTTGTTACTCTTGGAACCATTTTCAATTGGCTTTTTACCCTCAACTTTAGTCAAGTTCACAAAAGCAGAGGAATTGCGATTATCATATGATTCCATTTCATGACCCCATTTCTCCTCATCTCTTGAAAGCATCATCAAACACAAAGCAACCTCAGATTCTTGATCTTGTTCAATATCAGACACAACACTTGGTGAAGCATGGGTACTATTGATTTGATTATTATTAGTATTAATGTTATTAGCATTCATGGAAATTGAAGATGAAGCTGTTGAAGATGAAACTAATTAAACATTAATATATCACGGTTTTCTTGAGATCTTCGGTTCCTTTATGTCACAAAATCATCAAAGTTTTAAACTTATCGAAGGCATCATCTCTTTCTTTCTTTATATGTTGTTGGTGTTCTCCAAGTTTTGGGCGGATCGTTTCAATAAAATTGAGTTATTGATTTATCAAGTTCAAGTTGGATTGGGATTTATCCTCGGTGGTCGGCTTATTGGTACCCGAGTCGTAATTGAGGGGTGGAAGAGTCGTCAACACCGGCTTTTGGATCTCGTGGGTAATGGTTGTTTATTTGCACTTGAATCTGGATCTTCGGTGGTGGAAGTGTCTTGAGTAGTCGAAGTTCCTTGGGTATTGATTGGTTGAACTTTAGTTGGTGGTGATTATAACATCCTGCGATTTTCCAGATATTTATTTTTCGAGGAATTACGTCTGTTTTTCATTTACGAACTTTCCTGAGCCCGTTTGACAAGAAAACGAGAAAGTGTCTCATTAAACGTAATTTTAGACACAACGCGTACCGGAACAACCATAAACCTATCAATCATTTTGATTTGTTTGCTATTTCTAATTGTGAGAAAATAGTCAAGTAAATACTCATTTTTATTGGAAAAATGATTTTGTGAGCCATGGCGCTAGTTTCGTAATTTTTCGAGTCCGTTTACTCCTCCGAATGTGTTCCAAACCAAATATTTATAAAAGCTTAATGAAAATTTCAAGAATGGTCCCTGTGATATTTTCATTCTCCTCTCCCTCAACTTTGACATTTGGCAAAACTAGTCCTTCCAGGGGTATAAAAACCCCATTTCACTCTCTCCTCTCCTCATTTTAATACACACATATTTCTCACACTAATCTCCACCTTCTCTCTTAAATATCCGGCCACCCCAAGCTAGGGTTCGTACCGTCTATTTTCCGGCCACTATTCCTACGACCACCAACTATTACACCACCTATACCATTCGATAGATCGTCTCATCGTGGTTCTTTTAACATACTTCACACGCGTTAACTCTCTCACACGCGCCCTAGATCTACAATCTTAATGTCGGATTTCTAGGGTTTTCAGTTTTAAAAACCGAGTTAAGTGTTCTTGAGGAGGGTTGTTTGGTTCGTGTTGAGAAGATTGTCGCACCACATCTCAGCCGCCTCCTCTCCCTCTTGTTTATGATATGGTAACCGTGAAACCCGCCTTGTATATAAATTTCTTTTCTTTTCCGATTATAAAATGGGTGTTATGGTTTTCGTGGATTAACCGGAATAAAATACTTTTGATTTAAGAATCATGTGGTAAGAATCCTGCAAAATACTGATTGTTTGATGTAGTTGTATAGCAGTCGGGTCATATCAGTCTAATATTTTGGGTCGCGTCTGGTTTTGATCACGGGTTGGGTCAGACCCGTATTGGGTCTCGGATTGGATTTGGAATTTGCTTATTATCATCTTGTTACTTGTTCTAGCTTACAAGTCTAAATCATGGTGTGCTTGTGTGTGGTAATCTATGTTTTATTTGCTTTGCGTGTTTGTATCTCGAGTCAAGAGTGGGTGTTTAGAGGTCTCGGATATAAGGGAAAACACCAAGGTGGTGTTTGCGTTTGGACTGAGCCACGGCAACCCCGCAAGGGATGTCATGGTTGACGTTGTTGTTGGATAACGAGACCCCGCGTGGGGATGTTTGCCCATTGATTATTTTCGGTCTAATTAGGTTGTGTCTAATTGTTGTCATATCATGCTATAACAAATAATACAAGGGTGTTTCATGTTCAGTTTTGAATCTTAACTTGCCATGATTCATGAAGAAAGTCTTATCTCAGGTTTCACGTATAACAAGAGTGAGTTTGAAAATGTTTTTGTACTCCCAAGTTATATGCATTTGGGTTATAAAATGTTACGATTAATATTAGTAAAGCTAATTGGAAATAATATTTTTCGAATGTGAAAAACATGACTGGCGTGCTTTAAATTATTGACTCGCGGTTCATTGGTACGTTTCGGTAACTCGTGGTTGACACTTGCTATTGAACTTTACGTATATTGGACTTATATCGGACTATTTGGACTCGAGACGGAGGTGATAAATTAGACTCTACTCGTATGGACCAATATATGAGATGAAAATAATGATAAGTGGCAAAACAATAACTAATACATAATCTAAAAATTTGATTAACTACTAAAACTATTTAGTTAAGTTATTATTGAAACGGGTTGGAGTAATTAACTAGAACACATGTTTAATTATAAATCGATGGGATATATTGTTTTAAAAATCAAGTTTTCATTAAAGTCTATTAACACGGAAATATTGTATAAGCGGACGCATTATATCGGAATTTATAAAACTTATTAAACTTATACTTCTATTTGAAAATCCTTTTATTTATGTAAAACCAAACAATTTTATAAAAATTATGAAACGTTATTATAATTAGAGTTTCTTATAAAGCCTAATTGACTTTTCTAAACTATCTAGAGTTTCTTATAAATGCCTAAGGCTCAACCATTTGCTTGTTTTTATTGCTAGATGATTCTTACTTGTTTAGTACCTTTATATATGTTTTATGCTTTGGTGTGTGTTCTTGAGTCTTGGTCAAAACTACTTGACTATTCTTATAATGTATGGGGATATACATTACGCTTTAGTGTGAGTTATATTTGGCGTGAGTTACTTGTCGAGTCTATGTTTTCATACCACCACACGAAACGTTAACACCAAACTTTTCTTTCGAGAACGACACTAAACTTTTTATAAGATATCGATACTAAAAATCCACGAAAACTAAAACACCTATCTTTAGAAAACCTCTTTACTTTACGATACGTATACTGAGATGAACCATATACTAGTAGGTTGTACCGATGACGTGCCTTCGCGCCTGTATTCTTGACATCGTTGTGCGTTGATAGCTTGTGATAATGTTGTGTCACATTTCTGTATACTAGTCATGCTAGCATCGATCCTTGCATTGCTCATAGCCCCACTTTTACTCTTTTAACTGTTTTATAAACTCCTTGGGGGAGAATACATGCTACTACTGCTTTTATGATCACAATTTCTTGAAAACTGTTTGCTGTTCACTTGATATTATGACTCTGCCTAAGTTGTTTGCCAAAAGTCCCCTACATCATGAACCATTAATCACTTGCGAGTGAACGCAAATATCGTGGATAGTACTATGGGAATTGACGACCCGACTCGGTTATCGGAAATAACGGGCGCACTATATTTGGTATCTCTATGTAATTGGCTATTACATCTCGGAGGGCAATTTTATTTACTTACACCGATAAATTAGGTGTATGCGATTAGTTTGGTGTCATGAGCTTAGTGCAATAATATCAACTATCTTTTATGGGCGTATAACAACGTAGCCCATGGCTTCTTTAAACTTGAAAATCTTGTGATCAACTGCTTTATTACTAAACCTATGAATTCACTCAACCATTGTGTTGACTTGTTAGCATGTATTTTCGGGATGAAAAGGCGATAGCTAACTCGGGCGCTTGGGCATTGGCATGGCATGGTCATAGATGACTCGATTTACTTATGGGGACCACATTTTATTAATGGGCCATTTTCCATAACAATTCAACTTTTGTAAACTTTGTTTTACTACAATAAATGAAATATTTTACGAAAAAGCTATTATTTTCACTTGTGTTATGATCCAATGAGTAGCACCCGAAACTTTTCTTCCACGCAAACCATTTTTGGGGTGTTACTGATGATTGCTTGTTTGCATTAGTTTCGGTATTTGAGAGAGGTGAAGGTGTGGTAGTATTGACCGACGGTACCTCGGTTGGTGATGGTTGCTTATTTGCATCGACTCGGGTATTTGAGTCTCGGAGGTTTAGTACTATTGTCGTGTTGGACCTCATTCGTAACGATTGCATGTTTGCATCGATGTTAGATATCCGAGAGGTCAAGGTGTAGCAAGATTGAGTGGCGGAACCTCGGTTGGTGATGATTGCTTATTTGAATCGACTCGGGTATTTGAGCGTCGAAGGTTTTGTAGTATTGTCGGGTTGGACCTCATTTGGTAATGATTTCTTGTTTGCATCTCAATCGGTATCTCGGAGGACGAGGTGGAAGGTTTGGTAGTATTAGTTACACTATTAATGTTTAATTAGTTTCGAATGTTGGCAAAACAGACCCCTCAACTCTTAAAACGGGAAGGAGACAATTAACCAGGTAAAAAAATGGATTAAGGATGCCACGTAAGCAATTTGGTTACAATAAGGGTCATTAAGAAACTTTTTGGTTTTAATAGGAAAATTAAGAGTTTATTGTCACAATAGTAAAATGTGGCAAGTTCATGTATTTTTCAGACCATTAACCCTACATTTTTTCCCACTTTAAGTACTCTACTATGTTTTTGTATCAGTAGGTCACTAAACTACATGTGTAGTCATCAACATGCCACATTAGTTTAAAATTTGTTCTAAAACCAGTACTATATTGACTGGTAAACTGCTTATAACGCTATCTCATCAGCCACGTCATCGTCCACACGAAAAATGAACTCCACGTCATCGTACATGCTTTCAATGGAATATCATATGTAATGGCATTGCCTTGAGTTTCATAAATAATAAATTGCCTAGTTCATCTCAATTTCAAATGCAGATTTTTAATTAAATGTTGTGTTTCGATGCATGCTTTTGTGGGTTATTGATGAACAAAAAAGATGTAAAGTTAATGAATTAACAAGAACATGTAAATATCAAAAGGGTCCCTTTTCGTTCAAGAGTAGGCATACTTCGATGAGAAGTTTGGTATTGCTATGCTAAAAAATCCCAAATTACCGTATAGCCGCTAACAAGAATTCATATTTGATATACAAATCTTTACAAAAGATCCTAATTTGTGGACTAGTGGCTTAACTACACCATCATCTAAGAGATTACTGCATCAGATGACTTCCTCCTATTATTAGGCAGTTTTCGCTTCTTGTTTTAGTGATTATCGTTAACAATACCTGCAAGTCTGCAACTAAAGGACCATCAGAAACCAAAGCACCATCCCAACGAAATCACCTACGAGAATCTAACTTAGGTCCTAAATCAGATCATCAACATCAAACAAGGCATCAATGGGGTTGACACCAGTAGGCCATGCTTGCATTCAAACTTATGCCTAATAGCATAGTTACTACTGCTCAACATATCAGCGTTACTTTTCTAGTGACCTATTAATATCTTTAAGTGCAATGCAAGTTAAACATTTCATTTAATTCTAACCAGGACAATATAACTCTGTTCTTCAAAACTAAGAAAATGATAAGTTGATCCTAAAGTTAGCGATCGAGGACGACAACACCAGAGTATAGCATCCACAGCAGCTACATAAACTGATAATTCTTGTATATCATCTACATTTGGATGGTTTAGCAGCTCTGGAGGCTCTAGCTCTAAATGATCTAGCTCATAAGGTGCTGACTCGATCTCCTTTAGTTCTTCAACATCAATGTGATCCTATAAAAAAAATCAGTAAATACAACATTTGAGTTAGGAAAATTTTATGACATTGCTTGGGACAAAGTACAAATACATAAATGACTCATCTAATCACCTTTAGGCTAATATTCAGCATCAACTCTTTGAATTTTACTTCCTTGTCCAAAAATTGCCTTAACTTCTGGAACCAAAGACTGTCAACGTCATCGGGGTAATAATCCATACGTGCTTTTGACGGGAATATATTCCTTTTTACAAAAGGGAGACAGTATGAATGGCTTTTGTAGTCAAATAAAAGCAGATTAGGGGTATATAGATCCAGTTTTTCCAAATCATACTCCGCGTATAGCAGAAACGTCTTCAAGGATTTACTTGACAGCTTCAAACTATTGCTTGTATTAGGAAGATCCAAAATTAATGTTTCAAGGACGGGATAGTTGGATGACAAGTCAATTAACTCTGTCCATGTCGGGGTGAGATGCCCGCAATGATAGAGAGTTTTTAATTTTTCGCAAGAAGCCACATTCACGTATGCAGCGTTTCCTTCCGCCGGACACATTAAATGAAGAAAGGAAAGATTTGGAGTATCAATATCTATTCTCTCAACTCCTTCCTCATAGGCAAACTGGACTTCTTCAAGATTTCGAAGTCCAGAAATTTCAAACCTTTTTAAGCCACTGCAAAATTTGACATAAAAGTCCACAATACGAGGGCAGCTCGTGGTAAAAAACTTAATAATGCTTTCATCCAAAGGAACATATTCGAGGTGCAATTGCTTCAGATGCTCGAACTTAACAATATCAACCATCAAAGACAAAGGCAGTTGACAACCACATACTGTCAAAGATTTTAATGACGAAGAAGCAGTGGAAATGTTCTTAGGCACACAGTACTTTGGTACAGATGGCGGAAGATATTGCCCGTTCTTTTTATAAATCTCAAACACTTGCACCCCTTTCTTAAAAACTGATTCAAGGCATCTGTCAGTAATGTCTACTTCATAACGGTTCTTAAAATTTGTAATGATCTTGAAGTATTGTACAGTGGAGGCATTTTGGCGGCAAAATCTGGAAGTGGTATATTCAACATACTTGAAAAAACTTTGCCTCACATATCGATCATCTTCACGTTTGTCAAAAGGGATTTTCGGACTTATGAGTTTATAGAATTCACCTAAATCAAAATTCAGGATGGGGAATGAAGCTGTTATGGCAAACCAGGTTTTAGATAATACGCTCATTCGAATAAGCTCTTTAGGATGAGTATCCACACTACAACAATCGGATGGACGGGCGAGGAGACTTTCGCCGGGGACACAAATCCCCGGCGAAAGTCACTAAACGACAAAATTACATCTGACGTGGCACATGAATGCGCTGACCTGTTTGGGAAAATTCAACATCAAGTTTCTGCGGGGACATGTCCCCGGTGAAAGTGTGTTGGAGTTTTATCAAATTTTTGACCGGATAGTCAAAATTCAACGTGAACTTTCTCCGGGGACACGTCCCCGCCGAAAGTGTATTCCAATTTTACCAATAGTTTGACCAAGTCAAAAGCATGCTAATTGTCATGGAAAATTCCCGCTAAATCTTTCCGAGGACATGTCCCGCAAAACTGTAGTTATAAAAATACATTTTATTGCAACTATTAATAAATAACTAAAACCCGATGCTTGGATAGTCTTTTCATTACTTAAAACCCTAAACTATTTTAAAATTAAAACGGCATATCTTTAGTTCCATCGTCTGCCGTTACAAAATATTTGGTCAAAATAAACGAAAACTTGAATTTTGAGCAGCTGGGTTGTATCTCCAGGTTATCCAACGCTTGGGATTTATTGATGAGACTTGACGAAACATGGTAGATATATAGCTATGGGAAAAACAAAAATATTAAATTTATGATGAATTAATATGATTCTTAATTCGTGTTTGTTAATATTGGAAAAGGGGTGTTTGGACACCATAATCTGGTTAACTAAGAACATGGTCAGCTTTACAAATCCAGCATGTGCTTTGATTTATAAAAATACTTGACAGATACATACTACAAGAACAACAACAACATCAACAACAACTACAAACACTATTATACTGTAACATATCTAAACATATAATAAAAAGTTGATCAAATATTTAAAGAAGTTACTACCTTGAGCATAGAGTTGCCATTGATGTCTAGTTCTTTTTCCAACATGCAAGTTAAAAAAATCCATTATGATCAAACAATGTTGTTTAAGAGTTTGAATTAGCAACAACAACAACTACAAGAAAAACTACTACTTTGATCAGCAAGAACAACAAGAACAAGAACAACAACAACAACAACAACAACTACTACTACTACTACATACGAAGATTTTCCATGTCACCTAACAGCTCACGAAGTAATGCATCCGACTGACATGCGTGGTCGTCGTGAATCCTTGCCATTTCAAGTTTTGCCTCCAACATCCTTACTCTTGTCTCTAGCACTGCTTTTTGTGATTCCAAAGAAGCTTATCCTAAGATCTTTTCATGGCGGTGGAGCACTCTGTTGCAGTAGATTGTTCTTAAGTACTCGTCAAATGCATCCTTCCACATAAAATATCCGCACCCATTATCTTTTCTGGGCTGTTACATAATAAGAAAATTATAAGAGATGACAACCCAATTATTTGTATGTTTACATAAATAGGAAATGTATGATTGTTCACCTTTGACAGAGGACATGAATAATATTGTTGTCCAGATGAATATTCTCTATGTGATGTTCTTAATTTTATATTTCCTGCTCAACAAGAACACATAAAAGGATTAAATGGCTCCATCTCAGGTTTTGAAATTTATGTGAAGATAGGAGGTTGTGAGGTTGAGTGGTTTTGAGGATAAGATCTGGTAGCTTTTGGTGGGATAAGATCTCAAGTATTCTTTATTTGATATATAGAGCAGATCTGGTAGCTTTTGGTGGGAAATTTTTGGCGCCATGTTTTTGGTGGGAATTCTTGGCGCCATGTTTTGGTGGAATTCTTAGCCACGTTTTTTGGTGGGAAGTTGAGACAATCGCAACAATTTGGACCTATGTAATAATAATAATAATAATAATAATAATAATAATAATAATAATAATAATAATAATAATAATAATAATAATAATAATAATAATAATAATAATATACTTGGTCGTTTAACATGATAGGTATACCAATGCACCTATACTTGGTTGTTTAACATGATACGTATACCAGTGCACCTATACTTGGTCGCTTAACATGATACGTACACCAATGCACCTATACTTGGTTGTTTAACATGATACGTACACCAATGCACCTATACTTGGTCGCTTAACATGATACGTACACCAATGCACCTATACTTGGTTGTTTAAGATGATACGTATACCAATGCACCTATACTTGCTCGTTTAACATGATACGTATACCAATGCACCTATACTTGCTCGTTTAACAAGATACGTATACCAATGCACCTATACTTGGTCGCTTAACATGATACGTACACCAATGCACCCATACTTGGTTGTTTAACATGATACGTATACCAATGCACCTATGCTTGGTTGTTTAACATGATACGTATACCAATGCACCTATACTTGCTCGTTTAACATAATACGTATACCAATGCACCCATACTTGATTGTTTAACATGATACGTACACCAATGCATCTATGCTTGGTCGCTTAACATGATACGTACACCAATGCACCCATACTTGGTTGTTTAACATGATACGTATACCAATGCACCTATGCTTGGTTGTTTAACATGATACATATACCAATGCACCTATACTTTCTCGTTTAACATGATACGTATACCAATGCACCTATACTTGGTTGTTTAACATGATACGTACACCAATGCACCTATATTTGGTTGTTTAACATGATACGTATACCAATGCACCTATACTTGGTCGCTTAACATGATACGTACACCAATGCACCTATACTTGGTTGTTTAACATGATACGTACACCAATGCACCTATACTTGGTCACTTAACATGATACGTACACCAATGCACCTATACTTGGTTGTTTAACATGATACGTACACCAATGCACCTATACTTGGTCGCTTAACATGATACGTAAACCAATGCACCCATACTTGGTTGTTTAATATGATACGTATACCAATGCACCTATGCTTGGTTGTTTAACATGATACGTATACCAATGCACCTATACTTGCTCGTTTAACATGATACGTATACCAATGCACCTATACTTGGTTGTTTAACATGATACGTACACCAATGCACCTATACTTGGTTGTTTAACATGATACGTATACCAATGCACCTATACTTGCTCGTTTAACATGATACGTATACCAATGCACCTATACTTGCTCGTATAACATGATACATATACCAATGCACCTATACTTGGTCGCTTAACATGATACGTACACCAATGCACCCATACATGGTTGTTTAACATGATACGTATACCAATGCACCTATGCTTGGTTCTTTAACATGATACGTATACCAATGCACCTATACTTGCTCTTTTAACATGATACGTATACCAATGCACCTATACTTGGTTGTTTAACATGATACGTACACCAATGCACCTATACTTGGTTGTTTAACATGATACATATACCAATGCACCTATACTTGCTCGTTTAACATGATACGTATACCAATGCACCTATACTTGCTCGTTTAACATGATATGTATACCAATGCACCTATACTTGGTCGCTTAACATGATACGTACACCAATGCACCCATACTTGGTTGTTTAATATGATACGTATACCAATGCACCTATGCTTGGTTGTTTTACATGATACGTATACCAATGCACCTTTACTTGCTCGTTTAACATGATACGTATACCAATGCACCTATACTTGGTTGTTTACCATGATACGTACACCAATGCACCCATACTTGGTTGTTTAACATGATACGTATACCAATGCACCTATGCTTGGTTGTTTAACATGATACGTATACCAATGCACCTATACTTGCTCGTTTAACATGATACGTATACCAATGCACCTATACTTGGTCGTTTAACATGATACGTACACCAATGCACCCATACTTGGTTGTTTAACATGATACGTATACCAATGCACCTATACTTGGTTACATACACGCTCTCTCACTTGTTAACTTACTCAGGTTAATTAACACCACACACAGATAGTAGTGTAATGAGGAAGCTCAAGCTGATTTTATAATTTTTAGATTAAATTTAATTATATAATTTTATAATTTATTATTA
Organism: Chrysanthemum lavandulifolium; assembly: GCA_022545495.1. Classification (NCBI taxonomy): domain Eukaryota; kingdom Viridiplantae; phylum Streptophyta; class Magnoliopsida; order Asterales; family Asteraceae; genus Chrysanthemum; species Chrysanthemum lavandulifolium. Next base: position 185,651,686 of record CM040242.1, read on the forward strand.
ATTCTAATTATTTAAAATGATAATTTTGATCTTATACTCCTTTAGCTATGGTCCAATAAACATGGTTACATACACGCTCTCTCACTTGTTAACTTACTCGGGTTGATAAACACCACACACGAGATAGTAGTGTAATGAGGAAGCTTAAGTCGATTTTATAATTTTAGATTAAATTTAATTATATAATTTTATAATTTATTATTAATTCTAATTATTTAAAATGATTATTTTGATTTTATAATTAAACCTTTTCCGGGGACATGTCCCTGAAAAGTTTTGGAGAAAGTTTTCATTTTCCTCGCCACTTTTACTTTACCCGCCATTACTTTCCCCGGGGACTTGTCCTCGCCAAAACTTTTACTAAAAGACAAATAATCCCTTCTCCGGGGACTTGTCCCCGTCAAAAGTAGAAAGGGATTATTAACCCCAATAATTGACAGATCTGGTCATTCTCGGGGAAAAAAAAAGAAAAAAAAAAGTCTTCGTCTTCCTCCTCTCGCCACCACTGCTCCACCTCGCCACCACCACTGCTCCATTACCACTGCTCCACCACCACCACTACACGCGCACCATTGTGCACCATCTCCTTCTCTCCTCAATCCCTCTCAAAGTTTGATTCTTTCTCTTCTCTTCTCATTTCTTACGAGCAACTGATACCATCTCATTCTCTCCTCTCAAACTGGTATTTTTTTTTAATTGTTTTTAATTTTTAATATTTGTAATTTCTTTTTAATTGTTTATTTTTCAGTTGTTTATAAATTTATAAGTTTTGTGTTAATTGTTTTGATTTTTTATTAATTTTTTTGTTAATTTTGTTTTTTTGGTATATATAGCTGCTGCTGACAACTGAAGCCAATACCCGAAGCCGAGAATTGAAGCCGAGACCACAACGCACGTGCTCTCGAGACCCCACAACCGAGTATTTTTTTGTTTATGTTTGTAGCTAGGGGACATGTCCCCATGAAAGTTTATAGTTCAAGATTCAATAGCCTTAGCATCCTTTTGCGACCTCCAAAATGCTTCATAAAAGCTCAAAATAGTTCGGACTTGGTTTATAAGCTCCTTGGTGGGTGAGCTTGGTGCATTGTAGGTCTTCATGCTTTAGCTTTTAGGTTAGTAGCTTATGCATTTGCTAGAATATGCCCCACTTAGGCTGTTTTTAATTAGTCAACATGAGTCGCAATGATTGGTAATATGGTGTTTTGAATTGATTAGATGCGTTATCGATGGCAGAAAATTATTGTACCTCAGCGCCTATCCAAACAATTTATTTTCTTTTGTTCTGTTCTAAAGGTGCTTATTGTTAGTTTTTAATTTTTTTCGAATGGCAATTTATTGTTGAGCATGCTGAGGGAAACATATATAATTACATAGGAATATAAAGTGTTCTACAAATTCTGATGAAAAAATGGTCTAATGTAGCCAACTTATTAAAAATGGGTTAAAATAGCTCATAAGCTGTAGATAAACAACTAAAATAAGCTTTTCAAACATAAGCTGGATCAGGTTGTCCATGTAAACGGGATCAGGTTATCCTGAGTAGGCAGCCTTGTAAGGAGAACCGCCAACACAAAGATTTTATTATCATAAAACACAACATAAAGGGGTGTTTGGATTGCTTATTTTTTAGCCCCGAAAGGGCGCGTTTGGTTAACAATGACCAACAGGGTGTTTGTTTATCTTGTCAAACAAAGATCCCACAAGGTGTTTGGTTTATGTTGTAATTTTGATTTTTTATTAATAATTTTGATTTTTATTAATAAATTTGATTTTTTTTAAAGTCGAGACCAGCGAGAGCCGAGGCCAGCCGAGACCAGCCGAGAGCCACAACCACAATCGGTATCAATATCAATATCACACCTGCTAATATTTCATAAGCTTCAATTGTGTTGAACTATTGTAAATGATTTTAGGACTTTAGTGATTAATTTCGGAAATTCCCCGTCCGAAGTTAATCATCCCATAGAAAACCAGTCCGAAATTAATTTATTAGAAATTATTAGGAAAGTCCCCTATTTGGGACTGCTTTTTGAATGTTTTGTCTCATTTAGGATATGAATGCGTATAATTGATTTACTATTTGTGAAAATTTCGATGTTTCCCTTTACTCCTACGAATATGTCTTTAATGCACATATTTGGGGAGTTGAGGAAATGTCAAATTTTCTCAAATAGTAAATTCAATTATACACATTCATATATGAGACGAAACATTCAAAGAGTGGGTTAGGATTGCCTTCCATAGTTGGATTAGGTGAACATTTTAAGTCTATATAATTATTTGTTGCTTCATTAAAACGCGATTATGCCAATTGATAAAAGTTGGGTCTCACTAGCACGCACCAAGAGAGAATTCTTAGTTGGTCTTAAAGCTTTCGCAAGCATTGCAAGCCCTTGGTGAATATTGATGGGAATATAAAATGTCCATGTGCTCTTTGTTTAAACGTAAACCTGGATATAGCACAATTTTTGTTTGACCACATACACACAAATGGTGGGACCATAGTTATACTGAAATGGTATAATCATGGTGAGCGGATGCCCAAACAACCGTACACAACACAAGACACCCCGGGATGAGTGACATGGTGAGTTCCTTCATGATATTGGTCCGAATAACGAACCGGATGATCCAACTCAAGGAAATATTGGCGAGACAAGTAACGACGCAATTCCTCAACGTAATGAGTATGAGGAGTTACTTGCCAACGCCAACTAAAAACTATACCCACTGTGAGTGGATGTCTTCATTAGACTTTATGGCAAAGATTACGCACATCAAGGTCAAAGGTAAAGTGAGTGACACCACATTTAATGAGTTCCTAACTTTATTCAAGGAAGTTTTCCGCCTGCTCTAGGATACAAGATGCCGTCGTCATACTATGAAATAAAGAAGACATTTAAAACTATCGGGTTAGGATATGAATCGATACATTCTTGTGTAAATGATTGCTTTTATATCGGGGCGGGTAACTAAGATTTGCAGACTTGTCCGATCTGTGGCGCTAGTAGATGGAAAGAAAAGAACATCTTGGGAAGATAGTTCTAACAAGGTGTTGCATTACTTTCCTATCATTCCTAGACTACAACGTTTGTACAAGTCTAAACACACCGCAAAACATATGACTTGACATGCGTCTGGGCGTCTATGGAGAACGGTAAGATGCAACACCGGTTGATGGTCAAGCATGGAAGAAATTTGACCTCAAGTATTCAAGGAATTTGCTAAAGAAAAAGTAACGTCCGGTTAGGGTTGGTGCGATGGTTTCAATCAGACGGCAACCTTAGTCGATCATACAAACATGTGGCGGTCATATTAACCACATACAACACGCCTCCCGGATATGTATGAGAGACTTCTCTTATGTTGACATTGTTAATTTCGGTCCCCAAATCACCAAGGAAGGATATTGATATTTACCGAGGCCTTTGATTGATGACTTAAAGACTTTATGGAAAGATGGAGTCATGACTAAGGATGTTATTATGTGCACCGAATTCGTATGAAAGCGGCGCTTTATGGACTATCAATAACTTTCCCGCTCAAGTAGTTTGTCCGGGTGGAGTGGGCAAGGTTACATGGCATGTCCGACATGTAATGTAGACACTCCGACTATGCGCGTGTTAAACAAAACCGCTTATGTTGGTCATGAAGATTCTTAAGCATGACCAATAAATGGCGGAAGAACAAAAGGGCATTCTATACAGAGGTAGATAATCTGACCCTCCTAGAAAATTTACTAGTGATGACATCTTGGATCAACTAAGAAGATTGCCTAAACGTGTCCCGGAAACATCCAAGATATGGGTGCGAAAAAAACGTGATCAAGATCGCGAATTGAATTGGACAAAAAACTGCTTTCTACGAGCTAGAGTATTGGTCTTTTCTTACACTAAAACACAATTTAGATGTCATGCATATCGAAAAAATGTGTGTGAGAGTGTGTTGGGTACTTTGTTAATGAATGACAAATCAAAAGACGCCAACAAGGCAAGACAAGACTTACAAAATTTGAATATTCAGATCTTGACTTGTGGCTCGTCAACAAAGGAAACGGAAGTGCTCTAAGCCTCATCCTACGTACTCTTTCACAACCAAGAAAGAAAACTTTTGTCAATTCATTAAAGGTACGCTTTATTTGAAAATTTCTTTGTTCGAATTAATTCGCGTATTCATTTCGACAACTTATTCTAATATCCCGATTTTTTCTTAATTCATCAAAGGTGTTAAACTACGATGGGTTTGGATCTAACTTCAAGCATAAAGTGACCGACAACGATAGCAACATAACAGCTTGAAGGCTCATGATCGTCACATAATGATGCAACGGTTGCTTCTCTTTGGACTTCAAAATTACTTGAAGGACCAAACCACCGCAACACCAATAATCGAGCTTTGTTCATTCTTCAAACAAATATGCGCCGAACTTTGATGGTGGATGACATGTTGAAAGCTAGAACACAACCGATCAACATTTTGTGCGCGTTCGAGCAAATATATCCTCCGACTTTTTGACATTATGATTCACTTGGTTATTCATCTACCGGAAGAGGCTATTGAAGGCGGTCCTGTTTACATGAGGTGGATGTATCCATTTGAAAGATACATGAAAAGCTCAAAATTATGTCGTAAATAAAGCCAAGCACGAAGGTTCAATAGCGGAGGGTTATATTGTCGATGAAGCATTAACTTCTGCTCGCATTATTTTCGGGTGTTGACACGAGATTTAATCGTCCGACCGGAATGAGGACGGTCCAAGGCCAATAAGTCGATTTGAGGTGTTTCGATCGATCGCAAAAGAATGGTAAACAATCATTAGTTCGGTTTAAAGCGACACAATGAAGCAAGTAGTATGGTACGTACTACACAACGATCATGAAATCGACCGTACATGAACGCGTACAAGAGGTGCTGCTTTATTTCAAAATTTGTTTCACGAAGTTGTTATTCACTAATTATTCTAATATCATGAACATTTTGTGGCATTTCTGGTAGAGACTTGGAAGAAGGGTTTCCTCATTGGTTTGAGATGAAGGTAGACTTATTGTATGTATTACCCCGTATAAATAACGACTATTACTCATATCTATCTATTCTTAACTTTTCATAGATTCGTGAATTAAAAGTATAGAAGGACCTAAGTTGTACCGCCGAGTTATTCGCTTTGGCTTGTGGACCATCATGTACTGCAGTCTCGATCAACTCTTGCGTAGTCAACGGTGTGAAGTTCTTGACACGACCGTGATTTACGCTATTCAACTCAAAACAATGAATTTCAACTCCTAACCACGATGGAGGAATGCATTATGGCCACTTGAAGAAATTCTCGAGTTTTCATATATTTCATTCAATGTTGTGTTGTTCAAAGTCAAATGGTTCGACACTAAAACAAGAATCGCCTAAAACGCTGTACCTATAGAAACAACATTACGCAAATTATGACCGATCGTGTATCGCTTCAAAACGAACCATTCATTCTTGCAACGCAAGCAACACAAGTCTTTACCTTGATTTCCGGTAAACGTGGTAATTGGAAGGCCGCCCAAGATTCTTATCATCGAAAGATTTGGAACCCGGATATCATTGTGGTAGAAGACAACCGGGATGTTGTACATGACAACAACTCATCACATATCACACTCTCTCACTGAGTTGGATCAGTTGGATTATAACATTATAAATATAGATGTTCAACCAGCGGAAGTTGAGGCACCACCACCAATTATCACTATTGTGGAAGACGAAGATGATATTGATTATGATGGTCACTTTCCTCATGATTTAGCATCTGATGATGATGATGACCACGAGAATGAAGATGATGAAGATGACAGTACTAATAATGTTGAATTTTATGTTGACGATGTGGGAGATTAATCTCGAATTGTAATTTATAGAACAACAATTAATTATTTGAATGAAATTGTTATCGAGTGGTTAAATGTGTTTATTTGTTTTTTTATTTATTTATTGATTTATTTATTTATTTATTTAATTATTATAATTATCTTGTTGATATATACTGTTAAATGTGTTTATTTGTTTGTTTATTTATTTATTTAATTATTTATTTATTTATTTATTTATATATATGTTTCTTCAATAATTTATATGTTCGTTTAACAGATGGTAGATGTTGTAGCTAGGTCTCACGGTGGTGATGGAGGTAATTCGCCACCTCGTGGTCCCTCGAGGAGGATAGGCACCAACTGCCAGCGTAAGAATTTTTGAATTATTTTTCACTAAACTGTATTTGATTAAATGTTATATTAAATTGATAAAATGTTATTTTATGTCATCATCACTTAAATTTTATTACTTGTAGGGTCTAAATCCAAAGCTACCAACCCAAACTCCAAAATTGGGAAAGGCGGGAAGGTGGTGCGTGGTCCGACTAAGAACACGGCACTGAAGGCGAGGAGGGCACTCGATGGTCGTCATGTGTCGATCGAGTTTCGGGTCAACCAGGAGGGGTTTTATACACACGTGGGCCCTCACGCTTCTTGGTTCTCCAATTATGTTGGGGAGGTGTTACGGGACTCGATTCCCATGTATTGCGATTCATGGGCTAAGGTTCCAAAGCGCCAAGGCCCACATCCATGAGCATCTACACGTAAGTTTTTAACCTTTATTTTTTTAATTATCGTGTTTATTTATTCAAACTTTTTTGTTTATTTAAATTTGTATACTTTTTTTTATTTATATTTTATTGTAGCACTACTTTGATCTCGACCCACACATTGCTGGCACGAATGGAGACAAGATTGTTGACAGTATTGAGTATTATCTCTAAAAACGATACGATGACAACAAGTATAGATACAAAAAAGATCACTTTAAGGCAGCAGGTGGGGTGGAGATGATTGATGAGATCAAAAGACAGCGTCCAGTGAACAAGACGCCAGAGGATTGGGATGCGTTGGTAAATTTCTGGATCGACACTTTATAATAATAATAATTATCATTATCATTATCATTGTGGTTATTATTATTATTATTATTATTGTTATTGTTATTGTTATTGTTATTGTTATTGTTATTGTTATTATTAGGGAAAATTAGTCAAATAGACCGCGCGCCCTGATGCATATCACTTTATGGACCACGCACTCTTGCCATACGAAAATAGACAGGTTGCCCAACGATTTTCTTGGAGCCAAAGGGGCTGCCATGTGTCCGACAACTTATGACACAAGTACGTATTTTGAAGGTATATGTCATGTATTGTAACGTATTGTTTTTTGGGCAACTTGTATTGTTTTTTGGGCATCTTTATGTTTTTGGGCAACTTGTATTTATACACGAGGATAGTTTGGTCATTTTACATTTTAAATTTAAAAAAAAAAAATGACACCCACACAAAATCCAATCCAAGTCTTTTTCATCTTCTATTTTTTCTTCTGGATACAAGTCATTTAAAAAAGCAGCAACAACAGCAATTAAGATCGTCATCAACAAACGATTCTTGATCCAACCAAAGATCAAAGTACACTTCAACAATCGATTCTTGATCCAAATCCAATCGACTCCTCTTAATGTCAGGTGATTTAATATCTTTTATATATTGATTTTATTCTTGAATCTTTTCATGTTCTTTGTTAAAAAGTCGAATAATGGGTATCTCAATCCAAATAAAAAATTGGGGTTTTGAGCCCAAAGCAAAAATTAGGATCTTGTTAATCTGTTAATAAGATATGAATTATCGTTCTATATGGGTGATTGTGATTTGGTTTCCATCTATTTGCTTAGTGATTAATCATGTTGTCTTTATGATCCGACTACACTTTTACGGTCATGAGTTGATTACCACTGCTACGTTTACGGTCTATACCACTGCTAGCTTTACGTTTCCACTGCTAGTGGTAGTGATTACCACTACTAGTACTTGCTAACCACTGATAGTACTTTTTACCTACTGCTGTGCGACTTAAGCTTTGTAGCTGCTACTCGATAATGAATGGATGTTTAGTATTCACTACAGACTATGGATCAATAAATGAAATTATTGAAGAGATAGGCGCAGAAAACATGCTAACTTCAAACTTACTACATATCCCATTTTGAGTTTGCTTTTGTTATTTAAAGATCATTACAAACCATTCTGTTGGATTTTGCTAGCTATTTAGAAGCATAGGTAAGCTTATTATATGCTTAATATATCGAGTTTAAGAATTCTTGATTTTGTGACTAAAATTTTTGAAATTTCCTCCAATCCGTGCAATTGCAGGTTGCGGGAGACAAAGCATATGTTGACAAGGATAAGTGGAGCGAGATAAGTGGAGCGAGATGAGCATACTTTGCACTGCTGGATCTGGTAGATTTAGTAGCGGTCGGACTATAGAAGATTACGCTGAGCAAACCCTTCTAGCGGTTCGTATGTTGTTCAGTAAAACTACTTATGGTAAATGTATAATTGGCACTATATGCATGATTCTTATTTTAACCGTGATCTTAAGAAATAGAGGTGATATAAATTTCACGGCGAACTTCTATACACCGATGTAAGGACAACAGTACATTAAGGTTGATCTCACGTCATTTTTATTATTTTCACATAGCTAACATAGACAATTGTCTCGGCTTACCTAGTTGAAGATGTCGTTCACAAAGTTTTTGTTAGGATTCTAAAAAAATAATGAATCAATACACAGTTGCTAATCCTAAAGGTGGTCATCCTCAGATTGTTGAAGGGGTAATTCTTGCTTATCAAATATACCTATATATATAGTTGTGACTTGTGACTTGTTACATATATCTTTAATAGGGTTAATTTAAGAACGATCTTTCGATCATCGTCATCACTTTTAGGAAAAAGTCAGATATTCCAAAATAGACTTCATGATCATGACTTTTCTACTTTTCATATAAAACGACAAGTGTCCTTCAAGTTTATGTACCCAATCATTTTTTCGACTTTTACACTACGATTATAAAGCAATCGAATCTAAGCGACGTTTTAAGAATCTTTGAATTTTTTTTGTCTTTAGTAAAAAAAGTCAAAATTCTTAAAATATTTTTATCTTTCATTTCCTTCCCAACGTCTTCATGACTTAAGCGAAATAATATTAATGACTTTTTACTTTTATACTTTTGTACCTTTTAAGACATTTTTACACTTTTCAAAATTATAATTTTAACTAAATTGTATATTATACCCTTATCTCTTCCATATCTACCCATTATTGTTCTCATTCATTCCTGTACATTTCCACCAATTATTGTTTCGGATTGCATTCACAAAACAGATTATGCGTCTGTGAAACAACGTAAGCATGTCTCGATCTATTTTGGAACCAGCTTCATACATGTACAAGACTGGGCAAGGTTTTTTTTTTTTTTTTTTTTTTTTATCTTATTCATTTTTTCTGAGAAAATGGCTCACTTGTAACATATCAACTGTCCCTCGAAATGGTCATATCTGTATGTTTATGGTGTAATGATATTTATATATTTTATATTTTATAGGAGATGATGAGAACACAAATGATATGCCACCTTCTAGTTCATGTGATAGTCCTACAAGACAGTTGAACTATGATGAAGAATTGTCTTATTCATTTAGTGACGAGTATGCTCTAGATGATGAAGTAGGCAAGAGGTTGAATCAGATGGCCGTCATTCCTGTAAGTGATCTCACTTGTCTAATCTGTTCTTTTTGAGTTCTCAGCGGGTCAGAACGGGTCAGCCAAAGGGATAGAATGGGTGGCAAAAATCGCTATGTCTTATCCAAAAAAGGGTATGAAAGAATCATGCTTTTTATGAGGTTTTAGTGGTAGGAATTACTATCAGATTAGCTATATCACTAGCTCAGGTTGCTTGCTTAATTTATCCTTTTATGAGTTTCTTGTTTTTATAAGATCAATGTATATATGGGGTTTCAGTTGTGTTTCGGATCGCTCATTTAAATCGTTTAACGCATTTTGATACGATGAATAAGTGGTTTGACTGTTTGGGTTGGAGCGAAATGTTTATATAATATGCTTATAAAGTAAGCAGTTTGGGATAAAGCGTTTTGTTTCTTGTTTTTATAACCATGTGTAATCCTATTTGTGAAATTTTTCTATGATCAATGCGTTTTTAGAATTTTGTCCTCATAGTTTTAGAACATCTCTTATTTGTATTTCGGATAGCTTTCTCTTGCGGTCTAATTGTCATGCTTCGTTTTGGATCACTTCCTTCATTTTGGATTTTGAGCTATTAGTTTTAGAAAAAATTAATTTGCATAATGGGTTCTAATTCTTGTGTTTGGATTGCTTATTTAAATGGTTTAAGCATTTTGATACAATGAATAAGTAGTTTGACTGTTTGGGTAGAAGCGAAATGTTTATATAATATGCTTATAAAGTTAGCAGTTTAGGATAAAAAGCATTTTGTTTCTTGTGTTTATAACCATGTGTAATCCTTTTTGTGAACTTTTACTATGATCAATGCGTATTTAGGATTTTGTCCTCGTAGTTTTAGAACATCTCTTATTTGTATTTCGGATAGCTTCTCTTGCGTTCCAATAGTCATGTTTCGTTTTGGATCACTTCCTTCATTTGGGATTTTGAGCTCTTAGTTTTAGAAAAAAATTAATTTGCTTAATGGATTCTACTTGTGTCTCATCGCTTGTTTAGACCGTTTAGCGCATTTTGATACAATGAGTAAGCAGTTTGACTGTTTGGGTAGACGCAAAATGTTTATGTTTATATAATATGCTTATAAAGTAAGTAGTTTAGGATAAAGCATTTTACGAGTTCCCTACTGCAAATGTGTGATCTAATCTTTTATTATTTTACCTTTCAAATCCTTAGATAACTAGAATTTCCTTGTTTTCTGCGTTTCTTCAAATCAAAAGCAAGTCCAAACTATCTCTCGCAGTGCATTTTGTTACATATGATTATCCCAAACTCGCGTCTTTTCTTGAAGAATTGAATACATTTTTGAAGCAGAAAGTTCAAACTTAGAGGTGATCAGAACTTTATGTTTCAAATACAACATGTTTGACTAATTTGCAATGGGGTTTCTTGGAAATACAGGGTGTTGTGTACTGGCAACCACCAAAAGCGGCATTGGAGAAGGTGCGAGAGCTTGTATGGGAGCCTTCAATCAGCCGTTATGGTGCAGATGAAGGGCTTCCCGAGCTTAGGGAAGCTTTGACTAGAAAGGTATCTTTAAACACTACATGTTATATATCCTTCATATGATAATATTCTTATGGTTCTTTTTATATTTGCAGCTGCGTGAAGAAAATAAGTTATTCAAATCCTCAGTCATGGTCACTGCTGGCGCAAATCAGGTAGCTAGGGCTGATAGTAAGTTAATTAATTTGCATATAAATTATGAAAGTTTTCAAGGTTTTTTACACCATTAGTTTCTTGCAGGCATTTGTGAATATTGTTCTTACATTGTGTGATGCTGGGGATTCGGTTGTGATGTTTGCACCGTACTACTTCAACGCTTACATGTCATTCCAGATGACAGGTGTCACCAACATTCTTGTGGGCCCTGGTCATCCCGATACGCTCCATCCAGATACAGGTTAGAGCTTTTATTGGCAGCTTATCTGTTTACCTCACTTGTGTTTACCTGCTTTTTGCATAATTTGCCTACTTTATTGAATTTGTGCGTGTCCTTATTTATTCCCAAATTTATGAACATTAGATTGGCTTGAAAAAACTTTGCGCGAAACCAAACCTACACCGAAGCTAGTTACTGTTGTTAGTCCCGGGAACCCATCTGGAACTTACATCCCAGAGCCTCTACTGAAGGTGCCTTTTTGTTATGGCTCTTATTTATATTACTAGTGTGCTACAAAGATTCTAACGATATTTTAAACATTCTTTTTGTTTTGCTAGAAAATATCAGACATCTGCAAAAAGGCTGGATGTTGGCTTGTTGTAGATAACACATATGAGTAAGTAACTTTGTTGTCCGAAATGAAGTTTTAACAAGATCAATAATTGCGCGCACACACACACAGAGTAGGCAGTAGTCGATTGAAAGACATGGTATACCTGATTAAGTAATTGGCCTACGTCTGCCGTTTGCTAATTCACCTGTATAGCTTAGCATAAAAGAAAAACCTGCAAAATGGGCGGGTCTGGTTTTTGGCAGGTAAAAATGGAACGGGGGACCAACAAAATTTTCTTGTTTTTACATTTCATAAATAGTGTATATTTATCAATTATGTTTACCAAAATATTAATCTAAATGACTATCCAGTTTTTTGATTGACATCTGAACTTTTGGCTTGTCACCTATAAAATATAACCCAAATCGACCAATTTCACATAAATAGTTCTGAAAATACCACCTTTAGTTCATCTTTATCCTCGTACCTAGATATTCCGAGATTGTATCTTTCGTTGGAATTTTAATCATTATGATAAACAGGTACTTCATGTACGATGGTTTGACGCATTCATGCATTGAGGGAGATCACATTGTTAACATCTTCTCCTTCTCAAAAGCTTACGGGATGATGGGTTGGCGAGTTGGATATGTAAGTATTCCCTGATTGTTGCATTATATATACTCTGTACTTATCATGCGGTACCACATACATGTTTTCAATAGGTTTACATGGGAATAATTTATGTTGTTATGCAGATAGCGTTTCCTTCAGGGGTTGATGGTTTTGCACAGCAACTTCTTAAAATCCAAGACAACATACCGATATGTGCTTCAATAATCTCACAAAGACTAGCTCTTCACTCAATGTAAGTGGGTTCACAATGGGTCAAGGATCAAGTCAGAGATCTAGTCAGGAATCGTCAACTTCTTGTTGACGCATTATCACCATTAGCATGGTGTGGTTCTAATCCCAGGAGGCCCGTGTGGGTGTCAGGGTCACGTTAGGATCTCTTTGGTGGTCTGGTTGAAAAAGACTGTCAGCTTGCAGCCGAGAGGTTGAAGAAAGGTTTACAAGAATTGGTTCAAGACGGAATGGTTTGACTTTGAAGTCTGATCTCCAATGTTGTGGTTAGATATTGAAATTCAAGAACTACAAGAAGTTAAAAAGAAACGAATACGGAGTATTACAATAAAATGGAAACTTTCTGCTGAAACTGGAGGTCTCTTTATTTTATCTTTTTCCCTGTTTTTAGATATGTATTGATATACTCAAGATGAAGTTGTATGTGATCAACCTGCACAGTGATTGACCATATGAATACAAGGAAAGTGTTCTGGTTCATACATCCTTTGCGCTCAAAGTTTTATGCAATTCGGGAGCCATAGTAATCTACTGTTAATGCATGTTTATTCATTGTTCACATATGGTATATTCATTTATCGATGTTTGGCGTTTATTGCTTTTTTCAGATATGGTACCGAAGCAAAGATGTTTGCGATTGTTTAGCCAAATTGCTTATGTGCTGGACAAAAAAATCACTGAGAATCGCTCATTCCAAACTCCTTATTTGGTTGTCTCGTGTAGCATAAGCAGCTAAACAAGCAATCCCAAACACCCCCTTAGCTGAGGTTTGGTTCTTACGGAACATGAGTCTGCCGCAGGGTTAATCTTAGACACTTTTTGATTTTCTAGTTCAAGTAATGGTGTAAACAACACAGTGGCACAACTGGACTAGATGATATGTGCTGTCTAGTTGATTGTATGTTTGTTAAATAGTTGACTCCTACCCATAACAAACAATAAACTGGATAAAGAAATCGCCTATTCATCATTCGTGTTGTTTAGAAAATTTCTGTGCTTTGTACATAGTTTAGAAAAAGATTTTTGTCACTTCAGCTGTGTAACGATACACCGATACCCAGCATACAGCACTTCTACACTAATGCCTATATGTCAGCGATGTTTGCTTGCTATGCGACAAAAGAGCCTAAGAAAGACCACGCGTGTTGTTTTTGTTGTTTATGGTCTCATATCATCATTGTAAACAACAGAGTTCCTACCTATGAAAATCCCCAAGAAGTTAAACAAAGACAAAAAATGGATTCTAAACTTCGCCATACCTCACCAAAAGTTTCCAACAATACAAAATCCATGAATTATTCTCTGATCTTGACATAATCAATAAATGACATTATTCTGATTACTCTATGCCGGCGGATTAAATATGATTTCTTTATAAGGCTAATGATAGAATAACAACACACTTCTGTTTGTGACCCGCTGTTATAATTATACTTAATAATGTTTTGACTTGGTAACTAAACTTTTTCTGAAAAGACGGTATTATAATCTAGTGGACAGCTAACTAGTATACCAGGGATGAAGGATGAGCTCCTTTAGTTTCTAAAATGGGCTAGTTCACTGATTAGTGATAAGCAATCTCATCAGGAAAAGAATGATCAGTTTAACTCATTTCAAAAGAGTAATATCAAACCAGTCAGGGGTGGCCTACTGGTAAGAGGCTTGTGACTATCATCACTAAAATGTGAGAGGTCGCAAGTTCTAGTGTGGCGGTGGGCTCAAACCTCTTGGAATAGTCTTCCAAAAAGGTTGAAAACCGTAGGTTACCAAAAGAAAAGAGTATAATTACCATACCAGGACAATTTTCGCCTTATTAATTATTCTGTTTCTTGGAACTACTAGGGTATGATTCATGTGGACTTCTTGTCTTATGCATCTTAACACGCCACGATTCAGCTTTATAAGAGACGGGTTTGTAGCAGTACACAAACCAATTCAAGTGTTTAGACAAAGGTAACAAGAGATTCAAAAAACATGGGTTCAGAAGCACCATTTCAGCTCCCTGTGGTTGATTTCTCAGCATTAAACAAACAAAACCCCGACATGGTTATCTGGGAATCTGCTAAAACCAAAGCCATTGAAGCCCTTCAAGAATATGGTTGCTTCGAAGAGAATAAGTAACACGTAGCAGTGGTTACCAAAATATACTAGCAGTGGTTTAGTAACACTAGCAGTGGAATGAAACATACTAGCAGTGGTTTAGTAACACTAGCAGTGGTTACCAAAAATACTAGCAGTGGTTTAGTAACACTAGCAGTGGAATGAAACATACTAGCAGTGGTTACCAAAAATACTAGCAGTGGTTTAGTAACACTAGCAGTGGTTACCAAAATATACTAGTAGTGGTTTAGTAACACTATACAAAATTGAGTGACCGTAAATAATAAGCATAAAAACAGAACACACACACCCTCTCATTAAAAACAATCGGAACCAAAGCCTTTGTTCCTTCAAAATCTTTATTACATTCTAAGCGCTACCCGCTCCAAATAGTACTCGCTATAAAAACAGTGCTTGCTGACAACATCATATAAAGTTGCAAAAATCATATATAAATAAATGTATTATATATAACTAACGACACGGTTTAATATAATAATACATTAGCATTAGCATATCAAAACTTTATGCAAATTTTTGTGACACAGACTGATAGACCTAAAACAGCTCAATAAAATTTCACATCAACATATTATGAACTACTTGAAATTTATAACCATCAACTTGTTGTAACTATAAGACAGGTCTTCTAATTTGTATTGTAAAAATTCCCAGCAATCAGCACCTATTAAAACATAACTTTGATCTAACATCCCCCAAACTCAATTTATTATAAAAGCGTTTTTGCTACTGCTCCTATGATTGGTATATGTTTCTGTTATTGCCGTTGTGCTTACTGCTGCCAGACGATACATGTTTAACCACTGCTATCATGACTCGAAACCACTGCCAAGCTTCTCAAAACCACTGCTAGTTTCTCGAAACCACTGCCAAGTTATCTCGAAACCACTGCTAGTTTTTCTTGGTAACCACTGCTACGAAACGACTGCTAGCTTTACTCGTAACCACTGCTGGGCTTATCGATTGGTAACCACTGCTACAATATGCAGCTCAAGTGCAGACCACAGCTGATCTTGACCAGAAATCAGAAAGTGCATCATACTGTTGCTTCCTATAAAGTTGGTTGTTAGTCTTTGTCCATACCACAATATCAATCTTCATTCATTTTTAGAGTAATAGAGACTGAGCTGCTATGATAATTATCATCTAAATTTCTTTCGTCGTCACTATGGCTACATTATAAATTCTCAATCAGATGTACGTGCCATGAAAACTACATACTCCTGTTGTAAAGCGGGAATGAAGCAACCCCTTGGTAACCCTCTCTGTCCAGCTGTCGGTGTTGAATTAGTTCACCACTGCCTTGATGGGGTCTTGCTTTAGGGACGGTTCGGGGAACAAGTTGTTGCATGGTTGGGTCATTTGGGTAGTTGCAGAGACCTAGTTTCACGAGGAATGCAACAGCTACACCAAAGAACCAAACCGGGTGTGTAGCAGAAAAAATGGCATTGGTGATAATTCGGTCTATAATTGGTAGTAACAGAGATACTCACCCAACCATGAGACAAAAAAGTTGATAGTAACAAAGATACTCATCGAACCATGACAAAGATAATCAAGGTCACGTGCACATGTGGCAGGGTTACATGATACATACACAATCCGTGGTGCCTTCAACATACACAATCCCAAAACTATCACTAATTTTATTCAGATCCCCTTGGATAAATGCGGCATTGTCGAGACCATTAAGCTTGGCATTCCGTCGAGCATCAGATATAGCTTCAGGAACTACTTCGTAGCCATAAACATGTTTTACCCTGTATTAAAATCGAAAATACCAACGTCATAAACATGTTTTACCCTGTATATATTCAAATAAACAATTACTCGTACATGAGACACATGTTCTACCAAAGGAGCCGTTTATTTTTTTTATGTAAATGATAGTTTATTACTACCTGGAATGAACATGCTAATATGTACTTCTCAAGCGAGTGATCTGTATTATGGGCCAAATGTAAAAAGGAACGGGTCAAAATGTCAAAAGTTTGCAAGTCGGCGAAAATGTATTACGGACCCGGCCGTCTTGACCCATACCCAACTTGGCCAGTTTTGCCACCTCTACCGGCAGCAAATACCAGAAAGCTAACAAAAAATGTATAAATGTTACATACCACTTCTGGGAAAATTGTGAGTTTGCCAACAAGGGGCTTCAACAGCTCTGGCTTGTAGGAAGATGTCACGAAATTAACCATAAGCTGAGGAAGCCGGGTCTCGACATCTCTATTAAAAGTATCAGACTTGTAAGTGGACACATATTGGGAAAGAGATTATATTTATAAAAAGAATAACTACTATAATATTAGATGGAATATAATTAACAATAAGGGTGAAGTATAAGGTGTCAATATTAGTACCTTCCACATGAGAATGGCAGAGGTGAAGGTGTTGATACCGGAGGTGAAGGTGTTGATAAACAGCATCATCAACCATGTTTCTTATAGTGAAGGGTACAATGGTCATTCTAATTTAAAAAGTATTTAAAAGTTATGTAAAAAAAATATAAAAGTACAAAAGTACAAAGTTAAAAAGACGCTCAAAGTAATTCACTTAAGTCATTTCGACATTGGGAAGGAAAAGGAATAAAATAATACTTTCTAAAGTTTGACTTTTTCTCGAAAATATCAAAAAAAAAATCGCTTCGAATCTTAAAAAGTCATTTGGATATAAGTCGCTTATAAATCATAGGTATGAAAATGATTGGGTTCGAAAAGTGTCGGGACACTTGGCTCTTAGATTGGAAGGAAAAAGTCATGAGTCTCAAAGTCTATTTTAAATACCCCAACTTTTTCCTAAAAGTGTTTGACACCTGGCGAAAAGATTTATTCTTAATTAATTCTCTTTAATATATGCTGGTAACGTATATTGACATATGGTTATTTCTAATAGGCATACATGTGGGGCTTTGATATTCGCAACTTGCTTGACCAGTACTGACTATGTTGGGTTTGGTTGGTTATATATTATTTAAAACCAATTTTTGGTTCTGGATTTGCTAAAAAAAAATGGTTCTCAGTTCTCGGTTTTGTGCGATCCAGTCCAAAGCCAAAACATGATCGGGCTTGTAATAGACTTTAAGTTTTCAAATTAAGATAAACACATATATATTTATGCAGTTCCATGGGGACCCCGCGGGTTAAAGTCTGAGTGCCATGACTATTGTAACGGTTTTTGTATGACATGACAGTGTTTTTTGTTATACAGGGAGCACTTTATTTTGGTATGGAGATGGTTCTCTTAGAATGTAGGACTTGGCTGACTGAGGCAGTATCGGCAAGCAGAACTCCCTTCGTTTAATTTTCACCAAAAACCCATTTGCATAAATTTAAAGACCAAATCTTGATTTGCAACCACTGATATATGGAAGGTTACATAAGTTCGCAGAAAAAAGTCTGTAATTTGATTCACTTTTAAGAGTCTCCATATAATGATCACAAGCTTTTCTTTAACACAGCTTCATAGCTGCATTCTAATTTGAAGCCACTTGATTCACTTGATCATGCTACTAGTATTTTAATTTATGATTTATATAGCTTAATCATGGAACTGTTGGTGATTTGAAACTGATATGTTTAAATTGCTTAAAATAGGTGACTAAGGTGATGGCTAGGATGACGTCAGCAGATGTTATGTGTGTTGGTTCCAAATCTGTCCAAGAAAAATTCTCAGGCAGCATCAGGTAACGTATATTTAAGATTTGTTTTAGTTAAGAAGCTTATTAGAATATTAGCAATACATTTAATCTATGTTGGAGTGTTTTAGAGGTAATCATGTATTTCAGAGTGGCCACATTAGGAAATGTACATAAAGCACACAAGATGTTATAGCAGATGAAGTCGTTTAAGCACACAATGATACTTAGATTAGTTGATTTCATTCAAGCACACAATAATGCTTAGATTAGTTGATTTCATTCACTTCCGTCGGATATAAATGAAGTCATCAATATGTCTGGGTTGATTTTAAATTCTAAATTTCGTGTGTTTTTATTTGAACAGTCAACAGGACGTTAGAGCAACTGAGATTGACAAAGTAGATATGCACACATCCTTCCGCCCTGGTGACATTGTCAAAGCTAGTTGTATCCTTCTTTTCAATATTCTTTGCAAATATATATTTATATTTTCTATGTTGTCATCAATCAAACCTTTAATTGTTCCAATGTTGTCAGTTTGTCACCTTTAACAAAACTTTCATTGATAAGATTTCCCTAGGAGATGCTCGTGCATATTATCTTTCAACTGCACATAATGAATTGGGTGTTGTATTAGCAGAAAGCATGGCATGTAACAGCTCTTGTTCTATTTGAAACTGAATACATTGATGTTAGTAATCATTATATAAAAGTGGCAAATTCAACCCATTATTAGGAACATGTCAGTTGGGGTTGTGTAAATGATCCGAACATTAGCTAAGATTGAAATGGGTCGAAATAAACAGGCTAAATGTGTCACAAGTCGCTAAATATGTACATCTTAAGATATTGAAAATTGACCTGTTCTAGAAGTACCTTTTTGACCCACCCGACCCACCCATCTTGTCACCTCTACTAGTCGAAAGCATGCCGACAGAAATAAACTCAGTTTTTAGAACATCTCAAATTAGTATGAAACCTCCTTAAAACAAGAAGGCTGCGTATGAATTGTTTGATATTCAAATAACACCTCTTATAAAACTGTTTCCTATCATTTTAGAGTTGCGCTAATTGTTTTATCGACCCCATCAAGTCAAAGTGTACCTCCTTATCAATACACAAACAATGTTGCGTTTTGTATAAGATTTATAAAATAACTTATGTCCAACCCTATTTCATCTTAATGAAGTTGTGTTTGAATCGCTTGATGTTGCATACAGCAATATCTATGCGTTTCATGCTGCACAAAAGCTAGTTGAGATTATGAATGTAAGTAGCAATATTGTACTAATTTTTGTATCCCCTAAATATTTGAGCTGATATTGTTTGTTTATGAGCGTCGCAAGGTGTGAGACACAAAATATTGGCAAGGAGCATATCTTCTGTTGGTCTCTATGTTTCAAGAGACACTGAACTTCTTTACATTCATTTTTCAAAAACGACAGCTTGTATATATATTTACACTCGAAACAATATAGTGCACCACAAGTTTCACAATACCACTAGTCCCCACATACAAGCGTATTAAATAAAACACACTTCACTACCTTCTACAGCCTTTATGCTTGCCATTGTAAGAAATGATAATCATCTTTGTTAAAGTATCTAGCTAGAGCGAGAAATTTTGATTCATTTCCTTGCTAATGGGTTAGCTCGTTATTCTTTTAAACGGGACAAATTAAAAATAAAGGAAAAAAAAAACATAGTTAAAAGATTAACGGGTCATATTAGTTTAAGACACCAATTCATATTTCATACATCTTCTTGAATCTTGATCTTTTATATTTACAGAATTGGATTATTGTTGTAATAGGTTTTGTCTTTGTAAATCATCATTGGTTATAAAATAACACCATGTAATTAAAGGGATATCATGTAGGAGGTGTTGTATTGTTCAAAGAAGGCCGGCGTGACTTTGTTGGATCGATGTACTCTAACCAAACTAACTTAAATAGCTTGTTAAGGTTTAATAACCTCGGATAAATCCTAAGTTATTAACAGAGAAACACTGAGCAAACTCTATTAAGTATGCGGAATTTACTTAACAAAGCTAAGAAGAATAACTTTAACTATGAACGATTTTATTAATAACTCTAACTCGCTTATTATGCGGATCTTTAACAACTCTAATAATATCGAACTTCTCTAAAACTCTAATAAAATCACGTACGTATTATGCCAATCTAGGGGTCCTTTTATAGGCTCAAGGATACCCTAGTCGGTTTACAATATGTATCCTTGTACGTCAAGTAATCTAACATAGAATATTCTAGAATTACAAGACTTTCTATAAATGAACACTACAAGAAAAGTGGCTTTTTAGGACCCCCATAAGCGTCATAAAATGGTACTTTTTAGGACCTTTCATTTAATAGGACCAAGGATGAAAGCGTTTCATGTAAGGCGGTTGTAATAGGTCCAAAGCGTCCTAACCCTTATGAAACCAATTTTATGGTCGTATTATATGTCTATGAACAACACAAATAGCGTCCTAATAAAACCATATTAGGACACTTTTACAATGTTTTAACATGTGATTACCTACTTTTAATCTTTTGAGACACATAAAACGTCCTTAAAAGTATTGTTAGGACGCTTATGATGTAACATCATAGCTATTTTAGCAACCAAGAAAAGGGTACTAATAACTCAAATAAGATTATGATACCAATTTTATGGTCGCATTTTAGGTCTATAAACAACACAAATAACGTCCTAATAAAAACATATTAGGACACTTTTCCAATGTTCTAACATGTTGTAACCTACTTTTAATCTTTTGATACACATACAAGCGTCCTTTAATGTTAATTCTTAGGACGGTTATCATATACCATTATAGTTACTTTAACACCAAGAAAAGGGTCCTAATATCCCAAATACGATTATGAAACCAAATTTATGGTCGCATAAAGAAAGAAATATATATAAATGCACGAAATATATAAAGTAAATTAAGATAATACGTCAATTCAACTAAACATAAATCGAGACAAAATCCAAATTAAAACACTATAATTGAACAAACTATAAAGAAAAACACTAGAATTCAACATAATTGAACATCATTATTTGAGATTAATCGCACCGCAATGTAAACTATGCACCAATGATGGCGTTAAACTCTTTGTTCTTTAATGGACGCCGTCACCCAAGGTACCTACATGTAAATTAATGAATAAATGGTTATACGACAACTAAGACGATTTCAAAGGCAAGAATTAAACCGCCAAGTTATTTATCCTATAAATCCATTCACATGGTTAGCAAAACGCCTATTAGAGAACAAAAAGTATACTGACGTGGTAACAACAAGCTTATTAATTTTGCATACAGATTATTTGAATCTGATTACAATACATATCCATAAATTTCCTAAAAGAATAAAGATCTATGCCACCTCAAGTAACTCACTCACTCTGTATGGCCAAGACATAAATTGTCCATCTCATGAGCTCCATCTAAAAGTTTCTTTGGGAACGTGACCTGCGATGCACAGGAAAAAGAAGAGCATGTTTAATCAGATTGGTATTACGGTGTATATAATGCTAACTAAGGTATGAAAAGTGTGTTACACAAATTTTGAAATTGCGGATGCAAGAATAATGAACTTCCCATCGGTGACAACTCTTGTAGTGTGATACGTCCATTAGTAATTTTTTACTTTTAAGAATCAGTACACATCAAGAAAAACACAAGACTAGTGATGATGCTCAATAGTGGGCAAGAAGCGGTGATACCTTCTTTTGGACTAATGCTTGATTATCACTAAGCTCGTGCATTGTCACTTATGGCAACTAAACAAACCTTGTCTGTGAATGGTCAAAAGATTTTATTTAGCATGGTCATAGTATAATACCGACATGAAATATATGGAAAAAGAAATACTCACAGAGCCTCCCATTGCGCAATAACAGCTTATCCTTTTTTGTCTGCAGTGTATTAGGCTGCACATAATGAAAACGATGCCTTTTATATTTCATGATTTGCATCTTTGTAAGTAGGGGTGTTATCGGGTTTATCGGGTCGGGTTGAATCGGGTTTTTGATTTTGGAAAAGTGACCCGCAACCCGACCCGATAAGTAATCGGGTTATCGGGTTCGGGTTGTGGTCGGGTTATTTCGGGTCTGGTGATTCGGTTCAATCGGGTTACATTGTTTTATTTTACCTATAAAATAAGTTAAGGCTCAAAATCATTTGATTACTTAAGTAGGCTCATGGTTTTTAATTTAACAATTTACACAACTAAATAACCATTAAAATAGGCATGTGAAAAGAAAACTCAGAGACAAATTTCATGAAGGAAATTGTATAAGACAATAGCTTCTCGTAAGGAAAAAAAACGAAACAGTACAGTGGTCAAAATATGTAGTTGCATTACATGCATTTGAACCAATGGACAGTATGACTGAATCTCTTCATTTGAACCAGTGGTCAAAATATGTAGTTGCATTACATACAACTTTCAGAGATTAATGAGATTAATGCATCAATAACTTTCAAAAATAATGTATGCACATTGTTACCAATGTATATGACCCATTCCCTTTATAATTACTAATATACGTATATTCCTTCTAATATAAGTATAGTAATTATAAAAACGAAACAGAATAATAATTATAAAAACTTGTGGTTTCTACAAAATTTTAGGGAAAAGTATATAGAAAAAAAAATCGGGTCTTATCGGGTTGACCCGATAACCCGATAACAAAAATAATTCAACCCTAACCCGACCCGATAACTATATCGGGTTATCGGGTTCGGGTCAAAACAACCCGATAAGCTTTTTAAACCCGATTCAACCCGACCCGATAAGCCTTATCGGGTTCGGGTTCGGGTTCGGGTCGGGTCAACCCGACCCTATTGACACCCCTATTTGTAAGTATCGCGAAGAAGCAAACCTTAAGCTACGTCGTCCTAGAAGCACCTACCACTGTAATAACAACACTAATAAATGAGCTATTCAATGGTATCAATAAAAGAAAAAGGAAAAACTGAAACGTCTAACATTTGGACAACAGGTGAAAGGCCTCTGGGAGCCAAAAAAAATTGTAGACCCAATTTAAAACGACAAAAAAAGGCGACGTTATCCGGCGCTCCATAGGATATATACTAATGTCTCTTAATTATGCTATTAAACTCATTAATATAGCTATAAAAGCAACCTCAGGGATAGCTTAGAGTGACTACATGTAGCACACCCATCCATCATATCTGATTGATATCAATTCCATAAGTTAGATTGCCACGTCCATGGAAGTATCCACCTAGAGGGACATACCAGCAGTTAGTTTACTGTTTAAATTTCAACACAAACCTTGATATGTAGTAGAGTGTGAGGACCTCAATACATTCGAAGTTTTTATATTATGAATAATGATGCGGAGGAACCTGTAAAAAATAACAATATACATGATTAGTTGTTTCAAGAAAGTACATAATCCAATAGAATCGCCGAGAATAATTATTTTACCTTGTTGTAGACTTGTAGTCTCTCCTAAATTAATTCTATGGTATACCCTTCTCATATGATTGATAACTTGAAAAATATATTGTAGTATGTCATTCATACTTGTTCTTTCTTTCTACTATTTCCAGTGTTGGCAAATATTGAAGATAAAAAAATGATAAACTTAGCATACTAATTAGTGATTGAAGATGTCGTTACTTTAGACATCTTTACTTATTATGGCTATACTTCCATCCTACGAATATTACGTAAGAACAATAAGTAAACTAATAAAACATGTCTATGATCAGACATAGTAGTCTTGAGAGTAGGCATAATGTTGTGATCTCATTAACTTCGTTAACAAAGGTTAAACTTGGTTGAGGACTTACATCAAACACTTGTTAGGCATGAAAAATGCTAAGTCCAACAACCTATACTAAGAAAGCATAACGAGTTACTAATTTAACAAAACACTTCTAGCCCAATCACATAAACTCAATAAATAATTATATCAAATCTAAAGAAATTAGATCTATTAAAATACCAGAAGACAAACATGTTCAAAGATGATAAATCCATACGAGCATGATCTGATATGAAATCGATGATGAAACTATAATAAGATAACTCACTCTGATCTCGTTTTGGCTCCCCTCGAGGTAAATTGATAAAAATAATCCTTGGTAACTGAGCCAAGATCGCTGGTGGGGATGTCGCCTTTTCAAGATGTAACCAAACATGTATTCTTGTTTTAAAGAGAGAGATAAAAGAGATTTAGATCTGAGAGTTTAGTTGCAAACGGTTTAGGGGAGGGAATAAAAAAATTCAGAGGGAGTTTAATTTTTTTGGCAATTAGAGGGGCGGGAATATGAAAAATGTTTAGAGGTAAAAATGTAAAAAGGTTCATAATAGATAGTACTTACACAGGTTGTTTCTTAAAAAACGGTGTCTATAACGTAAATACATAGAGACATGTTGTTACGTATGCAACAGTGTCTTTGATTGAGTAAAAAGACTGGTTTTCACCCGTAAAACCAGTTTTCACGCGTTTTGTTTTATGGAAGCTGGGCTTTTCAAGAAAACCAATCCCAATTCATTCCATTACCGGTATTTTTTTTCAATAGGAACATGGTTTTATATAACCAATGTCTATTTGGGGGTGTTTATAACCTTTTATGTAGTAGTGGGTGGTCGATAACGACGGTGGAGTGGTGACAGTGAAAGTGATCGGAGATGATTACGGTGATCGAAGACGGTGAAAGTAATCGGCAAAATTACGAGCGATTAGATTGTGAATGGGTTGCCCTTTGGTTCATTTGGTGATTAGGTTGTGAAAGATTTTGGGACAAATAAAAGGAGTGATGTGATAAGAGAGGGGGACAAATGAGCGATTTGTTTATTGTTTTTATTTTTATCTTATTAATTTTTATAAATTAATAGCTTAAACATACATTTGGTGACTTTTTGTATCTTTAGTGGGTAAAAGTTTTGGGAGGTGATTTGGACACGGCGTTTAATTGTACAAGCGATTAAAGCACATTGTAAGCATTGTACAAGTATGTAATGCATATAGTAGAGTGTCTAACCAAAAGTGTGGCGTCAAATCATTTTCAAAAGTTTTAGGCGTCGTTTGTTTTTTAAAAAGAAGCCCTTCACCTCTTTTCACTTACTTTCTCTTCGGTAGCGCAAAGCTTTCCTTATTTTATTTTATTTTTTTGTTTTTTTTAGACAACAGAGCTTTATTTATCTTCTTTCGTCTTCTAAATTTCAGACATTATCTTTCACTTCTTACCTCTTTTTTCACAAACCCTACATATCTTTCTCAATATCTGTTTTTATACGTTTTTATCCATTTTGGTCCGTTTTATCGTTTTGTCCATTTTATATGTTTGCATCCGCTTTTATATGTATTCATACGCTTCTAGAGGTGGCAAAATGGTTGGGTTGCGTGAGGGTCGTGGGTCTTAGATGGGTATGGGTCTATATGGGTATGAGTCTAGATGGGTCACTTGGAAAGATGGGTCTAGATGGGTATGGGTATAAATGGGTATGAATCGGGTCGGGTTTTTGGGTTTTGCTAGTTTTTTTTTCATCATGTAACATAATAATTAATTACTACAAACAAAGGCAAAAAGTATTCAATATCCATTTTACACGCCACGCTTTTTACGCTTTTGTCCAATTTACACATTTCCATCCATTTTTACGTTTTCGTCCGTTTTTACGTTTTCATCCGCTTTTTACGCCGTCCGCTTTTTACGCCCCCTTTTTCACGTTTTCGTCCGCTTTTACGCTTTTGTCCGTTGTTACACGTTTTGTCTGCTTTTTCGCTTTTTGACTTTCTTTACATTTTGTCCGTTTTACGTTTTCGCCGCTTTTTACGTTTTTCTGCTTTACACGTTTAGTCCATTTTTACGCTTCATCCATTTTTACTTTTTGTCCGCTTTTACGTTTCCGCGTTTTCACGTTTTCCGCTTTTACGTTTTGTCCGTTTTACACGTTTCGCTTTTTACGTTTTCGACCTTCTTTTAGGTTTTGTCCGTTTTGCACTTTTTCGTCGAGGTTTTTACGTTTTGTCCGTTTACGCTTTCATCCTGTTTTTATGTTTTATCCGTTTTACACGCCGCCGCTTTTTACGTTTTTGTCCGCTTTATACGTTCGTCCATTTTTACACGTTTTCGTCGCTTTTTACGTTTTTGTTCGTTTTACGTTTCGTCCATTTTACGTTTTCGTCCGTTTTAACGTTTCGTCCGTTTTTATGTTTTCACCGTTTTTCACGTTTTGATACGCTTTTACGTTTTGTCCGTTTGACACGCCGTCGTATTTTACGCTTTAGTTCATCTTTAACGTTTTGTCCGATTTTGTCCGATTCGCAAGTTTTTACGTTTTTACGTTTTGCGTTTTCGTCCGGTTTTTGTCTTTATTCTTTTTTTACGTTTTCGATGCTTTTTACGATTCCGCCTTGAAAATGTAAAAATAGAGGAAAACGTAAGAACGGAGGAATACGTAAAAGCGACGAAAACGTATTAAACGGACGAAAACGTAAAATGGACTAAACGTAAAACGGACAAAACGTAAAATGGACTAAACGTAAAACGGATGTAAACGATAAATCGGACGAAAACGCAAGGTGGACAAAACCGTAAAACCGATTTAAAACGGATAAAACGTTAAAATGGACGAAAACGCAAAACGGACAAAACGTAAAACAGTATAAAACGTAAAAGCGGACGAAAACATGAAAAAACGTGAAACGTAAAAATGGTGAAAACGCGAAAATGGGCCAAACGTAATAAACAGAGGAAAGCGTAAAACGTAAAAATGTATTTAAAAACGTAAAACGGAGAAAACGTAAAAGTGGACGCAAACGTAAAACGGACAACAACGTGAAAAACGTGACGAAAACGTGCAAAACGGACAAAAACGTTTAAATATGGACGAAACGTAAAATCGACAAAAACGAGTAAAACGGAGAAAATGTAAAAGCGGACTAAAACGTGAAAAACGAGTAAAACGTAATAAAACGGACGAAACGTGTGAAATGGACAAAACGTAAAAAGATTTAAAACTTGTAAAAACTTAAAAAAAACAGACGGAAACGTGAAAAAAGGGGCGAAAACGTAAAAAAAAAACAGACGAAAAAGTGCAAAAACGTAAAAAACCGTTAATTAACGGACGAAGACGTATAAAAACGGACGAAAATGATAAAAATGTATGAAAACGTATAAAAATAGACCGTGAGTGATTTTTTTAATTTTAGTTAACAACCAACTTAAACCATGTAAATTTTGTACCATGTGGGTATATTATTAGACCCGACTAGACCCATCAATATTAATTCATTAAAATAAACTAAACTCATCTAGACCCATCTATTAAAATAAACTAGACCCATGTAGACCCATCTCCTTAAAAAAAATGACCCAACTAGACCCAAATTTAACCAATGGGTCTTAAATTGCCACGTCTATACGTTTTTATCCATTTTCATCATTTTTTATACGTAATTATACGTTTTCATGAAAAAGCGTTATAAGAACGGACAAAAACGTATAAGCGTTATATAAAGGTTAACGTTATAAGACGCTATTGTCAAGGGTCCTATTCACTTTTCTTATAAAAAAAACGTTTGCGAATAAGTGTTCCATAAAACCGATGTTTTATGACTCAAATATCAAGTGTCTTATGATGGTGTATCAATCTATGGGACCCAAGTGTCAACTGTCATATTAAGTTATGTTTCAATAATACGTTTGCGAATAAGCGTTTTAAATAATTAATGTTTTATGACTTATATATCAAGTGTCTTATTATGGTGTATTGTAATAAAACCATAATTAATATGTATCCTTTAAGGGTCCTATTAAGTTTTGTTATAATAAAACTTTTGCAAATAATCGTTTTAAAAATGATGTTATAAAACCATTGTACATAAGCATCCTATAAAGGTTAACGTTATAATACCCACGTGTCAAAGGTCCTATTAAATTTTGCTATAATAAAACTTTTTGTGAATAAGCGTTTTAACTAATCGATGTCTTATGACTCAAAACTCAGTGTCCTATTATGGTTTATTATAATACAACCATAATGAATAAACGTCTTATAAAGGTAATTTATTAGATCCATATTTTAAGTGTCATA
Source organism: Chrysanthemum lavandulifolium (assembly GCA_022545495.1). Classification (NCBI taxonomy): domain Eukaryota; kingdom Viridiplantae; phylum Streptophyta; class Magnoliopsida; order Asterales; family Asteraceae; genus Chrysanthemum; species Chrysanthemum lavandulifolium. The sequence continues at coordinate 185,680,240 of CM040242.1, forward strand.
TTATGTTATATGATAATAGGACCCCAAATCATCTACCATCCTATTATATACCTTTTAGGACATCGCCTAAGTAGCAAATATTTAAAAGGACCCTAAACGCTCATATGTCCTATTAAGCAGCTTTTTAGGACTCCATTATCATACCGTCCCACACAAAGGGTCCTAAAAGCCACTTTTGTTGTAGTGGAATAAAGCAGTTCTTTTGATCTTGCAAGATTTTGACCTCGTATGCGATTTTGACTTTATCATTAAGCGATTTTGACTCTTTGACTTTTCCAAGACTTTATAGTTTACATGACTTTATCCTTCTATAACACTCATCAATCTTCGATTTCATATCCCAACAATCCTCCCCTAACTTGAATTCTACTTGTTTGACTTCAAGTTCCTTTGTGAATAAATCTTTATCAGCTTCATCTTTGAAAACAAATTGTATCTTTGTCTTTGGATTGTATCTTTGTAGTTTCTGTGCATAATCAAAGTATCTGTAGAAATATTCTTTTATAGCATCATTCAGCAAGCTCCATCTTTTCAGCAATACAGCAACATATGACAATTTGTACATTAATTCAGTTTAAGTTGCAAACTATTCTCATCACTTCCAGGTGTGTTAACTCCGTGAGAGGTGAATCATTGAAAATTTAATGGATTTAGATCTCTTTACCAAAGCTATTAACTCTGGAGTAGCCAAATGTTTTGGTGTGTAAGACCATGGTACACTGATAACCATATGATTTTTAGCAAATCATCGACTATCAATAGATTTGATTTGTCTTTACCAAAAGTTGTACCCTTTAGACTAGTTAGTTCTTTCATCATGGTGAACTAATTACCATATAATGGTTTTTCCACGCCTTTACCACAAGCCATTTTCTTGTGGGCTAGCCAACTCTTCACATTATCGATATGGTGAGTTGATTACCATCCAACTTATTAGCAAGTTGTCAACTAAAACGGATTTGATATATCTTTACCGAGCCGTTTGCTCATGGATTAGTCAATCCTTTTGTAACCATGGTGGATTGATAACCTATTGATGTTATCATCTCAAAAACCATTTATTCAACCTTTGTTTCAAAATTATTTGTTACTTAACAAAAGTTTTCTTCAAAAATAACTTAACTGGTTAAAAGCTGCAAGCAGTACTTTGATAAAAAACAGTACTTTTCCAAAATCCTTTGTAGTAGCTAAGTATACATAAATATCCTCCCCTCAAACAATACACATGACTATACTAATACTAATAGTCCTCCCCTTAAATGTAGCTCAGTAGTTAATTATGCCAATACTTACCACCAAGTGATTAAATCTTGAAACATCAAAGCCTTTGGTGAGTAAATCAGCTATATTATCATCCGTGTGAACCTTGACCTTATTAATGAGCCTGTGCTCATAGCAGGCTCTGATAAAATGATGCCTAATTTGAATGTGCTTGGTCTTGGAATGATAGGCTGGATTCTTCACAATACAAATAGTACTCTCATTATCAATAATGATAGGAGTATTCTTGAAGTTGAACCCATAATCCAATAGTTGATTCTCGCATCCACGTAACTTGTCCACAACAACTTGCGTGACTACATATTCGACTTCGAGAGATGATGTTCTTTGCAATAGTTTGCTTTTTACCGCCATGAAACTAATCTTCTTCCAAGATATTGGCATCCACCGTGGTTGATCTTCCGTCATAATTGTCACCGCATAATCACTATCCGAAAAAGCCTCCAAGTGAAAAGGTGAACTCAGGATACCACAACCCTAACTTTGGTTGTTGTTTCAAATAATGTAAAATTCTCTTCATCGCATTCATATGAGAAATCTTTGGTGAGACTTGATATCTTGCACATAAACAACCGCAAACATGATATCGTGCCTAGATGCGATGAGATACATAAGACAACCAATCATTGATCCGTATAACTTGACTTCAACGGGTGTCCATCTTCATCCTTTCCCAATGAGTTAATTGATATAATAGGTGTAGTAATGAGACTTCATATCATCAAAATTGAACTTCTTAAGTATGTCGATACATACTTGTCTTGACTTATGAAAATTCCTTCCTTTGACCGCTTAACTCAAGTCCCAAAAGAAATTTAACTCACCCATTGAACTCATTTGAAATTCTTTTCGCATCACCGCTCAAACTCCTTAACCATAGACTGTTTGGTAGCTCCAAAGATAATATCATCAACATAGACTTGAACTAACATGATATCTTTCTTGTCTCTTTGATAAACAAAGTCTTGTCAATAGCTCCCTCCCGTAACCATGTTGTAATAAGAATGTGGAGAGCCTCTCATACCAAGCTCTAGAGCTCGATGAAGGCCATAAAGAGCCTTAACCACCTTGTAGACTTTGTTAGGATGTTTAGGATCTTCAAAACCGGAGGTTGTTTGACATAAACTTCTTACATTATAGTGCCAGAGAAAGGCACTCTTGACATCCATCTGGAAAACACGAATCCCATATATGAAGCAAATGCAAGAAATATTCTAATAGCTTCAATCCAGCTACAGGAGCAAATACTTCATCATAATCTACTCCTTCTTCTTGTCTCAGAGCCTTGAGCTACTAACCTTGCCTTGTTCTTGATGACATTACCTCTTTCATCTCTCTTGACTCGAACACCCATCCGGTTCCAATAACTTTCTTCCCATTAGAAGATCACATAATACCCAAACTTCTTGAAGTTTGAATTGTAGATTCTTCTTGCATAGCTTCAACCCAACTTTCTTTTTCAATGCTTGAGCAATATTCTTGGGTTCCTCTTGAGAAATAAAGCAAGTAAGCAGACATGTTTGATGGTCCTTATGATTCGACTGCTCGCGTTTGTAGACAAAGCTAAGTAAAGCTCGGGGTCAAAGGAACTTCCTTTTCGTCGAGCAAGTTTTTCAACACCCTAGGCGTGAACCTAATCGTTGTAGTGTAGTATTAGGGTAAGCCACGGTATTGATATCGCTCTCAGGGAATAGGAATGCTAGTGAGAAGTTACTACGCTAAGGTTGAGGTTGAGGAAGATTATTTTTATCTTTTTATGTTTTTAGGAAATTGAAAGGTACGAATCTCGGTATTGGATTTGGGGGTTGGTATTTCACCGATTACTCTACTATTATCTAATTATCTAAACTAAGGTGGTGGTAGTCTATGTCTAATTAATGTGTGCTCGTATGATAGTTTAAAGATGTGTTTACTTAGGTTTTACTACTCCTTAATTATCTCCTATTGATGGTTGAGTTGTCACGCCTTATTCTTAGTTGCGTTGTGTGTCTAAAGTTGTAGGGTATGCTTTCTCCTAACTCTTTGAACTTACCAAAGGGTCTCGCCTACAAAACCCACTAGGGATAATAAACTCTTACTCTAAGGCACTCTTTGGATGGTTTAGCTTACAACTACTCGTAATTATATTCTAAGGTTCACAAAGATGAATCAAGCATTAGTACACAACGAATGACCTATCGCATTACTAGATCATTAATCAACTAAGATAAGAAACAACCAATCAATATTTAATAATTAAGTTTCATATTCCCTAAGCAAACACACAAATAAATTAGCCGGACATGGAGAACATGCAAGCATACACACAAATAATCAAAGACATAATTGAATTGATGAAGTAAATACTTATCTTGATGTAAGATAGGGTTTGGAACCCTAAAATACTGTACAAGACACCCTTGGTTCGGTTTTAGGTTTTTACTCCACAAAAGACTCTCTTAAAACTGAAAAATTCGGATTCTATATATAATATTACATATGCGACGGCGTCACCTTATGTTTTGTGACGCCGTCGTGTCGCCGTCATTAGGGTTTCGTCTTGGCCACGTTAACCTTGCGACGGCGTCACCTTATGTCCGTGACGCCGTCCTCTTCGCTTTCGACGTCGTCTGATTGCATCTAGGCCGCCCGAGTAGCAACGGCCTACTCTTTTAAAGCCCGACGTCGTCACTTGAAAATAGGGTTTTGGCCTCAGATCGTCACAAAATCCTCCGACGGCGCCGCATTAACACCGACGCCGCCGCCTGCTTTCAGCAGCTTTGAGTGTCTCGATTCGACTTTGGCCATTTTCTTCAGATATTCGCGCCTTTTCGTCCAAATAAGTGCCATTCCAGATTTTGCCTTCAAGAGACCTAAAAGTGAAAAGGAACGATATTAAGCAATAACGGATACAAAAGTGATCAAATAAGGACTTAAACGACCCTCAAAATGGTACCTTTTAAAACCTTATCAAATATCCCTACACTTGTTATTTGCTTGTCCTCAAGCAAATGTGCTTTTAGCCAATTAATTTATAAGTTAGGGGTCATGAAGCATTGATTTAAAACGGTCCACAACACATATAAGCCCCATAAAAGTCATAACAAGCACGAATTACATACTAGCACCTCACATGGGGTGTTTGGATACTCACATCTCTCTCGGTGTATATATGAAATATAACAAATAGGAAATGGAAGATAAACACTCATTAACCGGTCCTAGTACATAGATTACCATAGGCTTGAGAATAGATCAAACCTCCATCGCTTTGGCGTAAGCACCTAGGAAAGACTATCAAAGAGGTCTTTAAAGGGTTGTAATGTTAGGCTTACGGTAGGGAAACAAGGGTTTGGTGGGATAGGCTATTTAGTGGTGGCAAGTCAAAAATCTCTATGTTAAATGCATACGAAGAATGGCGTTGCTAAGCCAAGACTCGACACTCTAAAACTCTAGGTAATGGAAATAAACAAACATAAATTTAAAGGATAGATGTAGGATGGTAGCCCGTTTTTTTTTTTTTTTTTTTTTTTTTTTTTTTTTTACACTCTATTTTTTTCTTTTCTTTTCTTTTTTTTTTTTTTTTTTTTTTTCATACACTTTTACTCTACCATCCTCTACGGTAACATCAAAATGATAGGGATTTATAGGCACATCCCTACACTTGAGTTTTTATTACTCTAACACTAATTTGACCCGAATTGAAAAGATCAAAACACTTGGGGTACATTATTACGCAAACAAAGGGAATTTGAATTTAACGCCCTTCCCGTCATTTCATAAACTTTAACTTTTCCCATGAATCCCAATCGTCCCAAAATCGTATACAAAGGATATGACTCGACTTAGCAACTCATGCAAGCAACCGATAATTGAACTAAGGGTTTAGGGTGATAACAAACATTTGCACTAAAAGTGAGTGCATAAGGGGTAGGCTAAGGCGATTTGGGTGTATATTTGGGGGTGGTGTAAACAATGCTCTTCATTGATATTCCGAAAACCGAAACATCACGAGAACCGCGAAAAGGATAGGCTCGAGGGGTTAACTAGGGTATCGTGTACTAAAGATGAGTACAACGCAAAGGGTGTGGGGAATTACTCAACCGATGTGGAAGAAGTAATTATATTACGGTATCAAACAAGGGTTATCCTAATGCCTCTTATCATTTAGTTATTCCTAACTACACAAGTGTAGTCTCACTTGCGATCTCGAATGCATCACAAAACAAGTTCTAGAATCTAATATACTACCGGTTCACACTCTAAGCATTAAAGATGAATGCTTTAATTCCTACTAATCTAAGGCGATCCTCACATTTTGGGTGGAATTTGGGTGGTAAAGGGTTTTGTGCTAGTCATATAACTTCCTATCCGTGAGACGCTTTTGTTAAGACTAATGGCCCACTCCTATATGTCATGAAAAATTTTAAATTTGGTGCCAAAATTACCCTAACCGACATTTTCTCATGGTTTATTACACAATCACAATTGGACAAAGCAAATAATCAAGGATAAGCATAGTTTCAAAGTTCCCGCTTTATTTTCCTCCCTACACTTAAACCGAACATTGTCCCCAATGTTCCCGAAAGTATCAAAGTTATGATAAAAGAAGGTAATCAAAACGAAAGAAACTAATACTCCCCGATTAGCTCGGTAGGATCCGTAAAGTGGTGGTTAAATCCTTTCCAAGAAGAATTTATGCGTGAAAAGCTCCTCAATCTTATGTAACTTCTTCTTGATAAATTAAACCCGCACACTTGAAGAAAACAAACGAAACCTTCGCGTAAAATCGCGGTAATAATATATATAAGACTCGATTTAAACTAGGATATAATGCTTGTGGAATGGATGTTTACTGAATTTCTAAGAAAATTAAGACCGAAAATTCCAAAATTTATAAGTAGCTCGAAAACGAGAAAAGTGATCCGATGTTTTACTCCTTCCCGACGCCGTCAGTTGCAATCTCGACGTCAGTTATCCCGACAAAAACTGCTCGCGATTTTCTAAAAAAAAATTCGGAAAATTTACATCTTTAGAATCTGGAAAAATTTCTGCAAAAACATCCATTATGACTCGATACAAGCATTTGACTCGAACAAACAAACATATATATCTTTTGGTTAATTGTTATTCTCATGTTTACGTTTCTTTTGAAAACGTGTGTAATCCTCCCTACACTTATCCCTTATGTAAAATACCTTTATATGCAATTAAGACGAGGTTAAAAACAAAATAAAGCATTTTACAAATTTAAACATGAGGATAAACAATTAATAAAAGATATATGACACTAACAAGCAAACAATTAAGCATGGGTTGCCTCCCACTAAGCGCTTTTCTTTATTTAAGAGTCTTGTAGCTAGACTCGTAGTCGTGCCCCTACGCATCGATATAAGTAAGTCTATCCTCAACAATGTCGTAAGGATCAAACTTATCATTCAAGTTCCTAGTAGTACGCTCGGTTAAATATGTCTTTTCAAACTTCTCACCATCGGGATCATAGATTTGTATCCTAATGTGCCACTCTCCATTACCATCACTAGGCGGTCTATCCCAATCCCATTTGTGTTTAGATTCCTCAACTTTCCACTTATTCATGACAAGGTTAACGGCAAGCTTCCTAGGAACTCGGTCATCTTCCTAAATACTAAGGCCCTCGAACGGGTTCACTTCCATGTCCCTAGCCATTTCTTTTTCTTGGAAAGTTGCTTTACTAGTGAAGGCTTTATCTAGGTAAAAGGTCTTTGGGGCCTATGAGGTTCTTATCAATCCAAGGTCCATATCTAGAAGGCTCTCTATCCAACCTAATCTCTTGTGGGATTTCCTCATCCTTGTAGTACGATGCTTTTTGACATCGTGAACCGATCTAGCACTCCCTCTCCTACCACTATCTTGGACATCTTACAATCGATGATGGCACTAGCGGTAGCTAAAAATCCTCTTCCTACTAGTAATGGGCATGTCGGGTCCTTATTCATGTCTAGCACATGAAAGTCGGCCAAAAGAGTCAACTCTCCTACGTGTACTACCATGTCCTTTATTATTCCTACCGGACGTGCACACTACCGTCCGCTAGACCTAAGATGGTTTCGTTGGTTCTATTTTACCTAAGTTAAGGCTTCTATGGAGGGACAACGGAACAAGATTGATGCATGACCCTAAGTCGGCTAGAGCGTCGAGTGGTTTGGAAGTTCCAAGCCTACACGGAAGAGTGAATAGCCCAGGATCGTCTAACTTCTTAGGTAAGTTGTTTCGCACAAAAGCGGACCCATGTTTTCCAAGCCTAAGTTCTAACTCATATTTTTCTTTCAAAGCATTATAATAAGGTGCATGAGCTAAGACTTCAAGAATCGGTTTTTCTTGATGGAGTTCCTTGTACTCCTCCTCTAAACTAGGTTTGGATTCTTGGTCGACGGGTTTCTCAAGAGGGGTTCTACCAATGGTGCGGGCCTTGGTACCTCTTGGATGGCTTGGAACCCTTTTAATAGCATTTACCGAGTGAACCGTCGGGTGTGAGGGGCATGGATGTGCATTCTCCCATAGTGAACTAGAACATGAAGTCGACGCAATCGAATTCACTTTTGGGTTCTTTATGGTATCACTTGGGAGTGCTCCAACTTCCCGTTCATTGAAGGCTTTTAAGAGGGCATCAAGCTTGTTTGTCATCTCGCTTTGTTTTTGCTTAAAATCGGCTTCAAGCTTATTCAATCGAGTCTCTTGGGATGACAAAAATCTAGATGCGATTGCCTCAAGATTAGTGGGGTTCCCGGTATTAAGAGAATTGAACCTAGTGGGTGAACTAGATGAGCTTTGGGGTGTGCTTGAGTTTTGGTTCCACTTAAGGTTAGGGTGATTTCTCCATGAGGGGTTATACGAGTTTCCTAAGTTGTTTTGTTCGGGTTTGAAAGTGTACCACTTTTCTCCCGCTCCGTCGGTACGCATGGAGGCGTAGTCCGCAAAAGCTTGTTCGGGAGCCTTGTGCAATCACGAGTGTCATGGGGACCACCGCATAACTCACAAGGTAGAGTGATTTGATTCACTTGACGTGAGGACTTAGGATTTTCGTAGGAACTCATGAGGAATTTAACTTGATCTTCAAGTTCGATCATCCTACGGTCGGAAGGTTGTGAGTTGATGGAAGGCAAGGAGATTGCCTTGACGGTTTTAGGTAGCTCACGGGGTCATCCCAACTTTCGTTGTCGTAGAGGGCAAGGTCCTCTATTATACCCCATGATTCTTCCGCGGTGAGATCACTAAGTTTTCCACCGGCCGCTTGGTCAATGGATCGCTTAGTGGGGAAGTTGACATGATCATAAAAGATTTGGACTTGGAGCCAAAGATCAATGCCGTGATGAGGACTTTATGAAGTAAGTCCTTGAATCGGGTCCATGCTTCAGAGAGATTCACCTTGACGTTGTTGGAACATCAAGATGTCATTCCTAAGCTTAGTGGTTCTCCCGTGGGAAAAATTGAGCAAGGAAGCGAGAGGTAAGATCATCCCAACTTGAGATGGAGCCGGGGAAGTCGCTCAAGCCAATTACTAGCTTGGTCCCCAGAGAGAATTGGAAGAGACGCAGCGCGTGGTCTCCCGAGTAGTAGCATCAAGGTCGATGGAATCGACAATTTTGAGGAAATCCCTCGATGTCGATTTGGATCTTTGAACGAAGTCCATGGAATGCACATCCGCTTTGCACCAACCGGATGGTGTCGGATCGCAGGCCGTAGTTTGGGCTTGGTCGGAAGCTCAATGGTGTTCCTATAGCCTAGGTGGCTTGGTCTTGAGTATTCACCAAGAGTACGGGCTCTTGGCGGGTCATTTGGTGGTGGGTTGATGAGTGGTGGTTGGTTATCATCTTCCATGATGAAAAGTGATGGGTGTTACGAACAAAGGTCACGAAGAAGGGGATAGACTAAGAGAAAGCTAAAATGAGAAAAAATTTACTTGATAGGAATCAAGCAAAGAACCTAAACGAGGTGGACTACTAACTAGCTATTCTATTCCCGCAGCGCGCCAAAACTTGATACGCTTACGCAGCTGCTCGGGGTCAAAGGAACTTCCTTTCGTCGAGCAAGTTTTTCAACACCCTAGGCGTGAACCTAATCGTTGTAGTGTAGTATTAGGGTAAGCCACGGTATTGATATCGTTCTCTAGGGAATAGGAATGCTAGTGAGAAGTTACTACGCTAAGGTTGAGGTTGAGGAAGATTATTTTTATCTTTTTATGTTTTTAGGAAATTGAAAGGTACGAATCTCGGTATTGGATTTGGGGGTTGGTATTTCACCGATTACTCTACTATTATCTAATTATCTAAACTAAGGTGGTGGTAGTCTATGTCTAATTAATGTGTGCTCGTATGATAGTTTAAAGATGTGTTTACTTAGGTTTTACTACTCCTTAATTATCTCCTATTGATGGTTGAGTTGTCACGCCTTATTCTTAGTTGCGTTGTGTGTCTAAAGTTGTAGGGTATGCGTTTCTCCCTAACTCTTTGAACTTACCAAAGGGTCTCGTCTACAAAACCCACTAGGGATAATAAACTCTTACTCTAAGGCACTCTTTGGATGGTTTAGCTTACAACTACTCGTAATTATATTCTAAGGTTCACAAAGATGAATCAAGCATTAGTACACAACGAATGACCTATCGCATTACTAGATCATTAATCAACTAAGATAAGAAACAACCAATCAATATTCAATAATTAAGTTTCATATTCCTAAGCAAACACACAAATAAATTAGCCGGACATGGAGAACATGCAAGCATACACACAAATAATCAAAGACATAATTGAATTGATGAAGTAAATACTTATCTTGATGTAAGATAGGGTTTGGAACCCTAAAATATCGTACAAGACACCCTTGGTTCGGTTTTAGGTTTTACTCCACAAAAGACTCTCTTAAACCGAAAAATTCGGATTCTATATATAATATTACATATGCGACGGCGCCACCTTATGTTTTGTGACGCCGTCGTGTCGCCGTCATTAGGGTTTCGTCTGGCCACGTTAACCTTGCGACGGCGTCACCTTATGTCCGTGACGCCGTCCTCTTCTTTCCGACGTCGTCTGGATTGCATCTAGGCCGCCCGAGTAGCAACGGCCTACTCTTTTAAAGCCCGACGTCGTCACTTGAAAATAGGGTTTTGGCTTCAGATCGTCACAAAATCCTCCGACGGCGCCGCATTAACACCGACGCCGCCGCCTCGCTTTCAGCAGCTTTGAGTGTCTCGATTCGACTTTGGCCATTTTCTTCAGATATTCGCGCCTTTTCGTCCAAATAAGTGCCATTCAAAGATTTTGCCTTCAAGAGACCTAAAAGTGAAAAGGAACGATATTAAGCAATAACGGATACAAAAGTGATCAAATAAGGACTTAAACGACCCTCAAAATGGTACCTTTAAAACCTTATCAAGAACTCATAAGGTGTCTTCAACGTGGTTTTGTAATCGTACTACATAGAGTACTTACCGGAATTGAATAGGTAGTTAGTCAAGCATAGTTCTAGCCGCCTCAATCGTAGCTCTCGCAAACCATTCACTGTGGTGTTCTTGCAAGAAATCCTCTTGATTCCTTTGTTAGCACAAAATTCATCCATAAGCTTGTTCTTGAATTCGGCCCATTATCACATCTAATACGACCTTGAGTCTCAATGCTATTATTAATGTCGAATAGCATCAAAAGTATCATCTTTAAATCCCAAGAAAATACCCGAATCATCGCAATCATCTCAGAAAACTAAGCAAGATTTTTCTTGTTTAAACTTGACCAAACAGATCCATATGTAATAACTCAAAGGTTCTCTAATTGTCCTCTCCTCAAGCTTCTGCATGAAGCTTTGTGTTGTTTTCTTCACGCCAAACAGAGTGTTCATTTTGTAAGTCTTTGAAGGTAAACCTCTAACTAAATTGCCTTTGACCGCTTTGTTGATATTCTTGAAATTTACATGGCCCAATCTTCTATGCCCGATGTCCATTGTTGCTTTTGCCACTCATGGCTCTTCCATAAGAGTTAAGACTCTTCAAGCACTATACACATCATTGGTTCTTGGTACTCGAGTACTACCAAGTTATCATCAAGTGCTCAAATTCGTAAGAAAGGATGAGACATTCTGTCGTGAATAACACATGATGCTTTTGTCACTTGAGAACCGACAATAAGTTGAACTTCAGCTCCTTCACATATCTAACATTCTCAAAGTCTATTCACCCTACTTTGATAGTTCCTTTCCCAGTAATTCTTCCTCCATTGGGATCATTCCCAAAAGCAACTCTTCCTCCACTAAAAGATCTAAAATCTGACAGAATATCCTTGTCTCCTATCATACTTCCAGAGCAACCACTATCCACAATAAGATGATCTTTAAGCTCCTCCTCTGGGTTGCCCTGAACAAAGATTTAGAGAGTTAGTCTCTTTTAGGAACCCAAGCCATTACTGACTTGTGTTCCCCTTGTGGAGTTACAAACTCAAATTCTTTGAGTATGTAATTTCCACTGTTTTTCAAAACATGATCCAAGATTATCTTTTGATTTTTAGCATGTGGATTTTTAAAACTTTCTGGATTTTCAATAGAACTCTCTTTTGTAAAATCATTCTCTTTTTCTTGTATTATGAAAACAAATAGATTCACTTTTTGTTGAAAGTACGTTTGTCCTCAAGATTTCTCTCTTAACCCATTCGGTTTTAACACTTGGTTCCGTGATCTAGATCCCTATGTGAATTGTAGTACCTTCTAGGTTGATAGTAGTGAGATTTCCTAGGATTTCGTGCCAAGTGGTATTCGCAATACCTTGGTTTGTCTCGAGCAAGACTACGAGAAGGTACCGCTTGTGAAGAACCGATGGTTTAGAAAAGGTCTTCTCGGTGGGGTACTTATGATCTTGTGAGAAATTACCGTGATTGACCCTAGTAGAAGTATTCCAAACCGGTTTGTTCTCTCTAGGTTTCGTTATGATCCTATTTTTGAAAATTTCCTAAGGTATTCAATGATGTTCACAATCTTTGATTAAATGATTAGGACTAAAACACACAAAACACAGCTTTTCACCCATACTCCCAATATGACTTCTTCTATGTCTATGACCGAACTATTGTGCCTTCTATGTGAATGATTAAACTGTTTTGACCAAAATTATCCCAAAAGGTTTAGCGATCTTGTTTTGAAAAGGTTTTCTGAAGGTATCTTGTGGAGCAGTACTTTGAGTAGAAGGTACTGCTTGACTTTGAAAATTGTTTTCAACAGTTTCTTTTGGGGTTTCAAACCTAGATTGACCAAGAAGCTTTTTCCTAAACTCTAGACTGTCTACACCAAAACGTGAAACATCAGGTCTTATGGGTTGATGACTAATGGGATGTGGGACAACATTATATCCCTTGTCTTTCTTATACTCAGGAGGTGGCTCACTAATTAAATCCTCATTACTAGATGTGTCTACATAATTAACGAGTTCATCATCACTAGTGGTTACATCCTCAAAATCACCCTGATCACTAGATGTGTTTTCTTCTATGTTATCAAAGTCCATACCAAAACCTAATCCAGTTCTAATATATGCTCGTCTTTGTTTTACAACATAAGTAACATGTGATGCACTGCATTCGTTCCAGCAACAAACTTTTCTAATGATCATCTCTCTCCTTAGTTAATTTCTCAATTTCAAAGAATTTTACAGTTTAGTTTCCATTCACTAAGTTTTAACTGGTAATCCTGTTGTTCATACTTTTCACCCAAGCCATTTCATTATTTTCATGTGTTATAATTTTAGCTTCCATAGACTCTAAAGTAATTTGATAACCACCACCTCGCACCTAGCCTTAATACGCTTATCTCTTTCAAACTCATAATTATTTAGTAGTTTTGATAGAAATCATGACAATTTGAGCATACCTCGAGATAGGGGTGAACTTGGTGAAGTACCTACCATTGCAAGTAAACGGGATCATCTTCACACTCCAAGCTCCAATCAAATCCTCCATACCCATCTCCATTCCAAAGCGACATGATCGCCTTCCTTATCAAAAACAATGCTCCGGTCCAATTCTTCCACGAATCTTCAATCGCTTCTTCCATCTGCGACCATACAATAAGTTCTTGGTTCATCATCAAACTCTTCACTCCAACAACCTCGACAAATTCTCTTGAGCAACCAAAGCCTTTGTTTCAATAATGGAATTTGTTTTAGCTCCACTTTGGTTTCTCACCATCCTGTTTGCTTGATACTTAGCAAACTCGCACTCACTGCAAAGTGACCAATCTTTTGACAATTGAAGCATTCAATTTTGGATTTGTCAAAAGTTATCCCTGCTTTGGTTTGAAATCAATGCTCTATCCGGTTTTCTTCATGTACTTCTTGATCCTTGCGTTGATCAAAGCAACTTGCCACCGATATCAATCTCTTCTAAAGCATCCTCATCAATCTGGAGAGATCTTCTTCATAAACGATGATGTAAAGAAGCTTGTTGTGCAAAGAAAGAACACACAACTTCATCCGAATGCATAGTAGTAGGTGGTGGGGTTTCGAGCATAGGTGGAGCAAGATATGAGACAAGATTGAGTCACAAGCTTTGAGTTAGAGAAGCAAGACTTTTAGTGGAAATCGCCTCTTTCGGATGATAGAAAAGCAATACTGTGAGATTTAGAACTTGGTTGACCATTCATCTCATGCTCATAGACCTTCAGATGATTGTAGAGATCATCAAAGTCCATGACATCCAAGCCTGGTTGTCCTCTGATCATAGTAGTAATCACATGCCATGTGGATGGCAAACTCCTTAGAAACTTTAAATTACCATCTTCAACTGATATTTCTGCTTGGTATAACTCCAACATATTGAGGAGATTTTGAAATCTATCATATGCAGCATCAAGACTCTCTCTTTCACCAACAGTGAAAGTTTCAAACTGCTGCTTCAACAGTTACGTGCATCTTCTTAGATGCTTCATTCCTCCAAATCGATCTTGAGAGCGCCCGAGTCGCTTAGCATCTTTAGCATCATGGAACTTGAGAAGATGACCATCGGAATGGCGCACAAGAGAATATTTAGTGCCTTCTCTTGATTCCTTAAGGTTCTTCTTGGTAAAACCGCTTTAGGTGCTTGGGTTGTCCAGAACATCTGTGTTTGGAACTACTTCATTGCCATTGACAATTACATTCCATAGAGAATGGTGCGTAATGGCAATGTATCGCCTCATCTTCATACACCATAGATCGTATTCGCCTTCTTGATTACAAGAATCCTCATTGAGGTGATGGAAGGTGATGGAATGTAATCACCAACATCTTTAGGTTCATTGTAGTAGGTTTTAGGGTTTCTTCTTAGTCGAGTTTCCACACAAGCTCGATACCACTTGTTGGATCGATGTACTCTAACCAAACTAACTTAAATAGCTTGTTAAGGTTTAATAGCCTCGGATAAATCCTAAGTTATTAACAGAGAAACACCGAGCAAACTCTATTAAGTATGCGGAATTTACTTAACCAAGCTAAGAAGAATAACTTTAACTATGAACGATTTTATTAATAACTCTAACTCGCTTATTATGCGGATCTTTAACAACTCTAATAATATCGAACTTCTCTAAAACTCTAATAAAATCACGACGTATTATGCCAATCTAGGGTCCTTTTATAGGCTCAAGGATACCTAGTCGGTTTACAATATGTATCCTTGTACGTCAAGTAATCTAACATAGAATATTCTAGAATTACAAGACTTTCTATAAATGAATAAAACAGTTCTTTTGATCTTGCGAAGACTTTAACCTCATATGCGTGACTTTGACTTTATCATTAAGCAAGACTTTGACTCTTTGACTTTTCCAAGACTTTATAGTTTACGAGATTTTATCCTTCGTAACACTCTGTCAATCTTCAAGATTTCATATCCCAACAATCCTCCCTAACTTGAATTCTACTTGTTTGACTTCAAGTTCCTTTGTGAATAAATCTTTATCGACTTCATCTTTGAAAACAAATTGTATCTTTGTCTTTGGATTGTATCTTTGTAGTTTCGTGCATAATCAAAGTATCAGAGAAATATTCTTTTATAGCATCATTCAAAGAAGCTCCATCTTTTCAAAGAATACAAGAACATATGACAATTTGTACATTAATTCGGTTTAAGTTGCAAACTATTCTCATCACTTTCGGTGTGTTAACTCCCGTGAGAGGTGAATCATTGAAAATTTAAAGGATTTAGATCTCTTTACCAAAGCTATTAACTCGAGTAGCCAAATGTTTTGGTGTGTAAGACCATGGTACACTAATAACCATATGATTTTAGCAAATCATCGCTATCAACAGATTTGATTTGTCTTTACCAAAAGTCGTACCTTCGGACTAGTTAGTTCTTTCATCATGGTGAACTAATTACCATATAATGGTTTTTCCACAACCTTTACCACAAGCCATTTTCTTGTGGGCTAGCCAACTCTTCACATTACTGATATGGTGAGTTGATTACCATCCAACTTATTAGCAAGTTGTCAACTAAAAACGGATTTGATATATCTTTACCAGAGCCGTTTGCTCATGGATTAGTCAATCCTTTTGTAACCATGGTGGATTGATAACCTATTGATGTTATCATCTCAAAAACCATTTATTCAACCTTTGTTTCAAAATTATTTGTTACTTAACAAAAGTTTTCTTCAAAAATCACTTAACTGGTTAAAAGCTGCAAGCAATACTTTGATAAAAAAACAGTACTTTTCCAAAATCCTCTGTAGTAGCTAAGTATACATAAATATCCTCCCCTCAAACAATACACAGGACTATACTAATACTAATAGTCCTCCCCTTAAATGTAGCTCAGTAGTTAATTATGCCAATACTTACCACCAAGTGATTAAATCTTGAAACATCAAAGCCTTTGGTGAGTAAATCAGCTATATTATCATCCGTGTGAACCTTGACCTTATTAATGAGCCTGTGCTCATAACACTCTGTCAATCTTCAGTGCTTTCATATCCCAACAGACTTGCATTCTTAAAGGAGCTCAGGTTTTATAGCCACAATATTAGTCCGTTTTTAAATATTTACATCTGAGTATCTATTTCTTAACTGTTTTCTGAAGTACCTAACAATACAGTCTTTGTAACATATTGGATTTCATAAACACACTAAACCATAAGATCAAATAGGCGTACAAAGAGTTCTAGAGAGAGAAAGTTAGAGGTTTAGGGAACTTTAGTGAGAGAAAGAAAAGTCTTATTATAAGCTCCAACTCTCTACCTTAGGAGGTAGAGAGTATTTATAGTCATTACATAAATCGCCACCTATCGGGCTGTGGATCAGGCATACAGTGGGTAAAGACCCGTCCGTCCTCCACGGTGTTAGTTAAACTAAATACTACTTAACTTATAATAATCTACGACTACGAGCTTTCTAACGATTACATATACTTGAGGTGACCGACTCTTTAATACATGGATTTAGTAAATCCTAACAATCTCCCCCTAAGGGAGGTCACCTCAAGATCACCTCAAACATACATTGAATACAAACAGATATTACATTAAAAATTGTTCTTGCATTCTTGATGTTGTACTTTGTTCTGAAGCTCGTAGTCATTGATTCTTCTCGTTGCTTGTTAGGTTAATCCAAGTGGAGGTCTTTTTATTGATCCACGTGATAATGAGTTTTGAGCCAGTTTTGAGATCATCATCTGACAAGAAATCTCTGAGATATCCATTGTGGTGTTGGTATTATGTGATGTAGTGACTTTCGGACCGACAAGCTCACATTCTGGATCATGAAATATTCTCATCAGAGTAGCGGAAGCTTTCATTGATTCATGATATTAGCAGAAGCGTAGCAGAAGTATGGAGTGAAAATAGCAGAGTCATTGATGCACTAATCATGATTTCTTTTGAGATGAATGTGTTAAGTGAGCATGCGGCTATGGATTGACCGCTTCATTTCGATCACCGCAAACGTGGGGCGACACGCATACAACAGATTAGCAATAAATCGCACGAATGTGTCTTTGATCACTTCGTTGAATTGAGGTACACGCCCACGGTGCCCCGTTGATCGAGACAATCTTCGCTGTGATCGGTAGGATTCCGAGGAATCTCCTTGACGTGGTTTCGCATTGTTCTAGCCGTTCTCAAACCGAACGTCTCAAAGAAGACAAAGACGGAGTGAGTGAACCAAATGAATAGAGATTCACCGATTGATGAAAAGAGATTTGAAAAACAATCGTGTATCTCTCAATAGAAATTGTTTTTGCAAGACAACGAAGGTTTTAATGAAAATCAATTATCAATCATAAACACCTTTTGATTTGAAATATTCGAACACGGTCGATGTGCTAAAGAAAAGAGTTTTAAGCATAATGACCGGTTTTCAAAGGTATCCGTCAATCCATAACTCGAACTGTGATTGATTCAAAAGATTGAATCGCCCCATTGTTTCTGCTCGGTTGTCACATGGTTGATCTATAGAATAGATCTCACATGCCACCTACCAGAGCTTGTTTGATGTTGGCTCGTAAGGCTTTCCATCTTCATTGTGAATATGTATGCATATCACTCGGATGTTCGGCAATACCACAAGGATAATGCGAGGACTCAAGATATAATCTCTTTCCACATTGTGTGAAAGAGAGTCTTCATTGAAAGTGTCCTAAGGAGATTTATTGATGGTCTCATGGCTCTAGACTCAATTTGTGCATATTTGGATCCTGTGTGGGAGACTAGGGAGAGGTCTCCTTCTTCAATATCAACATCTCTAAAAGAAAGTCGATAGATAATGTCGGTTCCCGTGAGAATGAAACAAGTCCTTTTAAGAGGAACTTGAGTGGTTTGGGAAGTTGAAGTACAATGCGCCACCGGGTCCATGACGCCTTGTCTTCAATCTCGATGTTACCTTGGTAACCACCGGTAGTATATAAATTGAACCCAGATCGCCCTAAGGTTGAATAATTGGAGGGCTATTTGTTTTCACCCTTTCTCATTCAATTCTTTTTCATTCTTCAACCCCTTTAGTGCTTACCGAGACATCATAGCTAGAACCTTGTTGGGTTTATTCCAATACTAGCTCGGTTTGATCCGCACTCTTCCCATATCTCATTTTTCTCCTTTTTCAATATACCTAAGGACTTCTACACTATCTAGTGGATTGTCCTGGTAGATCCCTCCGTTCGGCGGATCATGGGAACAAATACCTAACCTTATCATCCTTATATCACCATACATAAAGTAAAGTTGGTCAGTCTATTTGGTATTGTTCATCTGCCATTGGAACCAATTGAAAACCATTTGAAAATCAATCCAGATACTTGTGTTATATTATCAAAGCATTTTGTACCTGAATTGTTTTTGATATTTTTAGAACAAGAGCTCCCCCTCAACATATGCTTCATATATTTGAAATTGTTTTAGCACACGGAGGCAAGAGAAAGAGTTAACTTCTTTAAATTACCATTTTCTAAAAGATATCAACATCACTTCCCTAATCAACTCAAGTAGATAAAGCATTTTAGGGAAGGATGAGGTTTTCATCAGTTTGCTCCCCCTTAATATGTGCCTTGAGGTTTGAAAGAGTTTTGCACATACAAGAGGAAACCCGCACATTGATCACGTTTCAAATATGTGCATGGAAAATTTGAAATCATTTGGAATCACATCCTTATAAAACCAAGATTTCAAGTATTTATATTTCATTTGAGATGTATTTAAAGGTAGCTTTAAGGAGAATTGTGGCCGATTTATGTTTAAGTTTAAGGTCAAGATTTCAAGTATTTATATTTCATATGTAATAGGTAGCTTTAAGGCCCATAAGGTCTTATGAGAAGGCCCAAGCCCAATAAGGAATAGGGAAGGAGAGGAGTGTTGCCCTAGCTCCTTGCCTATATAAACTATTGTAAACCTTCATTTGAAGGTTGATTGTTCAAGTTATTCTTTCACTCACCTCCTTTGCATAACCGGTCTCATATTATACGTGTGTGTGTGTGCTTAGCTTGTTCAATCGCCTTATCTCTTTCTATATAAGCTTGTGTTGTAAAACTAGTGACCTAACAAATGGTATCAATCGCCAAATAGTTGGGTGTACTCGCTTGTTTTGAAGTTTTGGCTTGGGTTTACGCGTAAAGATAACATCATCTTTGGTTCGCTTAAAACTAATTTTTACACTTTTGAATCCAAGATTCTTGTACTTTCAACGTTATTAGGTGTTAAACTATTGGTTTTGGCAAAAGTTTGGAACTTTACGTGTTTTTCCTTGTTTTAAGCTAGTTTTTATACGAGGGTGTTATCCCACGATAACTGCTTTTAGAAGCTTTGATCATCAAGTTTCACACTTTTGTGTTATTTTGGTGATATTGAAGCTATCTCATCACAAAAAACTGGTTTAGAAACAAATTTGGATAGAATCAAAGTTACGAGTAATCTTACGCGTATCAAAACCCTAAATTTACGCGTAAGACTTTCCTTGGTTTGATCTTCAATTTTCTGGTTTATTCCGTGTTTTCTTACTTGGATAAGTCTGAAAATACGTCGACTTTGGATATCTTTTGCACTGTGAAGTGTAAAAGATCACTTGGGATAAAACCCTAATCTTACGCTTAAGCATAAAGCTTACGCGTAGAAAATCTTACGCTTAAGATTCATCTTACGCGTGAGACTTAGTCCCACGATAAGGTAATCCCACGCCTAACTTTCACGCCTAACTTATCGCTTACGCGTAACTTTAGTCTTTTTCCCGCCACGCAGAAGCTAAATCCCACGCAGAACTATTCTTGTTACGCGTAACTTTTGGTGTTTTTACGCATAAGTGCTACTTGGTTCTTGTCTTTTCTACGCCTAAGGATACTTCATCAACAAAGGTTCATTCGACTACAAAGATCCATATTTACCACACAAGTTTATCATCATGTCTCAACCACCATACTCTAACTATTTCCCTCACACTTATAATCATCAACAACAACAACAATTAACTCCACAACATCAACAATGGAATCAACAACAAGCAATTTATCAACAACAATTTAATCAACAACATACTCCACAACTTGGTGCAATTCCACAACCACAAATGGTTCAACCACAACCAAGCATTCAAGTTCAACCATACACAACTGATTTCAATCAACATCCATCACGGACAACTATGAAGGAACCCACTTGGTTTGCTAAGATGTGTGAAGCTTTAAGCGACCAACAATCAATTCATGAAGTCGATCACTTGATAGACCTCCAATGCTCACTCCAGAAACTACGATCAATGGGTGATAAGGTTCTTTAGGTTCGTGATCCAAGAAGCCACACGGAAAGTTCTTAAAGAAGGTTATCTTAGAAGGTCCATTTGAGATGCCCATCGTCACTATACCCGAGATCCAATCATTGCTCCACCAAGAGATGAACAAATCAACATTGCTATCTGCATGCATCTTAATGCTACGTAACTTCTACACTATGAAGCGATGAACTTGCAATGGAATACATCCTCTTAGGATTACCAAACCCAATTCTTCGTAGTGTTGATGCTCAAAAGACCGCACAAAAATGTGGGATCATATTCGCCTTCTTATGGAAGGATCTCAGACTCAATCGGAGGATTTGGAATCCAAAATTTACTTGGCTTATGAACACTTCATGATTGAACCCGAGAGACACTAGAATCCTATCATCATCGATTTTCGATATCATCAATGATTTGGATAAACACAACATCATCATGCCAAGAATTGCGTGAATACTAAGTTCCCGAGTAGTCTTGGTCCCGAATGGGAGAAGTATGTCATTTTTCTCCGCTGCGAAGAACATGCATCATTCTACTTATGGATTGTTGTACGATTACTTGAAACCTCATGAAAAGGAAGTTGATCGGGAAAGGATTCTCCGTGCTCAAATTGCTAAACAACACAACCGGACAATCAACAACTTGCCTTGTATGCTCAATGTAATTATCCTCTCAACCAAAGAACTCAACCACCGCTTCCAACACACCTTCACAAAGAACAACCTCAACCTCAACAAAATCAATTGGTCCCATACAAAGAATAATGCTCAAGCATATGTCGTTGAAGCTACCGAGGAAATCGATCCATTCAAGCATTGCAACAAGGATTTGTGATGATTGCTAATGCTTTTGGCCGTTACACCAACAAATCCAACAATCGATTCGCTCCTCATCTAACACACGGACTCAAGTCGTTGTGAACAATGGACGGGTTGAAGTTCGTAATCGTGATTATGGTCGCCGATGAGCGGTGGTCAAGGGTTTAATGTCGTGGTAGGAATAACAATGAGCTCAAGTGGTGGAACAGGAAATGCTCGTAATCGGTTAAATGGTCTTAGATGCTACAACCGCAATGAAAAGGGACACTGGCTAATGCATGCCCAAAGCCAAGGACTAGGGCGTGCTTATTTCAAAGAGGCCTTACTCTTGGCTCTTAAGGATGAAGTCGGTGGATCTCTCACAACCAAAGAACGAGCTTTATGGCGTATGCGCACTCGATGATGATATGGAGGACTTGCAAGCTAATGCAACCGTTATGTTGATGGCTAATATGCATGAGTCGCATATGAGTGATACAGCCCAGCAGATGACATCGATGGCTTGTCTCGTGTACCGAACAAACCATCATCATATCTCGAACTAATATCTCCGCCAATATCTCGAATCCGCACGGATCGATCGCTCAAAATGAGTCTTCACATCTTCCTCTCGACGATTTTCAAGTTAACCTCAGAGTTACATTTGACGATCAAGATGACCTCATGGTTTCCTTGATAATCAAATTGACCGTGGTCGCATTTCGAGGATCTTCGAATGATCATGTTGAGACTCACGCTGAACAAGATGATCTGTTGCCTCATCCGGATTTTGCTCGGTTAATTCAAGACCATAAAATCAAAATGGAGGAATGTTATGCATTAAATCAGTCCTTAAAAGTAAAATGCATGTTAACAAAGGATTTGAATGTTTACAAATGCAACTCAACTTTTCAAAACTCAAGAAAACCGTGAAAAGGTTTTGAAGCCGCCGCAAAATCTCATCAAAACGAAAAATATTTAGAGAGACAGATGCGTGATCTAGCCGCCTCGAAGAATGCTTTGTTGTCCAAGTAGAACAATCAAACATGAACATAAAAAGCAACTTAACGCCTCACCTTGGAACATCAAAAGCTAAGGTCGAGTTGTTAAATTGTCAAAAACAGTTCTCCGCATACAAAAAGCATTCAACGAATCGGGTAGATGACCTTCTTGCGTAAATTCTCGGTTTGCAAAACAAAATTAAAGAGTTTAAAACGGTTGTTTACAAACATGGTGAATCAAGAATGACTATTGAAAAGTTTACCTTAAAACCTAATCCAAATGGATATGGAAAAATCTAGGCGACACAAACCAAAGCTTTCACTAAAAACATTCAAACCAACTCCTCAAGTTTCCAAAGGCACAATACAAAATTGATAATATGTCATGAGTGTTGTTGAATACCATCGTCAAGAGGAATTAGATGCGTAAGACGAGAGTCGATCAAAATTAAAAATGTTGTTTACAACAAACCTTTTAATTATAAAATGCGGTCACTTTCACACACCAACGGATTCTTCCAACACACCAAGGGTTATCATCAAAACACCCGAGTCTTCTATTGTTAATCCCAAAACATGTCTTTGCACAAACTTATGGTCCTTTACCTTCCATTAGCGAAGTAAACTCACAACCCGAAAATCGAAAAATTCTTCGATATTTTGACATTTTCATGGTCGACCTCAAAATTTTACAACATGAGATAGAATATCGATCCGAAATAAAAGTTGAACATTTTCAATCGCCTCCGCGCGAGAACAAAGAGACATTTTCGTAAAAATCTTTACCTAATGTTAAAACTTGAAAAGTTGTGCAATTGCTCGGAAAAGGATTTTCATAAGGAACTTGGGGTAATGAAAACGCCGAGAAAATGTAAACATCTATTACTAACACAAAACGGAAAAGAAACCGTTGAGAAAAGATGTTGATCGACTCTTGGAAGATGTTATCTCGTGGCCGATATCCATAATGTTGTGCTATTCTATTCGCTGCCATATGCATCCGATCATATCTCTCGCCGATATTGTTGACACTGTTGTAATCATGAGAACACCGATAATGTGCTTCGGATCGAGTCTTTAAAAGCGTAAAATAAACGACACACACGGAAATTCACAATGCAAAACGTCGCCTTCAATGGTGTGAAAAGATATTCACAACCATCAACTTAGTTTTCAAAAGAAAATCGCTCAATTGAGTGCCAAATCTTCGATCCTAAAATTGTTCAACTGGATGATCAAAACGTGTCTTTGAAAAGTCAAATCTCAAAATATGAACAAGAACTTTTAAAAGTTAAACAGAATATGGTGTCATATTTGATTTACTCAAAAGACTCGAGATGAAGCATCTAATGAACTTGATCACTATCTTGCTCACACTAGAGATGTCATGAATTTTGCCGGTAATATTCGCTCAAAATCAAGATCCGATTCACACCATCTCTAAGTTACGGAAATGTTAGGAAAGTATGAACAACTCCCGCCATCGTGATTAAGAGATTAGCACCAACACACTTAGTAATCGTGAACCTAGAATTCCACCGCCAAATCACAAGTTGCTAATGTGTTTCCTCATCAAACAGAATAGTTGCATCTTTTCCAAACGTCCGCACTTCACGCCTTAGAGCACTCAAACGAAGAATAGGAAGTTGCGACCCAAGAAAAGATCAATAAGGAATGCTAAAGTAGAAGAACACCCTAGGAATCAATAAAACTCAAGTTACTTCCACTATAGATGTTGCGTCCGCAAATGTAATAGAAATAGTGATGTAACGAATGCTAAACCGCTGAGTACCTTTGATATTCGGCCCGATGCACCTTGTGATATTTGTCAAAAGAGTATGAATTCGATTGTCATGACAAATGTGTTGCTAAAGCTATAATCTCTAGATTACGTAATCCTAAGAATTGGAATACCTCTAGGCCCACTAATCATTCTAAGTCCGTGCTTGGTAAACCACCATCTTTAGATTCTAAGGCAACCATTGCTATCACAAGAGCTCCCGCTCACCTCCTAAGAATGTAGTACCACCTAGTGATTTCACTAAGACTAAAGCAAAGAGTAGTTATAGATGGCGAAATGGATATATAACACACTTGGATTTAAATGGATGCCTAAAATTGTGAATGTGTGTATGTCTAATGTATTCGCTTGAACCCTCTAACATTTCGGGTTCCACATCTACTTCTATTCCATCCGTGTCGCCTGTGTGTAATGCAGTGATATGATCATTCTCTCGATTGTTGATAGCGGATGTTCCCGACACATGACAGCAATCTTAAACTGTTATCAAACTTTATTGCAAAGTTCATTGGCACCGCCGATTCGAACGATCACTTGCAGACCATAATGGGCTACGGAGATTATGTTAATGGGAACATCGAAATAAGGTGGTTTACTATGTGGAAGGCCTCGGTCACAACTGCTTTCGAGAGGTCAATTTTGTGATGGAGACTTGGAGGTTGCTTTCGTGGAGAAAACTTGTTTCATTCGTGATCTACAAGGAAACGATCTTATGTCCGGCTCGCGTAATTCCGCCTCTACACTATCTCTATGCAAGACATGGTTGCTTCCTCTCCCATCCGCTTACTTTCAAAGGCAACATCTACAAAATCCTCGGCTATGGCACCGCTGCCTCTCACATCTAAACTTTCAAACCATCACCAATCTTGCTCGACACAAACTAGTCAAGGACTCCCACGATTCCCTAGATTCAAAAGATCACCTTTGCTCACCGTGAACAAGGGAAAAGCACTCGTGCTCATTTTCCTTCAAAGGTGGAACATGCCTCAAAGATGTGCTTCATCTTCTTCACATGGATTTGTGTGGCCCAATGCGTGCAAACGATAAATGGCAAACGTTACATCTTAGTAATCGTTGATGACTACTCGATGGACTTGGGTCTACTTTCTTCGTAGCAAAGACCAAGCTCCACAAATGATCATCACCTTTCTCACAAAGATATGTGTTCACCCGCAACACCGCCGTAATCATCGTAATGTATAAAGGAACCGAATTTGTTAACAAAACCCTTCGTGAATTTTATGAGAAAGTGGAATTCAAAGATCAAACATCCATTGCACGGACACCGAACAAAACGGAGTTGTTGAAAGACGAAACCGAACGTTAGTGGAAGTCGCACTAACAATGTTAATCAATGCTAAACTTCCAGATTACTTATGGGCGGAAGTCAGATTCATCGCATGCTATACTCAAACCGCTCCATGATCACAAAACGCCACAACAAAACACCTTTTGAGCTTGTCCACAACTATAAACCGAACCTCAAACACTTTCATGTATTTGGATCCTCTCGCTATCCAAATAATGATCGTGATGATTTTGGAAAGCTAAAAGCCAAAGTCGATATTGAGTCTTTATTGATATCGTGACAATTCTAAAGGTTTCCGAACTGAATCGTCGAACTAAGGAGGTTATGGAAACGATTCATGCTCATTTCGATGAACTCACGGAGATGGCTTCGAGTATAACGACTTAGAACCCGGTCACAACCGCTTAAACTTCCTCAACCCCATCATCACCAAGAAAGCCCTCACTAACTCACAACAAATGGAAAGGTTATTTGCTCCTCTGCTTTGTGACGATATTGATGAATGTGCTCCGTGTATCCGCATTGCTCACCGCACAACCCGATAATATTCCTATACCGATACACTGCTACAACAACCATCGTTGAAGATGCACCTACACCAATTGACTCCAACACAACAGCTTGAACACACCGCTTCCAACAATGATGAACCATTGATGATATTTCAATGAAGTACCCCACCGCAGATTTTGATCCAAATGCGTTCTTCAACCCGCTTGCTAATGAGATCGCCGCACTGATGTTGCGGAATCTTCAACAAACCATTTGAATCCTCGTAATCGCACAATGTATATCAACATCAACCTCTACACATAGATGGACAAAAGACCATCCTCCGCTAACATTATTGGCAACCCGAATCAACCAACCGTTACGAGACAACGCCTTCACTCAGACGGTGAACATTGCATTTATGCACTCACCGCTCGCTAACTGAGCCTAAAACATTAAAGACGCAATGACAAAAGACAACCGGATTGAATCCATGCAAGAAGAACTTAACCAATTCAAACGCCTTGAAGTATGGGAATCGGTTGAAAGACCAACAGGGTCTATGTCATTGGTCTAAAATGGATTTGGAAAACAAATTGATGTCAAGGAATGTCATCCAAACAAGTCACGCCTAGTTGCTAAGGGTTATCGCCGTGAAGAAGGGATAGACTTTGAAGAATCCTTTGCTCCGGCTGCTCGCCTTGAGGTCGTTCGATATTTCTTGCATTCGCGGCTCACATGAACATGACGGTCTATCAAATGGATGTCAAACGGCGCTTCTCAATGGGCAACTTAAAGAAACGGTCTATGTCACCAACCGATGGATTCATTGATCCCGAGTTCCCAACCATGTCTACAAACCGAACAAAGCTCTTTATGGTCTCAAACAAGCCCCTGCATGGTACGATAAGCTATCATCTTTCCTCATTGCCAATAATTTCACCAAAGGCTCGGTTGACCCAACTCTATTCATACAATATCACGGGAACACATCTTAATTGTTCAAATTTACGTGGATGACATCATTTTGGGTCAACACATAAAAGTTTTCAATCGCTTTGCAAAACTCATGAAGAAAAATTTTGAAATGTCCATGATGGGTGAACTTACGCTCTTTCTAGGACCGCAAGTTCATCAATCACCCCGTGGTATTTTCTCGAGTCACCCAAATATGCCCTTGAACTGTTAAACAAATTTGGAATGAATACCGTGATACTTATGCCACACCAATGGCTCATACCAAGAAATTAGATGTCGATTTACATGGAAATTGGTTGATCCTACCAAATACCAAGTATTATTGGGTCCTCATGTATCTAACAACCAGCAGACTGATATTGTCTTTGCCGTATCTATGCTCCCGCTATCGATCGCGACTAACCGAAACTCACCTCTCGAGGCTAAAAGAATCCTCCGATACATAAAGGGAACCATTAATTGGGATCCGTATCCGAAGGATTCTCGTTTTGAACTAATAGCTTTTTCAGAGACCGATCACGCAGTTGCTTAGACTCAAGGAAAAGTACTTCAGAGCTCTACAATTTCGGTGATAAACCGTGTCTTGGCAATCTAAGAAGGTGATTGTACATCACCGTCATCAATCAAGGTAATATGTAGCCATGTCCGCGTGTTGTGCTCAAGTCATTTGGATGAGAACACAACTCAAAGACTATGGTTACGTATTTGATGAATCCCGATGTATCATGACAATCGGAGTGCCATTGCAATCTCGCAACTCGCTCAAAGACTCGAAATCAAAGCACATCGATCACGCTATCATTTCATCAAGGACCATGTGGAACAGGTACCGTTGAATTATACTTTATGGTATCGAATACCAATTGGCGATCCGCTCACCAAAGCCTTGCCTCCCGCTAGGTTTAATGAGTTGGTCCACCGAATTGGTATGAGGTGTTTGACTCAAGAGGAACTGGATGACCTCTTAAAACAGCCTTTAAAACCCGTCGAACACCAAAACATCTTTTGTAAATAAATAAAATCTTTCAAAACAAAATACAAAAATATAAAACCCGATAAAACAACAAAAATATTCTTCTAATCTACACTTCTTTCAACATGGCAAGTACATTTCTTCCACAACACTTTTATCTTTCAAAATTCAGAGTTTTCCGATCAAGTGTTGAGGGGAGAAAATAATCGCTAACCGCCTCAAAACATAAGTGTACTTGCATGTTATCACATCTCGGTTGTTTCGTTATACAAAGGATGGTGGACTTTCGTTCAATGACACCCTGACTAAAATTCTTAAACCGCTTAAATTTCTCAAGTCGAGGGGAGTGTCGTCAAGTTTCTTTCCAAAAAAATCTTCGCTTGATAACCAAAATGGAAGTTAAAAGGCTTTGTGTGAAAAAGGAAAAGGTGGAGGGACTATAATCACAAAACCTTAATGTTACTTTATATTAAATACTCCACCCACCTCATTTATTTCCATCACATTAATTATTTCACCTAATATCATCTACGATCCATATTCGCTTTTACAAACCGCTTTCGATCATCAACTGTAAGTGTTTCGTGTTTGGATCATGTTTCTAAACAATGGTTTTGAATATCACGCAAACCAACGGCTAAAATATGTGCTACGCTGGCGTGATTTTGTGATCTACGACAAGCGTATGATCACATAATCATTGTGTGTGTGTTTTGGTGAAATGACTTGTGTCAAAACGTTTATTATACATCAATGATACTTTGTTAACCATCAAACTCCACCCAGAACCACTAATTGAAGATGTTTGAAAACTAGGGTTTATAAGTCGATTTGGGTATTTTCGAATGATAAGTGATTTGATCAAAAAGATGGTTGTGTTATACTCTTACTTTGCTGAATTGATAATTTCCATTGTCTATAACCACCCAGAAACACGAATTGGACATCAATTCGAAACTAGGGTTTAAGGTTCATACACTTTGGGTGTTTTTGATTCAATGCTTAATAAGTGTTAAAACTTGGTCAACATGTTCTCACAACGCCTATGATATACCGTAAAAACTTTGTCGCATAATCCATGGCTAGATTTGATACGCTGTGAGAACTAGGGTTTAGTCTACGCGAAGATATTCTACACAGAATCGCTTATGAATGATTCATGCCATGTGTTGTTATTGAAATGAATGTATGTGCTAATTTTGATGATTTGATAATTTATTTCGTGATTGCTACACCTATAATTCGTAATCAAGGTCATTTGATTATTCACGATAAGGATCACCCACGCGAGATTGTTATGCGCGAAGACTTGTCTTACGCGTAGCTTCTACGCTAAGGTTCTACAATGGACTACGCAGATCCCGTGAAGGATATGCGAACAAGGACCCCCACGCTTAAGGTCAACTCTTATGAGTAGCCTTACGCTGAAGGTCAATATATGCTCACGCATAAGCTCCACGATAAGATCTCTTTTCCCACGCTGTAACATTTCTTACGCGTAGTTAGGATTCTACGCGAAGCTCACGCCTAAGCATATATCATACCGCTCACGCCGTATCTTTGTCAAAACTACGCTTAACCTCGGATTGACCTTCATGATGAATTGTTACTTGTACAAACTTGTAAATAAACTAATCATATCATCACAAATCCAAAATGTCACTAATAAACTTAAATCATTTAATATGTTGTGAACCATAAGTGATAAAATAAACTTTAAAACTTAAAGTTAACTAACTCACTAAACATTTCACGACATCATTGAATTATTGAACATACAAGTGACTTAGGACTCAGAACAATCATTGACACTATACATTCAATAACTAGACAATAAGACCTTTCGTTGACTAACATTATGTCTTTCGATATGTTGGTTCTTTTGGCTAATGTTATTTCGCATCACGACATGGTCGAACAAATGAATGTGGATGCACCAAATGTTCTCTCCATTGTCGATATCTATCCTCATGGCTATCCAATGAAGATTGGAAAGAATAATCTCCGAGTTGACTTCAAAGACTCTCACTTGCTCGAGTCTTCATGCTTAATCGCTATTGACATTCTCGAGGTCTCATCCATATCGTAACATGCTCACACATTCTCGCAATGCCTCCCGAGATCTATATCCAACAGCCTGAACACCATGGAAAGGGTCAAAGGAAGGATCGCAGTGACGGTGACTCAACCATAAACAAGTCACCATTACACCGCAGACTTAAGGGCTGTTCTCTTAATTCCTGAAGTCGAACCTGACAAACTTTATGCCACACCTACTGAAGAGCTCACTCTCCAATTCTTAATCGATATCGGTTATGATGAGGCTACAGGAGTAATCTCCAAACACTCTCACATAGAGCTCAAGAGTATTCCTCAACCTTGGAGAACGCTCTACATGATCATCACCAAGTCTATTTCTGGTCGTGATAGCGGCTATGAGCATCCTAAGCTCATAGAACTGCAAATATTTTGGGCATTCGTCAACATGAAACACATCGCTATTGAAGCTCTGATTTGGGATGATATGATGTCTTTTCTCAACAAACTAGGCTCAAAGATTCCATACATCAGATACACTAAGCTGTTGATCCAAAGAGCACTTGGACTACATTCTGACATTCCCAAGAGGCTCAATGACCCTAACAATCACGACATGTTGACTGAACCTATTCTGACCATCAGAATGAAGGAATCGTCTACAAAGAAACAGATGCGGTGTTACCAGACACCGCTAATCAAGATGTCGAAAGCTCAAACGCATAAATGTATCCGGAAGCAAGAAGACAAGGCAAGGTTGGTCACCCGACGAAAAATCTTTCGAACTCCTACCGGAGAACTAGAAGAGGAAGTGCCGGAAGTGTTACAAGTTCGTAGTCACAAAGGAAGTTTCCCAAACGAAACCCTCCGAGAAAAAGGTTTGTTCCGTGACAGAAGCTACTCCCATTCCTAAACCCAAACCCGAACCGAAACAACACCTTGAGGACGAAGTTCAAGGCACAGACATGTATGAGGAGGTTCTCCACTGAAACCGCTAAGGATGTGTCTCGACACTCCAATAGTACGAAACCTCCAAGTCCTCAAGATGATAAGGGTAAAGGAAAGACTCCGTACTTGTACCTTATGATGCCGAAAGCTCGTAAAGTGAAGAAGAACCACCGAGACAACTTACGTAAAAAGTTGCATCTACTTAGACATGAACACAAAGTCGAAAAATTTGCTAAAGAGCAAATGGTGGACCCGAGGAACTAGTGGTGTTGTTCCTCCGAACCATCTCCCGATGCGGTTAATCAACCCGATAAGGAGCCGGTACCACCACTCCTTTGCAACAACAACAGTTTGTGGAAGATACTATGGAGTTTAATTTTGAGAATCCGTAAACGAATGAGGAAAAGAAGGATAAAGAGTCCGATTATGACGATTTTCTTCGATAATCCAATCGAAACTCGTAAGGAAACTTCAACCATCAAGGACCCGTAGTCTCCTCACATCTCCTCTTCATCCGACTCTTCTTCACATTCATCTCCACCACCATCAACGAAATCAACAAAATCCTCATCCAACCGTGAAGAAACCAAAATCTTGGGTTTTCAAGCTCATGAACGGATTCAAAAGTCACAAAGAAGTCGAAAGAAAATGCTCTTAACAAGAAGTCAATTTCTTCACGATCACATACAAAGATATATATAGAGATAACGAAAAGAGGAACAAGGAAAGGAAGTTTGTGCAGAATTCATGAAGAGTCATCGCCGTGAGCAACTAAACGAAACACTTGAAGGTTACACAAACAGTACCTTCGTGACAACGCTCCTAGACTTACATGTGAGATGTTTACCGACAACTCTATCCAAACCCGTGCACCGCCAAACAGCGATGAAGTCAACACCGATGTATGTCAAGATCAATCCTCGTTGATCCCACAATCTTCTCGATCGAATTAGTTGATCGATCGGTCGCACAACCGTCTAAACGCTCCGCAATGCTTGCCTCTCATGAAAGCAAACCGTTAGAAGCATTACCGGCATTCCAACTTAATTCGCATGCCGAGAAGAAGTCGAGAGGCCTAAACGCCCTAGAGACGATGATGATCGATCGATAAACCGACGAGGCTAAACGTCAAAAGATGTCCGTGAATCCTCCTCGATGCCACCTCCTCCTAAACCAATTCCTCGCACAACAAAAGTCTTTCCACCACGGTCTTCAATCGATAAACCTCTGGACGATTCCGAGTTACCACCCGTGACTCACAAAACCGGTGATCACTTTGAGTATACTGGTGGTGACGATGAAGAGGTCCCCGAGCCCCAACAACAACCCTCCTCTCCCAAACAAGTGAAGAAACCCGAATCATCATCAAGGCCTTCTAAAAGCAAGAAAAAGACGACTCAACTCGATGTCGCCTCATGGCTTGATGACGATACAACCGCAGAATTTGAATGGTTCTCCACTCTTGTTAACGACACCCCTACCCCGAAGAAGGTCAAGAATTGGTAGACGGTAGTACCTTGGAGCATGCAAAATCTTGCAAGAAAGATTCCGTGTGAAGAAGATGACGAACCGAGTTGAAGCGCATCAAAATGAAGCATTCCTTTATTGAAAAATAGCTCGAAAGTGCAATCGAGGTTGAATATCACCTTGAAAACATTGCTCGAGCCATGTCTAACAACATGGATTGGCTCAACCTGAAGCAAACATCGACTTCACCAAAAGGAACAACCCTCCATACTACACCGATCGACCAAACCTCTACCAACAATCGGCCAACCAGAAGAACCAAGGATTCCTTTCGACATTTCTTCAACAAAGACGGATTTTCTTCTCCATGGTGGCGATGGTTCAGAAAATACGCTACATCATTGACTCTTCCATTCCCGTGCTTGTTACTCAAACCGCATAGCTATCGAGGAACGCAACTCACTTGTTTTTCGACAACGCAAGCATATGACCAAGATGCATTGTATGGGATTCACCATTGGCCCGAACGTCAAGAATCTACTACGTGTCGTCGCTCGTTCAAGTCTCAACATGAAGTGTATAGCTCTAAGGACATCGTGGCCATCAAACACATTGACCTCAAGTCTAAGTGGGACTATACATTCTTGAAGAATATCATAGTCAAACGACAAGATGAACAGACTATGAATTCTCGAAGTCGACTTTGAGAACTTGTCACTCAACGACATCAAGACATGTACCTTGCCAAAGTATGTGGTCGATGAGACAATTCTCGATCAAATTCAACGTGAATTTATCAAGTCGGTTCTCATCTTCATTAGACGCATTGTGATCAAAGAACGGTCAAGATATCCGATGGTCGTTGAATCATATCGTAAACGTAAACTTCACTCCACCACGCCTAGATCTTCCCGACATCAACCACCACACAACTCACGCCATCAAGAAACCTTTCGGCATTGTTTACCGCAGTGAACTTCGCAGAACCGCTTAATGGCGTAGTGAGCTCCACAAATTCGGGATCATACCTTGAAGATGGTTAGAGATGGATTGGCGCATGATTGAAGGATATACGTTTCAAGGTTGGGAATCCTAAGCGCTGGAACTCTCGTGAAGGAGGGATGTGAGACGATCATCACTATGATTGATGAACGGTTGTTCGGCGGATCGCCTGCACGATCGGAGAGCTATGTTGGTGGTCGACTCAGAGAAACATCATCGGCTTTCAACGCCCGGTGCGCACTCGGAATATCACCGCACTTCGGTACCCCTTAATTGGTTTCCTTCATATAATTTTGGATGTATGATTATATATGTGAATGGCTTGTGCACACATAACAAAGGTACAACCCGCAATTGTCAAGAAAGGACCCCGTGGTACGCCTCGCCACAATCCTTATAAAAGGAGCGAAAGCTTTTATTTTTGAGTAAAACCTATCAAACCTTTCATTTTTTCAAGGTTTTGCTCAAAAAGACAAGTACTTCCCATAAGATTTTCAAAACCTCAACCGCTTATATCACTAGTCGAGGGGAGTATTTGATGAAAACTTTGTTCACAAATTGTTCACAAGTGGTCACTCTTCCCGCAACACTCAAAATGGTCATATTTATTCTCGAAATGTTTCAAAATAACATCTTATATGCCATTTTGAGGGGAGAAAATTTGTGTGATAAGAAATATGTTGTTGTAATGCAAATGAACTCGCCGTGTACATCGACTTAACCAACGAATTGACGGTACTAAACTGTTTGTAACTCGAAAAGACTTGTCCCGGACGGGTAATAATTTCAAGCTAGTTCGCTAGTGATGTAAACGTGTCTCGCAAAGGACTTGTCTTAGTAGAATGTACCATTCGAGAAGCTCTTGATAGACATGAACTCGACGGGTATGACAACCTTTCGAGGTTTGTCTACACCTTCAAGGTAGTTATTAGAGCTAGTTGTCACCTAAAACCGACAATGTAACTCTTTAACTATTCAACGAACCGTGTCTCGCGGAGATTGTCTATCTTTAGTGGATCAATTCATAAAAGTGCGCTCTTTCCTCACCGTGCATTTAACCATAAAACTATTAAGCACATGTGGAGGGGAGTATTTATGCAAAAACTTATCTCTCACCGTGGTTCAAACATGTTTTTCATCTACAAACCCTTTGAGAGATATTGTTTACTTACAAAGTGGTTATAATGGCAAACATAGGTTAGTCATGGAGTTATAAGGTGACTAAGGTTAGAATAACTGTTCTATGATCCGCCAGAGTCGGAGGGATCTACCCAAGGACACTACCATTAGTTAGTGTTAGAAGTCCTTAGGAAAGATTGTAAAAAGGAGAAATGAGAATCGGAGAAAGAAGGAGTTGAAGAATCAAAAGAAATGTAAAGTAAAGGGTGAAAAGAAATAGCCCTCCGATTATTCAACTTAGGCGCATAATCGGGTTCAATTCATATATACCGGTTGTCACCAGTGACACCGGTATTGAAGATTAAAAGTCGTCATGGACCCAAAGGACGCATGCACTAAACCTTCTTAGCCACTCAAGTTTCTCCACGTAAGCTTGTTTCATTCTCACGTGGAACCCTACATAAACTATTGGCTTTCTTAGAGATCGCCGGTATTGAAGAAGGAGACCCTCTCCCTAGTCTCCGCCAGAAAACCAAACGCACTATTGAGTCTAGAGCCACGAGATTCATCAAAAGATCTCTTAGGAACACTTGACATTCAATCACTTGTTGATCAACAATAAGATCTTCAAATGATTCAAATGGTTCATATCGAGTCCTTCACGCATCTTAGCAACTGTCGAGAACATTTATGAGAGGTTCACATCCGTGATCCTCGCTGATTGAATGGAAACCCCCGTGGTCAACATCAAATGCACCGACAAAGAAGTCGCTTCGGTAACTCCCCGTGGATTACGCGGAGTGTGTCTCAAACGGTCTACATCGTGAGGTGATGCTTCGTGTACCTCAACGACTATCCGAATCAGATGTACTTTGCACGTCGCGTTATCTCACTTGTGGGACTCCAGTCAGAACGGCCTTTGTAAGAATTAGAGTTGTGTTTTCACACTATGTCATAACACCTCAAGTTCAAACTTGTAAGTGCCGAAACCGCTTATTACTAACCGCTTGCAATGTTTTCTTCTTATGGAAGCTCCGAGCGGGATGATCGTGTCGACTCTTCTCATGCTCACGCCAACATCATCACTAATGGAAGTTCTATTCAAAAGCAACACAACCGCCGATTGATTCTTCATCAAATCAAAGAATCTACAAAGTCAAAGACTCAAAGAACTCCATCAAGATTAATTCCACCGCCAAAGAGCGTGTGAGCATGTTGAAGAATGACGGAGACACCTGGAGCAAACAAGGCACTGAGGCGCATCGATGCGCATAACAACATACTATCACTTTCACCACAAAGAACAATGATCAAAGAACAAAGTCAATGATGACGCCAAAGCATAACCGTTTCAAAGATAACGATCTCTACACCGGAGAGATTGTTCGAATCAAGACTATTCCTCTCACAAGAAAGAAGAATGTCGAAGACGCCACCGCTACTATTACATCAACGCCTTCACCGCTTACATTCATATATACTTGAGGGGAGATTGTTGGAATCACTCCTAAACAGTATTTCAAGTATTTATATTTCATATGTAATAGGTAGCTTTATTCTGGCCTTTATGTTTGTTTAAGGTCCAGCTTATGTAGAAGGCCCATAAGCTGAGGCCCAAGCCCAATAAGGAATAGGGAAGGAGAGGGAGTGTTGCCCTAGCTCCTTGCCTATATAAACTATTGTAAACCTTCATTTGAAGGTTGATTGTTCAAGTTATTCTTTCACTCACCTCCTTTGCATAACCGGTCTCATATTATACGTGTGTGTGTGTGTGCTTAGCTTGTTCAATCGCCTTATCTCTTTCTATATAAGCTTGTGTTGTAAAACTAGTGACCTAACATGCATGATTAACATGACAAAATAACAATATTTTTGAAGATTTTTCTAATTTTTCAAATTTTTATGGATTTTGAAAGTTTTATATTTTTCTATTTGATTTTTTAAGGTTTTATAATTTTGTATTTTGTTTTTCAAAAATATTTACAAGGGATAGATGAAGGAACCTTTACTCCTATTCTTCCTCTTAAAGACGCTTGAGAGTTTCGGTTGTAGGCTCTAAGGCCCGGTCGTGGAAGAATAAACTCAAAACGTTCTCTAGGTTCAATCAACATCCATCACGGACAACTATGAAGGAACCCACTTGGTTTGCTAAGATGTGTGAAGCTTTAGCTACCAACAATCAATTCATGAAGTGGATCACTTGATAGACCTCCAATGCTCACCCAGAAACTACGATCAATGGGTGATAAGGTTCTTTAGGTTCGTGATCTCAAGAAGCCACACGGAAAGTTCTTAAAGAAGGTTATCTTGAAGGTCATTTGAGATGCCACTCCACCGTATCGGAGATCCAAATCTGCTCCACCAAGAGATGAACAAACCAACATTGCTACTGCAGTATTTAAACCTCCAGAACTTCTACACTATGAAGTCGATGAACTTGCAATGGAATACATCCTCTTAGGATTACCAAACCCAATTCTTCAGTGTTGATGCTCAAAAGATCGCAAAAAATGTGGGATCATATTCGCCTTCTTATGGAAGGATCAGACTAATCGGAGGATTTGGAATCCAAAATTTACTTGGCTTAACACTTCATGATTGAACCCGAGAGACACTAGAATCCTATCATCATCGATTTTCGATATCATCAATGATTTGGATAAACACAACATCATCATGCCAAGAATTGCAAAGAATACTAAGTTCTTGAGTAGTCTTGGTCTCGAATGGGAGAAGTATGTCATTTTCTCCGCCGAAGAACATGCATCATTCTACTTATGGATTGTTGTACGATTACTTGAAACCTCATGAAAAGGAAGTTGATCGGAAAGGATTCTCCGTGCTCAAATTGCTAAAAATCACAACCGGATAATCAACAACTTGCATTGTATGCTCAATGTAATTATCCTCTCAACCAAAGAACTCAACCACCGCCCAACACACCTTCACAAAGAACAACCTCAACCTCAACAAAATCAATTGGTCCCATACAAAGAATAATGCTCAAGCATATGTCGTTGAAGCTACCGAGGAAATCGATCCATTCAAGCATTGCAACAAGGATTTGTGATGATTGCTAATGTTGGCCGTTACACCAACAAATCCAACAATCGTATTCGCTCCTCATCTAACACACGGACTCAAGTCAGTGAACAATGGACGTTGAAGTTCGTAATCGATTATGGCCGATGAGCTGGTCAAGGGTTTAATCTGGGTAGGAATAACAACAGAGCTCTGGTGGAACAGGAAATGCTCGTAATCGTTAAATGGTCTTAGATGCTACAACCGCAATGAAAAGGGACACCAATGCATGCCCAAAGCCAAGGACTAGGGCGTGCTTATTTCAAAGAGGCCTTACTCTTGGCTCTTAAGGATGAAGTCAGGATCTCTCACAACCAAAGAACAGAGCTTTATGGCGTATGCGCACTTTATGATGATATGGAGGACTTGCAAGCTAATGCACCGTTATGTTGATGGCTAATATGCATGAGTCGCATATGAGTGATACAGCCCAAGAAGACACTGATGGCTTGTCTGTGCCCGAACAAACCATCATCATATCTGAACTAATATCTCCAATATCTCGAATCCAAGACGGACGATCGTCAAATGAGTCTTACATCTTCCTCTCGACGATTTTCAAGTTAACCTCAGTAGTTACATTTGACGATCAAGATGACCTCATGGTTTCCTTGATAATCAAATTGACTCGTGGTCGCATTTCGAGGATCTTCGAATGATCATGTTGAGACTCACTGAACAAGATGATCTGCTGCTCATCCGGATTTTGCTCGGTTAATTCAAGACCATAAAATCAAAATGGAGGAATGTTATGCATTAAATCGTCCTTAAAAGTAAAATGCATCATAACAAAGGATTTGAATGTTTACAAATGCAACTCAACTTTTCAAAACTCAAGAAAACTGTGAAAAGGTTTTCGCCGCAAAATCTCATCAAAACGAAAAATATTTAGAGACGATGCGTGATCTAGCTTCGAAGAATGCTTTGTGTCCAAGTAGAACAATCAAACATGAACATAAAAAGCAACTTAACGCCTCACCTGGAACATCAAAAGCTAAGGCCGAGTTGTTAAATTGTCAAAAACAGTTCTCCGCATACAAAAAGCATTCAACGAATCGGGTAGATGACCTTCTTGCGAAATTCTCGGTTTGCAAAACAAAATTAAAGAGTTTAAAACGGTTGTTTACAAACATGGTGAATCAAGAATGTATTGAAAAGTTTACCTTAAAACCTAATCCAAATGGATATGGAAAAATCTAGGCGACATAAACCAAAGCTTTCACTAAAAACATTCAAACCAACTCCCAAGTTTCCAAAGCACAATACAAAATTGATAATATCATGAGTGTTGTTGAATACCATCACAAGAGGAATTAGATGCGTAAGACGAGAGTCGATCAAAATTAAAAATGTTGTTTACAACAAACCTTTTAATTATAAAAATGCGGTCACTTTCACACACCAACGGATTCTTCCAACACACCAAGGGTTATCATCAAACACCGAGTCTTCTATTGTTAATCCCAAATGCCTTTGCACAAACTTATGGTCATTTACCTTCCATTAGCGAGAACTCACAACCTCGAAAATCGAAAATTCTTCGATATTTTGACATTTTCATGGTCGACCTCAAATTTTACAACATGAGATAGAATATCGATCCGAAATAAAAGTTGAACATTTTCAATCGCCTCCGCGAGAACAAAGAGACATTTTCGTAAAAATCTTTTACCTAATGTTAAAACTTGAAAAGTTGTGCAATTGCTCGGAAAAGGATTTTCATAAGGAACTTGGGTAATGAAAACGCTTCGAAAAGAAACATCTATTACTAACACAAAACGGAAAAGAAACTGTTGAGAAAAGATGTTGATCGACTCTTGGAAGATGTTATCCGCCGATATCCATAATGTTGTGCTATTCTATTCGCCATATGCATCCGATCATATCTCCGATATTGTTGACACTGCTGCAACTGCTGAGAACACCGATAATGCTTCGATCGAGTCTTTAAAATAAACGACACACACGGAAATTCACAATGCAAAACGTCTTCAATGGTGTGAAAAGATATTCACAACACTAGCTTAGAGACCCGTTGACACCGGGTTATTTTTAAAAAATAGATAAATGAGATGATAATAAAAGTAATAACGTAAATTTGTTAAATTTAAAATATGTGTGAGTCACAATCAATTTACAACCATCGCGTTGCCAATCTAAAATAGATTGACTCGAACATAAAATGATGTGTGATTTTAATGATCAATTGAGTTAACAAACCCTAACATTAAAAATAATGAAACATAGTATAATATAACGTGATTAAGGGCCCCAAACATACGGTTTCTGGTGAAACTAAATCATTGCATAGTTCTACGGTGAGGATCCAAGTGTGGCACAAAGAGAGTTAGTTGGCATGCAAACACAAAGATACCTCCCGGCTAAGTTTAACACAAAAGACCACCAATGTTTGGCACATATTTCGCAGTAGTCTTGATGAGTGAAAATAAGTGAACCAAACGCCACGATGGTCGAAAATATGCGAGAACAAACACCCTTCGTGCGGTAAAATAAGCAAACAAAACGCACCCTTTTGTGCAGAAAAATCAGCAACCAAATGTACCCTTTTGTGCAGAAAAATCAGCAACCAAATGCACCCGTTTGTGCATAAAAATCAGCAGCAAAACACACTCTTTTGTGCAGAAAAATCAGAAACCAAACGGACCATTTTGTGCGGAAAAATCAGCAACCAATGCACCTGGCGTAGGTCTTTTTCCTTTGTAATGATGGTTGGTGCTCGCACCCTCCTTTCCCCTAGTCTTGCCTTACAAACTTGTATTCTCCAATCCAACATCAGCACCTGCACAAGTAGAGACCCTCTCATTACCTAATGTATTATCAATCATACAATCCCATCTAGTGGAAAACAACACGTTGACATATTTAATAATATCCAAATATATGCATTAATAATGAACGCTATAATTGTCTTATGGGATTTATTAATACAAAGAACAATGAGATTATTATTATTACTAAGGAGATTTGTAGCAGAGAAATGTGCATCTGTCTTTTGTATCACTTTCAACTTGTAAAGAAAACAAAGAAAGCATACACATTTTATCATAATTTATTGAGACATATTAATTATAGTAATATATTATGCAATTGAAGCTAAAAGTTGAAGCTGACTTACGTTTATAACAATCTTGGGTCCATTCAAATGAATTGAGTGTTCTGACAACCCATTTTGACCCATCACTCAGCATTGCCGTTTTGCCTTTCTTCTACTTCTAACTATAAATTTAATGACAAATTCAGATCTACATTCATTTTGTTCTCAAACGTCTTATTTCAAAAAGCAATAAGCAATCCCAAAGACCCTCTTAATATTAGATATTTAGATCTTGAACCTAAATTACAAACCTATGACTTGTACGAAGTCATATTAAAGCCTCTTGGTATTCAAAGATTGCTTTCCGCTTCATCAAGACACATATATTCGAGATCCTTTCTATCACAACATGCATCGGTTTAGTGCTATGTTTATCGATGAATCCAACACATTTAGTTGTCCCACTTCCATTTCTTCACAAATCGCAAAACCCACAGCCTTTCTTATATATCGATTTGCTCGATTGCATTACTCTAACCTTTGTACATTATACTATTCTAACATACTCCAAGTAGAAGGTTGTACTGTCGACCAAATGCTCGGCTTCCACTTCTAATTGCACCCTTTGCTCGCCACGATTAATGATAGTCAGATAAAATGCTTATATAAGTCGACAGGATCGAAAATCAAGATAGTAACAAAACACAAAATTCGCTAACTTTTACCTCATTCAAAATTATGGCTGCAAGAATGAGACCCGCAGGATCAGTAAAGATCTCTTCCAAAGATAAATAAAGCACAACCATCATCCGCTCTCCTCCACCATTACCATCACTAATCACTATCTATCTTTTCGGTTTATACACCCCACCATTCCTCTCAGCCCCGCCTCAACCTTCACAACATTCGCAACCTTTTGCACACTTTGCACAAACTGCGCTTCACACACGTTAAAGTTGCGTGCTCACGTAAATCTATAAAACAAAGAAATTTAATCCGTACACCAAAGTTAGAAAGTGACTACTAAGGATCATAACTTTACATTTGGTGTTACATAAAAAAATAACAATAAATTTAATAGAAAGAAAAGGTCACAGTGCCAGTAGCAGCAATAAGAGTTTTCTTTTCGGCACATGCTAATCACCAACCTCAACCACCCCACGTAGCTTCAGGCCTTGTGTAGGTCAGCTGCATTGATCCTTTTCCAAACGAAAGTATGTCGTCATACCTGAAATGAAAACATCAGACCAATTCTATAAGAACATGCTAACCATCTCCATGTCTAGTTAAGTTGGTTAATTGGTCTACTTTTATAGCTTCAAGCCTTTAAATACTCAAAGTGTTCACTGATTAAAAAATCATATTGTAGCACTTACTATAATGACATATCTTTTAACACCCTTAATATATGTCAACTAAAAATGAAATAATGCGCCTATGATAGTTCAGTCAACGCCTGCAATGACGCTAATCATTCAATCATTTTCAAAACGCAATGGCAATTAAAGTGAAACCTGAAAATTACCTTGCCTCTTTAAAGCCTGGAGCCGTGTGGACGTATTGTGTTTCCAAAGCTCATACCTCCCCATGCCTCTTGAAACTTTATCTCCCTTGATGCTCACCTAACCAAATTGAAATTTTCACGACTCTTGGACTGCCAACACGCGTCAAAGGCAAAAGACCAGCATTGTCACTATAAAATAAAGAGAAGTATACTTTAGTCGATGATCTATTTAGATAATGTTATTGGGAGTGAAACTGTGTAAAAGTTGCCTTTTCAAATACCAAGCTCTACACTTCCAAACAAACTCGACAACAATCTGCCAATTCCCTACTAAGTCAAATATCTAATTCAGTTGGTAGTCAAACACTAACCTCTGACTTTTTCTACTATCCTATATATGTTACTTTTTAATCACTTAAAAATAAGAGAAAGAAATGAAATTACCTGCCAACCCACACCCCGGCCTAGAATAGATGGTGTCAAAGGAGTTGCACTTGCATACCTTGAAACTGCAATAAAACCGCTTGTGGGCTGATCAAATGGTTCACACAGCAAACAATGGTCTAAAACTATGGTAATGTAAGATATATACACGATTTTACCGCGTAAGTTTCTTCTACTTTGAACAGCCAACAACTGGATCAACCTTGATTACTCGAGTGTTGTATGATCCACATGATCCACACTTGTGGTATAGCCATGGAAAGGAGCATTTCCTTTTATCACAATCGGTGCATAGTATATCCTGTGTAATTTAGAGTGAGAGTGAAATCGAGTCATATACGAATGAGCAAACCGCAAATTCCTACAAATATGCAAGCACCATATCGCATCAAGCATTTTATGCCACGATTTACCATTTGTTATAGATATGCCAACTATACAATATGTTGCGCTAAATGATAAGTGCTTTGCATTAATAATAACAGGTTATAAATTGCATATTTCAATAGAGATATGGGTTTACCATTTGTTATAGATTTAACAATTAGAACAAACAATTTTAACAAACAAAAAAAATCACACCCCTTTCCGATTAGCACTTTTTTTTATGATAAGTGAAAAAAAAAGTAAAAAAAAAAAAGAGTAAAACTTAACTGCCCTCTACAGCATCTTTACCAAGCTACTTCCTCAATAATCACCTCTAAACAAAAGCAAAATATGTCAAAAAAAAATTAAGATAAATCCACCATTAGAATTTTGAGTCTTTGGATGGTCAAGGTTTTCTACTTACACCTCATAATAGGTAAGTCGGTACCAGCTTATGTCAAACTGCTAATTAGCATATAAGCACTTCAAGAATAAGCAATCCCAAACACCCTATAAATTGGTTCTTTCTTTTATCAAGGTCATATATTGTAACTATTAGTAGCCCACTAAAATGAAAATCACAAAATTGTTACCTTCATTCTTTTCATCTCCAACTCGGCTTTTCTCTTTTCATGATTCTCCCACGCTTATTTGTATGGATTTTGAGTTGCTATAAACAGTTTTTAACGATTGAGTAAAAAAACG
The DNA here is from genome assembly GCA_022545495.1 of Chrysanthemum lavandulifolium. Taxonomy (NCBI): domain Eukaryota; kingdom Viridiplantae; phylum Streptophyta; class Magnoliopsida; order Asterales; family Asteraceae; genus Chrysanthemum; species Chrysanthemum lavandulifolium. The sequence goes on from CM040242.1 coordinate 185,723,828, forward strand.
TAAGACCAGAAATAGATACAGTAAAAAAAATTGTAAAAAAAAATCACCTTGCAATATATTTTGCACATTCCGCTTCATCCCATGCCATCGATTGTATTGCAGGCACCTCTTCATAACTTGATATGCCATATTACAATCAACCAAATCACCACCAATTTAATATTTACCCAAAACTTGCAGGAAAAACACATCAAAATACACGTGATATATAAGTTGTACGAAAAAACTACATATACACACAACCCAAACACGTTATGCGTGATCTTTAGGAATCTATCGATATGGCAAAGTCAGTTTTAGATCTGTTTTAACCAATGTTTCGACCCAAACACGTTATGACGTGATCTTAAGCGAGAATAGATTATAGCATTTTCAATATAATTATTCAATTCTTTGATATGACCAATGCAATCCACATACCCCGACGCGTCACGTGAATCTTTAAGATGTCTCAAACTAATCACAAACATGACATGACAAAGACGCTTAACCTAAAATCACTATTCCAAGGCTTGCCTTTAAATCATACAAAGTATCAAAACCTTAAACATAATCCAAGAAGAAAAAGTATTACAGTATAAAAGTTCAAGCACTCACCACGTGGAGGAAATTTTGTCTTTGTGATTCTTGAGATGAACTCGGTCGTGTCGATTCATTTGGTCTTTTACCCTACATAATCATTAAAAAGGTTATTTGAAGCGGTGTTTGGGCAAAAGCTTAGTTCAACGACTTATTGGTAATTTCTCGGACCCTAAGATCTAATACTACATAAAGTGTTTTGCCTCTTTGATTTTATCGGATCATGCAAAACAAACCACAACACAACTTTTATTAAAGTTTCAATTTGAAACATTAATCATCACATTAAAATTGTCCTGTTTTTTGTTATAATCATTAGGCTCCATTTTAGCTGTAAAAAAAACCATAACACAAATCAAAACACACAATCAAGATTCTATTAACAAACGGCATAAAGATCAAATAAAAAATCAATTCAACAATTATCACATATATTTGAGATTTACCGTTGGGTTAAGGTAAAACAATCATTTTCTTTAATCCACAATCATATTCATGGTCCTGAAAAAAAAAACAAATTAAAGCCACGAAATCCACCTACAAATTAAATAAGATCAATTCCAACATAAACCTAAAACATAATCAAATGAACACACTCATTATTTATCTTCAATCTTCAAATTATTTACATCCTTTGATAATCGCAAATAACAATAATACCGACAAATTTTAGCCTCCTTGAATTGTTGTTGAAATCCTTTCAAACATTTTACAAACACCTTGCCCTCTTTAAATCACTTACAAAGATAAAACGGGAAAAATCAACCAAAACCACTATATTCCAAACCGCTCATATCCAAAGATAAGAAAAATCACCACCGAAAACCTAAGTATAAAAATTCAAAAATATTGGGATTAAAAGTATACCGGATAATAAGCCGCATAGTCAAAATTAACACTCATAATTCAAAATTATATTGATGATTAAAAATTAAACACATTAAAATAATTGTAATTTTATGTTCTTTGATCCGGAGGTGTAGAGAGAGAGTTTTGATATAACTTGTTGATTAATAGTATTAAACACATTAAATAGAAAATCGATCACTTTATTACCTTGAATTTAAAAATAAAAGTTTAAACCTATATTACATATAAATAATTTCAAATTCTTGTGCTAGCATTTAAGTTACCATGATACAACCACCAGTCCGGTTAAAATAGCCTAGCATGAGCACGAATTGTCATCAGATGAACAAGATTATAAGAAAGTTTGAGCATCTTTTACTCAAAAGTATCATAACTACAATTTAACATAACCATTTACCATAAGTTATCAGTAATATTGAGTGCTCTTTTCAACATTAAACATTTCACCAAAAAGTCGGTGCAGTCAATTTAAGCTTGAGATTTGCTCTTTTTTCTAATTCCAAAAAGTCAGTGCAGTCAATCTAAATCACTGCCTGCTCCATCTTCTTCGTAATCTTCATCTTCATCGATACGATCTATATCACTGTGCTTTGAGAACTTCATCCTTTGTATCTCCATCATCATGTATACGATCTAAATCATTGCCTGTTTCGAGAACTTCATCATCTGTATCTCCATCATCATGGATACGAATCATACGATCTAAATCATTGCCGCTTCTAGAACCTTGTCATTTGTATCTCCATCATCATGGATACCATCTAAATCAAAGTCTGCTTTGAGAACTTCTTCACTATCCTGATCTCTAGCATCATGGATACCATCTATATCAAAGTCTCCTTTGAGAACTTCTTTACTATCTGTATCTCCATCTTCTTCGTAATCGTGGATATGATCTAAATCACTGCCTGCTTCCAGAACTTCATCCTCTGTGTCTCCATCTTCTTCGTAATCTTCAATAAGTTGGACAGAAATGCAGTGTTCGTTGACTGGTCAAATTAAGCAGAGAAAAGTTGCTAAGGAGGGAGCTTAAAATCATCAATTCATGCCAAGCCAATTTACAACATCTACGAAAGATAACCTGTATGAGTTACCCTATAAACATATGTTGCTAGTTCTCAGTTTATCTTGCATCTCCTGCTTAATCGCCTCCAACTCTGGTCTCAATATCTCTCAATATCTGGAAGATACGGTTTGAGTTGAGCAACACAGTTTTTGAGAACGTCTCCCGCTAGTCGCCTTGACGAAGGAATCTAAAAGAGAAACAATACTTCAGTATTTTGATATTGTGAATTCAGTGATGAATGGAAACATAATGATCACCTGATTCTCTCTTCTTACGCAGCTGACTAAGAGTTTTCCAAGCTCTGAATTTAGCGGCTTACTTTTCTTTATGATCACGGTCATGATTTTCCTCGTTTTAAGTACAATGGCAGTGGTATTGAAGCTAAAAAGTCAGAAGAAAGAACAAGCTTAGTTGAGCATACAACTATACAAGTCTTTCACTAAATAAACTAACCATTCTTGAATCATACACAAAACCCGACTAGCAAGGAATTAGAGTTCTTACCCAGCAGCGGTTAAAAACAGTGTAAACAGACAAACTATTAGTCCATCCAGCTGCAGGTTACACATCAGCACTGGAAATTTACCAACGCTTAATTGTTCGAGAATCCTAGTCATCTTAGCATAACATCCACGAGATGCAGAAGAGACTTTCTCGAACGTGATTACAACGAGTTCAAAGAAATCCTATGCACCAAGGAAAAGGGAGTTACTTGGGAGTCGTATAGAAAATTATCATCTAAAGACTCTCAACGAGTTACATAAAAATCTCATACAGTTATCGGGTACCGAAGCTTCGTATTTTGAATTCACCATGGCATTTCTGCCACATTTTATTACAAGATCAACTTTTTCATGTGTCCATTCATCTAAATTAACTGATAATACCTGGGACTATCTGACTAGAGTTCATCTGCTGATTTTATTTTCCTTTTATAATCCAAGCTATCAAGATTTAAACAATTAAAGAAAATGAATGATTACCGTACTTTTGATATATGAACACCAAGGCTTCTATGTGCTCCTGAACACTTGATGCATATAAATGATCCAAAAGTTACTGATCTGTTCATTCAAACAAAATGAAATTTCACTTACAACATATAAATGTACTTCCGTTGAACGATGAAATGAAATATACGTTGAGCGAATAAACTTTAGTGAGAATCTACTATTTTCAGGGCTGCATTGCATAAATAAAGTTGATTTGTATTATAGAAAGTGAGTACCTTTCAATAAAAGAGGGTAATAACTCTTCGACCGCCTTAATAAAAACCGGACAGCCATCTCCATTGCTAGCAGCTCACTTTTTTCTAGCTGCTGCTCATGATAATTGAAGTTTAGTAACGAATTAGTATATAGAGGACAAGAATAATTAAAGAAGTGACAGTGAAAATTGTCTGGTTTTCCCTAGATGTGGCATTTTCAACCAGTTACCTAAAATGGTTACGATTGACCTCAAATAGTCAATGATCATGGATCAATGGGTACATTTTATTATCGTTTCTTAAAAACAGAACACTGTGAAAGGGGCCAAAAGCAAGTCCATTTGTATTTAAAGTTCAAGAAATGCAATAAAAAAGGTATATACTATTTCAGTATTTTGATGGATATTTTATAACATTTATGATACATTAACCAAGTATTTACTTATTTATTTTTTGGAACGGCATTGACTAGTAAAATTTCCAATAATATGACTTCATGAAAGTATTAAAGAGTCGGCCCAACCCGGCAAATTTGAACCTGTATTAAAGAGTCCCTTTTTCATCTCTAGCTTTCTCATGTGCATGTCTTAGCTTATTGTTTGCTAGTTTGATTTGTTAGTTTCAAATCAGAGTTTAGGAAAGGCTTAATATGATGAACTTTACTGGTCAACTGGATGGAATATGCAAGTAAGCTACTAACTGTACATACTCTAATTTTGGCACTTGTACTTGCTCATTACCATCCGCATAACCTCTCAACGAGACACGACTGTTAAAAATAACTGGGAATAAAAATAAAAAATGGAAATAAAGAGATTGCCTACAAGTACCTTTGTGTTTCTTTGGGTTCAAATCACAGGTTCCAACTCCGAGATAAGACCTATCACTAGAACTTAGTTCGCATCCTTCTATTTGGGCAAAATCATTCAGCATAAGACCAACGAGACGATATGCTACCTTACTTGCCTCATCACTAGCAGTATTGACATCCTTGAATAAGCTTCAAAGTCAAACTTGCAACTTCCATTGCTTTTGCCAATGGTTCCTGTAATGAATCTCCTTCATTAAGATCTGAAAGAAATTCCAAACACTTTGTCCTCAAACGCTTGATCAATCTGTCTAAATTCCACCCGGTTTTTTTAGATATCAACTGAGGCGTGTAATCTTTGTTGCTTTTGAGTTTCCTATGCATAGCAGAAAGTGCTAAAGTAGTTAAGTCTTCTAGTACATTCAGTATCTTATGAAAAGCAGTATGGTATGAATCAGACTCTGGAATGAATCCGACTGGCTGCCAAGAACCCCATTGCTCAAACTCATTTTTGAAAGAAAAAAATATATTTGACCAAACCTTTAATGACTATGATTTCCTCTAAATTATTTACAAAAAATTTAAAAGTTAGTCTCATACATGAATAAAAATATATTTCAAAGGACTAACCACAAACGTTAATCAACAAAACCCATGAACTGATTTTGCTTCGTTTATATGGAAAAAAATGTAAAATTTCTAAAATTAAATCCAACCACCACACTTTCTTTGATTATTGATAGTTGAATACAATAGAGACGAATTATAGCCAAGTAATTGATCAAACTGATTTTCCCCAAATTAGTTTTTAGGGTTTTCATTAAAAAGAAATTATTTGAACATAATCAATCGAAATATATCATATATTTTAAGCAAAGCTAAACAATTACTTTAAATAATAATTAAAAACCCTAAATATTTGAATTAAATCCTACTTACCAGCTAAAGATGTTGACTGTCGACAAAGCACAAATGATTGGCAGAGTGATGTAACATAAATCTTTTGTATATTTTGTTTTGAATCGGACTATATCAGGGAGAGTGATTTTGAATGGGTGAAAATCGAATTGTAGATTCAAGAGGAGGCTTTAATGGAGTCGTGTGTGTGTGTGTGTTTTTATCTGTATTGAGTATGATGTAAAATGACAAGAAGCAGTATAATAACAAGAAGCAGCATTATGAAAAAACTGCTGTATTAAGTATGATGTAAAATGACCAAAAAAGCATTTTTAAAAAATACGGTTGCCCAGCGACTTTTGGTTTCCCAGAAAACAATACCTTACACATACGAGACACTTGTCGCAATGTGGTTGAGTTGCCCAATGACAGCGGTTGCCCTCGGTCTATTTTCAAATTTAAAATAAAAGTGGTCCATAAAGTGATATGCATCAGGGCGTGCGGTCTATTTTTGTCATTTTCCCTTATTATTATTATTATTATTATTATTATTATTATTATTATTGTCACACCCTCGCCGGAGGCGGAAACACGAGGTGTAACGGAAAGGAACATAAGCACAAGATAATAGAACATACCAACGTTAAGATTTAAAAGAAGAGTACACCATTACAATACCAGTTTAGCCGACATCGGCAAATATATAACAAAGTTTAGTTCCCAAAATATTGGTTCTATTACATAACGATTTGTATTGACAAGTGAAAACTTCAAGATGCAAGACCGGTAGAAAAGCTTACTAATGATCACCGAAATGCATGAGAGAAAACGGGTCAACTATGAAAATAGTTGGTGAGTAAACATGTTTAGCAAAATAAGAAAACTCGAAAGAAATATTCAAAGCTTTGGTCAACGAAAATAGTCCACAAAGCAAAGGCATTGTAAATCCACTCGGCCCAAGTTCCCATACAAAACTCGCAACTGTGTATTCACAACCCATTGCACAAAATATAGCGTATGAAGTAGTCAAGTATAAGCGGTCATAATAGTTCACAATATAGGACCGCGAATATAATAATTGTGGATGCTACCGATGAAACCAAATTAAGTCGGGTGCCACTACCCAAAGTTATGTTGGTGCCTCTTCCCAAAGATATAATGGGTGCCTCTTCCCAAAGATATAATGGGTGCCTCTTCCCAAAGATATCTTGGGTGCCTCTTCCCAAAGATATACTGGTGCCTCTTCCCAAAGATATACTCCGAACATAGGAGACTTTATAGTGATGCTCCGAACATAGGAGACTTTAGGTCAAGGTCATAACATGTACGGTTCAATAAGTTCAAGTAAGGCATTATTTCATAATTAAGTTCAAGGATTTGTTTCAAGTTCACAAGTCCTAGTCAAACTAGTTAATAAAAGTAGTAAACAATTTAGCTCAAGAACGGTTCATGCATTTCGCCCCATAATATAGTAAAACGGTAAAAAGGGGGTGTGATTACTCACTTGATGAATAGATGCGATGACAAAAGTGGTTACACCGAAATGTAGCGTGAATCTCGAAATTGACCTATTATGAATGATATGATATGCAATAAGTCATGATGTAACGTTATGCACGCAATTCGGATGATATTTATACCACTTATATATTTTTGAAAACAATACTTCTCGTCAAAAATATAATCTTTTAACGTCTTGACCATTTTTAAATTACTTCACATGTATTTACATTGAAACGATATCCTACGATAGACTTTTAGTGATTTATTAAGAGAATATAACTTTTCGTCGTAAAATAATGTCGTTGGAAATTTCATGAAAGTGACAAAAATGGCTTCGAAAAGCTAGTCGTAAGATGGTGTACGTCGAACGTTAGGAAACGAACTCAACGGTTTTGGAAAGCTTGTATCAAAATCTAGAAGTTTTAGTACATGACTTTTCGTCATAGAGGTCTCGAACATAAAGATAATAGAGGTTAAATATGGTGATTTTGTCCAAAATGTGGTTTAAAAAGTGAGTTTCGGCAAAGTTTAAGCAACCGTAAATAATTTATTACAACCCCGCTATACAAACGGTTGATCGTTTTGAAAAATATGATTGGTGATCTCGATTTTATTAGAAGACATCTCGTTACAAAAAGTTCCACATCAACGTTAAAAATAGCCTTCAATATGGTCGTTTTGTTTACCGTAACACTTGACAAATAAAAATAATATAGTTTTTCTAAAAATAAAGTTACGGCAATTTTGTAAAAGCGTGTATATTTTAGTCGTTACAAACCGTTTTCACGTATTATACGTCCTTAGCTTCGTATCAAAGTATACTAATATATTTTTGATAAGTCGAAATAATTTATAAAGCTTAAGACTCGCTTTTGACTCGTACAAAACAAAAACAGCTTCTTGAAATTTCGTAAAATATATATTTCGTCGTCAAACTTGAAAAATTCATAACTTCTTCGTTATAACTCCGCTTTAATCCGCTCAAGCGCCACGGATTCGCTTTTAAAGTATATTTTCTAAATATCTAGGCCAAAATTCGTGTCTCACTGTCGGATTTTCCAGAAATTCAAAACAAGATCAGACCACTTTTTATACTTGTCTAAAATAGTTTTCTCGTACTAAACCTATTCCAATCCCTTCAAAACAACTCCAAATCTATTCTAATCCTACCATACACCTTCTTAGGGTGTCATGGGTTCCTAAACATCATCAAGACCAATATATAACAAGGGATAAATTATAGGATGACTTATATATCTAAAACTCTAAAACAATGTAAAATGGTATAAATATTCATATGTCTTGCATGTTTTGCTCAAAAATGATGAAATAGACATGAAATGAAAATGAAAGATGTAAAATGTAAATGATATGCTTACTAGTTAACTTGATGAGGTGATAAGAACAAGGATTAAACCTAAACACTCTAGGTTTTATTTCAAAACCTTTAATAAGAGTATAACTAGATTGTTAAACACTTGAAAATGGAAAACTTGATGATTTCTTCAATCTCCTTAGGATGGCGGTTTTTGAAGAGGAGAAACAAGAGAAAGAAAAACTTTACTAACTTGTGAATAATTGAGGAGAATGAATGAAGTGTAAGAATGAGTTGGAGTGTAGATATAACTTAAGTAAGAAAATGTTACCAACTCATAAATGAGTTACCCTCCCACATGGCGGTTTTAGGGGGATGTATCTCAAAAATATATATATATATTTTTTTCAAGTATATTGTATATAATGTAAAGTGTGTAAATAAAATGTATAGGTAATAATAACTTGTACAATTGTATATACATTTGTGTAATTAGAATAGTGTTGTCTAAAAATAAACTTTAATGGATCAAAGTAAAGTATAATGAGATCATAAAAATTGTAAAAATACATTTCTTGCAAAATTTGAGTGAACTAATAATTATCGTGTAGTTTTTAAGAAAAGCGTCGTAATAATATAGATTTAACGATTTATATACAAAATAAATTTAAAACACTAGGTAAACTCAAAATATTGTTTTATAAACTAAATGTGAGTATAAAATATATCGGGATCATTTTTTGAAGTATCGGATTAAATGTTCAAAATAATAACTTACGCGATAACGTTTATTTAATATAAAATAAACGTTTAATGTGAAATGCAAAATCATGAATGAACTAACATGATGCATATTTAATTTAAGAAATGACCGGAAATTGAGAATTGTGACATTCTTCCCATGTCAGCGGAATCACGTCCTCGTGATTCGATTAACGATACTATGGTCCGAACCTCGACAAGAGTTCTAAAAGTTCATGCTCGTACGAATAGTCTAAATGATCATGTCAATGCTCATGCATAAGGGTTCCTCATCCAACTAATTACATGGCCGTGATTAGATTTGATGGGGTAAACTTACCCAATATTGAACGTAGCCCTCAAAAGACCTTTAGGTAGTGACTTGAGTAAACTTGTTTCTTAGCTCGACTTTCGCAACTCATCAAACAAGAACTGTCACTAGATCAAGCTAGGAAACAAGTCTTTTGAATGAAGTCTTTTGAAAGATTCGCTCGATATTGGATTTGCTTACACAAATCAAATCAAATCAACAAAATATATAACAACTAAGGTCGATATCAATAGGTCTCAAATTAATCAATGTCGTGAACGTAACAAGTCGAAAGATGGAAAAGAGAAGATATAAACTAGGTACGGTAACGTAGACGCGAATATAAAATCATGCAATGCATACCCACCCGACCAATGCAGTTTTAGGTGACCAGACTCTAGAGACTCGACTAAACATGATTTAAAACTATCACTCTTATCATTGCATGGTTCTTCATAAATTAGACATAGTTGATCAGGCTATGTTTAATTTATGAGTAACGATGCAACGATAGGACTAATTGACTCGGATGACGCCGGTGTTTTATTTAAAACTTTATTCCGGTTATAATGTGATTTTATTTTTGAAAATCGGCATTCTCTATAACCTTAGCTCGATACCAATCATTCACACCGCCGGAGGCGAAACACGAGGTGTAACGGAAAGGAACATAAGCACAAGATAATAGAACATACCAACGTTAAGATTTAAAGAAGAGTACACCATTACAATACCGGTTTAGCCGACATCGGCAAATATATAACAAAGTTTAGTTCCCAAAATATTGCGTTCTATTACATAACGATTTGTATTGACAAGTGAAAACTTCAAGATGCAAGACCCGTAGAAAAGCTTACTAATGATCACCGAAATGCATGAGAGAAAACGGGTCAACTATGAAAATAGTTGGTGAGTAAACATGTTTAGCAAAATAAGAAAACTCGAAGAAATATTCAAAGCTTTCGGTCAACGAAAATAGTCCACAAAGCAAAGGCATTGTAAATCCACTCGGCCCAAGTTCCGCCCATACAAAACTCGCAACTGTGTATTCACAACCCATTGCACAAAATATAGCGTATGAAGTAGTCAAGTATAAGCGGTCATAATAGTTCACAATATAGGACCGCGAATATAATAATTCAGGGATGCTACTGATGAAACCAAATTAAGCTGGGTGCCACTACCCAAAGTTATGTTGGGTGCCTCTTCCCAAAGATATAATGGGTGCCTCTTCCCAAAGATATAATGGGTGCCTCTTCCCAAAGATATACTGGGTGCCTCTTCCCAAAGATATACTGGGTGCCTCTTCCCAAAGATATACTCCGAACATAGGAGACTTTATAGTGATGCTCCGAACATAGGAGACTTTAGGTCAAGGTCATAACATGTACGGTTCAATAAGTTCAAGTAAGGCATTATTTCATAATTAAGTTCAAGGATTTGTTTCAAGTTCACAAGTTCTAGTCAAACTAGTTAATAAAAGTAGTAAACAATTTAGCTCAAGAACGGTTCATGCATTTCGCCCCATAATATAGTAAAACGGTAAAAAGGGGTTGTGATTACTCACTTGATGAATAGATGCGATGACAAAAGTGGTTACACCGAAATGTAGCGTGAATCTCGAAATTGACCTATTATGAATGATATGATATGCAATAAGTCATGATGTAACGTTATGCACGCAATTCGGATGATATTTATACCACTTATATATTTTTGAAAACAATACTTCTCGTCAAAAATATAATCTTTTAACGTCTTGACCATTTTTAAATTACTTCACATGTATATACATTGAAACGATATCCTACGATAGACTTTTAGTGATTTATTAAGAGAATATAACTTTTCGTCGTAAAATAATGTCGTTGGAAATTTCATGAAATTGACAAAATGGCTTCGAAAAGCTAGTCGTAAAATGGTGTACGTCGAACGTTAGGAAACGAACTCAACGGTTTTGGAAAGCTTGTATCAAAATCTAGAAGTTTTAGTACATGAGTTTTCGTCATAGAGGTCTCGAACATAAAGATAATAGAGGTTAAATATGGTGATTTTGTCCAAAATGTGGTTTAAAAAGTGAGTTTCGCAAAGTTTAAGCAACAGTAAATAATTTATTACGCCCCGCTATACAAACGGTTGATCGCTTTGAAAAATATGCTTGGTGATCTCGATTTTATTAGAAGACATCTCGTTACAAAAGTTCCACATCAACGTTAAAAATAGCCTTCAATATGGTCGTTTTGTTTACCGTAACACTTGACAAATAAAAATAATATAGTTTTTCTAAAAATAAAGTTACGGCAATTTTGTAAAACGTGTATATTTTAGTCGTTACAAATCCGCTTTCACGTATTATACGTCCTTAGCTTCGTATCAAAGTATACTAATATATTTTGATAAGTCGAAATAATTTATAAAGCTTAAGACTCGCTTTTAACTCGTATAAAACAAAAGCAGCTTCTTTAAATTTCAGAAAATATATATTTCGTCAAACTTGAAAAATTCATAACTTCTTCGTTATAACTCCGTTTTAATCCGCTCAAGCGCCACGGATTCCTTTTAAAGTATATTTTCTAAATATCTAGGCCAAAAATTCGTGTTCACCGTCGGATTTTCCAGAAATTCAAAACAAGATCAGACCACTTTTTATACTTGTCGAAAATAGTTTTCTCGTACTAAACCTATTCCAATCCCTTCAAAACAACTCCAAAGCTATTCTAATCCTACCTTACACCTTCTTAGGGTGTCATGGGTTCCTAAACATCATCAAGACCAATATATAACAAGGGATAAATTATAGGATGACTTATATATCTAAAACTCTAAAACAATGTAAAATGGTATAAATATTCATATGTCTTGCATGTTTTGCTCAAAAATGATGAAATAGACATGAAATGAAAATGAAAGATGTAAAATGTAAATGATATGCTTACTAGTTAACTTGATGAGGTGATAAGAACAAGGATTAAACCTAAACACTCTAGGTTTTTATTTCAAAACCTTTAATAAGAGTATAACTAGATTGTTAAACACTTGAAAATGGAAAAACTTGATGATTTCTTCAATCTCCTTAGGATGGCCGGTTTTTGAAGAGGAGAAACAAGAGAAAGAAAAACTTTTACTAACTTGTGAATAATTGAGGAGAATGAATGAAGTGTAAGAATGAGTTGGAGTGTAGATATAACTTAAGTAAGAAAATGTTACCAACTCATAAATGAGTTACCCTCCCCACATGGCCGGTTTTAGGGGGATGTATCTCAAAAATATATATATATTTTTTTTTCAAGTATATTGTATATAATGTAAAGTGTGTAAATAAAATGTATAGGTAATAATAACTTGTACAATTGTATATACATTTGTGTAATTAGAATAGTGTTGTCTAAAAATAAACTTTAATGGATCAAAGTAAAGTATAATGAGATCATAAAATTGTAAAATACATTTCTTGCAAAATTTGAGTGAACTAATAATTATCGTGTAGTTTTTAAGAAAAGCGTCGTAATAATATAGATTTAACGATTTATATACAAAATAAATTTAAAACACTAGGTAAACTCAAAATATTGTTTTATAAACTAAATGTGAGTATAAAAATATATCGGATCATTTTTTGAAGTATCGGATTAAATGTTCAAAATAATAACTTACGCGATAACGCTTATTTAATATAAAATAAACGCTTAATGTGAAATGCAAAATCATGAATGAACTAACATGATGCATATTTAATTTAAGAAATGACCGGAAATTGAGAATTGTGACAATTATTATTATTATTATTATTATTATTATTATTATTATTATTATTATTATTATTATTATTATTATTATTATTATTATTATTATTATTATTATTATTATTATTATTATTATTATTATTATTATTATTATTATTATTATTATTATTATTATTATTATTATTATTATTATTATTATTATTATTATTATTTTATTTATTATTATACATCACTTTATTAAAAACTCAAAGGGTTTATAAGAAATTAGTGGAAGCCGAGAAACCAACCTGCCCCCACTCCTCTAAAGAATAATAAACTAATACGATTAAAGATATGAACTGCACTGAGCTCCAATGTCTTGTGTCAAGGAAAAAGTCCGACACGCTTTAGTAAGGTTACCGCCTCTTTCTCAAGTTCTCCAAAAGAAGAAAAGAAAAGGGAGGAACCCGTATCCGATATCTCGCATTTAGCCTCATACTTGACACGCTTACGCCGTCGTCCTTATTATTATTATTATTATTATTATTATTATTATTATTATTATTATTATTATTATTATTATTATTATTATTATTATTATTATTATTATTATTATTATTATTATTATTATTATTATTATTATTATTATTATTATTATTATTATTAATTAATAATAATAATAATAATAATAATAATTCATTTATATAATAGTTTTATAATTTAAAATACGCAGTTAAGCTTTGGACAAACCCCAAGAAGCGTAAGATATCGAGGTGAGCAGACAAAACCGCATGGCGAACACGAGTTCTAGCCTTCACGGATCTCATCGTATGTCGCTATTCGCCATAACTTTGTAAGAAACTATTTAATCATTTTATTTATATATACATGGTGTTGGGTGTGTCGTTATTGATTTTATTTCTAAACAGTTGAGCAATGAGACCGAGGCGTGGTTGGAGAAGACTTGATAAAGCTTTACCGTCGGAACCATACGAGGCGATGTCTTTGAGTCTCCTAGATCCGAGGCTAGATACGTAAGTATAATTTATTTTCAAACTCACCCATTTTGATGAAATATAATGCATCACGACTTATATATTACTTTTCTTGTTTTTTGTAACTAAATGAACGAGATGATGTGGATGCGGAAGAGAGCACCTCCGATGGGACCCGCATGATCGACCGTGAGATTCTGCGTGCTGTCATTGGTGGTGGCGGTAGCGGTCATATCCCCGTGTAGGTCGGGTCTTACCCGGTCGTGGAGTGAAGAAGACCTTTAGCGCCCCGACCTCGTGATGCGTGAGGTGTCCTCACCGCGGAAACAAAGCAGTAAACATTCGAGGAGCTCGCTACGGAGGGTCGGATGGACCAGTCATGCGTTTGTGAGGTCATTCCGGGTTGGCGGAGCGAATGACCGCCCGGATCAATTGCTACCCACCGGTGGGTCGGGATCCGAGAGGGTGGGTCGGGATCCGTGCTTCTCCATCCGTGAATTTAGAGATACCGGGACGGAAGTGGGGTAGTGGGGTTTGAGATGCGGATTTATGTTACTTTAACACGTTTTGGATATGTTTGTAGAGAATAACATGGATTATTATGTCGTTTATGTGCATTATGTGCTAGGATTCCCGTAAATGGATTATACGATAGTTTTGGACCATTTCATGATAGGTAGCTTATGTATAGTTTTGTAGATGATCATGCGTTAACGGTTTAGGAACCGTTTTGGCGATTTTGGAAAAGATAACTATGTTAGCGATCGTTGGGTATATATGATATTTATGTTTAGCGAATTTGTGTTATGATTGGTATATTAAAATAGGTTGTCACATTGGTATGTATGAATGTATGAAAAAGCAGATTGAGAATTGTAGATTTTTCCGGAAAATTTCCGGAAAAATTGAATTACCCATTTTGCAAAGAATATTCGCAAAATGGGTTAGTCATTTTGGGGACATGTCCCCGAGAGAAAAAAAACAAATTTTAGTGCCTTTGTTGGGAATTATGTGAAAGTATGATTATGCCGATATTAATGCCAAGGGTTTCTCTTGAAGTGAAGTGGATTCACCAAGACTTATTCTTTGAAGAATAATAGTGATTAGTTTGATTACTGGAAGTGTTTATTCCGTGTTTAGTTTATTTTAGTGTGGATATACATGAGCTTTATTAGGAAGTGATTGTGTATATCTTATTTAGTTTTATGATTATACGTTTCTTGGAAAACGGTTTAGCGATATTGTTTAGGTTCCTTGTCTATAAAAGGAACACATTAGAAAGGTTTATGTACCGATTGAAAACTCGCTTTAGTTAATATTAAGATCCATAGAGGATCAAGAAGTTCTTAGTTATTTGTTACTTGTGTTTATATTCACTGATAAACATTAGTAGTAGAGATTGTCTTTATTGTGCTTGTGATTACATAGGCATATATAACGATCCACGAGCTCAAGATCTATCAAGGTCAGGTCTGCATTTTAACAAGTGGTATCGAGCCTCGTGAGAGTCTCTACGATACTAAGGACAAGCTTTTTCTTAACACCAATACAACCATTACAATAACACCATGCCCGGTTCGGATCTTTGGCCGAACTCACCAACAACCAAAACTCCACCCATCCGCAAAGAACTAAGTCTTGCTAATAGCAATGCTAAGTTTCCTTACCTTAAGAGGAGGAATATGATCTTTGGGCTATGAAGATGCGTAATGGATTTCCAACATTGATTGGAATCTATGGCGATTATTTTGAAGGAGGAATTTTGAAGAGAACTACCACGGATCTTGTTGGGAACATGATTAATGTTCCTCCCAAAGCTGTTCAAGAATTACTCGATTCGAGAGAAACAAAGGTCGAACTATTCTTACGCAAGCTATTCACGAGGATCACTTGAGTGATTTTCACTTCATGCATGATGCCAAGGATATATGGTTAGCTATTAAAGCGAAGTTCGGTGGGAATGAGGAGTCTAGAAGGTCAAGAAGTCCATGCTCGGACAACAGTTTGGGACTTTCGGATCTCTCAAGAGGAAGGAATTCACAAGGGCTATGATAAGTTTCACAAGATCTTGAGTCAGTTGCACCGACTTGTTGCTAAGCGGATAATGATCAGAACTCTAAGTTTCGAGGTCATTACCTCCATCCAGCTACATGTGAGCATAGCTTTAAAAGCTAAAGGTGGTTTGGACATGATGACATTTGATGAGTACAACAAGCTTAAAGCTCTTGAACATGATGTGAGAAGTCCTTTTCGATCATCTTCTCGCTAGTAATGTCGCATTTGTTGGAGCCTCTACTCCAAAGTCAAGCTATTTTCCAAGCTCATATCCATCATCATCTAATCTTGCTCCTTCATCAAGCTCTCTTCCTAGATCCGGTGGAATTATGGAAGATGTACTTGGAACCTTCTTTGTCGATTATGATCCTCGTGAGAACGGCTTATGAGGATTTTGATCGGTGGACCCGCTTGACATGGAAGAGATGAAGTTGAAGTGGCAAGTGGCCATGATTTCCATGGATATCAAGAACTTTGGTAAAGTCGGTAGAAGATTTGGGTTCAAAGGACGTGATCTGCAAGGTTTGACAAAAGGAAGGTTAAATGCTTCACATGCCAACAGATGGGTCACTTTTCGGAGAATGCAAAGACAGAAAGTCGGTGATGAAGTACGATACTCTACTTATCGTGATGATTTAAGGATGCGAGGAACTTCAAAGGGTTCAAGCGCATTGGTCACTCTTGATAGCAATGTGGTGGAAGCTACATGAGGAGTCCGATAATGATGGTTACGAGAATGTTGGGTTGATTGCAGGATGTACTTGGAAGATAGGCATGATCGATTGCCTTGATGGGAATCTCTCGGTACAAAACTGCTTGTTTGGTTGTAGTGAGCGTTATAATGAACTCAAACAAGCTTATGATATTATGGAACCAAAATATAATGAATACTATGTGGAAGTAGAAGCTTATAAGCAGGCTTTAAAAACACTAGAAAGACAAAAGGTTTGGTTCTGGAAGAATGAAATAGCTTATGGTGAGAAAATAGGTGTTTTAGAAAGAGATCTCGAATGTGCTACAAATGAGTTAAAATGGTGCGAGAAATTAAGAGCGGATGTAGAGTCGAAAATCTAGAGCTTAAGGAAAAACTTAAGGAGGAAATTGCTAGGAATAATGAGTGGATGATGAATGGTAGTAAGTTGGCTAGTCTCATTTATAGCAGGTCAAGCTCCCAATTCTCTGTGGCTTTAGGTTTTAAGAAATATGTAGGCCTAGAAGCTAGGGATGACACACGAGATCTACACGGTGGCCTAGCACATTTGTGAAAGAAGGTGACCTACATGTCGTTCGTGGACCAATTAGAGGTGAGCACATGCCCATTGACCTTTCCACTACTAATGACTTTGATGGATCACACCATCTCGTATGGCAAAAGTCAAAAGACTTGCTGCACCTAATACTTCTACTAATGACTTTGTCTCTTGTGTTCACGGTGACAAGTCCTCCAAGCAAGTGGTCTACAGTGTGATTCAAATGACAAGTCGACCTTCCCAAGTCGACCTTCCCAAGTCTTCACCCCGCCGCACCCAAGACTACCAATAAGCATGACAGAGTTCTTGCCAAGGAATGCCCTTCCAAGACAGTTGCCTCGAAGACTTGCTTTTAATTCTTTGCATAATAATACCGTTAAAAACAATTCTTTTCATGGTTTTGGTTTGAATACTTTTGCTTGTAAGAATACTTCTTTTGGTTTGAATAAATCTTCTCTTAAGAAATGTTTTTGTGTGGAAGTAAATCTCATTTAATTAAGGATTGTGATTATCATGAGCAAAGAATGAGTAGGTGTGGTGATTCTAGGAATTCTAGACCAATGTGGACCAATGTTAATGATATACCACCTTATGTTCCACAAGTCGCTAATTATAATACTTCTTTTCCTTGAGAAGATCTTTTGGAAAACCATATGTTCAACCAACGGTGAATATTTTAAAAATGGTTTTGGCCTAGTTATGTTAACCCTATGACTAATGGGAAGTGGTACTGGGATCTGCTGTCAAGACCTCAAAGAGTTGTTCTTGGAATAAACGAGACCTAAGTTTCATTGAAACCCAAGAACAATAGTGGATCTTATACTTCTACATGGCATAACTCATATGATCCACAAGGCGAGGTTCAAGTCGGCAATGACTTGAGCCTCCATAGTGTACTAATTCTTTGTATATTTTGTTGTTGTTGTAGGATCATCCCCTAAGCATAAAGATGTTGGAATTGTTTGATGGGTCGTTCTAGAAGTATGTCGGGAAGCAGGATATGATGCATAACTTTATACCTATTGAAGGTGGAGGCAATGTAACCTTTGGAGGAAGTGATGGACGAATTACGTGAAAAGGGACCATCAAAACACCTCGCTTGGACTTTGAGAATGTTTACTATGTTAAGGAACTTCAACACTTCAATTTGTTTTCGGTCTCACAAATTTGTGACACTAAGAACAAAGTACTCTTCACAGAGGATGAATGTCTTGTCTTGTCTAAAGACTTCAAACTCCCGAAGATACTTCAATTCTCATGAAGGTTCCTCGTAGTCACAATTTGTATACATTCAACTTAACGGATGTCAAACCAAAGGTGACTTAACATGTTTGGTGGCTAAAGCATCCGTGGATGAGTCCACCAAATGGCACGAAGGATGGCCCATGTCAATTTCAAGACCATCAACCAGCCTTTCTAAAGCGGGCCTTGTTCGAGGACTTTCGCCAAAGTATTCACCAATGATCATAAGCGTGTTGCATGCAACAAAGGAAAGCAAGACCTGAGCCTCCTACAAAGGTGTTCTCATATGCAGTAACCATTATTTCGAACCTCTTCACCGCTTCATATGGATCTGCTTGGTCCAACTAAAGTGAGAAGCATTGATCATAAATATTTTTGTCGGTGATCACCGATGGATTTAGTAAATTTGTTGGGTATTCTTTCTAAGAACCAAAGATGAAACATCCGAGATATTGAAAGACTTCATTACCCTTATTGAGAATCAGTTGAACAAAAAGGTGAAAGGAATTAGGTGTGATAATGGTACGAGTTCAAAATGCCATTCGATAGAACTCTGCAGTTAAAGGAATCAAAAGGGACTATAGCACTCCAAGAACCCCTCAACAAAATGGGGTGGTGTAAAGAAAAATAGAACCTTAATAGAAGCCGCAAGATCAATGCTAGCAGACTCTAAACTTCCTACCATGTTTTGAATTGAGGTGTTAGTACGACTTGTTATGTACTCAATAGAGTGTCCATTACTAGACCACATCTTAAAACACCATATGAACTTCTCTTTGGAAAAGTTCCTGTTATTCATTACCTTAAACCGTTTGGTGTCAGTGACAATCTTAAATACCAGTGATCCTTTGGGCAAATTTGATGAGAAAGGCGATGATGGCTACATTGTGGGTATTCGCTCATAGTAAGGCATCTGAGTTTACAATGTATCCGCAAAGAAGATTGAGGAGACATTGAATCGAGGTATCTTGAAGACAAGCCTAATGTTCAAGGCCGGGTCATGTTTGGTCATTTGATCTTGACTACTTGATGATTACTTGGGTTATGCTAGACATAAGGTCGATCAAAATGCAGATTCAAGCATCTCCAACTCCTAATACGAGACACTTTGGATGCTAATTCGACAGTGGGTCCGATGATGAACAACCCATTGTAGTACCTTCCTTCTCTCCTAACAATTTTGTAGGTGACACTTCTAACGATTATCTTGATGTGTGTGAAGATGAATTCTATTATCTTGAGGACCTTGCGATGAAGAAACAAGAGTATGCGACCAATTTAGATCTTGAGAGGAATGTTGAAAATAGTACAAATGAAGCTCTCGGCAGAAACTTCAATTCTACCGAAGTTAGTTGCTTTCTCCTCACCCTCCAATTCGGCCGAAAGATATGGTGACACTACTCCTATGTCTACTAAAGTGTCAGCAGATCTTGGTGAACCTTATACAAGGTTTCCAAAACCTTCGATCTTGGTCATCATCAACCTAAAGGCATCTTCAATACACCTTCTTATGATAATCGACTTTGAACCCACAATGACTAATCTTGATTCTTCCATTGATGTCAACACCACCACTACAACAAGGATCAATAATGTACATCCACGCCTAATATTATTGGTGATCCTAATGCTCTGTTAGAACAAGAGGCACCGTATGGCGTTCTAAATATGGACAGTGGCTTTTGTCTCTTATGTCTCAAATCACAGAGACAATCACGGACTATCAACATTGTCATTTGCTTGTTTTCTCTCAAGTGGAACCAACCGGTGTTACTCGGGCTCTTGAAGACTCAAGTTGGCTTGAAGCTATGCGGATGAGATGCAACATTTCAAAATCGGCAGGTCCGGATATTGGTGCCACCACCGATGGTAAGTATGCTATTGGGACAAAATGGATTACGAAGAATAAGAGATGCTCGGGTGTTGTCATCAAGAACAAAGCCGATTGGTTGCAGGGTTATAGACAAGAGGAGGAATCGATTATGATGAAGTGTTTGCACAGTGGCAAGAGTTGAGGCTATACGGATTTTTTAGCTTATGCATCCTATATGGGCTTTATGGTCATCAAATGGATGTTAAAGGAGCCTTCTTGTATGGTGAAATTGAAGAGGAGGTGTATGTCACTCAACCTAAAGGATTTGAAGATCCGGATCATCCAAATCATGTTTATAAGGTGGTCAAAGCTCTCTATGGACTACATCAGCACCTAGAGCCCGGTATGCTAGTTTCTACATTTCAACAAGCATGGTTCTGAAGAGGTGCAATTGATAAGACTCTTTTCCTAAAGAAGAATTCCACCGACATTATTCTTGTGCAAGTCTATGTGGATGATATTATCTTTGGATCCACAAAGGAGGCTTAGTGCGAGGAGTTTGAGGAGCTTATGAAGGAGAGTTTCGGATGAGTGCAATGGGAGAGATGACTTTCTTTTGGGTCTTCAAGTTCGAAACGATGGTATCTTTATCGGTCGGGATAAATATGTGAGGACATATTGAAGAAGTTTGGTATGGAGGGTGTACGGATCGCTACTACACCTTATGAAGCTCCAAAGTCAAAGACCAATAATGAAGTCGATCCACCGTGAATGTTCATTTATGCAGGTCTATGATTGGGTCTTTGATGTATTTAACGACTTCCGGGCTGATATTACTTATCTTTGTGAGTGTTTGTTCATGACATCAAGTTACTCCACCGACTTCCCATCTCAATGTCATAAGAAGATCTTTAAGTACCTTAAAGGCCAACCTTTCTAGGTCTTTGGTATCCAAAGAGTCTCCTTTTAAGTTGGAAGCTTATAGTGATAGTGACTATCTTGGTGCTAATCTGGATAGGAGGTCCACCACCGGAGGTTGCCAATTCCTTGGAAAGAGATTGATTTCTTGGCAATGCAAGAAACAAACTATTGTGGCTACCTCATCTCATCAAGCGTAGTATGTGGTCTTTGCTAATTGTCGTGGACGTGTTCTTTGGATTCAAAATCGAGTTGTTGGATTATGGGTATAATTTCATGAACACAACAATTTTTATTGATAATCAAAGTACCATATGCATTGTTAAAAATCCAGTTTTTCACAATGAACAAAACATATTGAAATCGGGCACCACTTTATAAGAGATGCATATGATAAAAATTTGATAAATGTGGTCAAAATTCATCTTGATGATAATGTGGCGGATCTCATTAACAAAGGCTTTTGAAGGACCAAGGTTTCAACACCTTGTGGTCCATATTTGCATGTTAACCCTTAAGCGCAAAGTTTAAGGGAGGCATAAACCTGGGAGGCATATGCCTCGGGAGGATTTGTATAACTTTGCATTTTCTATGTAATTTTGTATATTTGATAGTTTTAACTAACTCTAACCCGCTAATGTATTTTTAGTGTGTTTCTTTGTTGGTTTGTGTACGTTTATGTGTTTGTTTTGCGAATGGTTGTCTCGATCGGTTGAGATATGGTCATGAAAGCTTAAGGCTGGTTTCACCGAATTGATTGTCTTTGAAGTGTGTTATTTGTTTCCTCCAAGTTGAAATCTTGAAGTTATATGAGTCAATCAAAAGAATCTTGAAGCAAATAGTTCATTCATTCATTTAAGAAAGCAGCTTTATGACATGATTAAAAGTACCGCAACATCAAAAGCATCTACATGATCTAATAGTCCTAATCTATTACATATCATCTATTCCAACATCTAAAGATGAGCACGATGAGTATGATGACTCACATCTTTCACACTAATAGTGTTGGATATGCACGATCGTTCACATCTTTTGACGCTAAATCGGCTATGCCTTTGTGAAAGCATAACCAACCTAACGGATGCTAAGGATCAAAATGGAGAGGATGGATTGATGCAAGCGAAGAAGTCAAGGCGATTGTGGCAGAGAGATGAGAAGGAAAGATTTTCCTTTGTGCATCATCTACTCTTTCAATCATATATCAACTTACATCATTTTCCTTTTCCATTCCTCGATACGATATGTGATGATGCACCAAAACATGATGCCAAGAGACCAAGCACCACCTTTCTTCCCATAGGAAGTGGAGGATTTTGGCCGTGGCCTTCGTTGAGGCCTAGGTGCCGAGGGTTGGGAGTATGATGTTCCCTCATTATAGGATTCATCGTAGTCTTGACGAGATACACTTGGTTTCTCAACACTTTCATCTTCCGATGAGGAGAGAAAGGTGACTTCTTTGGTAAAGGATATGGTTTTGGAAAATAGTTAAACCATGTATTGGTATCTTCACTAGATGATGAGGATGATGATGAGGATGTTGTTGTGAGATCTATGATCTCGTGGTTGGTACTCATGGTTATTCAGTTAATTTTGAAGAATTGAAGAGATTAGGGTTTGATATATTATTTGGGGATTTTGATGAAGAAGTCAAGGTGCATTGGGATTGTTTTATAAACGGGTTCAAGTGGTAAGAGAATTAATGCGT
The DNA here is from genome assembly GCA_022545495.1 of Chrysanthemum lavandulifolium. NCBI lineage: Eukaryota > Viridiplantae > Streptophyta > Magnoliopsida > Asterales > Asteraceae > Chrysanthemum > Chrysanthemum lavandulifolium. Next base: position 185,746,827 of record CM040242.1, read on the forward strand.
GTGGGTGAAACAAAGAAATGATATTCTTTGAAACTTCGAGAGTAAGTCTTACATTTCACGATTATTCTACTTGATGAGAATGGGTCTCATTCTCACCGAAGTTATAAGTAAAATCAAGTAAAGTAGAAGTCCACGTCATTCTTGGTCAACTTTGACTAAATTTGGGAAATTTCTATTTATTCGTTATGATATATTTTCACTCCACATAAGTGATTTGCTTACTATTATCATTAAAAACACTTCCTTTGGTGTAAAATCCTAACCTAAACCTCAAAATCACTCATGGCACTTCAATTTAAACACGATCATAACAAGGTCGCTTTTCTTGGTACTACTCGAGGTGATGAGCTCTATAGGCCGATGATTTCTTTCTTACAAAGATCAAAGATTGTATATGCATTGACGCATTCTCCGATGCTATATATGAAACTTTGATTACTCAATTTTGGGCGTCGGAAAAGAGAGGAGATCTTGAGATAGTTGCTAAAGTTGATGGACAAGTGTATGTGGTGACGTAAGATTTGATCGTAAGACGACTTCGCTTGGATGATGAGAATGGGTTTATCATTCGATTCTACGTTGGTGCTTGAAGGACTTAGAGCTATTGGATATCAAAGCACGAGGACGGATATGTGGTTGAAAAATAAGTTACATCCTATGTGGAGGTTCTTGGTTCATACTTTGTTACAATGCATGAGCAATAAATCTGGAAGCGGGATCAATTTTCAACACAACGGGATGTGGTATTGTTTGCTTATCTAAGGGTTTGACTTATAATTTCTCTAAGTATATCTTTGATAATATGGTAGAAAACATCACTAGGAAAAGGGTAAGTTTTTGATGTACCCTAGGTTCTACAGATAATATTGAATGTTTCTACACAAACCCGTGCTTTTCATCCCATAAGTGTTCGACTCTAAGTTATTTGCTTCAATGAGGACTAAGTTTGAAGGACACATTATCCTTTGTTAGATGCCATGTTACCTCAGGTGAATGAGACTGATAATGAGCTTAATGTAGTTTTACCTTCTTCCAATCCTATTGCTGAAACTCTTTCAGTAGATGGTGGTGAGGGTCCTTCTGTTGTTGCTGATGCATCTATACTTTCACCAAGACCAAGTTCTAGTTCAGCATTTATCCAAGTACCTATTGAAGAAGTTCAGGATCAAATTGATGAAGTTCAGGTTGATACTGACAGATTGCCAACACCAAGTCCTGTGAGGACTCCATTGGGTGAAGGATGCTCTAATGTTGATCAGGTTAATGTTGTACCTGAACAGTTTAATGAAGTTCCAATTCCATCTGAACATTCACATGAAGTCGATGAAGATCCTATTTCACTTTCATCATTATATAATCGGTGAACAAGCTTACGGTGTGGAGTAGCGGTCTTAAGAAAGAACCGCGAAACCAAGTCATTTCTTGGTCGGAAGATTGTGGAATTGGAGGCTAAAGTTGAACACTTGGAGAATTTGATAAATCGGAAGGATAAAAGAGATGTTTAGTTTCTTAGGGAGGAGGTGAAGAGAATCTTAATGAGTCTCTTGATATATTGGGCGATGTGGCATTAACATCTAATGTTCCTTCTTCTATTATTAAATCTTCACGAAGAAAGGAGATTAGCAAGAGCCTATTCTATATACTAGTAAAAGAAGAAGACATTCTTTGGATAAAGTATCACGACATATCAAAGGAGCTAAATATGGAGGATGTATCTCGATGGGTTAATGAAAGAGGTTACTCTCGATGGTGGGACTTCATCTATACCGAACATTTAAATGATTCACTTTCGTGAGATGATGAAGAAGTTTTCTTCTTTGGAAGAACGTATAAATTGAATGCTTCTCTGAAGTTTTCTACACCGTTGAGGAATTGTCTCAACTGTTTCTCCGATGTGGGTTTGATTGGTTCTTGAAGCTCACATTAGTTCTGCTTTGAAATTGGTCTCTGTGAGACATCTTACGAGGCAGGGACGAGGATCCCGTGATTGATGATTTCTTGAAATCGTGCAGTGACTAAAGAACAATATGAAGCTCAGTGGAATATTTGCGATTATGAAGATATTCGGAAGAGTCGTGTTGTGGCTAAGTTTCTTCAAGATCGGTATGCTTCGATTTGTCTCACAAAGGAAATTAGAACTTGATGCTTTCTTTCCTACGATTCTTCGATGATCAATGGGATGGTTATATTTCTCAAGGTGCTTGATCCTACTCTTGCAAAACTTATCTTAGGAGATTCTTTTAATGATGATGATTTTGTGGAGAAAATGAAGGCACTTGTAATCAAAGAAAGTTAGAATCACGCAAAAGAAGAGCTCTTATTGATCGGAGAAATAAAGCCAAAAGAGAAAAACCTATGACGGTTGCTCGGAAGAGGAACTATATGAGAAGAGTTGTGAAGAATGCTTCATGCATAATTCGGTTTATCCATGAAGCAAGTCATGACTTGGTGCGATGATACTTTGATTCGAGAGTATAATGCGGTTATGAAGTTTTCTTCACGGTACTACTTCTTCTTCTCTATTGGAAAATCGTGATTCAATGACCGATGTTCCTACTGACGAAGAGATGTAAAACAGTTGAAATTGTGGATAATTTTGATCTTGTTTTGCCTTGATGGAATCTTGATTGTTTCTTGAAACCATTTCTAATGCTACTCCTTCTTACAATCGGTTGTTTGCTGAATCTTCCTTGATTTCTTCCGAAATGTTGTCCAATGTCGAGCTTAATGATTCTACGATTCGGAGACCGATTTCTGATTAGTCTTGAAAATAGTGATGATATGGAACAACGAGTTTGGTTACAAGATGTTCGACAGTTGGCTAAGAAACAAAGTTTCGAGAGTCTTGATTTTGATATCAAGGTGATGAGTCTACTTTTATTGAAGTTGAACTGTGATGATTTTCATGAAGGAACTCATGTGACATTGGTTGATTGGAAAGTCGGAAAGCTTAACAACGTGTCTAAATTTGGATGATCGTTCTTGAGTTTAACTTCTTGAAAGATATTCTTCATTTGGTGAATCGACATGATTTGAAAATGCTTTATGATCATGTGATTGATTATAAGTTTCATCAAACAACCGGTTACGGTTTATATCTGTTAGGTGATCTTGAGTTATGTTTGATTCTAATTCTCCAAATGGTCAAGGGTATTCTATTTGGAAGAATTCTCATAAATGGGAGATTGAGAGTTGGAGGTTTTATCCTTTGCCTTGTGTTCATGTAGTTCGGACTACATGTGGGATGATTTGTGTATGCTATCGGATAAGCTTTATCCGTTATCCGGTACTTTTATGGAAAGATTCTTTGAAACACAAGTTGATAGTGCCTCCTCATTCTGCTGGAAATGATGACGCATGCTACTCAATGTGTTGGTTTGATTAAGAATCGACTTATATCACTTACAGTTCATCTTGATTGTACTAGTTTGTAATATTTGTTTTCTTTTAGTTAAAAAAAAAAAAAAAAAAAAAAAAAAAAAAAATGTGTTTTTGGTTTTATCTAACTTTTCTTGCGGGGTTGTTGTATATTTTTTGGTTATTGACTCACGATATACTTTGAGTATGTTAAAGTTAGCTAGTCCAAAGTGCTGACTTTGGTAAAGACACATCAAATCTGTTGATATTTGTAATGATTTGCTCAAAATCATAGGGTCTGCAACCACCCATGCTTCATTGTTGAGTGTTGTATGGTTTCAATTCACCATGATATATTCCTTTTGGAATCCAAGAATTGGCTAGCCCACTTGTATATGGCATGTGGTAAAGGTAGTGGCATTCCATATTTGGTTATCAATTCACCAATCCTAAAATTGACTAGTCCCGAGCAAGCGGCTACGGTAAAGACATTTCAAATCCGTTTATATGGTTCTTGGTTTGCCCATAAATCGATGGTTATCGGTGTACCATAGTTTACTAATGAAACATATGGCTACTCCGGTAGTGATGGCTATTGGTAAAGACATCAAATCCATTTATTTTCAATGATTCACTCTCACGGAGTTAACACTCCACGGAAGTGATGAGAATAGTATGAAACTAATCATTTTGATGTACCTTTTGTCATTTGTTCTTTGCAAAGATATGGCGTTTGAGTTTCTTCATCATAGAGATGTTCTTTCGATTCTTTCTTTATTCTTTGTTGTTCGTGTCCAATCCTCGGTGTTGAATGATCTAAGAAGCTGGAACTTAACGATCAAATTCCGGTTTAGGGAGGATTGTTGGGAATTATGTGAAAGTATGATTATCGATATTAATGCCGAAGGGTTTCTCTTGAAGTGAAGTGGATTCGCGAAGACTTATTCGTGAAGAATAATAGTGATTAGTTTGATTACTGCGGAAGTGTTTATTCCGTGTTTAGTTTATTTTAGTGTGGATATACATGAGCTTTATTAGGAAGTGATTGTGTATATCTTATTTAGTTTTATGATTATCGTTTCTTGGAAAGCGGTTTAGCGATATTGTTTAGGGTTCCTTGTCTATAAAGGAACACATTAGAAAGGTTTATGTACCGATTGAAAAACTCGGTTTTAGTTAATATTAAGATCCATAGAGGATCAAGAAGTTCTTAGTTATTTGTTACTTGTGTTTATATTCACTGATAAACATTAGTAGTAGAGATTGTCTTTATTGTGCTTGTGATTACATAGGCATATATAGCGATCCACGAGCTCAAGATCTATCAAGGTGCATATCTGTTTCAACATGCACGACCTTCCCCGGGGACATGTCCACGGAAAAACGAATGACACTACAGTAACCTTGTTATTTTGCAGGGGACAAGTCCCCGGCGAATAAGATTAACTCAACAGTAGTAGCAAGGTTTCTCCGGGGACAAGTCTCCGGTAAAACGAGTGCCACGTCGGACTATTAATTCAATTAGGTGATTAAATTAATAATCTAAAAGTATTATCCCCAGGGACGTGTCCCCGGCGAAACCAGCTGCCACGTCGGACATGTTTGACCGGGGACAATCGGTTGTGGGTCTCGCTTGTCCCCGGAAAATGTTGTAAACAGTCCCCGGCGAAAGTATTCCCGAGAGGGTATTACCGGGGAACTTTGCGGGACATGTCCCGGGCAAAAACAATTACAGGGGACATGTCTCCGGCGAAAGCCTTGAAATTTCGCCTAGGAAACCGTCGATTGTTGTAGTGCCAAAAGCAATACTAGAATTTTGTGTGCAACAGACTCGGGAAGCTGTGAAATACGATCCCATGTATCTATTTCTTGAGTTTTCTCCTCCATCTCCGTAGTTTCACTAGGGTCCATGCAAATTGTTTCCTGCAATAATAGAAATATAACTGTATATAATATAAACCTGTAAAACGTCTTTTACATATTTTATAACAGACAATACATTTTGACTAGTTATCAGACCATTTTTCAATTTTTAGTATTTTCGGGAAATTCAAATACTACAAGAAGGGCACTAGGAACAAGCTAGATTACACCATTTGTTATAGTATTGTGATCAGCAGTAGCTCGTATACTTATGCACTTAATTTAGCATAGTAAGTATTGACAGAGCTGTTATGTGCTTACATTGCACATATGTGTTATAGTTGTTAGTGCATTCGATGTACTGACAGAGCTACTATGTGCTTATATTACAAACATCTAGTCTTTATCTCTACAAGACTTCATTGAGATTGTATGATTAACATGACACGCAAAGTTATACATTTCCATACTCTCTCTAAAACTGAGTTCAGCTCACCTTTTCCGTTTTGCAGAATGAATTTTAGTATAATCGAAAACACTTTATTTGGTCCTCATTGTGGTGCACATGCCATAAAACCACTACCTTACTATACAACTGGACAAGTGAAACTGATACAGGCGATATAGAGCATTCTCTTGTTTCGTTATTGTATATAATACATGAATAAAAATGAATTTTATCATTTAAATTTTCGTTTTAAACATTTGATTACCTAAATCATCATTAAAATAATATGATTATTTAAATTGCTACTTTAAATACACTGAGGATATGCTAACCTTCTATCGCAAAAGCAATATTGGAAGATATTTTGTTTGGTGCAATTCATAATAATGTGCACAATTGAAAATTAATTCTAATATTATTTATTTATAATGTTGTGGCGAATTTTGAAGAAACCCAAACATTAAAAAAAAAAATTGATATTAGCATTTGAATTACTGGTTTTATAAGAAAAGGTTAAAAAACAAACGTTGATATGAAGATTTGATATCAACCTATCAATTTTTGTATTTCAAATAATAAAAAAAAAAAAAAAAGAAATGAAATAAAAAAAACATTTGAAGACGATGATTGAAATCAATTTTTTTTATTATACGAAAGAATCAATCATAGAATGTCTTCCCTTTTATTCATCAATTCTCTCCTTTCTTCACTATTTTAAGAGAATGCGGAGAATGGAAAGAGAATCAAATATTGATTCACCGATTCCATTCTCAACGCAAACAAACACGAGAATGCTTCTCCATTCCGTTTCTCAGCTTTCCATTCCATCGTACCCAACGTCCCCTTAACAAAACATGGATAAAAGAATAATATAATCCGATTGTAAGACCATGATATAAATATGTTGAATAAAAATTAACATTTGTTATTTGGAAAATGTATACTTACTTCAATCCTTCTAATTCGAGCTAATTTTCACTTCAAAGACAGAAAAAATAACTAACAAGTAACAAGGAATATGTATATGTATTTTGAGAATTTTTGGGGTGTTTGTTTAGCTTATATGTATGAGCTTATTTGTGTTAGGGTCTTAATTTGTCTGCTTATTTTAAGACTTGTGTGCTTATATTTTAAGTCTTAAAATAACCCGGCAAATTAAGGCTTATGAAATATATAATAGCTTAAAATTATTTTGCTAAAAAAATGTCATTTAAAAAAAAATAATTTATGTTTTAGCGACAAGATTGTGGATTATTTAAAAAAAAAAAGTTTTTAAAAAGTAAGTTGCATCAATCAGCTTTTAAAAACGTGTTGATATTGGATTTCACATACACATCAAATCACTAATCACACACAAGGCGACAAGATGAGTTTTAGAGAGAAAGTTAGAGGTTTGGGAACTTTAGTGAGAGAAAGAAAATCTTATTATGAGCTCCAACTCTACTCTACCTGGGAGGTAGAGAGTATTTATAGTCTTACAATAAAACGCCACCGACGGGTCGTGGATCGTGCATACAGTGGGTAAAGACCCGTCCGTCCTCCACGGTGTTACCTAACTAAATACAACTTAACATTAAATAACTACGACTACGAGCTTTTAACGGATACATATACTTGAGGTGACCGACACTTTAATACCGGATTTTCTAAATCCTAACAATCTCCCTAAGGAGGTCACCTCAAACACACATTAAAATTACATAGAATACAAACAGATATTACATTGAAATTGTTCTTGGATTCTTGTTCATGTTCTTTGTTCTCGTAGCTCGTAGTCTTTGATTCTTCATTTTGCATGTTTGGATAATCCGAGTGGAGGTCTTTAACCGATCCACGTGATATCGAGTTTTGAGCCGCCTTTGAGATCATCACCACAAGAAATCTCGACTCATCCATTGTGGTGTTGGTATTATGTGATGTTGTGACATTTGGACCGACATGCTCACATTCGGATCATGATATATTCTTATCGAGTAGCGGAAGCTTTCGTTGATTCATGATATTGGCAGCAGCAGAAGGTAAGCATGGAGTGATAATATCGAGTCATTGATGCACTAATCATGATTTCTTTGGAAATGAATGTGTTGTGTGAGCATGCGGCTAAGGATTGACCGCTTCATTCGATCACCGCAAACGCCGGGTGTTCCCGCATAAAACAGCTTAGCAATAAAGCGCACAAGAGTGTCTTTGATCACTTTTGTTGAATTGAGGTACACGCCCACGGTTCCTCGCTGATCAAGACAAGTACCGCTCGTGATCGTATAATTCAAGAATTTCCTTGATGTGGTTTCGCAATGCTCTAGTCGTTCTCAAACCGAACGCCTCAAAGAAGACAACACGGAGTGAGTGAACCAAATAATTGAGATTCACCGATTGATGAAAAGAGATTTGAGAAAACAATCGTATCGCTCAATAGAAATTGTTTTTGCAATACAACGAAGGTTTTGATGAAAATCAATTATCAATCATAAACACCTTTTATTTTGAAATATTAGTACACAATCGATGTGCTAAAGAAAAGAGTTTTAAACACAACGACCGGTTTTTCAAAGGTATCCGTCAATCCATAACTCGAACTGTGATTGATTCAAAAGATTGAATCGCCCATTGTTTTTCGCTCGCTTGTCACATGGTTGATCTATTGAATAGATCTCACATGCCACCCACCGTGAGCTTGTTTGATGTTGGCTCCGTAAGGCTTTCCATCTTCATTGTGAATATGTTTGCATATCACTCGATGTTCCGCAATACCACAAGGATAATGCGAGGACTCATAAGATATAATCTCTCTTCCACATTGTGTGAAACAGAGAGTCTTCATTGAAAGTGTCCTAATGAGATTTGTAGATGATCTCGTGGCTCTAGACTCAATTGTGCATATTTGGTTCCTAAGCCGAGACTAGGAGAGGGTCTCCTTCTTCAATATCAACAAACTCTAAGAGAAAGTCGATAGATAATGTCGGTTCCCGTGAGAATGAAACAAGTCCTTTTAAGAGGAACTTGAGTGGTTTGGGAAGTTGTAGAAAAGCGCCACCGGGTCCATGACGCCTTGTCTTCAATACCGATGTTACCTTGGTAACCACCAAGAGTATATGAATTGAACCCGGTTTCGCCCTAAGGTTGAATAAATGGAGGGCTATTTCTTTTCACCCTTTTCACATTCAATTCTTTTTCATTCTTCAACCCTTCAAGCTTACCAAACTTCATAACTAGAACCTTGTTGGGTTTATTCCAAGACTAGCTCGGCCATCCGCACTCTTCCCATATCTCAATTTTCTCCTTTTTCAATATACCTAAGGACTCTACACTATCAAGTGGTTTTGTCCTCGGTAGATCCCTCCGCTCGGCGGATCATGGACCTCAACCTAACCTTATCATCCTTATATCACCATGCATAAAGTAAAGTTGGTCGGTCTTTAGATATAGTTTTTCCGCCTTGAAACCAATTGAAAACCATTTGAAAATCAATCAAGATACTTGTGATATAAAATCAAAGTATTTTGTATCTTAATTGTTTTGATATTTTAGAAATGCCCCTCAACATATGCATAAAATTCGAAATTGTTTAGCACATGGAGGCAAGAGATCTTTGAAATCGTTAGATTAAGAATGAAAGGTCCAATCTTTTGATTAACATTTTCTAAAATGATCATCATCACTTCCCAATCAATTTGAGTAGATAAAACATTTTGAGGAAGGATGAGGTTTTCAAAGTTTGCTCCCCTCAATATGTGCCTCAAGTTTGAAAGAGTTTTGCACATATTAGAGGAACCGCACTTAGAGACAATTCAATCACGCTTCAATAATTTAAGGTTTAAAGTAGATGCTCCCTCAACATGTGCATGGAAAATTTGAAATCGTTTGTCACATGCGGGAGGAAAACTTGCTAAACACTTATGAACCCATTTATCGAATTATCGCTTTAAACCAATTTAAATCACAAATTCTCCCCGATCACAATTATCAAATCATTTGAGATTTGTGATCTCAGAGATTTAAATTGATTTTGAAAGCTTTTAAGGAGAATTGTGACTTAATTATGAAAAAGTTTTAATCGATAAGGATCGGATTTTGAGACTTTAAACTCCATAGATTAAACATGCATGATTTTCTTTTGAAAACAATTGTATGACAAATAACCTTTGATTTAATTGAAATCATTCTCCCCTCAATCAATGACATAAGTTGTTGATTGAGAGATAGATATTTTAACAAAAGTTAAGTCCGATGATTTACAAAAATAGAGTACGAGTTATTTTTCAAAGCAATTAGTTTTCATTAGATTGAAAGCAATTGTTTATAGAATCGAGCATGAGATTTGAAAAGCAAGATAAAGCATGGCTCGTTTTTCTTTGAAAAGCGGTTATCGCTCGAAATGACAATAAACCATATATTTCACTTTCTCCCAAAAATATTTTTTGATTTTTTTTTTTTTTGATTTTTTTTAAACGAATATGTACATTCGACCAACATCTAAAGACCCGTGTCACTCTTTGACTGACAGCACAAAGACCGTAGATATTAATCGAATCAAGAAAGATATGACAAAAAGACAATATTTTTGAGATTTTTCGAGTTTTTCAGATTTTTATGGATTTTATGAAAGATTTTATATTTTTCTATTTGCTTTTTGTAGGTTTTGTAATTTTGTATTTTGCTTTTTGAATAAATATGTACACAGAGATGGATGAAGAAAGACCTTTACTCCTCGACTTCCTCCTCAAGACGTTTGAGTGTTTTCGTTGAAGGCTTTTCAAGCCAAGTCGTGGAAGAATAAACTCAAAACGTTCTCTTGGAAGAGCTTTGGTGAAGATGTCTCGCTAACCGGTATTCGACTTCACAAAATAGAGTTCCACCACACCGCTTTCCACTTGCTCCGGATGAAATGATGTCGAATGTCGATGTGCTTTGCTCTTGAATGTTGAACATTGTTGCATGAGAGAGCAATAGCACTTTTATTATCACAAGACAGAGGGATTTTGTTGAATTCAAAGCCATAGTCGATAATTGGGATCTCATCCATAGGATTTGAGCACAACACGATGACATGGCTATGTATTCACCTCAGAGGAAATAGAAGTACTCATTTGCTTCTTTGACGACCACCACAAGCTTATCACCCAAAACCGAGCACCTCCCGACGTATTTCGACGTGTATCTTGACATCCCGCATGATCAAGATCGTGATAGGTCGTTAGTGACATACCGTGTCCTTCGGTACCATAGTCCCATATTGATGGTTCCTTGAGATACCGAAGACCCGCTTAACCGCTTCAAGGTGCTTTTAGTAGGCTTAGCTCGATATCTAGCACACATGCACACAACGAACAAGATGTCCGGTCTACTAGCCGTGAGGTACATCGTGATCCAATCATACTACGATATTTCGTTTGATCTACCATGATCCCCGAGTGGTCCTCATCCACTTGGTACGCTCAATCATGGGAGTGTCAACGGTGTCACATGAAACAAATCCAAATTTCTTTAAGATCTCATTTGCATATTTAGATTGATTTATAAAATGCCTCCGGACTTTGTGAAATTTGTAATCCCAAGAAAATGACATTTGTCCCATCATTGACATTTGAAATTTGGAACCCATTTCTTTTGAAAACGATCACATTCATTGGGGTCACGAGGCAAAGATAATATCATCAACATAAATCGAACGTGAATTAAATGTTTGCTCGACTTTCGGTGAACAATGTCGGATCAATCGCTCCCTTGTCAATCCAAGAGATAGAAGAAACTTTGACAACAGATCATACCATGCTCTAGGAGCTTGCTTCAAACCGTAAAGGGCCTTTTTCAAGCGATAGACATGAGTAGGATGCTCGATTCACAAAACCCTCTCGGTCGGCCGACGAAACCACCTCTTTCAAATCACCATTAAGAAAGGCGCTTTCACATCCATCCGATATACGACCATGTTCTTACTAGCCGATTAGCCAAGAAGATTCGATAGCTTCGATACGAGCAACAGAGCAAAAGATTCCTCAAAGTCAATACCTTCTTCTTGACGATATCCTTTAGCCACTAACCTAGCCTTATTTTTCAACACATCACCATGCTCATCAAGCTTCACTTTGAAGATCCACTTTAGAGCAATGATCATAGCACGCCCGGAGCGTGTACTAATTCCCATACATCTAATCGATCAAACTCATGAATTTCTTCTTGCATGGCATTGAACCAATTGCCTTCATTCATCGCAGCTTTTAACATCTTTAGGTTCGATCTTAGAGAGTACGGAGTTGAAGAAGCACCATAAGGCATCAGAGCAAGTTGTTTACGAGTGGATACAGACGAGAAGGGTTTCCAATGATGTTGTCCAATGGGTGATCATGTGTCCATTTTCTAAGGTGTTCATGTGGTTGTTGTTGTGGAACTCAAGTAGCAGAGTCGATGTCTCCCGATGAAGATGGTTCGATGATGAATCAGAGCAAATATATTTTCAAATGGAGCATCTTCGGAGTAGCAAAGGGATTAACTTCATCTTGTGAATCGAAGCAATTCCTTGATGTACACTCGGTGATTGAAGGTTTGTTGATGAGATCGATTGATCGCCAGCAGCGCTCGACTTAATGACATAGAAACCAAGGATTGACTTCATTGACAGGATAGAAGCACCTCGATGATGGGATTGATGATCATTAGCGCTTGGTTCATAGTGTTCATCAAACATTGGATCAAATAGTTTCTTCAAGTCATCTTTCAAGGAGGTACATAAGGAGTTGTCTGGCGAGGAGCCGTAAACAAGAGTAGAACCGATGGGACTACATGATGATGCGGGTCCCGAATCGAGTTGTCCCGGAGCCATTGGACCGGTCACCATCGAACGTAACGTGAATAGTTTCCATGATATTTCGGGTTCTTTTGTTGTAGATTCGTATCCCTTTTGTTTGGTGCATATCCTACAAATACTCCAATGTCCGCTTTCGGTTTAAGTTTGCCTAAGTCTTGACCTCATTAGTTGGATAACACAATGCACCAAACACACGAAGGAATGATAAATTAGGTTTTCTATTGTGGACAAGTTCATATGGAGTTTTTCCATGAGCAAGTGTGAATTAGGGATCGATTTTGAGTGTAGCATGCAGTGGCAATGGCTTCACCCGTAGAAACATTGGAACCTTTGAGTAAATCAAGATAGTTCTTGCGGCTTCCACAAGAGTTCGATTTCGCCTTTCAACTACACCGCTCGTTGAGGAGTTCGTGGAACACTTCTTTGATGACCGATTCCAACACTTTCATAAAACTCACTAAGTTGTTTATTAACAAACCCGCCCATTGTCGGTTCGGATGATTTCGACAGCTTTGTTAAGTCGAACTCGCACTGCTTGATAAGTTTGATGATGATATCCGAGTTTCATCCTTTGTCCTTAGGAACTTGACCTGTGAATCGAGAGTAATCATCAACCACAACTAACACATATTTCTTCCCAAAGATATTCTCAGACTCTCATGGGTCCACATAAATCCATGTGTATTGTATGAAGAACTTCAGAATTGAGTTTGTTGTTTTGGGTTTGTGGGCATATTTCTTGCTTTTTCCCAATTGGCATGTCGAACAAAGATGATCCTTTTCATACTTTAGTCTAGGTAAACCTACAACTAAGTCCTTTCTGGAGAGATCATTGATGGTGCCGAAGTTCAAGTGATTGAGACGACGATGCCATAACCATGACTTTGTTTTCGAAGCCTTTGACAATAAGCAAATTGGAGAAGACTTCATCATATCTTCGATGGAGATGGTGTATAGATTTGACCCACGTGTTCCTCTTAAAAGTTCTTTACCATCAAGTTCTCTAACGAAGCAAGTATGTTTTCTGAAAGCCACTTCTAGATCAGAATCACAGAATTGACCGACAGAGAATAAGTTATGACCAAGACCTTCTACGTAATATACCCTGGAGATAACACTATCTCCGACAACATAATCTCCATAACCCATAATTGCACCAAAATGATCATTCCCGAATCTAACAGTTCCGATGAATTTACTCACGAAGTTCATGAGCCGCGACCGTCTCCAAATATATGCTTGGAACAACCGAGTCCGTGTACCACGTAACGATTTGAACGATCCGCAGCTGAACACGCACAAGAATGGATAATCGATAATTGGGATCCCCATGCAAGAATGGGTTCCATTTGGTTAGTAATGTTGATTGGAACACCCACATCGTAAGTAGAAACAATGGAATCATCGTAAATAGATGCAGTGCTAGTATCCGATTTGACCTATTCGTAGTATGTTCACTTCTTAAGGAATAGTTCTACCAAGAGGCATCCATTTTCTAGTGGGCATTGTCTTAGCAAATTGAGGCGTAATCGATTAACTTTATGGCCAAAAGGTATCCATTGATAACCTATCTTACTAAATGTTCTTCCTGGGTTTCACTGCTTTCTAACTTTCTTTCGCTTTTTGCCTTTTAGCCTTCTTAGCTTGATTTTTAACATTAACAGCTTTTAATCGGGCATTTGACAAAGATTAGACAAATCATTCATACCACATTCAAGATTAGTAATGTAAACCACGCAATCATCATTACATGTTTTGCCAAAAGTAGTAGAATTCGATTAATTACAAGACGCTTAGAGCTAACACTAGAATCAACACGATTCGCTTTATTCAAATTCTCCCTACGTTGATCTTCTACTTTCTTCCAATGCACATTTTTAGCTTCATGAGGTCCTATCATTCCTTGTATTGCCTTGAGACTTTGACCGCCGCTTTAATGTCACCGACACTCCTGTAGAGGGAATGGGAACATTAGTTGGTTTTGCTACTTTTGCCTTTCCTGTTTTGATGTGCTGGGATGTGTACTATTTGAAGGCACACTGAGGTTCACTTTCATAACATTGGGCATTGAATGAGTTGTATACTTGGCACTAGGCATAGAACAAGGTATCAAGGGATTGACTTGCTCACCTAAGGTTTTAGGGCATATTGTAATTAAGCATTCTAGAAGTTCTTGAGATCGTTTGGCATATAAGCATGCATGGCCAATTGCATTATCAAGTGGTTTCTCTAACTTATCCTCTTCTACAATCTCACGGAGACATTCTAGGTCGTCCTTAAGGTATGAGAAATATGTTTGAATAGCAAGTTTGTTATTCCTAAGATGAGGAGGAACATATTTCACGCATAAAGCATATTTATTACGTACATGCACCTTTGAAGCACCATTCTCCCATTTGTCATTGGCATTTTCCTTTTACCCGACTCTTCGATTCTCAATTTCCTTTGCAATGAAGTTATTTTTCATTATTTTTGTTACGAGTGACTTTTATTGACTCAAATAACTCATTGAAATGACGTTTAACCTTTTCATTTTCTTCTAGAAAACTCTCATTTTCCTTTTGTAAAGCATTAACCAAGTTTTGAAGATGAAAATTTTGAGAATTCCGAGAATCTAAAGGAGGAGGCATTTGGGAGCCACCACATTGTTCATTTCACCCTTTAATTGAGAAATTTGGGCTTTCAACTTTCTCGATCGTGTTACAGTTGAGCTTGAATCTGCTCATCACGTTTGTTTATTTCAAAATCGCATCAAACTCGAACATCCGAGGATATCTTGATGTTTGAGGTTTTAACATTTTCTTTGAGATGTTGATATTTTAGTTGTAAATCAAAATGTTCAACTTCTAGTTTAGAAAAATGTTTTACCAAATTATCGTGATCATCCTGCTCAATTTTCTCACTTAGTTTAGAGTTTTTGATTTCAAGCTCAATGACACGATCATGGGAGACTTTCAAAGCAACAGATAATTCATGAAATTGAGAAGCAAGAATAGAACAATTAGTGGCAAGATAGAACACATCTTGAGAGATACATTCGTAAATAAGATTCTCATTCAAGGTATGCAAGTTCTTCCTCTCAATCTCATTATATTTTAATTCTCGCTCATAGTCACTAACCTCAACAATCATTGCATCAAATTCCTTTTCCATTCCTTTAATATCTCAGATCTATCCCTTTTAAGACTCTCAAATTGATCTTTTAGTTGTTTAAAGAAAGGCATGACCTCCGTTAAATAACATTCTTTTGTTTGCTCAAAACCCTTTCCCTTCGCTATCCCAGCTGGTGTGATCCTTTTCTTACAAGTTTTCTCAAAGTCAACAAATAATTGAAAAATAACATATTGACCGATTAAGGTCTTGCTTTTAGTGGCAATAGTTCTAGGAACTAAATGCATTGGTGTATTTGGAGGATACACATGTCAGCAGCATTTTCCTAAGGGAGGGTTTGTTTCAACAAGATTTTCGCTTTTGCTTATCTAAATCCTTTTTCCGTAACACTTGTTCGTGTGTTAACAAAGTTTGAGGCTTAAACTTGTTTAAGGAAATCCAATTTTCCTTTTGTAATCATGGGGTTTGACAATGATCTTATTCTCTTTGCACTTGGGATCGTTAAGCTTCTTATCCATTTTCTCCCTAGATGCATCATCTAATTTTCTATCTTCCTCAAGGCAATCAATGCAACTAGGTGTCTGTCTAGGTTTAAGAATCTCATTGCCATCATAGATTACATTTTGAGCAGCTTTTGCTATCTTACCATACTCGTGGTTGGATTCCTTTATAATGGGGATACTATGCTTATCACGAGAACTCTATGCTTCGTGATCATGTGAGCAATCAATTGTATTCCTTGTACGCATAACTTATTTTCGAGCTTGTTTTTCAAGGTTTTAGATTAGAAAATCATTCAAAAGTTTTGATTCCTTAGCACCGAATTCTTGCTTAAGCATTTTAACATTTTCTTGAAGTTCTTGTTTTTGCTTAGCGCTTTAGAAAGCTTTTCTTGTAAGGAGTTTAACTCTTGTTTTAATACTTCTTCTAAACTTACTTTTTCTAATAGTTGTACGATTTGGTCATCCATTTCCGCTCACGGTGGTTAGCTCAAACTTAGCACGTTGTTCATAAATGGCCACTCGCTCTTTATAGGCATTAAGTTCGAGATAATGTAATCATCGTGGGCACATGCAAAGTGTATTCATCAAAAACATAGTCATCATTGATCGCAGAAGATGCATCACTTGGTACAATCTCACTTTCACTTTGTTTCACATATTGATCATATGGGACAACATTGATATTACCCATATTTTCAATATCCGACTCAATAGTTTCATTGATTGTACTTTGTCATGCATCTTTGCACATCAAGATCATCGATAGTTTTAATACCTCGTAAATGATTTTGTCTTTGGATGGACCAGCTTGTGGTGATGAAGAGACTTTAGAAGGGACCATTGGAGAAATGCTAGCCATGAAAATTGTTTGTGCAAGAGGTTCATCATCAACGCCGAGTCGTATGCATCACAATCGCCGACTTGAAAGGCATTCGATGATTGTGGCCTATCTCCGAATTGGTCGCTCATCCACATCTCGCATCATATGTCTTGGCATTTCCTCAAGAAGAAACAACAACTCCTCTTCATCCAAAGTCGCACCATTATCCCGAGCTTGCACAAGCAACATCTTATCCTCAAGTACTGCATTTCGAGGGCGTTTTGGCGATGTGCGTTCCTTGCAATATGTCCTCACCACCACAGCTTGTAACACTTGATCGGCTTTGCTTGTCCTTGATTTCCATTCCTTCCCTATTTCGATTTGCCACATATCCTCTATCAACTCCACCTCTTCCTTGTTCATACCGCTTTCTTGAACCGGGTTGTACCATAACCTTCCCATCTCTCGACCAAGGGCTTGATTGTGTGGATTAGATGTCGATTTCGAGGTTGTTGTTGGTGTGTGGAGAGAGTTCATGTTTTGACCGATCATGAGAGCCGTTTTGATTAATGAAGTTTCCTTTGTGCATCAAAGATCGCCTTGTTTGAACATTGGATCGGGAATGAGTTTGTGATTACCATTACCCATGGGTATGACTTGTGAAGCTTTGGTTGTAATCCCAACATTGGTGTAAAATGCGTTGAATCATTTGATGAACTTGTTTCTCCCTGCTTTGATTTGAACCGATTAAGAATCATTTTTCAAACATGGCATGTCTCTCATTCTCAAGAAGGAAGGCATATAGTTGTTCATAGTTGGTGTTCTTCAAACCTTTGGTTAGCTTCACAGAGGTGACAAACTTGTGCCATTCGGGATTCATGTTGTTCACAAATTTTGAGTTCAATCGAATGTTTGGCATGGTCATTTTGATATTCCTCATATCATTAACAAGCTTGTGGAATCTCACGTAATACTCATAGACACTCTCATCGTGTTTCATCTTGAAGTGCTCAAATTCATCATAGAGTTGTGATTCTCTGCCTTCCATAGTTAATTCGTAACCCGAGAGAAGCATCTTGACATTATCCCACACCGCCTTGGCTTCGTGTTGTGATTGATAAGCTTGTAGATATCCTTTGAAGACCTTGAAGTATGATGTTAGAAGCCCCGATATCAAGATCGAATCTCTTTTCTCCTTATCATTGAGCTCATCATATGTCTTTGGTCCGTCTATTCCATAGATCATTGTTCCATCCGCATTGTATCAATTAAGTCCCTTGTAGTCTCAATCTGATAAGGTCCTTCATCAATCGATTTGAGAATGTTGACCCCATTTTCCTTTCCAAGACAAGACAACTGATTCTTTGAGCCCAAGAGTCGTAGTCGCCTCTGCAAGCATGGGTGGACGAGTATCCGAACCACCGCTTGAACATCCTCGCAACAATGGAGATGATTGTAGGTACGTTGGTAGACATGTTTAAAGATTACACGGATTTTATAACTCAATGATTAAACCGGAAATAGATTCTTTCACGGATTTTACTAAATCAAGAGAAAACCAGACACACACAAAAGTCAACCAAGTCGCTAAGAATCCTTGAACCAAGTCGCTAAGCACCAAGTTGCTAAGTAATAAGAAGACATGTCGCTAAGAATCAAGTTGCTACGAATTTTGACAGCAAGTCGCTAAGCACCAAGTCGCTAAGAAGTCAAGTCGCTAAATAGCAACTCGCTAAGGTCCAAATCGCTAACACCAAGTCGCTAAGAAACTTAAAGAACAAGTCGCTATCAAAATTGAAAGCAAGTCGCTACCTTACCAAGTCGCTACCCGTAGTGGAGAATCCACTAAGTGTACTGTTTGTCGGCTTGTCTCAAAAGACAAGTCGCTAGGACTAACTCGCCACCAAACAACACTACAACTCGCTACCTTTTACTGAAGCAAGTCGCTAAGTAGAAATTCACTCCGAGAGCCAAGTCGCTACCAAGAAAAACTTTAAAAACACACTTTTCAATCCAAAACAAGCTCAACCACAGTGATTCAAGCTTACCAAATCAAAACCCAAGCACATACAATGATTCTAAACACAAAAGTACACCCAAAATTCAAACTTTAACACTAGAAATGAACCAAATGATGCAAAACCACTAAACTTTTTCAAACTCAAAACCATCTAAAACCACTAGAAATCCAAGGATATGTAAGAGATGATCTAACCATGGCTCTTGATACCATTTGTAACATATTGATTTCACATACACATCAAATCACTACACAAAGGCGACAAGATGAGTTTTAGAGAGAAAGTTAGAGGTTTGGGAACTTTAGTGAGAGAAAGAAAATCTTATTATGAGCTCCAACTCTACCTGGGAGGTAGAGAGTATTTATAGTCTTACAATAAAACGCCACCGACGGTCGTGGATCGTGCATACAGTGGGTAAAGACCCGTCTGTCCTCCACGGTGTTACCTAACTAAATACTACTTAACATTAAATAACTACGACTACGAGCTTTTAACGGATACATATACTGAGGTGACCGACACTTTAATACCGGATTTTCTAAATCCTAACAGTTACGGAAACATAGGTCAATAGCGACTGGACTAAAGCTTGAAGGGATTTTACCAGAACTTCACAATTTTTCATTTTACAAAAAGCAACTTCGAAATATAAAGGGAAAATGTTATAAAATGGTACCATACTTGTCACAATTTGTTTTTCTGGGTAGCGAACAATATTTTTTGCTTATACGGGTACTTTCCTTTCAAAGTCATCCTTTTTAAGGTATTTTGCGATATTTTGTTGACATTTTTACCCCTCTTAACTATTATATTTTTTTTTCGAATGACAAAAATGTCACAATATTCCTTAAAAAGATGAATTTAAAATAAAAGTGCTCTTAAAAGAAAAAAAATTTATCCACTACCCCAAAAGACAAATAATATAATAGTAAGTATGATATATAAAACATTTGCCCAAGCATAAAAGGATGGAAGATGAAAATCTTATCAAGCGTGTCACCATCTTTGGTCAAATGAGTTAAGTACGTCTAAAGACTTTACAATGCGGGCGAAATTTATATATTTATTGTACAAAACAATGGTGGGGTATTAAGGCTACTTTCAATTGTCACACTATTTTACATTTTATCAGCGTCACATCAGCTTTCTTTCTTCCTTCAATCTCTTTCACTTTTCACCTACAATGGTCACACCACCTCACATTTTAACCCATTTTTTTTTTATTAAAAACAAAACTTTTATTCATTTAATTAATTAAAAAACGTTACATAGATAATTAAACATACGCAATAAAAAACGTAGACATTACATAGATAATTAAAAACTTAGATGAAAATGATAAATTCCAACTCGCCTTGATGAATGGGAAACATAGGTTGGTTCATATTTGGTCGTGATAAATGCGAAATGCAAGTGATCAAGGCGAGATGTAATTTACCATTTTAGTTTAAGTTTTTAATTATTTATATAATGTTTATGTTTTTTATTTTGTACGTTTGCATTTTTAATTATCTATGTAACATTTATATTAATTTAATGAATAAAAGTTTTAGTTTTTAATAAATAAAAAAAAAATGGCTGAAAGGTAATGTAATGTGACCATGGCAAAAGTTTCATGTAGATCATAATTTGTCCATAGATCAAGTGAATAGATCCCCGCCCTTCATTACCTTTTGATCCAATGGTTTATATTATTTCTAATTTTTAATTAAAAACTTAATTAAATAAATCTGATATTAACTGAAGGGCAAAATTGACTAGTTGTCAAACCCACTCAACTCACCATCATCTCACAAACACACGCACTTACACACACAAACCCAAATGCTCTCATTTCCCTCAATTTCAAACCCTAATTTTCCCCCTAATTATTTCAATTTCGTCAAGTTACAAAGGATTTACGAAGTAAATCCGATCAATCAACATCCGATTTAAAGCATAAATCATCATCTCTACAACCTAATGATGCATGCACGAATTTACTCACTTGTATACGGCATTTTTTTTACTTGATTTGTTGTTTTTGTTCGATTCTACTATTGTTGAAGTTGTTTTTCGTATTTTGGTATATTATTGTTGTAGTGAAGTTTGTTGTTGGGACTTTAGTTGTGAAGATTGTTGTTGTGACTGTTGTGGTGGTAGTTGATGAACACCATATGTTTGATGAAATGTGTAGGTAATAATAACATGTATACCATAGTAAAATCATATATGATTCTAGTTGAATCATATATGACTCTTGTATACCATGTATACCATGTGTTTGATGAAATGTGCATGTAATATTAACATGTATACCATAGTAAAATCATATATGACTCTTGTATATGCTATTTTATTATTATTTTTGTTAAAAACTAAAAATTTATATTGGCTTTCTTTATCGGTCTCACGACTAAGACCAACCATGTAGACTGTGGAGTTTTCGTGATGATTCATATGGATTTCGATTATTGTGAATTCAATCAAGAACAGGGCTGAGCGTGAAAAAGATCTTGTTGAGCGTGAAAAAGATGTTAAGAATCATGAGGTTGGTGCACTTAAGGGATGGTAGTATATGTAGTAAACTGATTGTAGTTTATGTAGTACTGATGGGTAGTCTTTTTGGTAAAATATGATTGTGTTAGACTAATGGTAGTTTATGTAGTACTGATGGATAGTTTTGAGATAATCTAATTGTAGTTTCTCATTAACAAATTACATATGATTTTGCACAAGTCATATATGATTTTTAACAAATCATATGTGTTAATACAAATAAGCCGTAAAAACGTTAATTTATATTTTACGATCTTCTAATGTTTTGTCGATAACAAAAGTAAAATCATTTTAACGAAACAAATAAAATACGTAAATAGTTTGAGCCAATAGTTTTCTAACACACTTACGCTTTCACATAAAACACTAAAACAAGTATAAGTGATTTTATGATTTAGTAACACATATGTACAACAACTAGTACTTACATATTGGGCAAATATATACATAACTAGTATGTATTATAAATGGCTAAAAACTACAACCCATGGTATTGACCCATACCCATTTGACTAGATGCATTGCACCCATTAGGTACATTGTATCTAAAGAAATACCCATGGATCAACCCATAACCCATGACCCATGACCCACAACCAAAATACCCATGGGCAAAGAGGAGCGTCCCACGGATCCCTAGCATTACACTAGACGGATCCCTTGAAGATGGGATCCGTGGGATCCGTGGAACAGTAAGTGTTTATCCTCTATAAATAGTGAGCCATTTCTTCCTTTTGGTTTGCCACTCTTACACATACTTTCCCCAAGTACTGAAACTCTCTAACCACTGATCCTAAAGGATCTTTCTATGTAGTTTGTCTTTTGTTTTTGTGTGATTCTCTAGGTTCCTCTTAAAGGCGAGATCACCACTTCTTGAAGTCGAGCAAGCTCAAGTCCATGAGTTGCCATGCTTCGTCATCATCAAGACTACCGAGGTTTTCTTGTTGATAGTTCTTTCTTCCTCCATAGAAGTGTTGTGTCGAAGACATTAGTGAAGGATGCCAAAAGAGTCAAGACGAAAGCATTAGTGAAAGGTACTTAAACTTCCGTGTCAAAAGCATTAGTGAAGAATGCTAAAGGTGTCAAGACAAAGGCATTAGTGAAAGGTGCTAAGCGTTTGTGTCAAGGGCATTGGTGAAAGATGTCTAGGAATCAAATCAAGTGGCATTAAAGAATGCCAAGGTCGTATAATCAGTGAGGTGCATCGTTATACAAATAGTGATAGCTTGTTTCCAAAGATGTTGATATCCTTGATGGTGTTGTAATAAGGAGTAGGTCTCCTTTAGGATTAGGTGTTGTGTAGTGTTGGGTAGTAGTTCCTCCATTGTAATGGAACTCGGTACTTAGCCTAGTACGGGATAAAGGGTAGGCGACGTTGTGGTAGGTGTGGTTCACCTTGGTGAAAAGAACCCGGTGGTTAGCCTAGTACCGGAAAAAGAGTAGGCGACGTTGTGTAGGCTTCTCCGGCATAAGGAGTTGGTGTCGTGTAGTGATTACGAACTCTCGAGTAAGTGACTCGGGGAGTGGAGTAGGGCAAGGAAGGTGTCCTTGTAGCCGAACCACTATAAATACTCGTGTCGTGGTTATGTCCTTCTTACTCTTTATCTTTCATTACATTCTTTATATATCTATATATCAACGTCCAACATACACATCTAAATAGATTGACATAAGTCAATCTAAATATTTTAAAACATAGTTTTAATTGGTAAAACTATTCAACCCCCCCTTCTAGTTTTCCACAATATGTGATTTGTGAAAAATCATATGTGATTTTGTATTGTACCTTTTACATCTTGCATTTGTATTCAGTTAAAAATACCAAATTTGTTAGAACAATAAACTAAAATAATTCAATTAAACAAAAAGTAACTTTTCAGAGTCACATATAATCCTCATAACACTTTTTCAACAGGTAAATAAATATCATCAACAATAGGTTCCCAATACACTGATCTTGGAGTTTCTTCATTTGCGTATAAAGTTGGTCTTTGTGTCATCACATAATCTGTATAATGATTTTCATTACAAGGATCAAACAATATTTATTTCATAACAAAATCACATATGATTCTACTACAATTATATATGATTATACTAGAGTCACATGTGATTCTTTTATTCTTTATTACACAAACATTCTACTACAATTATATATGATTATACTATAATCATATGTGATTCTTTTCTTCTTTATTACAGAAACAGATAAAACAGAAAAACTTCTTTTTCTTCTACTATAAATCATATGTGATTCTTTTCTTCTTTATTATAGAAACAGATAAAACAGAAAAACTTCTTTTTCTTCTACTATAATCATATGTGTTTTTTTTCTTCTTTGTTACAGAAAAATAGATAAAATAGAATCTACTAATATGCAAAATAAGCCACAATAAAAGCTGAATAAGCAAAAAAAATTAGCTGAATCATATATGATTCTACTAGAATCATATATGATTCAACTAGAATCATATGTGACCAAAAAAAAGACAAATGTTAAAACATTCAGCAAAATGGCATGTAAAAATACATTTATTACTACGACTGTAACACCCCCCGTGATCATAATGACAGTGGAAGACTAATCGTGGAGTTACTCGAATGGAGATCATAGTCAATAATCATAGAAAACGACTCAAAAGAGACGTTTTATTAAAAATAGTTATCATTCATTGAAAACTCATAGATGTTACAAAATATTCCAAATTGTTCAAGTGTTTTTCCAAAATATAGAGCATGAGTTTGAAAGAAATGACAACTTTATGTTTACACCACAAGGAAGGTCTTGGTATGCCCCACTCCGTGCCTCAAACATAATCTTCACTGATTACCTAAGATAACATGCTTAAAAGGTCAACAATAATGTTGAGTGAAATCCATAGGTTTAAATAATAGTTGAACACAAGAATATGAACATGATAATTGTAAACTAACAATATCATAAAGAAAATCACAGATTATTATGCGCTAAGCTCATGTAACCAAGACTCAACTGCATACACCGAATTACTGGTGTACGTAAGTTTTCCCCAAAGGAGGTAATAGCCAATTACCTAATGCAATTCAAATATGGTGCGCCTCAATTATTTCCTATAACCAAGACAGGGGCGTTAGTCCCAATAGTACGATTCACGATATTTGCGTTCACTAGCGGTGACTAATGGTTCATGATACAGGGGACTTATGACTAACTACTTAGGAAATTCCAATAATCAAGAAGCGAACATTTATGAAAAACCTTGTGTTCTATTTTAGAGCATGTATCTCCCTCGCGGGGTTTGCAAATAAAAATAAAAGTGGGGCTATGAACTCACCTTAATGATAATGAGCAAGCACAAATAGGTCAAGCACAATGTAGCGGAGGTTCCAAACCGAAACCTAAAAATGATGAGATGGCGAGTCTCAGAATATGATAAACATTTTGGTTCACGACCAAAATAATAGAGCATTGAATATACTTATTCAATAGATCACTGAATTATTCAATTCAATAGGGTGTGTGCGTGCTTAACGTTTTAAGTTAATTTACGTGCTACATTGTCTTAGTTTGATATTTATCAAAGATCCTCACTTATGCGTAAGTGAAATGTTCCCCGTTGTGATCTTGTGGAAATGATGATGTTATTAAGTGTTTTAATTCGTTTATATCCCATTTCGTTATGGTTATATTATGGTTATATATATATATATATATATATATATATATATATATATATATATATATATATATATATATATATATATATATATATATATATATATATATATAAACCTTCTCAATGAAACATATATATATATATATATATATATATATATATATATATATATATATATATATATATATATATATATATATAAGTGTTTCTTGTGAGAAGTGTAATTTTTGTGAGAACGCGAGAAGAGATCCTAGCACTCTATCTAATCCCTCCTTTTCTTAGATCTAATGGCTATGATTAATTTACAATTATACGTATTTTGTAGTTACAATCCTCCCACCTAATATATATAAAAAAACACATACTTTTCTCACAGTTGAAGGTGAAAGAAAAAACATTCTCTCCTAACATCTACCTTCATAATCACCACCATTACCACTGCCATAACCTCCGTTCAACCCACCACAATAACCTCCATTCAAACCACCTCCATTACCACCGTTCAAACCACCGCCATAACCATCGTTCCAACCATAGCCATGACAACCATTCAAGCGACTGCCATGACCACCGCCGTTCAACATCAATTAACAGCTTAAGAAACAAAATTGAAGCTGAGATAAGTGAAGAAGACAGTCTTTTCCAATCAGGTTACACATAACTTCAAGTACCTGTTATTATTATTATTTTTCGATAAAATTTAAATTATGCATTTCAAGTTATTATCATTGTTTTAATTGTAAATATGTCACATGTGAATGTATAGATTACGAATTCGGTCTTGATTGTTTAGGCGACTTAATTAGTTTGCGCAAAGTAGAATATAGCATTAATTAAGTTTATTAAGAGTATCTTCACACGTAGAAAGTTTAGTAAGAGCATCTTCACGAGTGAAAATATAGGAGATATTTTTCTTCGCGTGTGAAAATTTAAGAGATATTTTTCTGCGCGCGCGAAAATATAGGAGATATTTTTCTTCGCGTATGAAAATTTAAGAGATTTTTCTGCGCGCGTGAAAATATAGGAGATATTTTTCTTCGCGTGTGAAAATTAAGAGATATTTTTTTGCGAGCGTGAAAATATATCAGTAAGTAATGAAGTTTTAACGTTATTAGTGGATTTAAGTTTAGTTAGAGTATCTTCACGTGTGAAGAATATAAGTAATGAGGTTTTGAGGTTATTAGCGGATTTTTTAATTATCTAAGTTTAGTAAAATTTTCTTGGCGTGAAGAATATCGAAGAATGAAATTTCAACTTTAGTAAAACAAGGGGAATGAAGTTTTGATGTTATTAGCGGATTTTTTGATTATTTAAGTTTAGTAAGAATATATTTTCAATTGAAAAAAATCATTAAGGAATGGATTTCGGCAGGTCCAAGTTTCAGGAAGTTCCAGAAACTGGAGTTGGCGAAATTGGAGTTGCAGGAAGTGGTAGACTTTTGAAGAATCTGGATAAGTATATTGCGTTAGGTGCTAAGATTCCGAAAGGGTGTTTGTTGGTTGGACCGCCTGAGACTGGGAAGACGCTTTAGGCTAGAGCGGTTGCTGATGAGGCGGATGTGCCGTTTTTCTTGTGTGTGGCTTCTGAGTTTATGGGGTTGTTTGTGAGAGTTGGTGCGTCTAGAGTTAGGGATTTGTTTGAGAAAGCACAAGTCCAAAGCGCCATGTATTGTGTTTATTAATGAATAGATGGAGTTGGTATGCAAAGGGGTGCGGGTTTAGGAGGTGGGAATGATGAAAGGGAACAAACGATTAATTAGTTTTTGACTGAAATGGATGATTCTTTCGGGTAATGCGGGTGTTATTGTTCTGGCTGCTACTAATAGGCCCGATGTTCTTGATTAGGCTTTGTTGAGACCAGGAAGGTTCGAAAGGCAAGTTACTGTTGATAGGCCTGATGTTGCTAGCAGAGTCAAAATCCTCCAGGTTTGATGCCGTCCAACTACTTGAATTGTTTGCTGCATAAACTTTTTTTAGGACTCTATGAACTTCTGATGTGAATATATATCCTGTTACTTGAATTGATTGACCATTGAGAACAAATTATAGATGTTTTTACTAAGGAATTACATGAAATTTATTAGCATTAATAGGATGTCTGATTATGTAGATGCTTAGGAGTTAGGACTAATCATAAACTCACAAAGAGGGATTATTTATAGGGAGTTTGGATGTGCTTTTGAATTGATTATGAATATAAGTTGAAGACAAGGACAGAGGTATTTCAGATTAAATATTTAATGTAGACTAGATGTGGCAATACAACCCATTTATATGAAAATTGTTCAGTTTGCAGGTAAAACGGTTACTAACAATGCAACTGGTAAAATGGGTAAGGGTAAAAAGTCATGTAACGTGTCCTAAATCATTTTTTTGGGAGTGACTACATGTGGACCAGCTATAGAAGCTTTGGATCTGCTTCTATAGTAATTACTAACTAGAGATGTATTTTAGGAGTCTATGCTTGAACTCCAAAGACTAAAAGTTGGTTCCCACTTTTAGTAGTAACTCATAACCAGATAAAGAGTCTCACAAAAGTTCATCTTTGTACTAAAAAGGATTTACATGCATATTTTAAATTGTTGCGGTAGAGACTGTTTACCTTTATTATTCATGTGTGGTTATAGATGGCTTTATCGATATTAAAGAGGAAAAAATGAGGATGAAAACTTTAAGTTCTTTGAAATGAAACCAGATACAGAAAACACAAATAAAGAAAACACAAATACATACGAACCTTGACCTTGAATGCCGCTAATTATACATGACGATCAAAGTTATATAACATTTTCTCATGTCTGTATTTTCTGATGATTTCTTTTTCTGGGTGATTATGATTGTTGCAGTGACTACATGTGGACTAGCTATAGAAGCTTTGGATCTGCTTCTATAGTATATAACCAATGTGTTATGTAACCAGTGTGTTAGTGTTACTCAATCCTACAAGCACTTCGACTGTCAAGATGTATTGACTATCCTGTGGCCTGGTATGATCGGCACCTGTTGGGGTTTTCAAGACAGTGAACCCAACAAGCTAAGTGGTGACGATGACGGGTTAGACGAGATGTCCGCGGCCAACCATCCTCCTTCACTAGAAAATGAAACCATTGGAAAAGATGGTTCACCACTAACTTATGGTTGTAGCAGCTGCCATTTTCGTGGAACCATCTCTTGTGCAACCAATGGTTGCTTTTCTGATAGGATGTCTGCTACATGGCCGAAGGAAAAGCTTTTTTAGCTAATGCAAAGATCTGTAGTCGTCGCATGAGTGTTGAGCTTATAAACTGGATGAGCCCAGGTAAGTTACTTTCAACAGTATTGAATATTATAATGGTAGTCTCTTCTCTATTTTTATTTGAATTTAACCGTCCTATTAGTTTATTCTAGTAGGCATTATTCATTTTACGATTTTGGAGGGTTTAATCATTTTGAATACTTTCTGGTAACTTTCGCGACTCAACCCGTTTCCATGTTTGCTAAATTTTTTGACGTTACCTGTTTGATCCATTGAAGACAAGGTATAACCAAAATCCAAATCGACCCATATGCCCATAAATTGGTCAAAGTGGCCTCTTCTAGAGTTTCTCTTGCTTTGAATTTTCATTTATGTTTCTACAGGTCATTATGTTTTATGATGTCATTATCATGAAAAAACTCACCGGTTGTCCTCTTTATTATTCTGTAGGTCATAGCCGTTGTTTGCAATTTTTCGAAGTCACACAATTTAACAGCTGTGTGGCTTAAACAATCTGATGTAGATACCCTTTTTCATGAATTCGGACATGCTTTGCTAACGGTATGTGCAACTTGATCTTTATGTCTAAAGGTCTCCCTTGTTGTGTGTATCCTACCTAAATTATCGTTTCTGCAAATTTATAGGATTATCAACATTTTTTAGGCCCCAGAGTGGCTTTTGACATGGCTGAAACTGCTTCTAACCTTTTTGAGTAAGTACCAACTACCAAGGGGAGGTTTGTGTTCGCTTATTTAATGGGCTTATAAACGGCTTATAAACTTATCTTAAGTTTGAAAATATCATAAGCCCGCTTTTTTCGGCTTATGAGCGTATCAAGTTTAGCGTATGACTTTATTTAAACCACAAGCTCAACTTGGTAAGCTCATAGGAACACAACAGTAGATGTATCAGTAGGGAAGCATATATATGGTTGAGCTACCATGACTCAACATAAGCTAAACAAGGTAAACATGTAACCTATATCACTTACATGGTGCTTATGTTTTTTTTATCAACTCTCAGAAAGTTAAGTTTTTTTTTTTTTTTTTTTTTTTTTTTTTTATTTTATTTTTTAGGAAAAGAAACAGGGGCACATGTTAGTTTTCAAGTTCATTTGATGATACTCACTTACAACTTATTTATGAAGAATGGACCAGATATGTCTTGTGAACTAGTTGGAGATTTGGATTTTGGCATGAGTGTAGCGGTGGGAAAGTAAAGGGGAGAACGTTTGGTACTATCAATTATATATTGCATTTAGTAAAAGAAAAAGGTGAGGTATGATCAATTATATGCTGCGTCAAATGTTTGAATTTTATTCTTTTGTGTTGTTCTTTGTAGTTTAATAACGGATACTTATCATGCAGCGCGTATACTTGGCTTTCAGTTATCTGAGGTGTCACATACCCCGCATCAGGTTCTTGTTAGAATACATTATTATTTTAAATGCGCCTTATGTTGTGAAATATGCATAGAAAATTAAACCATTAACCAACCATTAAATTTGTAGGGTGATATTCAAAAAGACCCACACTTTTATCAATTTAACCCTTACACAGCCTGCTCCACATGTACTAGCTAGTTGGTTCTGGTTCAAGAACAAATGAAACTGAACAATGCCAGAGTAATGAACCAAAAACAGCGAGAACAAGTCACGAAATTACACAAAGAAAAGCTCTATTTTTTTAATATGTAGAATTGATGCTCATTGCCGAATGTGAAAAAGAGATTACGGAGATAGGAAAGAAGTTCAATGCAACAATCCATGAATCAGAGATGAGTTTAACAGACCAACTTAAGATATTTGAAGACTACCACCAGCTTGTAAATGCCGATAAACTATTGGCTGAGTTTATTATACATCATTGTGACGACACCCTTAATCTACATGGACCAGACAAAGGTATCTACTCATCCTTTATGAATATGTAAATTATCAAAGCAAAGTTTCATTGTGTATATTTCTTTTGTTTTACAGATACTAGCTCGATTGCAGTTCCTCAACTACCTGCATCTGCAACTGTTAGACCAGCAAACCCATGTGCGACGAGCGTTAGACCAGCAAACCCATGTTTGACGAGCGTTAGACCAGCAAATCTGTATTCAACGAGTGTTCTTACCACTAGCTTCTCAGGTCAGAATATTGGGATGAGAGGACTATGTGCCCCACATTTAAGGTCTCCCTCATTGTTTGCATCAGTTCATAATCTCCCAACCGCACGTGAACCATTTCTTGAGCCATTGCCCACTCTCTACTCTTGAAACCCTGCCTCATATACAAACAGCACTGAACACTATGGTTCATCAAGTAGATTTAAAAAATATTCCTAAGCTGCCTATGGAATTTGACAAATATTATGGCATGGGTACTCCTAGTTTTCTGTTATTGAGCCAAATCACAATAATTCTTAATTTTGCAAGTTGGCCCGTGCATTTTGAAGGGGTTCGTACTAACAGTTTTTGTCACTGTTCATATCTAGTAGTTGAAGCATAGGCAGTGTATAGAAGCTTACTAAGTATATCTTCACACATGCATCTACTTGGTTAATCTTACATAGTTATCTTTTAGTTTTATAGCTGCAGTTTTTTCTTTTTTTGAAAAATGGTTATTTGATTTCGATTATTTCTATAAGATAATCATTCTCAAAGTATAGTGTCGAGTACCCCCACGAACATGATTGTTTGGACACTTGAAGTTATCCAAATCATTTAGAGTCTTCTCTACAATTTTCTTCTTGAATAACTCACTAGACGAGCAATAGTTTCATCATTTCTAGAACTTTTTGTTTTTTAGATTGCTGATATTTCTATTTCATTAATTAATGTATAGGTACCTTGGAGTGACGATGGTCCATTAGAGAACAAAGAGTTGAACGCCATCATTGGTGCATTGTTTACATTGTGGCGCGATTAATCCCAGATAATGATGTTCAATTATGCTGAATTATAGTATTTTTCTTTATAGTTTGT
The DNA here is from genome assembly GCA_022545495.1 of Chrysanthemum lavandulifolium. Classification (NCBI taxonomy): domain Eukaryota; kingdom Viridiplantae; phylum Streptophyta; class Magnoliopsida; order Asterales; family Asteraceae; genus Chrysanthemum; species Chrysanthemum lavandulifolium. Next base: position 185,778,153 of record CM040242.1, read on the forward strand.
TGAATTCTAGTGTTTTAATTCGAATTTTGTCTAGGATTTATGTTTAGTTGAATTGACGTATTATCTTAATTTACTTTGTTAAAATATGTCTTTTGCTTTTTTAAAATGCGTGAATTACTTGGTAACTTGTCAAAATATATATCTCGTAGCTTTTCAAGGTGTGTGAACCACTTGGTTACATGTGAAAATATATGTCTCGTAACTTGTCACATGTGAAAATATATGCCTCTAGCTTATTAAGATGCGTGAACGACTTCGTCACATATGAAAATATATATCTCGTACTTTTTAAGATGCGTGAATCACTTGGTCACATGTCAAAATATATATCTCGTAGCTTTTCAAGGTGTGTGAACCATTTGGTTACATGTGAAAATATATGCCCTTTAACTTGTCACTCGTGAAAATGTATGTCTTGTAACTTGTCACAAGTGAAAATCTATGTCTCTAGCTTATTAAGATATGTGAACAACTTCATCACAAATGAAAATATATGTCTCATAGATTATAAAAATGTGTCAACAATTAGGTCACATGTGAAAATATATGTCTCGTACTTTTTTAAGATGCGTGAATCACTTGGTCATATGTCAAAATATATCTCGTAGCTTTTCAAGGTTACATGTGAAAATATGTCTTGTAACTTGTCACATGTGAAAATCTATGTCTCTAGCTTCTTAAGATGTGTGAACAACTTCGTCAAAAGAGAAAATATATGTCTCGTAGTTTATAAAAGTGTGTAAACAACTTGGTCACATGTGAAAATATATGTCTCGTATCTTTATAAGATGCATGAACAACTTGGTCACATGTGAAAATATATGTTTATGTCTCGTAGCTTATTAATATGCGTGAATAACTTGATCACATGCGAAATTGTACGTCTCGTAACTTGGTCACATGCAAAACTATATGTATCGTAGGCTCGTAGTTTACTAAGATGTGTGAATAACTTAATCAAATGTGAAAATATATGTCTTGTAGCCTTCTGAGATACGTAAACAACTTTGTCACATGTGAAAATATATGTCTCATAAAGATGCATGAACAACTTGGTCACTTGTGAAAATATATGTCTCGTAAAGATGCATGAACAACTTGGTCACTTGTGAAAATATATGTCTCATACCTTTTTAAGATGCGTGAATCACTTGTTCACTTGTCAAAATATATATCTCGTAGATTTTTAAGGTGCGTGAACCACTTTGTTACATGTGAGAAAATATGTCTTTTAACTTGGTCACATGCGAAAATATATGTGGTCACATGTGAAAATATATGTGTCGTATATTTTAATGATGCGTGAACAACTTGGTCACATGTGAAAATATATGTCTTGTAGCTTTTTGAGATGCATAAACCACATTGTCACGTGTGAAAATAGATGTCAAGTATCGTAGCTTATTAATATGCGTGAAAAAAAATGGTCACATGTGAAAATATATGTCTTGTAGCATTTTAAGATGCATGAACAACTTGGTCACATGTGAAAGTATATGTCTCGTAGTTTTTTAAGATGTGCAAACCACTTTTTCACATGTGAAAATATTTGTTTACATCTCGTAGCTTATTAATATGCATGAATAACTTTATCACATGTGAAAATATGTCTTGTGTATGTCTCGTAGATTTTAAAGTCGCGTGAACAACTTAGTCACATAGAAAATATATGTCTCATAACTTGGTCACATGCGAAACTATATGTCTCGTAGCTTACTAAGATGCGTGAATAACTTGGTCACATGTGAAAATATATGTCTCGTAGCTTTTTAAGATGCGTGAACAATGGTCACATGTGAAAAGATATGTCTTGTAGTTTTTTAAAGATATGCAAACCACTTTGTCACATGTGAAAATATATGTTTATGTCTAGTAGCTTATTAATATGTGTGAATAACTTGATCACATGGGAAATATGGCTTGTATGTGTCTCGTAGATTTTAAAGACGCGTGAACTATATGTCTCGTATGTTTTTAAGATGCGTGAACAACGTTTGCACGTGAAAATTATAAACAAAGATTGAAGCTTTGATTTACTAGTGTATTTTTTTTGTACTAGAGGTGCAAAAATAAGAGATATTGATGTTTAATAGATGATTATTAAAGTTTTTTAAAAATATATTCGCGTGTGAAAATATTGAGCAAGGATTGAAGCTTTGATCTTACTTGTGTATTTTTTGTGCTAGAGGTGCAAATATAGGAGATATAAAAATATCTTCGAGCATGAAAAATTATGAGTAAGGATTGAATCTTTGGTGTTACTTGCATATTTTTTATACTAGAGTGCAAAAGTTTTTTCACACGCGAATAAAAAGATATATGCTCATGTATAAACGTACGTGTATTTACTAGGTAGAAAAAAATTATATGCTCATGTATTAATGTACGTGTATTCAATGTGAATAAATTTTATTCACACGAAGAAAAAAATATACACATGCAAAATAAAAAGTATATGCTCCAAGTATAAATGTATTCGGACACGAAGAAAACAATATATGCTCGTATGTGCTAGCAAGTGTTAGTAACTTTCATATGTGACAAAATTTTATGCATTAAGAAGTGGCAAAAAAGAGCAGGCCAGATAGTTGGGTGGCCACAAACAGGTTCAGGTCATGTCGACTAATGGTCTAAACTCGGCCGGCACACCCAACACGCGACAGATTGCTATTATTTATAAATAATTAACCCCTTAAGTCCTTAACTATGAGTATAAAAACAATATTATTACCAAAATAATCCAAATCTGTATCAATAGTACGGAGTATTAACAAAGTTGCTTGCATTAGAAAAGAGATCTTATCCAACTTCTATCCTTGTAACTTGTTGCCCATATAGCAACAAGATTTACTTGACCCGTTTGAAGACACAACACAAACGGACCCATTAATAAGCGAGCATGTTAAAATTGACGACGTAGCATATAATTACTCGTCATGATGGCAATATCAGTAAAGCTTTTATTTCTTTCTCCAACACCAGGACATTTAACAACATTTAACAACAGCAACCTTAACTGTACCTTGAGTGCATTGACATTGAGATGTCTTCAGCAAAAATGAGCAAAGGGACACTTACTTGAGTACTTTTTGCTAGCAAAGGAAAAATCTCTTTCACACTTGATGGACTTTAGCATCTTCAAATTCCACAGATAAATTGTTCTCGTTTGTCATGAAATGAGATGACATGTATTCTTTGTCAATCTGTAGGAAAGTATTCTGGAGTTGACATTAAAATATAAAAAGAATATCTGAATCTTATATTATAAGATAAATATGTAAAAATTCCGCCATACATATAGCATATAAGTTAATCAAGAGTAGTGCCAAGGTGAGAAAAGTTAATATTTCGAAATAAATTCTTAGCAAACAAGAATTTTTCCATAATATCTAAAACAACACATCACCTTTGGTTGACGCTGAATGAACTTATCAGTAGCTTCTAAAAGCCGAGTATTATCCAACCTATCCTTGGAGAATATTCGTTGAGCTAGCCCATTTTTTTGTTCCAGTATGGCTTTCAACAGATGCTCAGTCTCTCTAATCTGATGCTTGTTCTCCTTTGCCACTTTAGGCGAAGACATCATGCCATGCCATCTCTGTGAATTCTTGCTGAGACGTCTGACATAACATTACCATACATAAGTATACCTCAAGTCAAGAAATATATTATACTTCTTGTTAGCTCAAGTCAAGAAAAACACAAGACAAGAAATATATTATATTGCTTGTTAGCTCCAACTACAGGGAAGTGCATTTATTGAGTTGGCAAAGATATCATATTTATCAGTAGTTAACTGTAAAGTAATATTAGAGCTTAAATGAAAGAAACTCAGATAGCAAGCAAACACAAGATACAAAGCTATGGATAAGCATTTTAACCTCTGAAATTTACCTTTAACATTTCATTCTTTTACGAAATCAAATTAGTTATATGATACTATGATAGTCATGTTGGTAAAAACACAATTAAAGAATTGCCGACCAATCAATGTTACACCATAACTGATAATAAACAGAACATTTTTTCAAAAAAGAAATACGGCGGATACATTTTAGCACACTTTAAGCAACAACTACTAATCCAACTTCATCCATGCTACTCATTTCACATACAAACACACACAAATCACTCCTTATTTCACTAGTTCACCAAAATTGAGACATAAAGTCTCGAGCTATAACAATCTTTGGCCAAAAAGAAAGTGCTAGAACCACCAAAGATCAAGTTTTTGATAGACCAAAATAACAGCTTATTTCACCAATTCTAAGCTTGAAACATAAACACCCAACCTTTAACAGCCTTTGACCAAAAAGAAGATGCTAAAAGTACAACCATGAAACACTTTACAAAATACTTGCATTGAGTCGCTTCAATGACAGTATGCTTGCAAGACTAAAAAAAAATTGAACCAAACAATATGCTGAGATAGGCCCTCCAAACAAAATACTGAAATAGACCCTCATAATTGTTATGCAGAGGCGCAAAGCTACACATTTGTGTAACCTTATAGCAATGTAATCACATAAGTGACGAGATTAAGCAGGCATTTGAGCAAAACAATAAGTGGTTCATTTCGAGTACAGAATAATTATTTTTAGTTTATGTAGACATGTGACGACTAGAGTTTATACAATTACTTTTCTAATCAAAAGAAGGAACAGAGTTCAGGAACATAAGTTTAGAAAAACTCATTGGTTGCTAATTTAAAAGGCAGAGGATGCTTAAAACCTAGGTAGCCTATTAAGTGGCCTTAACATGCAAACGGGGAGAGGAGACGACCAAGTGACCATTTAAGCCGCCCAAAGTGGAGATTTATTAAACAGTCAAATATCATTCAGGAATTATAACTTCGCTATCAATGCCAATAACATTTCTTTCACAGCCAAACTAGCCAACTAAATATGAACAAAGAGAATATTGAACTTCCATGTCAAATTTCAATTTGATGTTTGAAAATATAAAAAAGATAGGTTCTTATGAAGAAAAAAAAGATGGTATAGCGTGACATCATCACTTGATTGATGATTTCTTTTACAGACCTGAACTTCAGAGAACAATCTTTTTTCAGTTACTATGAATAATTTGTGGCAATAAAACGTGGTTTTCTTTCACAGACCTTGAATGGATATTTAACAAAACTAAGATTACATTTTAATGAAAAATTTATAAGACAGCATAACAATTGAGAAGTTCAGATTTTATTTAAACACTCAGAAACAGTTGAAACCTATAGTAACAGATTTCCCTCATAAGAGGGTGTTGTGTCAGAGTCAATTAGAGCATGAACTCCAAGGAAGTTATGCTTGAAGACAAGACACTTCAGCATACAAGTTGCAATCCTCTAAAAAAGTGGGGAATTTTGGTTTTAAGAACATTTGGCACTTTAAATAAAAAAGTGACTAGGGTGCAGAAAGTGCCAGTTGTAAACATGGGGTTATAGCTTGTGTACCTCTGAAATCTCGCGATTATCAAACAAGTTGTAGAACTGAATACAATAGTTTTCAGTGCGAACAGCAACCAAACTAGCAGAGTGGTCAAATGCAAAATCCATGCATGAGCCTCTAAATGCCTTTAGGACGGGAGAAGAAAGCAATAAATGAGCTTGTAAATCCTTTAACCCTTTTATACAAAAGGAAACATAGAAAAACTTGATTGAAGGTAACCTTAATCCCTGAAATTGACTGAAAGATTTCCATTGATGGCATTTTAAGAAAATGAATTCGATTATCTGCACAAGATATCTGAAGAACATCAGTAAGACAGAGCTCATAGAAGATTACTAGTTTTGTTTCATGCGTTCTATGCAGAGAAAGATTATATTCTTATTGATGAAAGTGAAGGAAGGATCTGGGAGAGTTCACAAACCTAAGAGAAGTGGGGTCTCTATTCTCGGTAAGAACTTCTTGCCGGTATCAAGTTGCCATACTAAAAGGATTCTTCCTTTTCCAGCTACATGCATGAATAGATAAAAAGGTTTACATAATAAAATAAGAATTTAACCATTAAAAAATCTACAAGGCAAAAATCCAAACGCTTAAAAGTCTGATATGTTTTCTTACCAGAATACAGATGAGCTCCATCTGACAAAAAGAACAAGAACTTCACTTCTGCAAAAAGCCAATTCCAGGTGGTACAAGAGTCAGCATCCCCGTCACCTCTGACACCAGGTTTTTCATCCTCTTTCTACAGCAGTCCATTGTCACCAGCAAATGTTCAATCACAAAAACCTTTCCAAATCATAATTCTCCCTGTGACATCACCAGCTGCTACAATCCTCTCGGATGGATGAAAAGCAAGACATGACAGCCTTTTGTCGTTCAGACCATCCCCATTTTCATTGTTGTATCCAAAGAAACCATTACCTCGTCCTCTAGGCTTGTATTTGTAATCTGTTGCCAACCAACCACGTCTGTTGCTTTGGGAATTATAAACATTGGACCCGTAATTGTAACCCAGACTATAGTTGCTTCCGCATTGGCTATATAACTTGCTTGGATACATACTATTCATATCACCACCAGCAGAATTTACACCCGACAACGGTATCCATATCACCACCAGCAGAATTTACACCCGACAACGGTCTTGGACTCTGCAAACCCTATATATATCCAAATACTTCAAAAAATTGCGATATAAAGACATATAACATAAAGATATAACCCGTATGAGGACGAAGAAAACTTTACGCCAATACAAATTAGGCTTACCATAACATTAGTATGAGGACGAAGATTTTGATTTCTAGACTTTACGCCATTTTCACTGGAAAAGGAGCAACATTAAAATTGTCTCTCGCTTGTCCATTGGAATACATCGGGCTGTCCAACCAGGCGACTATAGAGTGAACACCATCAAACGCGTACCTTGCATCCTGATAACCATTTGCATTATAAGCTGCACTATAAGTTGTTGGCCACATAGAGGTTGGACCCTTAACACCCACCCCATTAACAGTGCTAATAATGATTGTTGAACAACCCTACTAATCCCGTTCTTTAATGCATATATCGAGATAATCATCTCCGTTGGATTGCCAAATGTGGCATTTAAAAGACCTCCAACTGCATTGCATTAGAATCTAATCTCCGCACCAAATATAAATCCTAAACCTTGCTTCGAAACGAATTCTCCGGACAAAAAATTTCTTCACATGTGAGGTTATTTGATACCTTGTTTCTTCATGTGTGAGGGTATTTAATACCTTATTTAAAGCCTCTCGAATCTCAAAATCTTATTTCAAGCCATTGACACCAATTAAGTTATAAGAAAATTTCTTCACATGTGAAGAAAACTTACACATTTCATCAAACACCTAATTCTATAGAAAAAAATAATAAAAAATTGCACATGTGAAGAAAACTTACACATTTCATCAAACACCTAATTTTATAAAAAAAATTGCACATGTGAAGAAAACTTAACACATCTCATCAAACACCTAATTTTATTTAAAAAAAATGTGAAAACTTACACATTTCATCAAACACCTAATTTTATAAAAATTGCACGTGTGAAGAAAACTTACACATTTCATCAAACACCATGTGAAGAAAACTTACACATTTCATCAAACACCTAATTTTATTAAGAAAAAAAGTGCACATGTGAAGAAAACATACACATTTCATCAAACACCTAATTTTATTAAGAAAAAAAAAATGCACATGTGAAGAGAACATTTCATACATTTCATCAAACACGACCAAATTTCATCAAAACGACCAAAAAAAATTCAATAGTGAAAGATGCAACACTCGCGGAAACATAACATAGTAACAGGAATAAAAAATGATTGACCGCAAACGACCACTTTACCATGCTTCCTAACTTAATTGGTCCGTTATACACAAACACGACCATTAAATGAGTTTTGAACACATTCACAACAAATAAGGTTATATTGTGCCTATTGAAGTCGTTCACATATACCTTTATCGAGCGAAAACTAAATCTATAAATAAGAAAGCATGACCGTAACACCTATCAAAACTACTAAATTAACAAAATCAGCAAATAAAGTTCATAGCTTGTGCAATATTGGTTCAGGCATTTCATCAAACAGTTGGTATGCATTATAAATTTGAATGAACAAGCTGCAATGAGAGTGATAAAAGTATTACACGAGCAAATGTTACAAGCAACGGTCACATGTAACACCGATTAGAAACAAGTGAGAATGATGAAAGTGTAAGAAGTTAACCTTTGCGAACCAATTTTAACATAATAACCTCCAAATTAAAAAAGCGACAACCATAAGCTCAAAGAGATGATCGAGAGTGATGACATGAAGGTGTTGCTATGGCGGCGATTGGTCGTCCAATGGCAGTTTATTTTTTTCCGTCAGTGGAGATTGGAGGAAGGTGGTTGGTGTGTCTGTGTTTGCCTGTTTTGTTTATGGAGAGAGAGAAAAAAGGATATTTTTTTTTGGGGGTTGGCAAATGAGAATAATACATTCAGACCCCTTTAATTTTTGGCTGAAAATTACAAAAATGCCATTCCGCCCAAATTGATATTAAGATGAGATTTACTTGATCTAATGGTCAGGATCTCTTCCGTTCTCAAAAAAAGGTCTTCTCATTTGAGCGTTTGTCTATATATATATATATATATATATATATATATATATATATATATATATATATATATATATATATATATATATATATATATAAAAGTTAAACGATATTCAAAGTAAAAATACTTTTCAAACACTTAAAATGATCAAAATACTCATTTTTATGATGTCGTGATATATTTATAAGTTTTCTAAACTTTTTCTCGAATTTACACTTTTTACCCGTAAGTTTCAAAATATACGAGTTTAGTCCCTCAACTTTGAGAAATTGACACTTTTGACCCGAAACTCATTTTATATCAAACTTTCCAAAAATGACAGTTTTGACCCCTTAACAAAAATGTTTTACAAAAATAAGCCCCAAAGTTACACTTTTATGCTTTAAACCTTAAAGTTTCCAATTTTATACATTTAGCCCAAAAGTTTTATTTTCACATTTGTAACTAGTTTGGCCAAATAACAAAACAGGTCCTTGTAGTTTTAATGCATACATGCACACGTATATTTTTACCCTTTAACTTTTGAATATCTACATATTTAGTCCCTAGACTTTCCCATGCGAATATTTTACGTAAAAACTAACCCTTTACTTTTGAAAATGTTTCATTTTCTACCCAAAATCCATATGTTTTGCACTCGACGTCCAAAACATGATTTTTACTTGCAATCTCATTTGACCTTTTCAAAACTTTTTTCTAGCTTAATTTTGGCTTAATTTGTGCTTATTTTTCATTAATGGACCGGAATCAAGGGTTTGGGCTTTGGGCTTTTAACTTTGCGATTTGGGCCTTAAGGCCCGTTTTGGTTTTCATTGGTTTAACAAAACGAACGAGGGTTCGAGGGGTTCCAATAGGGTTTGTAAATTGTTTACACACTAAGTTTTCAAGTCGTATATATATCATGTGTTAACTAAGGTGTAAGTGAGGGTGTCGAGTTGTGATGATATTATACATGTAAAGAAATGGGTCGTGCCTAAGGTGCGTTTGATCATTTAACGTGTGATATTCTTGTGACAAAAGTAAAATAGTTCGACAATGTTTAGAAGAGAACTTACAACACTCTTTTTGAGTGATGATGAGAGCACAATGGTGAGCGAATGAGAACAATGCCAAGACCCTTGTTCTCCTTATAATTATGCGATTACCCCAAAGTCTTCTCAATTCCTTTTTGTATGCGCGAATCCCTTTTTGAACTTCAATGTTTCCTGTTTGCTTTCTCCCTTGGTTATGCTTCGAACTAGTGAGGTGAGAGTGAATGTTTTTGGAGGGTAACTTAGATGATTTGTTCTAAGTATTGTTGAGGTTTATAAAGAAGTCCTAGGTATGGCCATTTGAGTATTATAAACCTAGTTTTTGTAAGCTTGTGGGGCGTGGGTAAGGGCAGCCGAAATCAAGGGGGTGGACAAGGTTGTGTCACATCTTTACTACCATGCTAGACATAATATCCATTGGGTTTCAAGGTCAAATGGGAGGGTTAAAGGTTTAGGAAATATAAAAATGGTTTAGGGTGGCTAATCTAGCTTGTTTGTTTCCTTTTTATCACACATATACGCAAGCTTTAGGATCCAAGAGGGGGGGGGGGAAGATGAACTTGGTCTAACTTTATAACTTTGTTACATGGTTTAGTTTGGTTCCCTCGTTTGGTTTCTCGACCGGTTACAAAGAAATCACAACATATTATCACAACTAAATTTGTACATGGGCTTTGGGTGGAAATGTTTGGACGAGGCCCAAAATAATAGGTGTGTTGGGCTCGGCTTAGCTTGGATTGGATTCAAAAACATGGCCCGAATAAAAAGGTGAGGGTCGTGGGCTTAGCAAGGCCCAAATGGGATTGGGCTTGAGTCGTGGGATACGAGGCCCAATGGTGCTCGGGTGTGAGTTGGGCTTAGACCCGGTCGAATATGAATATATGTATATATATATATATATATATATATATATATATATATATATATATATATATATATATATATATATATATATATATATATATATATATACATATATATATATATATACATATATATATATATATATATATATATATATATATATATATATATATATATATATATATATATATATATATATATATATATATATATATATATATATATATATATATATAGCGTCGGTTTAAAATGAGATTTTGTGCCCTCGGCTACTAAACAATCTTGTTTTTTGAACATGAAGAAATAAATAAGCCATTGCGATTGCCGGAAATACTAGGCCTACTAAAGGGACCAAAAGCAGAGGAAAGTTAAGAGTTGTCATAGAATGGGTACCTCGCTTTACTATTGGTACCTGTTATTATTATTTATATTTTATATTTATAGAATATAAAGATATTATATATAAAGATATCTTATATCTTATTATAAGTATAATTTGATAATTCTAAATTGGAATTATTATTACTTAATATCTTTCTAATCTATTCTAATTCTAAATGAGTATATAATGTAGTTTTTCATCCCTCTACATGAAAGATTTGAAAGGATATGGATGAGATATTATTTGATTCATTTTTTTCTCTTGTCTTCAAATTTAATTTACTAAGCAAAAAGTTTCTTAAAAATGAATTAGATTCTATTTATTTAGTTTTATATATTAAAAGGTTTTAGAATCCCATCCGGTGAGGATTCTTAGTCAAAATAGGATTATCGTAAGGTATAGAAAGATAAAAAATTCTATTATTCCGATAAACTAATTACTTGTTTGCTCAAAATAATTCAACTTCATGTTCTAATTTTGATTCAAAGGAAAGAAAGTGTGGAGTTGAAATAACTCACTCGAACGCTTTTAAAGGATTACGTGGTACGATTAGATCGAATAAGCCCTTCCGAATAAATACTCGTACCGCTTGTGAACCTTCGGTCTTGTTTTATTTAATGTTTGTTCATTACTCTTTTACCCGCAAAGGCAATGTAGGAATGGGGTTCGGCAATAATGATATCCCCAACATACCAAAACTATTTGTCACCCCGCAGTAGTAGGAGATGTAAGATTGGTACATAGAATAACTTTTATTTGATTGATAATCATATAAAGCGGCCAGATATTTTAGCCATTTGCATCAAGCTCAAACTTCCTTCTTGCGTGCTTCTCCCGAAGCACACACTCTAATAAGCGTAGAAATTTTAGTGGCGATTCAATCAAACAGGTAATTTTCTCCCAACTACGGATCCCATACTACCCCCATAAACCGAAATCCATAACCCCAATTGCTACGTTAATACCGTTTAATTGCCATATACCGTTTGAATAGCCTCGGTTAATCTTGTCTTTCTTTGATAAGAATCGACGATTTTATAAGGCTCCTCTCGAATGAAATTGAATGGGATCCGTAGAGACCATATCTTCATCCATAGGCTCCCAGTACCGAATCAATCAAAAGTTCGATTCTATCGAACTACTCATTTTCAAATGATATCCACATTGTTCACATATATATATATATATATATATATATATATATATATATATATATATATATATATATATATATATATATATATATATATATATATATATATATATATATATATATATATATATATATATATACACACATAAATATATATATATATATATATATATATATATATATATATATATATATATATATATATAGATGGGATATAATGAGAAGGGTTCTTATAATAAAAGTCTAGGATGGATTGTGGTGGTGACATGTGTTACCTCGTTACATCACCCAGTGAAAAAAATTTTCCGCCAAAAAAATTTTTTTGGGCAAATTTTTCCGCCACAAATTATTATCGATCCAGCTTATAAAGTTATCGCATCACAACACAAGCAGATCCGCTACTCAGTACACTTGAAACCGCCGCTAGATCTGCTATTAGTTATAGTTATCGCATCGCAATAATAATTGTGATGCAATAATCTTCGTGCATCGCTAGTACACTTGAAATTTGCTAGTACACTTGAAACCGTCATTGATCTATCGCTAGTTATAAGAGTTCATCGCATCACAATAATTGTGATGCAAGAACTTTGGTGCATCCGCTAGTACACTTGAAATCGCGGTTATAAAGTTCTACCGCATCACAATAATAATTGTGATGCAAGAACTTTGGTGCATCCGCCGCTAGTACACTGAAACCTGCTGCCAGATCGCCGCTAGTTATAGTTATCGCATCACAATAATAATTGTGATGCGCTACTTTGGTGCATCTGCTGCTAGTACACTTGAAACCGTCACCGATCTATCGCTAGTTTGAAGGAATTTACCGCTTGCGATGCAAGAACTTTTATAACAAAGGATGCAAGAAACAATTTGGCGGAAATTTTGGGGGGGGGTGGTGGGTGGTGGTGACACGTGTTATAAGACGTGGCATGATGATGTGGCAAGTGACATGTCACCTCCACATTCCTTCCTACCTTTCATTATAAGAAACTTTTCATTATATCCTTACTCTATATATATATATATATATATATATATATATATATATATATATATATATATATATATATATATATATATATATTAAATATTTAAGGATATCGTGTTGGAATCGCTCCTAACACTTAAATGGAATGACATTTCCGGGATTACATTATCTATCCTTGTTTAGCTAAAATGCATGGACTTGTTATGTCATATTGTAATAGTTGTATGTGTTAGGCTATAAATACCTCTCCATACTTCCATGGAGGGGTGAGACTCTTTTGTGTAACTTTTCATTTTCTTTTAATAAAACACACACTAGTTTCCTTCTCGATCTACTTTCTCTCTCTAACTTGAATATGATGTTCTTTCATCTTCCTAGACCTCCCGATTCACCATATCACCCATAAAATCGGTCCTACAAGTGGTATCATGAGCAAGGTCGGTTTATCATTTGTTGATTTGTGTGATGTTTTATCTTGTCATAAATTCGTTATTTTAAAATTATGTTACCATTTTTTTGAATCTAAAATATTCTCTATTTTTACTTTGGTTACAGTTTTTAATGTATCCAATATGGTCAGTGTGCAAAAAAAAAAAAAAAAATCTGTTTTTTATCATATTGTCTAAACAGCTTTTTTATGCATTTTTGTACCATCTCGTGAAACATTTCTCGTCATTATCTTGTGGTCAAACCGGTAAAGTCCGAATCTTTTTAGTCATTTTCCGGTCTATTGAAGATGAACGGAATCGATCAAAAAGTGGTCGGAAAGTCAAGAAGAGGTCAAACCCTATTTTTACGCCTAAGGAGTCATCTAATCTGCTTAACGAGTAACTTGGAAAGTTACTCGTAAGAACCATGCTACGTAAGCTTATGGGTAAGGTTTAACCTTACGAGTAAAAAGTCGTTTACGAATAACTTTGCTTACGCGTAACCTTGCTTGCGCGTAACTATGTTTACGCCTAATACTTGGTTTACGAGTAAGAAACGGGTTACGCATAAAGTTTTCTGTTTACGCGTAAGATTTTTGAACTGCTTACTGACTAAGACCGAAATGTAAATAAAGATGAAGGATAGACTGCGTTTTGACAAAGTGAAGAATAGACTCTTATATATATATATATATATATATATATATATATATATATATATATATATATATATATATATATATATATATATATATATATATATATATATACATATATATATATATATATACATATCTATATATATATACATATATATATCTATATATATATATATATATATATATATATATATATATATATATATATATATATATATATATATATATATATATATATATATATATTCATAGAGATTGATCATTTAAAAAGTTGATCTCAAGAGAAAAGTGAGAGAAGTGATCTCAACCGTTAGATCTCCCTCCTTTCCCCTCCTCTTTTTCGCACCAAACTACAAGGACCCGATTGCAACTTTTTTAATTCTCCAAGGTTTATTTTGTAATATCTCCAAGGATCATATATAATGCCTAAAATTTTTCATTTTTTTTTCTTTTTCTCTGGTTCATCTCTCTCAGCTCGTTCCACAATCAACACGCTCTTCCCTGTGATTATTGCTTATAATCTCCACACGATCAAAACAACAAACACGATCTATTATTAGATTCATTAATCATCTCGTTCTAATGTCTCATATCGCCGATCAAAGTAAGTTTTAAAACATGTTTTGATTATAATTTTGTTACTCTTTTTATCAAAGATCGGATATAAAGCTTAGGTGTTGGTTACAGATTTATTTGCACATATTAGTGTTTGTTATGAGATAGTTTTTTTGTTTTATGAAATTTGCTTCAAGAATCATCATCTTTGCATATAATTGTACCAATTTTAAGAGTTTATTGACATGATTCATTGTATATAATAGTTAATTGGAATGAAGTTGAGAAATAAATATGTTTACAAAACCGCACCCTGTGTGTTTGATAAAATGTCCGAATGATATTTTATAACTGAGATGCACTAATTTTACATCGTGATAATCTAATTTTGTGAAATGATTTTAGTTACAACCGTGATGCCCTAACTAATTTAGTAAAGAGGATTTTAGATTTGTATGAAAACAATGCAAAGATAATTGTATCGACTTCTGTGTTTGTTGCCACTGACGTATCACCACGCCACTATAACATGTGCTATTACACATATATTTGTTTGTTATTATGACGACTAGCTCTTAAATGATAGTTGGTTACATGGTTTCATGTTGTATTTTTTGCAATGCTTAAAAGTTTCATGTAGAATATAAGATCATAGCCTTCGTGATATGTTACGGTTTAAATCAATTGTTAGAAGATATTGCTACATGCACCGTGATTCGTTGTTTATAGTTCTATATTATAATCTAATGCTTAAGTTTGTTTTAATTTATGTTTTGAGCTTCGACAAAGGCCTAAAATATCAATTAGTCACTAGAAAAACTATTCATTGAAACTTTATATCTTATGGGTGTTGGCGATTCAATCGATAAGGTGTTTGGCTAAATTGAAAGAGTCATGCGTAAACTCTTTTTGTTTAGGAAATGCATTGAACAAAGGGACTGCAAGGGTTAATTATGTTATTTTGCTATTAGTTTGATTGTTAATCTTATAAGTTTTGAATTTTTTTTGCCTTACATAAAAATAATTTGGTTTTGTTTTAGGTGGTGCCGTTGATTCGTGTTGGAGACCATTCTAAAACTCACGATATTCGTGTAAGGAATAGTAGAATGACTCTTATGCATTATCCGTGTAAGTTACTCATTTCTTTTGATTTCATCTATATTATTGTCCTAGGTCATCAACATAACACTTTGATATCCGGAGCAAGATATGATTTCTTGCCGCCTTTTTACATGATAGTCGTTGTTTGATGCCAATAGGTTCTTGCCGACAAATTACCAAGTCGTTGATTATAAGACCCAAGCTATAAATGGTCCAACACATTTTCCAGAGATCAACAAAAGCGTAGAAGGTAGATTAAGCTTTTGTAATTTTTATTTTCCTTATCCATGATGCTATATGCTAGCTTAGTAATTAGTTATGTTACAAGTTTCGATCCACAAATGATATTTACCTTACTAATTTCCAATAGGTTTGGACTTTGATAAAACTTATAGTGAAAAGCGATAAAACTTGCAAAGAAATGATCATGATACATATAGTTGCATGCCCCGTTGTTGCCTTTTGTATTAAAGTTTATCAGAAGTCAAATCAGGACACATCAGGTAGAGCTTCATTTGATTTATGTCTAAAATTCATTCACTTGACCAAACGGATGCACTAAAGAGACTCAAACAGATGCACCAAAATTCATCAAACAGATGCAGAAAGTTGCGCCATATTTATCATGTTTCCTTTTGTGTGTAATTGCAGATTTTATGGATGTTTCTATAAATGCATATAGCCATCGATCTTGTACTTTTATGTTCGACGTTGTCCGATGGATGCTAAAGTGCATAACCTAATACGTAACAACATGGAACGCTCATGCATAAAAGTTATCCCACTTATGAAACAAGCACAAAGGAATTGGTTTCAATAAGTGTACCATGAAAAGTATATCATATCATTTACATCTTGTGTTGTAAACTTCTCAGTAGTAAATAAGATATACAATTTTATAGATCTTGTATATATTAGTATCACGCTTAGAAATATGAATTGACTTCATCTTCAAGATTTCATTATAATAAAGTTCCATATTCTATATTTGTGTGTTTTAATATAAATCTGCTTTATCACATTCATTGCTTTGGAATGTTGTTATCGATGGATGATGTAGAGTCTTTCTTTGAAGGCTCGTCAAATTTAATCTTTAATGGCCGTTAACCGTGTTTGTCTTATCATTGTTTGGAGCCGCCTTTTGTCAATTTCATGAACCTAAAAGTATTGAACTTGTTTTTATTCTATGATACAAACGAATGCACTAAATACATCAAACGGATGCCTAAAGTTCCTCAAACAGATGCACTAAAGTGCCTCAAATAGATGCACTAAAATTAGATGAGAATGAACATATCCATTAATGTAAATGATAAACAAATGCATTTACTAAATGTAATAGTGGTGAAGGGCTAAAGTCGATATTAACAAAAAAATCTTGTGCGGTTGAGAGTAAAAATATAAACCTACAAATATAGTTGAACAAAAGATATCAATAAACATACAAAGAACTAGTCATGTTATGAAGGAATTAATATTATTATAAACTTAACTTGTATGTACAAAAGATGCATTTTGCATTGATGAGTGATGCTACAATCCGAATACAATGTCTCATAATATATAGTAAGCTAAACAAAAACTGATAAATAAGATTTTTACAAGCTAAGCAATGAATATTTTCAAATTATTGCAGAATTTGAAACATTAAGAGAATCCTCTCAAATCTTCTACCTTCGATGCCCATAAAGTTGCCATCTTGTAACAAATCATCATCAAACTTCAACCAATAACCAATGTCATCTTCTCGTCTCGACAAAATCATCTTCGTTACTAAAATTATCCATTCCGTGAAGTTGCATATGGGTCGTCAATGTGTATTTGCTAAACATAACCCGAATTAGTTGAACAATCATCATGAGTTAAACAATCATTATGTAATATTCCATACAGATGTCTTATTTTTTTAATACATATGCTCTAAAATGTACATAAATTAGTATATTGCCAAACACAGCTTAATAATCCCCATGCAATATTTCATACAGATGCCTTATTTTTCTAATACAGATGCACTAAAATTGTATAAAAATTATTATATTGCCAAACACCCCAATGTTTACTACATCGCTGGATAATCCTTATGCAATATTAAACAATTGTAACGATAATGTTGATGCACTAATGTATAACACGATACAATAAGATATTACCCTTTGCGCCTTGACGCGAGTCCACCATTGCCCATTGTTAAAGACTATAACGTGAGCATTATAGTCTTAGTATCCAACTCCGTGTTAATAATGTAATTAAAAGAAAATAACATGTCAAGATACCTCAAGAACGGCTTGTAACTTGAATTTGAGGATAAGGCAAGTCGATTGAAATCCATTCAAATTTAAATCTCATCAATGGAACCTTTGCGGCCTTAACACAACAGGTATACCCGACACCTCTACACTATTTGCAAGCATGTTGTGCGACTTATGAAAAATCCTCCCGCATAACGTAAAATAATAATTGTTATCGAATGTTGCATTTCCATGTTTCCTTTCCTAAGTGTATGCCAATAAATGAATTAAACAGATTAGATGACAAGTCACTGTCAAAATGGCGAACCACGGGCCAACACAAAGAGCATCAATGTCGTATTCTGCATTATATACCTACACAAGTTTTGAAGAAAAATTAGAGCCAAACAAAATCTTGCTACAAAAATGAAAAATAAGTAACATAAATAGAAACTCACGCCAAGACCATAAGATCCATATGTCAATATAGTTGCTGAGGCAGTATATCGAACCCACAACTTTTTATAACTCTATAAAGATTTAAAATTGTTGCAATACCTTTAACTCTCTATTGCTAAGCTCTTTAATGGATGCAATAGCAGCCAAATCTTGAAACCTGAAGGTCACAAAAGCATATCCTTTATTCTCACTTAAGTATTTACCTTTCATTATCTGGACCTATTACACGCTAAATAACATTAAAATACATATATAGCAACATAATTTTCTATAAAATAAAGAGAGAGGGAGGGGGGAGAGAGAGAGAAGGTTACCTCGGTGACTTCTCCAATAGATTCACCAAACTCTTTCAGAACATATTCAGACACATCAGGAGGAATCCCACCAAGCATACAGACAAACGCCCAAGTATTTCCAATGACTCACTAAACATACAAATGGATGCCCTACTATGACAACTGATGCACTAAACATACAAACGAATACACTATAAAAATACACATATGCCTTAATATCTTTGAAGATGCACTAATCATACTCACTGATGCCCTAATATGTTCATAGACACACTAAACATACAAGTATATGCTAAAGTATTTCCAATGATGTACTAAACATACAAATGGATGCCCTACTATGACTAACGATGCACTAAACATACACACTAATACCTTAATATGTTTGATGATGCACTAATCTTACTCACTAATGCAATCATACTCACTGATGCTCTAAGATGTTCAATGATGCAGTAATCATACTTATTGATACCCTAATATGTCCATCGATGCACTAAATATACAAATAGATGCCCAAGTATTTCCAAGAATGCACTAAAATACAAAGAGATGCTGAAGTATTTCCAGCAACCACAAACACAGATGCACTAATACAATCTGATCCCTAAATTGTAATTCTAAGACTGCAAATATACACACAGATGCCCTCAGATGTCATATAATTCAATATTAAGCTCGTATATTAAAAATTAGTGCATCACAGCTTTAAAATCTTATTCAGACATTTTATCAAACATCTTGTGTGCAACTTTAATATACACGTTTTATATGCATTTTTTCTTCAAATTTGTTCCAAATCTTGTAGAAAGCATGATGATATGATTATAAACATCATAGTTAAAACTTACAGATTATGTACAATTAAAAGTTACCTAATTAAAAACTTATTCTAATTGCTGAAATTGATAATTATACACAATTATATTACGATTAAACCAATAATATGAACCAGAAACATCAAGTTAAACAAATGAATGGGAGGATGAATTCGTAAAGAAAACAACCAGGATTGAGAATTGATGGTATGATGTTGTGGCGGAGGAATGGTGTTGATACCGATGTGGTGCGATGTTGATTGGTGGCGGTGCGGTGGTTGTGTGGTGGTAGCGATGGAGATGGTCGATGGAGATGATGAATGAGAGGAATCGAACTCCGTATTTGCATCCGATGGTTACTCCGTATTTTTTTTTCTTTGTTTCAAAATTTATCCGAAGTTTGAGATGTTTGCAAAATCTACCTGTAACTTTTTTCTCACTTTTCTATCTAATTACACTTTTCTCTAGAACCGACTCTATTCATATATATATATATATATATATATATATATATATATATATATATATATATATATATATATATATATATATATATATATATATATATATATATATATATATATATATATATACACACACATATATATATATATATATATATATATATATATATATATATATATATATATATATATATATATATATATATATATATATATATAATCCGGATCGATTGAGAAGGTTTTTATTTTGAGAAGATTGAGAAGGTTTTCAAAACGATAGATTTTAACTTTGATTCATGTTTTTCAAGCGTAAAACTAATTTTAATGTGATTAAAATTCGAAATGTGTAAAAAAGTCTAGGATGGGATATAATGAGAAGGGTTCTTATAATGAAAAGTCTAGGATGGACTGTGGTGGTGACATGTGTCACCTCCTGCCACATCACCATGCCACATCACCACCCCCACCCCGCCCACCCACCCTCCCAACCACCCTCCCCGTGAAAAAAATTTCCCGCCAAAAAAAGATTTTTTTTTGGGCAAAATTTTTTTTCCCGCCACAAATTATTACTGCATCACAGTTATAGAGTTACTGCATCACAATAATAGTGCATCTGCTACTAGTACACTTGAAACTGCTGTTGGATCTGATGCTAGTTATAAAGTTACTGATTCGCAGTAATAATTGTGATGCAGTAAGTTTGGTGCATCTGCTGCTAGTACACTTGAAATTGCTGCTAGTACACTTGAAACCTATTTGGATCTATCGCTAGTTATAAAGTTCTTGCATCACAACAATAATTGTGATGTCGTAACTTTGGTGCATCGCCGCTAGTACACTTGAAGCGCTGGTTATAAAGTTACCGCATCACAATAATAATTGTGATGCAAAGAACTTTAATGCATCGCCGCTAGTACACTTGAAAGCCGCCGCAAGATTTGTCGCTAGTTATAAAGTTACCGCATCACAATAATAATTGTGATGCGCTTACTTTTGCATCCGCCGCTAGTTGAAGGAATCTACCGCTTGTGATGCAAGAACTTTTATAACAAATGATGCAAGAAAAAATTTGACGGAAGTTTTGGCGGTTTTTTTTGCCCAAAAATTATGGCGGAAATTTAATTTTCGGAGGGGGGGTGGGTGGTGACACATTTCATATGATATGGCATGATGATGTGGCAAAGTCACACATGTCACTCCATATTCCTTCCTACCCTTCTCATTATAAGAAACTTTTCATTATATCCCTACCCTATATTTAAATATATATATATATATATATATATATATATATATATATATATATATATATATATATATATATATATATATATATATATATATATATATATATATATATATATTTATATATATATATTTATTCAAGGATATCGTGTTGGAATCGCTCATAACACTTAAATGGAATGACATTTCCGGGATTACATTATATATCCTTGTTTAGCTAAAACGCATGGACTTGTTATGTCATATTGTAATAATTGTATGTGTTAGGCTATAAATACCTATCCATACTTCCATGGAGGGGTGAGACTCTTTTGTGTAACTTTTCATTTTCTTTTAATAAAACACACACTAGTTTCCCTTCTCTCTCTACTTTCTCTCTCTAACTTGAAGATGATGTTATTTCATCTTCCTAGACCTCCCGATTCACCATATCACCCATAAAATCAGTCCTACAAGTGGTATCATGAGCAAGGTCGGTTTATCATTGGTTGATTTGTGTGATGTTTTATCTTGTCAAAAATTCGTTATTTTTAAAATTATGTTACCATTTTTTTGAATCTAAAATATTATCTATTTTTACTTTGGTAACATTTTTTAATGTATCCAATATGGTCAAAAAAAAAAAAAAAAAATATATGTTTTTTATCATATTGTCCAAACAACTTTTTATGCATTTTTGTACCATCTCGTGAAACATTTATGGTAATTATCTTGTGGTCAAACGGGTAAAGTCTGAATATTTTTTACTCATTTTCTGGGTCTATTGAAGATGAACGGAAATCTGATCGGAAAAAGTGGCCGGAAAAAGTCAACAAGGGTCAAAACCCTATTTTTACGCCTAAGGAGTCATCTACAGTCTGTTTACGTTACTCGTAAGAACCATGCTTATGTGTAAGCTTATGGGTAAGGTTTAACCTTACGAGTAAAAAATCGTTTACGAATAACTTTGCTTACGCGTAACCTTGCTTGCGCGTAACTATGTTTACGCCTAATACTTGGTTTACGAGTAAGAAACGGGTTACGCATAAAGTTTTCTGTTTACGCGTAAGATTTTTGAATCGTTTACGACTAAGACTGAAACAGAAATAAAGATGAAGGATAGACTCGTTTTGACAAAGTGAAGAATAGACTCGCATATATATATTATATATATATATATATATATATATATATATATATATATATATATATATATATATATATATATATATATATATATATATATATATATATAGTGAGGATCATGTGCGGATTTTTAATTTTAGTGCGGACGCACGGATAGATCTGGTCCGCCCATTTCGTAGATCGATCTTGACTTTTGTAAAAAGTCAAAATCTGCGCTTAACTTCACTAGAAGAATTGACCATGTAAACGATTTTTTTAATTTTTTTCCTTTTGAGCGAACCTTACTATTGTTATCTTCTTTCATTTTTTTATTTTTTCAGGTTTTTCTGAGCACTTTTTGTTTTCTTGATTATGAGTTCTACCGTGATATTAACGATATTTATGAGTCCTACTGTGATATTAAGAAACTGTGATATTATAAAATGGTGAATTGGTGATATTATAAAACCAACTGTGATAGTAAGCTTTTTTACGTGTAAAAATGACTTGTGATATTAAGAAACATATGATAGTTACTATGATATTAACAATTTTATTAAAAAAACATATGATAGTTACGGTGATATTAACAATTATATTAAAAAAAGAAGAAAAAGACTGTGATATAAAAAGTAACCGTGATATTAACATTTTTTTATTTAAAAAGTTACAATGATATTAATAATATTAGTAAAAAAAACAAAAAAGTACTATGATATATAAAAAAAGTTAGTGTGATATTAACAATTTGTATTTAAAAAAAAAGTTTATGTGATATTAAGATCAAATCTTGACTTTTTACAAAGTCAAGATCGATCTTGATAGATCCGATCTTGACTTTGTAAAAAGTCAAAATCGAACCTTAATATCACAATTCCTTTAATCATGAAAACGATTTTTTTTTGAAATTTTATTCGATTCTTAATAATTTATCATCCTCTTTATTTTTTTTAATTTTTTGATTTTTTGATTTTTTTTAAAAAGCTACCGTGATATTTCCGCACCATCCCTACTTAAAAGCTTAAACCCACCGATCCCTTTCCTATATATATATATATATATATATATATATATATATATATATATATATATATATATATATATATATATATATATATACATATATATATACATACATATATCTATACTACCTTATAATGCATTTAGGCCTTCTAAAATTAGAAGGCTTAAAAATTCAGACTTTTTTAAATTACTTATAATGGAAATAATTTTCTCACACATATAAAAAAGAAGTAACATGAACGTAACAGCCCTCCAATTTTGCTAGCTTAAAAATTCAGCAAGCAGGGTAAATAAAAAGGCTACATAAATAAGGACTTGTAACAGCCCATATGATAATGACGAAAATTAAATACTCGAACTATTAACTACTATCCATTTACTCTAATTTAGACGTTTCAGACAACCCCATCATCATAAACCTGACCTATATAATCAAGTCAAATCTCATACAACACAAAGAAAAACACACACTCTCTTCTTTATCTTATATATTCAAAAAGTCAAACACACAAAACTTTCTCACTCGAACAACGGGCCGCGCCACCACCACAAGTAGGCTCACATCATATTCGTCACACAATAATCCGGACCGATGACACAATACCATTGATGATCGAGTGGAATAAACCAGAAAAGATGAGATCGAGCCAAAAGCGACCCGCCTTTTGACCAAGAAACTCACGACCAAAGCTTCCTTCGAACCAAGACTCACGCTCACAAAAACCTTATCACAGCCTCCCTTGCACACACCTTGTCTTTGTTGATCGAATGGAAGAAGAAGACACCATTGTTTTTGCCGTCATTTTTTTTGTAGGCTAGGGTTTATGTATTTTCAGTGTATGAAAGGTAGGTTAAAATGACATCAAAGTGGGATTCATGGTGTATATGTGTTGCCGAGAAAAAGGAAGGGCCTAAGCAGATTTTTGGATTTTCAAATTTACAATTATATATGGCCTTTTAATGGTCTATAATTTGTATAAATCATTTGGCCCATGGACAAAAGAAACGTGTGATATGTACTTATTCATAGAGTATATCGACCTTTGTACAAGTTATAGATTTGACGATTAAAGTTCTAAATTTCATTACATCTCCAAATCTTACGTCAAGTTCAAGTGTCATTATTTTGATGTCAAAGTGGATTAGGGTTTGCCAATTACTCATAAGCTAGATTAGAATCACATTTAATGAGCATAGACATATTTTGCGTATTTTATATGTTTTTATTTGAGGGGCAAAATAGTCTTTTTATACGTTTACGATTTTTAGGGTTTTACAACTCTTCCCCTCTAAAAGAAAATTTTCATCCTCGAAAATTGAAGTCGCAAAGGTACACAGACGAACGAGTTTAAGGCAGACGTAGCAATCCATAGGTTCGCACAGATCATAACAAATTTCAGGTCCAAAGCGTACAAAACTTCGGCGTAACAGATGTCGATGAGAATATCAGGAAAAGGTATGTTTGCTTTCTTATGGTTCAGATCCAAGTGTATTACATAAGCTGAATTGAAGGATTTGGATTGTGGGTGATTCGTTTGTTGTAATAAAGAAGAAAGGGACAAAGTTTGTTTGTGTTTGCAAATATGTTTAAGAAAAAAATGGGGGCAGAAATGAATTAGGGTTGTGTTAGGTTAGAATGAAATAACTAAATCTTAGGGGTTTTTTTTTTCAATATCAATAGTGTGCTTGTGCAAGTGTCTTCCAAAAAATTAACAGGGCTTACATTTTTTGAGTACTTGTATTAGGAACATAAGTATTATATGATATAAGTGTTTTGGATTTTAAATTTTTTTGTTAAAAAAGTTGAAGAAAAAAATGTCAAGTCGTCTTACCGTGCCTAAAAGTCTTAAAATAAGCCGATAAACTGAGGCTTATGAAATATAAGCCGAAATCAAATAAGCCTATAAGCCCACATATAAGCTTAAACAAACACCCCCTTAGTGTAAAAGATGGCATTATATAACCTTTTTATTAGAGTTAGAAATATGGGCCTAATTTTGTATTCAATTCTTCATGGACCGAATTTTGTAAGTTGTGGTGAGCGTGCTAAGGATTATGTTAGTAAAAGATGGTATTATATAACCTTTTTATTAGAGTTAGAAATATAGGCTTAATTTTGTATTCAATTTCTTGGTGGACCGAATTTTGTAAATTGTTGTGAGTGAACAATGAAAAAACCATTGATAATCGGAAAATAAATTATTATGCATTGTAGAATGAAAAACATTGTTCCTGGTTAAAGAGTTGAAGTTGTTCCGACATGAATTTCCGTACATTTATAGTAAGAAAATGTAATAATTTCAAATACATAGCTCACCGGAAATTAAAATACGTAAACTTATGTTTAGAAAAAACATATAAATGAAAAACATTTGTTCGCAAAATTTAGTCATGTGGTACCCACCACGCATTCATGCTGGGTATTCTGCTTTATATATATATATATATATATATATATATATATATATATATATATATATATATATATATATATATATATATATATATATATATATATATATATATATATATATATATATATATTATATATATACATATATATATATATATATACACATATATACCACATAACCAATATCACAACAAAACAGATAACATACATGTAGCAAGTAACATACCAAAACAGACCAGATTCACATACGTGCAACATATAATGCATCAAACCAACTTACCATACCACAAAAGAAAGAAGGCCACCAATATGCTCAAAACGGTTCCTCGTGACTCATTACTGACGATCCAAATATAAAGCTAAGATATTACCAAAATGCTAAATCATAAAACTTCACGATTCAAAACGAGTTCTGACAAATCAAAGAAAGTAATACTGATAAAAATCGCATAACAAATATCAAACCGCCTCAAAACGCGTGACAAACAAATCGGAGTAACACAAGTCGCGCCCAATGATATAAAACAGATGAATCTTCTCAGCATCTCAACGGTTGGACTGTTGACCACAATACGACCAAATCTTGGTAGTAGCTTCTCCGCACGTCTAAAGTATGCCAGTCATAGTTCTTCTGCTCACACATCTTCCAAGTGTCCACCGGTTGAATCTTGTTTCCGTCCTTGCGCCTCTGTTTGATCCGTCTCGCTCCCTCCAGCAGCATCCCGATGACTCCAGCAGCATCGCAGATCGAAAAACAAAAGCGCGGAGATAAAACAAACAAAATCTAATGCGAAAAGAAGAAGGTCGAATCAGTGAAGGCAAAAGAATATCGGATTCAACTCCAAACGAAAATCAAAAGAATCGGAAAAGATCAAAATAGACGGAAGCCTAGTGTCTATCCAAGTCCTCACAGGTCAATCCTAAGGTCAACAAGACGAAACCTAGGCTCTGATACCATAATTGTTACACCCCAACCCGGCAAGGGTAGAAGTATCACATCATGGTGTCATATCAGAAATTTTTATAAGCGGAAGCCTTATAGAATAAAATACCAAGTCATATAAACGAATGACTTACAAAGAAAAATGAAAAATCCAAAATGAAATAAAGTCTCAAAACAATAGCTCTTCAAATTAAGTCCAAAATAATAACGTAACTAGGGTCGGTCCACTCAAATATTCCAACTTTCAGCCCAGAAAAAGCCCATCTTCCAACCTAAAACCTACCGCAGGAAAAGAAATGCGGCTGAGCTTAAAAAGCCCAGTGAACAGATATAACAAACGAAAGCTAAAACAAAATCAGAAATACAAAATGAAACAAGGAAACTGATAACAAGGTCGCAACGAAATGAGAAAAATGAGTCAATGAGGAACCTGCAGAACACCATAATAACAGATATCCAGAAGAAACATATAACAAAGGAGAGCAAAGCAACGCATCGATGATATACATATAAGCATATATAAACAACCAGACATACAAGTACCAAAACATAATCAAGCATAGCAGATGGCGTATCCACTCAACATAAATATGGCATACAAATAAATCAGGAAATTAGAATACATATAAGCCAAACGGAAAACTAAAAGCAAGCGGAAGCAATTAATTAGAAAGTGAGCATAGCAATCACACAAGTCAAATAACCCACAGTTAATAACATAACAAGTATCATAACAGCGGAAGTACTAACAACAGTCAAAACATGGTAGCCACATGTATCAGGTAGGATATGAATTAACTAAACAAGAACATAGCATGGCGAGTTAAACAAGCCAACAAGACATATAACATATGTTGAACCATTTACATCATCAAACAGTATCATAGACATAATTATAAACATGGCAGGTCAATAATTAGCAGATAAGAATACTAACGGATAACCATAGCCCATGAACATAACTGAACGAAGGAATACATGATAAACAGATAAATCAACTGATTACACATAAGCATGGTCACCAGACAAATCAAAGGGTCACATAACAGCATGATAAGTGGATGGTTAGAAATCCGCAAGACAACAGGTGAATCATATAATTGCATATTAATCATATAGTAGCAGGGTAAACGGTAGTCACATAAATTATGTAATAGCATAATCAACACAAGAATTCAATAATCATATAATAACTCGGTACGTGAATGGAATGATAGTCTGAATTATGAGTTTGATAGTAAAAAAAACGGAATAAGAGTATGACAGATCAATGAAATGGAATATAGCATGGTAGTAGAGTGAGTCACATAAGGGTACTGAGTAATGGACAATTAATACAGAATATGGTGCGTTGGGGAATACAGAAGGTACAATATAGGTATATCAAAAGTGTAAAGGTTGTCATAAATCTACCACGAGCCAACAAAACAAAACCATATCAATAGTAGCAATAGTCGCCAATAGTAACCAATAGTAACCATTGTACTCGGAGGGGTGAGCTCAGAATACCAAAATAATAGGAGGGGAGACCTCAAGTAACCAATGGAGTAGCTAGCTCCCAGAATGTGAAGACGCGTATTGCACACGACATCATTCACCAGATAAATCATATCATAGCATAACATATCAGATACATAACAAATTTAGGATGCATCCATACACAGAGAATCAATAGTGGCCAAACATATATCTTGAGCTCATAATCATATAATGTAAAGGACGTGTGGAACATCACTCAACCACACTAGAGTCATGCCATTGGTGCATCAATGACACGGACATGGAACCCCCATGCCTAGTTAATGGCTCGGGTATCAAACTGACAGGTCAAAGCAAAAGGTCCAAAGTGTAGCAATATATAAGTCATCATAATCAAAGGTTCAATATCAATGGTTCACAATTCAAAGGTTCATATCAATAGTTCAATATCAAGGTTCAGTATCAAAGGTTCAATATCAAAGTTTTAATAGCAAAGGGTCAATAGCCAAGGTTCAATAGCAAAGGGTCAATAGCAAAGCAAAGGTTCAATAACAAAATGGCAAGAGATCAAAGATGCAAAGAGATCATGAGAAACCTTATGAGAAAGGTCAGAATATTTGTACCTGATTCAATAGCAAAGACGGACACAGATTACTCCTTCTTCGAGGGATCTACAGAAGTGAAAGGACATTCATTTATTAGACATAGTTAAAATGTTTTATCCCCGATTAAGACCTTTAGGTTTTATAAGAGTCTTTCCATTTTTTTGTAAGTTTCCAAATATATTAATTTTCTTTATTTAGTAAGTTTCCACTTTAAGTAGTTTAGCCGTTTTAAGTAACTTTCTATTTTAGACAGGTTTCCATAATTAGCATGTTTCCATAATTAGCAAGTTTCCATATTTAGTAACTTTCCAAAATAGCGGGTTTCTATATTTAGCAAATTTAGTCATAGATGATATAATTAAAGTCAAATTAGGTTAAAATGGTGAAAACAAGTATTATCATACTTTAAGGGTCACTTATGACAAGTTTTACAAGTTTAGGGTTTTATAGTGTCATTATTACAAAATAGAGGATCAAAAGTGTAAATATAGCAACTTTACTCATTTTACTCATTTAGTCCACTTAGTTATTATATTAACAGGTCAACCATCAAGTTTCATAATTTACAAAACAACCCTTAACTTTATTAAAATCGACATATAAACAGTATAAACCCTAGGTTTTAGATTATGTTTATCGTATCCGTTCTAAACCATTTTAGTTCGATTATTATAAGATTAAATGACTCCTAATGTGATATCATTTTGTGTCGTGACATTCCCTCCCCCAAAATACTATTAGACGCCCCAACATTAAGCCATAAAGAACCCTAAATCATTTAGTTATCAATTCAATTTATCACACGCGTATACGTATAGTTTCAAAGCTCACTTAACTCGTTATTAGAATCATGTATGTGTCGACATAAAGGGGTCCAAAATCAGATTCGTATATAAATCACAAGTCCATATATCATTCGAATCATACACGTTTAGAATCATGATTTTATGTAATCCATTTTATCATTTTATGTGTCAACATATTCCATTATTTCATGTGATTAGAATTTCGTATACCAAGCCCTAAAAATGGATACATGGCCATGACATAACCAAGAAAACAAGAAGAAAATGACACGAGGTGAGGATACGTTACCCAAGTAGCATGTATGAAGAGAAAGACGAGTACCAAGGACCACACAAAGCCACGACAAAGCCTCCCTTGGCTTCCAAAACCCACGACAGAAATATGAAACCCACGACCAAGCTTAGTTTTCTAACCACAACAATCACAACACCCACGAATCAATCATACATGATCACAAGCCTCCTTGGAACACCTTTCTTGTTTGATTTTCGAATGTAAATGGGAAAAAATTTGTGTTGCCGTCACTTTTTAGGGTAGAGTGGATATTAGGGTTTTGTGATTTTATTTTAAATGGGATGGTAAGTTATAAATGGGATTAAGTGATAATTAATTGGGGAATTGATTTTGGGATTGATTTGGCGTGTGAAATAGGCCGGCCATGTGGGGATAAGACCAAATTTTATGTTAACCATTTTTATCAAAGTATTATGTATCTAGACTCTCTTTTGGTACAAGTTAGTTTGTAGATGTTTTAATATAATGTGGCACTTTATAAATCATTTAATTGTGTAACATTTATTTATAGTCATAAGTGAAATATATTCATCATAGTGTTGTGTAAATAATTTATGAGACAAGTGTTAACGTATTTAACGAGATTGACGTGTTTTACGAGTTCTTCAATTATTAAGCTGAGGGGCAAAATAGTCATTTAACACGTTTACGATTTTTAGGGTTTTACAACCTTCCCTTCTCATCTCATTTCTATCATCTACATACTTGTGATCATTTATGGTGACCTAACATATCGGGATCATGGGGAATCTTGTTCTGATCACAACGGTGTATTTTTGAACGCTCAAGCCTCGTTGATCATGCATATGTCGAATGATATGCAAATATGATAAGTGAAAAATTTCGTGATGATCTAAATCGTGCTTTATTTCTGATTAAAGTTTTAAGTAAAATGAAATTTTCCGGGAGCTTACAGTAGCTACCCCTTAAGAGAACCGCGTCCCGTGGTTTAACTCCCAGAGGTTGTCATGGGTGGCTGGGTGAACAGGTGGGGATACTTGGAACGCATTACATTCTCGCGTTCCCAGGTGAACTCGACACCTCGTTTCTTATGATTCCATCGAATTTTAACGATAGGAATGCGGCCTTGCTTAAGCCTCTTAACTTCCCTGTCCATGATCTCAATGGGTTCTTCTATGAAGCTAAGCTTATCATTGAGCAGTATGTCCTTTAGGTGTACGGCAAGGGTTTCATCCGATAGACACTTCACAAGGTTCGAAACATGAAAAGTGTCATGTACTCGACTGAGCTCTTCCGGAAGCTCGAGCTTATACGCTACTGGACCAATTCTTTGCAGAATTTTGAACGGTCCTACGTATCGGGGTTTATGTTTTCCTCTTTTTCCAAATTTGACCATTCCTTTACAGGGTGATACTTTGAGCATTACTCGATCTCCGACTTGGAATTCCATCGATTTTCTTCTGACATGTGCATAGATCTTTTGTCTATCTCGAGCCGCTTGTAGTCGTTTCCTGATTTGCATTATCTTTTCAGTTGTCTCCTGGACAATCTCAGGGCCAGTAAGTTGTACTTCTCCAACCTCCGCTCAGCAAACAGGTGATCGGCATTTTCTTCCATAAAGCACTTCAAATGGAGCGACTTTAATGCGGGCGTGGTAACTGTTATTATAGGGGAATTCTGCAGATGTAAGTGATTATCCCATCCTTTTCTGAAATCGATCACGCATGCTCTCAACATGTCTTCCAGAGTTTGGATCGTTCTTTCACTTTGTCCATCTGTTTGAGGATGGTAAGCGGTACTCATATCCAATTTGGTACCCATGGCGTTTTGGAGTGTTTGCCAAAATCTCGAGGTGAATCGGCTATCTCGATCAGATATGATAGAGATCGGTACACCGTGGCGAGAAACAATCTCCTTGATGTACAACCGAGCGAGTGTAATCATCTCGTTGTTCTCTTTGATAGGAAGAAAATGAGCTGATTTCGTGAGACGGTCAACAATGACCCAGATGGTGTCAAAACAATTAAAAGTTCTCGAAAACTTAGTGATGAAGTCCATTGTGATTCTTTCCCATTTCCATACGGGAAGTTCTGGCTGAGTTAACAATCCTGATGGTTTCTGATGCTCTGCTTTGACTCTCAAACATGTCAAGCATTTGCTAGCATACTCGGCAATACCAGCCGTCATGTTTGGCCACCAATATAAAAGTTTTTAGATCTTGATACATCTTGTTGGGGCCGGGGTGTATGGAATACTTTGATTTATGTGATTCATGCATGATGAGTTCATGGATACCTCCGTAAAGTGGAATCCAACTTCGATCCTTGAAACATAACGTTCCGTCTGATATTTTCACGAATTCATTTTCGTTCTCCAGCATGCCATAAATCTTCTCATTCGGCCTATTTTCTTCTTTGAGAGCTTCGATATGAGCTTCAAGAATTTTTGATGGCAGGGGTGAATTGATTACCATTCCTAATGATCTCACTCTAAGTGTCTTAGGGCTATCTTTTCTGCTCAAGGCGTCAGCAACAACATTCGCCTTTCTGGGATGGTAGCGGATCTCACAATCATAGCCACTGAGCAATTCTAGCCAGCGGCGTTGACGCATGTTCAGTTCCTTTTGATCCAAGATGTGTTGAAGACTTTTTTTATTAGTGTACACTATACACTTGATTCCGTATAAGTAATGTCTCCATAACTTGAGTGCAAACACCACAGCTCCTAAACCCGTGTGTAAGGCATCACAATATACCATAAAATCTTCTACTCCTTCGGGTAGTGCCAAGATAGGTGCTTCGCAAAGCTTGTTCTTAAGGAGTTGAAAAGCTGATTCTTGATCGTCTCCCCATTTGAATTTCTTCGTTTTCTGGGTTAACTCCGTCAATGGTTTAGCTATCTTCGAGAAACCTTTTATGAATCTCCGGTAATAACCGGCACGACCTAAAAATTGACGGATCTCGGTGGGGTTGGTTGGTACGGACCAGTTGTTTACAGATTCGATCTTTGCGGGATCCACATGAATACCTTTACTGTCGATTACGTGACCAAGAAGTTGGACTGTCTCGATCCAAAAGTCGCATTTGGAAAACGTAGCGTACGATTCTCCATCCTTGAGTAACTTCAAGACAGTTCTCAGATGTTCCACATGTTTTTCTTTATCACGAGAGTAGATAAGAATATCGTCAATGAATACAATGACGAATTTATCCAAGTAGGGCTTACAGACTCTACTCATGAGATCCATAAATACAGCAGGTGCATTGGTTAAACCGAATGGCATTACTTGGAATTTATAATGACCATAGCGAGTTCGAAATTCAGTCTTGGGAATATCTTCCTCTTTCACCCTTAACTGATGGTATCCAGATCTTAAGTCAATCTTCGAGTATACACTCGAGCCTTGTAATTGATCAAACAGATCATCGATTCTTGGTAAGGGATAGCGGTTCTTGATTGTGAGCTTGTTCAATTCTCTGTAATTGATAAACATCCGAAATGATCCATCATTCTTCTTGACGAACATAACCAGTGCTCCCTAGGGTGAGGAACTCGATCTAATGAATACTTTGTCAGATAGCTCTTGTAGTTGTTTAGACAGATCTTGCATTTCAGAGGGTGCTAAATGATATGGTGCTCGTGCTACGGGAGTAGCTCCAGGTATAAGATCTATCTGAAATTTGACTTGTCATGCAGGTGGGAGTCCAGGAAAATCTTTTAGAAACACTTCAGGGAATTCTCTAACTACAAGTACATCCTCCGGTTGTTTCTCTTCCAACTTCTTTTCAGTTACCTGAGCTAAGAAGGCATAACATCCTTTCTCTATGTACTTTACTGACTTCGCACAGGATATGATGCTCAAGTACTTTCTACTTTGATCTCCTTGGATAACTAAGGTTTCACCGTTGATTGGGATATGAACGGTTTTCTCGTCGTAAACAATCCTAGCACGGTGTTTAGACAACCAATCCATGCCAATTACGACATCAAAACTACCAAGCTTGATTGACAAAAGATCTATAAGGAACGAGTGGTCTTGTAAAAGAATAGGGCAATTACGGATTACGATGTTGGTTCCTATTATCTTTCCATCGGCTAGTTCTATCTTATAAGTTGTATCTAAGGCAATTGGGGTAATTTCAAGTAATGGTGCAAAGGTAGTAGATCCAAAACTCTTATCAGCTCTAGAATCAAATAAGATTTTTGTAGAATGATTGTTAAGAGAATACGTACCCGTCAACAGCACGTCTCCATCTCCTAGCACATATGCCCTTGCACGCGCATTGTTGGGTTGAGCGGCATTCCTTTTCGGGCATTGACTCTTGAAATGACCCTTCTCTCGACGTCCATAACAACTCATGTTGGCTAAAGGCATGTTGTTTCCATTTCCAGGGTTTCAGCAATGCTTAACCTAATGACCTACCTTGTTGCACTTGTCACTTTACAGTGCAGGGTCCAGAATGGTGCAACAAACATCTATTGCACTGGGGATGTGGTCCGGCATATCCTCTTCCTACAGTTGGTGCAGCATAAGCCCTTGCGGCTTATTGTCTTCGGTTTTGTTTATTGTGATGTTGGTTTCAGTTTTGGTGGTACTGGTTGTTGTTGTTGTTTTGATTGTTGTTGTTGTTGTTGTGGTTGTTGGATTGGTGGTGGTTGGAATTCGAGTTCTTCCGGTGATCAAACTTCCTTTTGTTATCACTTGAGCCTTGTGCATTTGCAAGCTTCAATATTGGTTCCATAAGGCGGTGGGATACAGTGACAACTTCCTCAACAGTCTTTGGGTTAGAAGCGATGACATCTCCTTCAATGCTCCGAGGTAAACCCTCGATCAAAGCGTCTAAAAGCTTTTCATTGGTTGGGAACAAATGAGGACACATAGATCTTAGCTCGTGGAATCTCCTGAAGTATGCCTTGAGGTCATTACCTTTAGCAGTTAAATGGTAAAATTCATCCTCCAGCTTCTTTATCTCAGTTCTTGGGCAGTACTGTTTCATCAACAGTTGTTTTCAGATCAGACCATGAAATCCTTCAAGCTTCTTCCATTACAATTGGTTGGGCATACTCTTTCCACCAAGATAACGCATCTTCTAGCAAAGTTCCAGTTGCAAACTTGACCTTGCAATCATCTGTGCAATCACTTAGCAGAAACACTGTCTCGGACCTCTCAAACCAATGAAGTAGACCAATAACACCTTCTATGCCTTTGAAAAATGTTGGCTTGCAGTTCATGAATCCTTTGTAGATACACTTACGGGCTACGGAAGACTAACTTTGATTGGTTGGACTGTTGGTTTCATTTGAGTTTGCCACTTCAATAACACGTGTTGCTGCGGTGATACGCGTAGCTCAAAGAAGACGAGCGATCTCGCTTCACTTGCGGGTAACATGCTCACTTCATCTTCTCGAGCAACTCCGCCTCGAAATCTCGGCTTCTTCAATCTCGCCTCTCTTGCAATCTCGCTTGCGGCATCTTCACCACGTGCTCTTGGGCAATCTGCTCGCTCAAGAGAATGCGTGCAAGGTTCGGCTCTAGCAAAGATTAGCATGTGATGCTTAGCGATGGCGGCGCTAACATCGTCAATGACCATATTTCGGACAAATAGCTGAGTGATGGTAGATGAGATAGCTTTCTTCTTGACCATTTTTCTAAAATCACCAAGAGATAAACACCAAGATTAAGAATCATCGACGATAATAAAAGTGATTACATATTATAAATATCATAATAGTCAAGATCATCACTGTTAGGATTGAATATCTATATATTATGTGGTTTTAAGAGGTCTTGGTTGGTGAAAGAAGATGAAGATCTTCATCTTCTAGAGAGAGAAAGTAGAGAGAGGGAGGAGAAACACAAGGATAATTTTATTAAAACAAGAAACAAACACACACCTAATGATTACCTTACCCCTCATGGACAGTCATGAGGGGTATTTTTAGGCTCAACTAACAATTACTTTGCCACTTAAATGATACTAGTCCCTATGGGCAAAGTATACTACACATCTAGTCCAATTCACGTAAGTGACGTTATCTTTATAAAAGAGCGAGGCTAACAATCTCCCTTTAAGATATCGTCACAAGTGAATGGTTACAATGAGACCTATAAATACAAAACAAAGTAAATTACAATAGTAATGAACAATGTTGACTTTGTTGAAGCGGAGAGTCTCTGTAGTCTAGATACTGAGGCAAACTTGAAGATCTCTTTTCTGACGATCTCGGCATTTGATCTTTAGCTCTGACGGCACAAATCCTTGTAGCTCTGAACTTCAACTATAACGGTCTAGTTAGGTTATTAATCCCTCCTAACTAGTGAGCCTTTTTCTTTCTTTTGCTCCCTCCTGAACCGACAACACTCTTGCAACACGCAACGGAGAAAGTAAACTCTTGATTGTAGCACAATGGTTGTCATTCTGGGAACATCATAAAACATAACTCACTTAGTATTGCATCCAAGTTGATAAAAAGCCCCGATGTACACACACTACTTCTCCTTCTTCGGTCTTAAGCACAATTCCCTTCGTCAATCCGATCACGAAAGATGAAATACGGATGTAGGTTTTACTGACCAGGTCTTAATATTTATATTGTCTCGCTATACCGTGGTCTACCCTAATGCACTAACGAAAGCAAACCCGGTCGTGGTGTAGTGTAGTAAATGGTAAAGCCGAGGTCGCCCCAAGAGCTATGTGTGTTGGATTATTACTAAGTCTAATTGTCACAAAATTATAATGGTTTCAATGGTATTTAATTAATTAAACTACTAATGCGTAATATAAAATAAAAGCAAATAAATGGTGAAGGAAATCAATAGAGGAATAGTGGTGATAACCTAGTTAATCCTCCTAGCTAGTTATGTCTACGCTCACCTACTTCCAATTACTTGTGGGGTCAAATTCGAGAGGACAACATTCGGTCAATTCGCCTAACCTATCAAAGAAAGATGCCACCACAGAGAAATCAAAGACCGTCATAAGTCCCGTTGTTCCCGGTCCCCTAAGCCGAGTCATTAACATCGCTACATGCTATATTCTAAATAGTGAGTGCCGGCCGTTAGAACTTAGACACTACACCCCAATTCTTAAGTTCATCCAAACGATAGGTGATCAGTTGGTCAAATCGCACAAATAGAAAGGGTCGTCATTGGTCATATCTTACCCTTCCTGCCTCAAATCCGCTCACCTAGGGTCTGGTCATATCTCCTAGGCAATTGGCCTCTATCGCCATTTAAAACTACCGAACCGAGGTGACTACTAAAGAACTATGCATGCATACACTTAGAAATAATTGTACGAAGTAAAGGTAAACGCAAACAAAACAATTAAGGAATCATAACAAGGCTAGCACCAAAGGGTGCTTAGCTCATATTAATCATGCAAATCAATTCAATATTCAAAGGTACGAAATACATGAATTGAAAGTAAAAGAAATAATAAACGCTAAAGCTTATCGTAATGGTGTGACTTCTCCCTTGAAACATTCTGATGCTTTCCCATACCCGCCTTGAGCTTTTCCCACGCTCGTGAGTGTTGTATGTGGAATGGGATGCTTTGAAATTCGAATTGGAGTATTTATAGGTTGTGTCCGGGTTACACAGAATCAATATAGGAGTTACCAGAACCTTCTATTTCTCCGTAAATGCACTAGATCCGCTAGTTACGACGTAACCTTATAAGTGGTTACCGTAGTCTTCAATAAACTCGGTTAGGTCGTAAGTGATGCAGTAGTTACGGCGTAAGCATCGCCGTGACGTGGAACCTCTTTTGACCTAATGGAGTTACGTCAGAACCTTTGGGAAGAGTAACGCCGAACCTCTTGATAAGTTGGACTCGGGTCACGCAAAAGTTACTACAGAATGTGAGAGATGAGTTACACCGTAACTTCTTCAAAATAAGCATACTGTGATAAATCTTTTGTAATGTGTCCATTTCCGCGTCTCTTTAGCTCCAATGCTCGTAATTTACATGAAAGTGGAAAACAATGGAAAACAAGCGTAAATCCATATAAACGATATAAATAACGACCAATATCGGGGGAAATTGACACTTAATATTCAAGACTATTTGATGTTATCAAATATCCCCCACTTGAACTCTACTTGCCCTCAAGTAGACATTATTAGATAGATTCCTAAAAAGATATCTCCCAAAACCTCGAAAATACGAGTTTAAAAATCCCTTATGCTAGAATAAAACAAAGCCGAACACCTCACGAAGGGGAACAAACACTCAAATCTCTCAACTATTCTACTTGTCAATTTCGGGTGATCACTCAATCGCATAGTCATAGCATGTATTCTATCATAAGCTTGGCGGTTACACAAATCTCCACCATTAGAGTTAAGGGCTAA
This sequence comes from Chrysanthemum lavandulifolium, assembly GCA_022545495.1. NCBI lineage: Eukaryota > Viridiplantae > Streptophyta > Magnoliopsida > Asterales > Asteraceae > Chrysanthemum > Chrysanthemum lavandulifolium. The sequence goes on from CM040242.1 coordinate 185,816,395, forward strand.
ACAATTCTCAAGGCAATATGGGTAGACACGACAAAGGTTAAGGGTGACTCGTCATTACTAACATGTCACGTGCAAGTGGACAAAATCAATGATACATGACCAAATCCACGGCCAAGACACCAAAGATTGCTCGCTGCATCACCTAGACACGCTTCATGACTAAAGGGTAGGATAAGACATGGGATATATAATTGGTGTAAAATGAAAACAAGGGTAGTCTATATCTATAACTAAGTCATCACCACTTACCGTCCGCCGTAGTTCAAGCTTAGAAGTCTAGAGACCGGATCATGAAATGCAAGGTAGATGTGTCATTAGAGGACGCCGTGATGGGCACACTACCTTTTCTTCTTCGGTTGGTATAACTCAACTCCAATCTTCTAATGTCACCGAGGTGGCTCCTCGATACTAAACAATAAAGCTCACACTATAGTGCTTATAACATCGCACTTTACAATAACTCAATCAACTATTTTTTTTTTCGAATCACATTTTTTTTGAACATAACATAATAACATAACATCCCCCACTTGAGATGAACAATGGGAATTCGGGGGGTCTTCAATGATCTTCATAATTGTTGTCGATGAAAGCGTGATTTCCAAACCTTTCCACTCGAACTTTGAACTTAGGCAAATGATGACTTCCCAATTACAAATAAAGACTATGTGGTAGGCTAAGGTGTAAGGTGTAACAAACAATATATTGGGTTGAAAATGAAAGGAATGGCTCGAGAAGGGTGTATCTAGGGTATCTTGCACTAAAAGGGAGTGCAACAAAGGGTTTCACATGGGGTCGAAAAGTCGTGGTGACTAATCGATAGACTCACAATGGTTGGTCGTTTGGGTGATAATCCTATAATAACGCTTTCTAAAACCGAAAAGTCCAAATACATCGAGCTAACTCAACATACCCGCCTCATGGTCTCGAAATGATGCAAAGGCCAAGTTCTAAAGTTTACAAGCTACCCAAGACACTCATAATTTGGTGGATTTGGGGTAAAATATTGGAAACGGGTAAGGCTAATCTCACCATGAAATGTCAAGGGTTGTATGTGCTCGGCTAAGGTCTAATCTAGTTAGGTTCGGTAAAAATCTCAAAATTTTAAAAATGGCATAATTTTTCAAAATAAACTAGAAAAATGAGGGCGAAATAAAGTTCAAGAGATAATTCAACTCCCGTCCCCCCACTTGAATTGTACTAAGTCCCTTTTGTACTAGGCATTAAAATAAAGGTGAAGAGAAAGGTAGAATTAGAGCGAGAACTTCCCTGAAATTTGCTCCAAAAAGAAGAGGGCCCACGAGAAAGGATCGTGCCTTCGTTTAAGCGTCATGAACAAACTTTAATCCCTAAAATCACAATACCGACAAGCATAATTCTAAAAACAAAATAAAATGAAAAACAAACCTAACTCACTTTCGTAGGAATCACGGTTGCATTTAGCGAATGCAACAAGTTTTTAAACCACTTGGTGTCCCAAGTGGACGAGTGAAGTCTCGTGAGGGTTTACAGAAACACACCCACAAAGTTCATTTAAATGCTAATACAAGGTTATCGTGTTTTAAATGCTAAAGGTAGGAGAGTTATGTCGAACTCCTATGAGAGAGTTACGCCAGAATCGCAAAACCTCGGTATGAGTTGTGAGCGAATAGTTACGGCAGAACCATCGAGATGGAATTACGCCGTAATTGGTAATGCGTCAAGAATTCGCTAAAATGTTGGTTACTACAGAATCACCAAGATGAGTTACGCCAGAACTGTTTAGATCAAGAATCGCAGCAGAATTACTTCTTTGTCTCCTGTAAAAATGGTTAGAAAACACAAAACCCAATGTAAAGGAAATAAAAACAAAAGAAAGGGATAATTCGGGTTTTCTCCCGAAAGAGCACTTTTATTTATTAACGAGTCTTTAAGTTAGACTCAGAGCCACGGGGTTCCTATGGTGGTCTTTGGACTTGCCCCACTTCCATCATTCGTTGGTATTCATTCATCCAATTATCAAGCCATATTTTCCTAGTAGAATTATTGAGCCCAATTGTTCCCAACTTATGTGAAAGCCTTTTATCACATGATTCTCCATGGTCATCATCTTTAGCAATAATATTATCGATGTCGATGTTTGATCTTGTTCCGCCTATGATGTCAGTGAGATGGTTGCACCCATACTGCTTGATCAGTTCCTTAATAAATTTTGAGCTTCCAAGCTTTAGTTTGTACCAATCTTGCAGTGCAAATTCAACATCATGTTTTGTTAGGTCACTAGTTTTACAAACACAAGTAATATAGAAAGAGGTTAAGGCGATTGAACAAGTAAAACACACACACACACAAGATAATAAGCACGGTTATGCGTAGGAATGTAATGAGAGAAAAACTTGAACAACCAACCTTCAAATGAAGGTTTACATAGAGTATTTATAGGAGGAAAGCTAGGGCAACACTCCTAGTTTCCATCCTTTCCTTAATGGACTAAGGCCTAGGCTCATGGGCCTTCTACACAAGCCTAAGGCTAATTACAAACATAAAGGCCATAATAAAGCTAACTATTACATATTAATTACTAACACTTGATTATGGTTTAGGAGTGATTCCAACAATCTCCCCCTCAAGTGTTGGTGATGAACGGTGAAGGCGTTGATGTAATAGTAGCTCGACGCCTTCGACATTCTTCTTTCTTGTGAGAAGAATTGCCTCGATTCGAACAATCTCCCGGTGTAGAGATGGTTTTCCTTGAGCAGTTATGCTTTGACGTCATCATTAACTTTGTTCTTTGATTATTGTTCTTGTGGTGAAAGTGATAGTATGTTGTTGTCTCGCATCAATTACGCCTCAGTCCGCTTTCTCCGCCATGATGTTCCACGCCATTCTTCAACATGCTCACACGCCTTTGATGTTGGAATTTAGTCTCGATGAAGTTCTTTAAGTCTTTAACTTTGTAGATTCTTTGGTTTGACGAAGAATCATTCGATCATTGTGTTGCATTAGAATAGAACTTCCATTAGTGATGATGTTGGCGTGAGCATGAGAAGAATCAAGACGATCATCCCGCCCGGAGCTTCCATAAGAAGAAACATTTCAAACGGTTAGTAATAAGCGGTTTCCCGACTTACAAGTTTGAACTTCGAGAGTTAACAAAGATAGTGTGAAACCCAACTCTAATTCTTACAAAGGCCGCTCTCGAACCTGAGTCCCACAAGTGAGATAACGCGATGTACGAAAGTACACCTACGGTTCGGATGAGTCCGAGGTACATCAAGCATCACCTCATGATCAGACCGTTTGAGACACACTAAGCGTAATCCGTGGGGAGTTACCGGCGACCGCCGTGGCCGTTTGATGTTGACCCGCAGAGTTTCCATTCAATCACCGAGGATCACAGATGTGAACCTCTCATAAATGTTCTCGGCGATTGCTAAGATCTCGTGAAGGACTCGATATGAACCATCGATGATCTTATTTGTTGATCAACAAGTGATGAAATGTCAAGTGTCCCAAGAGATCTTTTGATGAATCTCATGGCTCTAGACTCAATAGTGCGTTTTGGTTTACTCCGCGGAGACTAGGAGAGGTCTCCTTCTTCAATACCAAGAATCTCAAGAGAACGCCAATAGTTTGCGTAGGGTTCCCGTGAGAATGAAACAAGCTTCTATTGAGAGAAACTTCATTGGCTAAGAAGGTTTAGTGCATGCGCCATCGGGTCCATGATGACTTTTAATCTTCAATACCGTGTCACTAAGTGATAACCAAGAGCATGTGAATTGAACCCTTGTCGCCTCTAAGTTGAATAACTGGAGGGCTATTTCTTTTCACCCTTTTCTTTGCATTTCTTTTGATTCTTCAACTCCTTTCTCCGATTCTCATTTTCTCCTTTTATAATCATACCTAAGGACTTCTAGGTACTAACTATTTGTGATGTCCTTGGGTAGATCCCTCCGGCTCTGGCGGATCATAGGATGGTTATTCTAACCTTAGTCACCTTATAACCCATGACTAACCTATGTTGCCATTAAAATCACAGTTGTGAAGAATCTCTCAAAGGGTTTGTAAATGAAAATCATGTTTGAACCATCGTGAGAGATAGGATTTTGCATAAATACTCCCCTCCACATGTACTTAAGAGTTTTAATGGTTTAAATGCACAATGAGGAAAGAGCGCGATATTTTGAATTGATCCACCGAGATAGACAATCCTCATGAGACACTAATATGTTGCATAGTTAAAGAGTTACATTGTCGACTTTTAGGTGACAACTAGCTCTAATAACTACCTTGAAGGTGTAGACAAACCTCAAACGTTGTCATACCCGCCGAGTTCATGTCTACTAAGAGTTTCTCGAATGGTACATTCTACTCGGACAAGTCCTTTCATGAGACACGCTACATTACTAGCGAACTAGCTTGAAATTATTACCCGTCCAGACAAGTCTTTTCGAGTTACTAACAGTTTAGTACCGTCAATTCGTTGGTTAAGTCTATTACACAAAGATTCATTTGCATTTTCACAACATATTTCTTATCACATAAGTTTCTCCCCCTCAAAAATGGCATATAGAATGTTATTTTTGAGAAGTTGAGAATAAATATGACCATTTCGAGTGTTGCGGGAAGATGACCACTATGAGCAATTTGTGAACAAAGTTTTAATTCAAATACTCCCCCTTAACTAGTGATATAAACGGTTGAGGTTTTGAAAATCATACGGGGAAGTACTTGTCCTTTGAGCAAAACCTTGAAAAATGAAAGGTTTGATAGGTTTTACTCAAAAGTAAGAAGCTGCCCTTTTATAAGGATTGTGGCAATCAAACGCACTACGTGGTCCTTTCTTGCAAATTACGGGTTGTACATCGTTATGTGCACAAGCCATAGACATATATAATCACACATCCAAATTTATAATGAAAGAACCAAATCAAGGGGTACCAGAAGTCCAAAGGATGTCGCCAGAGTGCGAATTGTATGCTGATAGCCGGTGATGTTGATCCTGGTCGACCACCAACAAAGCTTTCCATCGCTCGAACCGATCCTTCAAACAACCTTTCATCAATCATTATGATGATCCTCCTCACATCCCTCGCGATCCGAGAGAATTCCATCGCTAGAGACCCAATCTTTTGACTGATGTCCTTCAACCTATATGCCAATCCGTCCCTAACCATCTTCAAGTGTGATCTCCAAACTTGTGAGTTCACTACACGCCATTAAGCAATTTCTTTGTAGTTCACTACTGAAACGACGCCAAAAGGTTTGCCGATGAGTGTGTATTGTGAGAGCTCGGTTGATGTCGGGAAGATCTAGGCGAGGTGGTGTGAAGTTGACACTGGTCCGATAAGATTCAGCGGCCGCTGGAGATCTTCTACATCGTTCCTTGATGACTATGCGCCCGATGAAGATGAGCAATGACTGATGAATTCACGTTGTACTTCGGTTGAAAATTGTCTCATGCGACCTTGTACTTTAGCAAGGTACATGTCTTCAATGTCGTTGATAGACAAATTCTCAAAGTCACTTCAGAGAAAGCATAGTCCCTTTCATCTTGTCGCTTGACCACGATATTCTTAAGGAAGGTGTAGTCCCACTTAGATGATAGAACAACATGTTTGATGGCAACGATATCCTTAGTACTAAACACCGCATGTTGAGACTTTCGAACCCCACAACTTCGGTAGTAGATTCGTCGGCGTTCCGCCAATGATGAATCCCTACATTGCATCTCGGTCGTATGCTTCCACTTTGTCGAGAACAAGTGTTTGCACGTTCCTCAATGGCTATGCGCTCGAGTAAATAGCCACTTGGAAATGGAAGTGTCAACGATGTAGCGATTTCCTTGAACCATCGCCACCATGTGAAGAAATTCCATGTCTTTGTTGAAAAATATCCGAATGGAATCCTAGGTTCGGTTGTTTGGCCAATTGTTGGTAGAGGTCTTGACCGGTCGGTGTAATATGGAGGGTTGTCCCGCTTAGTGAAGTCGATGTTTGCTTCGGTTGAGCCAATCCATGTTGTTAGACATGGCTCGAGCAATGTTCTCAAGTTGATATTCAACCTCGATGGCACTTCGAGTCGTTTTTAACAGCTTGGAATGCTTCATTCTTGATGCGCTCAACTCGGTTTCGTCATCTTCTTCACATGGAACTTTTCTTGCAAAAGTTTTGCATGCTCCAATGTATTACCGCTCACCAAATTCGACCTTCTTCGTAGGAGTGTTGTTAACAAGAGTAGAGAACCATTCAAATCCTTCGCTTTATCGTCATCTAGCCATGATACGATGTCAACCATGGGTGCCATCTTCTTCTTCTTTTCAAGGCCTAGATGATGATTCTGTTTCGAACTTGTTTGGGAGAGGTGGGTTGTTGTAGGGGCTCAAGGACCTCTTGATCGTCACCACCCGTATACCAAAGTAATCACCGGTTTTCTCGAGTCGGGGTGATAACTCGGAATCGCCCCGAGGTTTATCTGTAGAAGAACGAGGAGGGACTTTTGTTGAGTAGGAGTCCGCTGGAGAGGAGGTAACATAGAAGATGATTCACCGACTTCTTCCGACGTTTAGCTTTATCATGCTTATCCCGATCCTTGTCTTCATCGCCTCTAGGACGCTTAGACTTTTCGCTTTGAATCTACATGCTTCTTTGAGTTGGTAGTCCAAAGAATGCTTGAAACAGCCTTTCCTTCCTCGAGTAAATGTCCCGGATCGTAGACATTTGTGTGACAAGCTTGGCCACCAATTCATTATCCGAGAAAACTACAGGATCAGATGGATTGATTGTGATGGTTAAAGGTGTTGATCTTATAGTTTGCTTGGCTATCTGCATAAGATTCGGATATAGTTGTCTGGTAAACATCTCCTTTGTGACTTTAGGAATGATATTGTAACGCCCCGACCCACCAAGGGTAAAGGAATCACAAGTAATGGTGTCATATCAAAACAAAACATAATAAACAAAAGAAGTCTTAACATAAATGCGGAAATAATCCAAGTCAAATGACTTCAATACATAGGTCCCAGCGGAAGCATAATAAACTTCAACATAATATCCGAAATAAATAAGTCTAAAATGGCATCATAAGAAGTCAAAGCTAAAAATCTCTAAGGTAAGTCCACTCAAGCACTCATCCCAAAGCAACCCAGCTTCCAATGCTTAGATACCGCGGAAGAAAAGAAAGTCTGGTGAGCTTCAAAAGCCCAAAGAGCAGATATGAAAGCAAAAGCTTAATACTAAACGATATCGAATATGAAATAAAGTGAATGAGCGATAGCAAAATCATAATCATTTTCAAAGCATAAATCGAATTTCAAAAGATGTTTATAGTCAACTACCACGAGCCCGTAAACATATATCGATCATATTCATATTCACATAAGGCAACATTTTGTAGGGAGACCTACCGTAGTTATGAAGGACGCATGCACGCAGATCAATCATCGATAACATATAACGGATAACATATAACGGATCTAGGATGCATCCATCGCCCTTCCTACATATTCACAAATATGCTTCACCATCCGAGACGGCGTAACATCACTCTACCGCCCTAGATTCATACCGAGTGCATCATCGATACGGACATGGAACCCCATGACTAGTTAAATATTTGGCTCGGGTGTCAAACTATCTTAGTTCAAATCGAATGTCATAACTAACATGATCATATTTAATCGAAAATCATTCATATTTCCAAAATCATAGTTTTCATATCGATAGTTCAAAATCGACGTTTCATAATTCAAAATCGAGTTCGGATAAGCAATAGCTCAAACAAATCAGATTGGGATTCATAGCAAAGGCTTAGGAAACCCTAATACGAAAGAAAACGTTAAAGGAAACCTCTCACCGAAAAGGTCGAATATCTACCTTATTCCAAAGCAAATGATCGAAAAGGTAAAGACGAAGGCAAAGGATTACTCCTCTTCTCGTAACCTATAGACATTAACGATCGTCCATGTTATTTATGATTCCATAATCGCCGAAATGATCTTTTAATATTTGGTGTTCATACTTAATGATCTTCATACTTTAGGGTTTTATTAAATGAGACTCAAGTATTTTATAATTAATGTTGTAGATTAGTGTTCGTTATGTCATTTATTAAAGTCTAGGGTTAAATGTGAAAATAGTTTATAAGTCATAACTCACACATGAAATAACGAATTACTATATTTAGCTCAAACCCTAATCGACTCTCATTTATGTTCTAGGGTTTTCTTATTCTTTAATATCTCATTAATATGCATTTACTTTACATGTTACGTCTTAATGACTCGCTACTATTGAAACAAACACAGACCTTGATAGATCTTGAGCTCGTGGATCGTTATGTATGCCTATGTAATCACAAGCACAATAAAAGACAATCTCTACTACTAATGTTTATCAGCGGAATATAAACACAAGTAACAAATAACTAAGAACTTCTTGATCCTCTATGGATCTTTATATTAACTAAAACTGAGTTTTTCCAATCGGTACATAACTCATTCTAATGTGTTCCTTTTATAGATAAGGAACCCTAAACAATATCGCTAAACCGTTTCCCAAGAAACGTATAATCATAAAACTAAATAAGATATACACAATCACTTCCTAATAAAGCTCATGTATATCCACACTAAGTAAACTAAACACGGAATAAACACTTCATGAAATGCACTAATAACTATTATTCTTCAAGCAGATTATGTCTTCTGTGAATCCACTTCACTTCAAGAGAAACACTTCGCATTAATATCAAGATAATCCAAACTTCACATAATTCCCAACAATCCTCCCTAAACCGGAATTTGACTTGTTAAGTTCCAGCTTGATAGATCTTACAAAACATAGCTCAGGAGGATTGTATACGAACAAAGAACAAAGAATCCAAAGAACATCTCTATGATGAAGAAACTCAAACGCCATATCTTTGCAAAGAACAAATGACAAAAGGTACATCAAAACAGATTAGTTTCATACTATTCTCATCACATCCGTGTGTGAACTCTGTGAGAGGTGAATCATGGAAAATAAATGGATTTGATGTCTCTTTACCAATAGCCATCACTACCGGAGTAGCCATATGTTTTAGTTCGTAAACTATGGTACACCGAGAACCATCGATTTAGCGGCAAACCACAACCATATAAACGGATTTGAAATGTCTTTACACCGTAGCCGCTTGCTCGTGACTAGTCAATTCTTAGAATTGGTGAATTGATAACCAAATATGGAATGCCACCGCTTTACCACACACCATATACATGTGGGCTAGTCAATTCTTGGATTCCAAAAGGAATAGAC